>CM021765.1:125908938-125933213 GCA_011076525.1 Nettapus auritus | reverse complement strand
AAAAAAAAAAGATAATAATTAACAAAATCAATGCTTTGCTGAGAGGCAGCACAACTGGGTCAAATTAAATAAGTCCTGAATTTTAAAAGCACCTTGTGATTTGAGATACTGCAGAAAGCCACTCTAAGAGGTGTCGGACACTACACATCCATCAACTGAGGAAATCCCTAACACTGGGGGCTTTAGAGAAATCCAAGCTTTCATATTTCCATACAGCTGGAAATGTAATGTAAACAGGGCCTAAGTGACTTGGCTGGAGTAATTTAGGGATTCAGATCTGCTGACTGCTAATCCTAGCTCAAGTTTCTAGCCACATGCTGAGAATGCTAATGTTTGGACTTACCGCTTTGTGTTTTCCTTTTAGTTCCTGCAGTGAGGTACATCGTGGGACAATAGGGCAGTGAAGACAACGAACATCACACCTCTGCCCTCTTTCTTTAAAAGGACCTCTTTTTTGCTGAGACTTAGGGAGGCAAGACGGACTACATGATAATGTACTTCTGCATGAGAAGTCATTTTTGGCTATAACCTCACTTTTTTAGAAGTTTGTAAGTGCAAGATTGAGGAGGGTGCGAATAACCTGGTTTCTTTTTTGAAAGAGTGACTCACATGCAGTATGTTGGATTCTGGGATGGCTCTGTTATTTGTTATGTTTTATCATTACATCTGTATACCACAGTCACAGGTCAGAATCTGATTCTGTCAGCGCTCTACAGACACTATACGAAGACATCAGCTGTTGACCTGAAGGTCTGTCATATTCTTAGATTTTGAGACAAAGGCAGTTGGATACAGGAAGATAGAGCTGCCCAAGGCAACAATAATAGGTAGCAAAATAAGCATTTCTTTTCTCGTCATGGTTACAGCCTCCTTGGTAGCTGAAAAAATATATAATGAGAACTTAGAAGACACAAAACGGCATAGTGAATGCTTATGGAGAAGCTATTTATTTCGGTTACCTCCCAAGAGAGTTGCTACAGGACATTGATGTAAGTCTTCTGGGGTTAACATTAACATTTTAGTTTGGATCAGGAGCAAGTTTTTGAAACAAATCTTCTGATTGTCACTTCTTACTGCACATCGCTTTACACTACAGAGTGGTCCCTGAGCTCGTGAACTGGATTCCTTTTGAGGGAAACTAAATCAGAAATGTGTTCCAACTGCCAATGGATAATCAGGCCTACAGAATCAAACAAGAGGTAATCATAAAGTAAAAAACAAAACAACAAAAGCATGTTTAGTATGGAGTCAAAGTCCTCAAAATCAATTGCTTCACTCTAAAGATCCACTCCTATTGCATGATGTTACTTGGTAATGTGGACATACATTATCTTGTTTCTTTTATATATTTTTGAAAGGACTTATTTTATATTTTTTTGATAGAGTTTCAAGTGCTTTTTGGTTTTATTTCTTAAATATGCTGATATGCTATCTTCTGTAACTCCTCAGTGGCATTTGCTCAGGTAGTATCATGTGATTTGTTCAGCATTTGCTCTAAAGTTGCACTGATCTCAGGACAAAGTTTCTAGATGCACAGCAAGTATCTTGTTAGGTGAAATGCTGTATTGACGATACATTTCAAATGACTGCTTAGCATTTTGCCAGTGGCACAGGTTAATATGGAAAAGGAGAGTTAAAGATAGTGAAGGTCAGAAACTCTGCCTCAGAGGATTTTGACTTGAAATGCTAGACTTTAAAAAATATCTTCCATGTTCAGTGAAACATTTGGAAACACTTTTCCCTCTTTTCCATGTGTGGCCTGTGGTGGTTTTACTCTGCTGCAGAGTTGAAGTCCACCGCAACCGCTCTCTCACTCCCCACCCTCAAAGAAAAATGGGGAAAAAATAGGATGAAAATGTCTCAGGGGCTGAGATAAGGAGAGGGGGACCACTCAACAATTATCATGGGTAAGACAGACTCAGCATAAGGAGATTAATATAATTTATTGCCTGTCACTAGTGGACTAGAGCAGTGAGAACTGAAAGAAATAAACACTTTCCACCATCCACGCTCTTCCACTTTCTCCCTCTGAGTGATGCAGGGTAATAGGGAATGGGAGCTGCGGTCAGTCTCTAAATCTTTGTCTCTGCTGCTCCCTCACAGGCCGTCCGTGCCCCTGCTCCCCATGGGGTCCCTCCCACGGGATGCTGTCCTTCTGAACTGAGCCTGCAGGGGCTGCCCACAGGCAGCAGCTCTTCAAGACCTGCTCCAGATATGGTCCATCCATTCCCCAGGAGCAAACTGCTCCAGCACGGGTCCCCCACGGGCGGCAGCTCCCCCCAGACCCCTGCTCCTGCGTGGGCTCCTCTCCACGGGCTGCAGCTCCGGCCTGTGGCCTGCTCCTGCGGGGGCTCTCCATGGGCCGCAGCCTCCTCCAGGCCACATCCACCTGCTCCACGTGGGCTCCTCCACCCATGGGCTGCAGCGTGGAGATCTGCTCCATGTGGGACCCATGGGCTGCAGGGGGACAGCCTGCTCCACCAGGGGCCTCTCCACAGGCCAAGGGGAACTGCTGCTGCGTGCCTGGAGCACCTCCTGCCCTCCTGCTGCACTGACCTGGGGGCTGCAGGGCTGCTTCTCACTCCTCTCTCTGTCCCAGCTACTGTCACACAGCAGTTTTTCCCTTTTTCTTAACTCTGCTCTCCCAGAGGCCCACCCAGCATCGCTCCCTGGCTCGGCTCTGGCCAGCAGCGGGTCCGTTTTGGAGCCGGCTGGAGCTGGCTCTGATCTGACCTGGGGCAGCTGCTGGGCTCTGCTCACAGAAACCTCCCCTGCACCACCCCAGTTACCAAAACCTTGCCACATAAACCCAATAAAGAGCTAAATATAAAGCTTGATAGCCATAAGGTAAAATTTACAGGGACTGATGGAGCTATAAAAGAATGATCTACAGCAAAAATCACCTTGTGGCTCCCAGGTGAAAAGAAGTTGACCCACGCTAAAGTGTAGGTCAGTGCTGCTAATACCAGTATTTTAGGGTTTGATATGTTCTTTGGCAGAACATGAGAACTGACTCCCTGATGGATCAGTCTGGCATTTCATTGGATGAGGTGAATGGGAAATAACATGGTTTAAAGAGGATAAACCTAAATCTATGAATTTTTTTTAGAGATTTCTATACCTCTACTCCCATCAAAAATTACTAATGTAGATCAGTACCCTGTGCTAGCAGCTTCTCATTTGGGCAGTGTCAGTGTGGTACCAGACTTGTAAAAAAAAAGAGGTGTTTTTGCTTGTGTACATTCCCTTTACAGTTCTCCTGTTTGGCCAGTGAAAAAGCCAAATGGACAATGGTGGCTTATGATTGATTGTAGGTGATTGATTGCCAGTACTGCACCTTTAAGTACCACTGTGCCAATTATTGTGGAATTGGTAACCCAAATTCAGGGAGTGTCACACCCGTGGATGGCAGCTTTTGATGTTACATAAATGTTTTCCTTGATTCCTCTCCAGGAACATGATAAGGTTCAATTAATTTTTGCTTGGAAAGGGATACAGTATGCCTTCGAACAGGCTGCCAAAGGGATACAAACACTCCCCTACTATTGCTCACAACACCTTGGCAAAGCCCCAGCCTGCCAGGCATCGTAATACATTGATCCATTGATGACATATTGATAGGAGGGAAAAATGCAGAGGGAGTCAGACATGCAATGGAAGCTGTATGAGAAAAATTGGTAGTTTTGGGATTAGACATTCCTCCGTCAAAATGTCAAGGGCCCACACAAGAGGTCAAGTTCTTGGGAGTCTGGTGATTTAAAGGAGCCGTTTCTGTCCCTCCAGCCACCACGGAGAAAATAGAGCATGGGCATGAAAACAGAGCATGAGTCCTTCTAGCACAAAGGAGTTAGGGCAAGCTCCAGGAGCTTTAGGTTATTGGTGCAAACTTATTGCTGTTTTTCCTATCATTATCTGTCCCTTATACAGTCTGTTAAAAGACTTATACAGGTGTTAAAAGAAAATAAACCCAGATCCTTTTTTCATAGTTGCTACTGAGCTAATAGAAAAGAAAAAGAGAAGACTTCTTACAAATGGGTTTTAATGAATAGGCTGCTTAGAAACTAACAATTTGTTTATTGCACAGAATAATGCTGAAATACACACATGGGGTGAAAGCATGTTCTGAACTGATTGTCCGATGGGAAAGCGAAGGGTGGAAGCATTCAGAGTGTATCTGTGGTTGCAGCTGGGTGAAGACATAACTAACCAAGGTTTACACCAGCAAGCACTGTGACATTCTGTGGCTGTATTCCTAATTTTTTCTAAGACAAGAAATACCTGTGTGTGTGCGCATTGCTTTCCACCAGAATTGTCCACTTCTCCCCCAAAAAGAGGCAGGTGTGGAAGTGACCAGCAAAGCAATGTGGAAGAAACACAGCTCCCATAGCCAAGATGTGCCATCTCTTGTGATGTCCAGAGTTACAGTTTGTTTTCTGAAGGATGAACCGTGAGATCAGTATCAGAAGGAATTTTTGTGCCTTTTTACTCAAAACAAACAAATAAAAAAGTCAAACCCTTTAAACAACTCCACACAACTCCACAACACAATATTGCAGAATGAAAACCAACAATGCTTCCTACCAGCATTTAGGTTAACAAGTAGAGGGAGGAAAGCAGTCTGGCAGAAAGGCGAAGCAAGAGACCAATGCGATCAACATGTTTTCCCTAAGCATCTTGTTCAGTACCTTTAGGCCAGCAAAGGTTATCCTTCTTAAGGCTGATACTGCAAGGGGGAGTAAGAGCCCTGGGAATCTGTGTTAAGGCAAATGATATCCTCAGCAGATGCTATCTGTCAGGTTGTCAACAATGCATATTTAGTTCATTTTCTCGTGGTCTCCAGCTCTAATTCTTCTCTGCATCCCTTTCAGTAAGGACTCTTCCCTCTGTGCTTCTGGCAGGGGGATCAGCTATGTCCAGGGAATCTCTATCCTTCAGCACTTTTCAATGAATTTTAAGGAGTGGTGTTTTACTCAGTTTTGCGTTATGTTCAGATGAAATTACTGCTTACTCTGAGCGAGCAAAGAGAAATGAAATGAAGAATTAGCTTAAAAATGCAAGGGTTATACTTCTCATGAGCTAAATCAGGTGCAGTTTTTGTCATCTTAAATACAGACTGTGATGGCTTTCGTCTGTAAGAGTATCAGCAGAATGAGTACTGTGACAGCATCATTTCTCTCCCTTCTGGACCACTGAATAACACAGAGTGGCTGCGTCCCCTCTAACCAAAATCTCCTGTGGTCTGCTTTGCTGAACATTGCCTTGAAATTACAACTCATAGCAGAATGCTTCTCTCTACTACTGAAACTTTTAACTCAAGCTGTCTGACCTAGCAGAAGCTAGGACAGGAACTCGTGTCCTCAGCTATTCATACAGCCATTTTGCCATACTCACCTCTACAATAATATCGAAACTGATCACTGCAATTCAAGATATTGATTTGCAGGGGATCAACAGAGTTATCAGAGGCAGCTCTTACTGTGTCATAAGCAATTGTGTCATGGAGTTCTGTCTAAATTTATCAGATTCCACTTTTCAAACCATTAACTGTTTGCCTTGTGTATATATTGGAAATCCTCCAACATCCTCACCCAATTTCCAAATTTGAAATTGTTGAGTAAAGTGTTACAAGGACAGAATCAGAATTTCTGAACTATTCTGCTGAAGAGAGGCAAACGCATTAAATATGTCCATAACATAGTGTTAAACAGTGGGAGTTGTATGGCCTTGTAGGATATTAGTGCAACAAAAGACAAGACCTTGTGCAGGTAGAACACGATTTTAGTTAACAAGTTTCTAAGTTGATTCTACCCATTCACAGTCCCATGCCCACATACTTGCAAGCACTAAGACATGCACACCAAAGCAGTTTTGCCAGGAGCGTGTTTGTTATATGGATGGCCACAGCAAATAGCTGTAAGATCCTCACTACATCCCTTGTTCCTCTCCATCGGTGACAATAAAGTATGTTAGGACAGGTTTTTTACCCCTTAGGAGTCAACAGTTATTGTGGAACAATCTTTTTCCCTCTGTGAATCTTCAGCAAGGTTGATGCCCATTTTGATTGCTTCTTCATGTCACGTATCTTTGTGATTAGGGTCTGTCCAATTTTGAGATAACAGGAGGAGAAACAGCACTGCTATGGTGACGTAGCTTTGTCACTTTGCTCCATTGTTTCTTTTGGTGCTTACAGACACATTTCCATCCATAGCAATTCTGGTGTTTCTGTTACATGTGTTTACACCCTGTAATGGCAAGCAGGTTTTTCCATTGTTTTCCTCAAACCCTCCCCTACTATTGCTCAAAATGCCTTGGCAAAGGTTTTAACAGAAAGCCCTATCCTGCCAGGCATCGTAATACATTGATCCATTGATGACATATTGATAGGAGGGAAAAATGCAGAGGGAGTCAGACATGCAATGGAAGCTGTATGAGGAAAAATTGATAGTTTTGGGATCAGACATTCCTCTGTCAAAATGGCAAGAGGTCATGTTCTTGGGAGTCTGGTGGATTAAAGGAGCCATTTCTGTTCCTCCAGACACCATTAAGAAAATAGAGCATGGGCATGAAAATAGAACATGAGTCCTTCTAGCTCAAAGGAGTTAGAGCAAGTTCTGGGAGCCTTAGGTTATTGGTGTAAACTTACCACTGGTTTTGCTATCATTGTCTGTCTATCTGTCTATCACAATCTGCTTAAAAAAGGGAAATCATGGGCCTGGGATAAACAGCACAAGGATGCATTCAAGATATTAATAAAAGAACTGAGGTTATTTCAATAGCTAGGTCTCTGCCACCCAACCAACCCTATTCACATACAATGTGATTTAGTGAACATGGTTCCCATTGTGATCTCTGGCAAAAGGGACTGGAAGAACCGGAGAGACTACTAGAGTCTAGTTCTCAGTCTTTCAATGACACTGAAATGAGATATTCAGATCTTGAAAATGACTGACTGTCCCTAGTGTGAGTGGTGAAGTAGGCAAAAAAGAAGAGAACAGAGTGTGATTGTTTAGGGTCCCTGCCATCTCCTAAGATGCAGTCCACAAGAGTACAGTACCGCCCACAGTGCTACCCAGAACCACACAGTCTGTACATGATATGCCTATCTGGAAGGCATCAGTGAAATTCTGCCTATTACAGAAGGCAATGATAAGGTATCCAAATTGCAGAAAGACATCAACAATGCTTTCCTATTCCAAACCCTGCCAAACAAGCCATCTCCTATTCAGGAGGTGTCTCCTCTGAGGAAAGGCGGTGACATTAAGGGGCTATGGTTCACCAATGCATCTGTCTTTGCGATGTTCATGCTTTATGCATTACAGATTACTTTCTTGTTGACTCTGTTTACCATGTAGGTTAGGTTGGCCCAGAGCAGAAAGGAAAGCTTAGTATTAAAATACCATGAATGCAGTGGTGACTGTCAGCTATGTATCTCCTTTCTGTTTCTGTTGAAGCCCTGTCACAATCTAACTTCACACGTCCTTAGTTAAGGTTAGGTTTGCCTGGGGCTTTCCCATGCAGGTTTGTTCCACTAATGAAGAGAGAGATTTGCTTTCCACAAAACTGAGGACTATATGCCGCTGGCAGGACTATGCACAGCAAGGTCTGGCAAAGGGCATGGGAGAGGAGAAAGATGTAGAGCTGGTCCAAACATCTGAATGTACATAGCCTGTGTGACCTTGAGTCACAAAGGTGGCCCTAGCCTTATCTAGCAAGGAATTAGCTATCATTACCATTTTGGAGGCAAGAGTAGTTTGCACTGGAGGTCAAATTCTCAAAGACTTCATAAATTAATTCTTCAAAATAAGTCTTTAAGACTGGTGTTACCTGCCTTCATGTTCACGTATCTTATAGAATAACAGTGAAACGTTAGAAGCCCATTTAAGACATCTTCCTGTACTTAAGAGAGAGCTTCAAAGCATGTTAAGCAATTCATGTGTTTTGCAGTGACTCTTCAGCAATAATAAATTTTGATCATGATGGAAATTAAATCACCTCAATACAGCAGGCTGGAGAAATGAGCTGACAGGAACATCATGCAGTTCCACAAAAGCAAGTGCTGAGACCTGCTCCTGGAGAGGAGAAATCTCGTGTACTAGTAGATGCTGGAAGCCAGATGGCTGGATGTTTGCAGAAAAGGTATTGGGGATCATGGTAGACACCGTCCCTGGGGTTCAAGGAAGGGTTGGACGTGGTGCTAAGGGACATGGTTCACTGCGTGACATTGGCAGTAGAGGGATGGTTGGACCAGGTGATCTTGGAGGTCTTTTCCAACCTGAATGATTCTGTGATTCTGTGTTACACTGATGAGAGGCTAGGGCCTGAGCTGGAAAACTTCATGTGGAACATGTGGAACAAGGTAGATAAGGGTGCAATTTGCAAGTTCCTGCAGTTTTGCCACCTAACCTAACCCATAACAGTGGCCTAAAAGCAAGCTGGAGAGGGACTCTATTAGGGAGTGTAGCAATGGAACAACGAATAATGGCTTTGAACAAGTGGAGGGGAAATTTTGATTAGATGTGATGTGAGGAAGAAATTCTTCACTCAGAGCACAAAGTGCACATGGGAATTAGGGTTGAAGATGCACCTTGCTTCTGTTCTTTTCCGTAAATTAATTTTAGTTACTTAAAAAACAGTTTTAAAAATAAACCCAGGGCACAAGGACAAGAGGTGGAGGGCAGTCCCTGTGGCCAAGGGGCAGCCTTTCTCCCTGGCAAGCCAAATGGCCCAGAGGAGCCAGCCCGAGAAAAGAGGTCCTCAGCCCCCAATCCTCCTCCTCCTTCCACGTGAGGGCATCTTCCAGGCTGCTCCCAACACAGCCACCTTTGGCCATGCATGGGCCATTCCATCACAGAGGCATGCTGAGGTCACAGTGGCCACTACTACGACACCTTTACTCCAGGCCCTATAAAACAGGACCCCTGCAGCTGGCCCACCTCTTGCTCAGCGACTAGCTCCTCTGACAGCCAGTGTAAGTGGCAGGAAGACTGCAGGAGTGCAGCTCACAGGAATGAGAAGTGCCATGGGTGAAGGGATAGCACCGGCAGCACAAGAGACACCAGTGCTTGAGAGACCTCTGGCGCCCAGCCCGCAGACACATTTAAGCGGGACCACTGGTACAGCAACGACACGGGGAACAGTCTGGCCGCTCAAACACCCAGCAACAGGGGCCCTGGGCCTTCCCATAGGCACAACGGTGGTGTGGGGCAAAGTCAGGAGCATCAGGCAGAGAGCCGTGGGGAGCGGAGGCATACCCTTAGTCTGGAACGGAGCATGGGACCCAGCCGTGGCTTTAACCCAGGCGGCAGCATCTAACCCATGCATGAAAATCAACCAGAGAGTGGCATGGGACCTTGGTGTGGGACTGGACGGCCCCCTGGTTCTGCACCCTGGCCAGAAAACATTCCAGACGGAAGGCATCCCATGTGGGCAGTCCCGGGCAAGGACTGGCTTGTCCTTCTGCCAAACACCGTGGAGCCAATGGAGGTGGATGCACCAAAAGATGTGGGGGAACCAATGGAATTGGATCCACCTCGGCCAGATCAGACCCGCGACTACCCTGGCATGCTCTCTGCCATCAGAGTGCACCAACAGCATCGTAGGAGTGCCCGGTGAGCTCCCTACTCGTTGCTCAGGCTCCATCCCCAGCATTAGCTTGGGGCCGCCAAATACCACGGACATCCCACAGGCTCACCTGCAGGATGTCCTGGCAATAAACAACTCTTGCCAATTCTCAGGGGTTGTGTGAGTGCTTCTTTCCCATCCCCCCACCCTTCTGCACAGAGAGGTGGCATCCCTTCTGCACAGAGCCTCGAGGAAGAACACAAGAGAGGACCCAGCTTCCTTTGGGCTGCTGCACTGAGGTGACAGGAGGAGTCTCCAAGAGCCACCATGCGCCTTTAACATTTGTGAAAATAGACTGAGGGGTGAAAATAGGAGTGTGTAAGTGATTATGGGTGGCTAATTTCTTATATTAGGAATGAGTTTCTCTATCTGAGTAACTGGTAATGACAGACATGGAGAAGGCTGAGGTACTTGGCAACATCTTTGCCTCTGTCTGCACTGGTAGACGGGCTTCCCAAGTCTTTCATTTCCCTGAACCCATAGATGGAGGCTGGGGAATCAAAGTCCCACCCACTGTAAGTGAAGAGCGCTTGATGAATCTGAAC
Source organism: Nettapus auritus (assembly GCA_011076525.1). NCBI lineage: Eukaryota > Metazoa > Chordata > Aves > Anseriformes > Anatidae > Nettapus > Nettapus auritus. Next base: position 125,923,047 of record CM021765.1, on the reverse strand, counting down.
AGGTACAAGTCTATGGGACCTGATGACATGAATGCCAAGGTCCTGAGAGAACTGGCTGATGGATTTGCCAAGCCTCTCCATCCTAGCTGAAAAGTCCTGGCATTTGGGTGATGTCCCTGGTGAGCGGAAAAATGGAAACTTCATGCCCCTACTCTTCAACAATTAAAACAAAGAATTGAAAAAAGAGCACTCTGTTAATCTTCAGCAAGGTTGATGCCCATTTTGTTTGCTTCTTCATGTCGCGTATTTTTAGTCGTAATGCTGAGATAACAGGAAGAGAAACAGCACTGCCATGGTGACAGAGCTTTTCCACTTTGCTCCATTGTTTCTTCTGGTGCTTACCGACACAGATTTCCATCCATAGCAGCTCTGGTGTTTCTGTTACTTGTGTTTACACCCTGTAATGGCAAACAGGGTTTTCCACTGTTCACTGTAAAGATACTCAGTAACTCAGTACACCTCAGCTTGTTAGAGTACTGAGAATCCTGGGGATGTTCAAGGAAAGGTTGGACATGGTCCTTAGGGACATGGCCTAGTGGGCAAACTTCGTAGAGGGCTGAACCCAGGAGAGGGATGGTTGGGCTGGATGATTTTGGAGGTGTTTTCCATCCTTAACAATTCTATGATTCTATGAAACCTTGGTGCTGCATACAAGTGTGTCTTTCCTCAAAGGACATTTGAGCATAAATGATCATCACTGTACAATGACGTTAAATGAAGTTTATTTTCATGCCTGGACACTCTCCTTTGGCCCAAGATTACTACTCCTGCTTTCCAATCTGTATTCCTCCCAATATCACAAAGAAGAAAGTGGGGGAATGCCTTGCATTCCTTGACAGATACAAAGCTTCTATGAAGAAGCAATGCTTTGTTTATTTATTTATTTGTTACTGGAACTGGAAGGGGGAAAACAAAAGACATTCAAATACAAAGTTCTTTCAGCAGGTCACTTGGGGTGCAAAACCACTTTAGCAGTTATTAACACATGTTCTCCAAACACTTATGTATGCCAAATTGTTTCTTCTTGCTGTGTATATTCAGAGCTGCAGATGTACTATGTCAGGCCATTTATAGAATAAAATCAACCTTTTTTTCCTTTTTTCAAGTTATACAATTTTAGTGCATGTGAAAAAATGTTGACAACAACGTTTTAAAATTTGTCCTTTATTATTTTCTCCTTTGATTAAGCACATTAGGCTTTGACATTTTTCAGTTATTACAGGTTACTGACAAGCTCAAAACATGTTTGTTATCACTGAGATTAAACAGTATTCATTTCAAATTCCAATGAATTGCAGTCACAAGACTGAAATCATCAATATGAAAGAGATCTATCTTGGAAAAATAATCATTCTCTCTCACACACCCTATTTTTTTTTCTCCTCATTTTTTTTGCCTGATGGAAAATATTTTTTTTTCTATCTGGAATATGGAATTTGTCCTCCTGGCTTGAACCAGCTTATTAAAGCTCTGTCTCCAGTAAATGTATCTAGCCAAATAATGGAGGACTGCATTGCCAAAGGGAATAGCTTTGTGGCTCTTACAAGTGATTGGTTTATTTGATTAGGTTTATTTAAGTGGTTTGCAACCAGTTAATAGCCACTAAAATTACGTAGCACTTCAAAAATGTTGATGCAGCAATTAATTTCGTGATCACCTGCAAAATTTAACTCTGGATTTATTCCATTTAGCTTTGTGAAATTATAGTTTAGGACTTAGATGCTAATGTCAGTAAAGTAAGAGCTGCAATGGTATATATTGTTATTGACCAAATCTTTGTTGTTGTCCTTCTGCCAGAGGTGAATACAACCACACTTTCCACATCCTCAAATCAGTAAAGCAAAATGGTCCTTCAGCCAGTTCGAAGGGAAATCTAGTAGTTTAGTAACCAAACTTAAATTGCTGTGAGAAGCAGCTGATGCCAAGCTTTCAGACTGTGTATGGTATTGGCTTACAAACTCTTAAGCATTACTTGCAAGAGGCTTGGAAAAGATGAGTGGGGCTGGACAAAGAGGAGAGTAAGGAATGACAACATCTTAAATCACTGCAACTGTTTCTTAAATGAAAAAGCACATAAGCCCTGGAATTCCAGTTTGCCATCACAGTAATTATTGTACCCCTGCTTTTTGTTGTCCTTTACAAATCTCTAGGAAGAGCTAATGAGAGCGTTCAGCATAAATTGGCTGCTTGCTCACATTTGTTCCAGAGAAATGGCAATCAGTCATTGCTGAGATGAAGTAAGAAAAATTTGGCTTTGCCACTGCATAAAAAAGGAGCTACTATTTGATTTTTGCCTTGCAATGCAGCTTCCAAAGTGCTGAATCACAAAATGTGTGTGAAGAAGGCAAGGGTAGAAGTGCACAGATCCCTAACTTTTATGGGTGTTAGTTTTCCACTCTAAACTGTCAATTGTTCTCAATGAGAGGTAACAGAATGTATAATGAATTGCAATAGACAAAATTGTAAGGACGTGAAACACCTTCACAGAAATGTAGATAGGAGTAAAAACATTCAACAGCAAAAAGGCACCAGACCAAAGAAATATGAGCCGGAGTGAAAGAAGGGGTGCCATACTTCCCGTGCAGCAGTATATATATACAGCATAAAAACCACAGACAAATCTGAGGAGGAAAACTTTTCCCCAGAAGCAGCAGTTATCTTCCACTGTATTTTTAGCATGGGAACGTTGCCGGACAGCCTCACTCAGCAGCCTGCCCTCGCAATCTGAAAACCCAAGGAATGACTTTGTACTCAGGCTTGTACCAAGAAAGCTGCAGGAAGCTTTCCACCCCTGCTTAGCGCAGTCAGTGGCACTAAGAGCTGTATTTGTCGGCAGCTTTGCGTTGCTCTCGGTATCGTGTCCAATATCCTTGCTCCTGAGGTTTCTGTTGGCAGCGCTGCCCATGCTAAAGCTGCAGACAACAGCACAGCTGAATCACCGTGAGCAAAATGCTCACAAAGCTCGAGAGGACTCGAAATAGCAGTGATGCACTGCCATCAAAAAGTGTCTGGAAGTAAAAGAGAGATAATTAAAGCTGACCAAAAGCTGCCTTGTGTGAACAGCTGTGCTTCTTGCTTATGGTTGGGATAGATAGTACAGGTCACTTTACAATACAATAGCTTTTGTAACAGGCTGCAGCTATTTGGAACACACAAGCACAAGCACACACCTTCAAGGGTGGAAACAGGAAAAAATACTCAGTGAAATAGTTTTATATCCTCTCCCTAAGGGCTTCTAGTGACACAGGATTATTCTGAAATGATGTGTGTGGAGGAGTGACCTTTTCTGTATTAGTTTGTTCACCGTTACTGGTGGGTGGTACAGCATTACAAGGCATTAGTAATTCTGCAGTGGCTGCCGTCCACAGGTGGAGTAATTGTGAAGACCTGTTCTGAGGATTCTCATCCTGTTTTAAGCGCAACTTGTTTGCAGGTTTCCAGGTCAGAAGGAGGTAGCTCGCTGTTACTTCTCAACGAGCTCCCCCAGACTCCCTGTTTCGTTAATTCATCAATATCCTGATACGGCTTTCCTCCTTACATCTCCCTCCCAGCAGACCCTGACTGAAAGTCCCAACACTTCTGTTGGCAATTCAGGACCGTTCTTTGCTATCAGCCTTTTCCCCATCTTTTCTCTCTGTGTAATTTATTAAATTAATCACCGGCTGCCTGATTAAAACATCTGCCTGCTCCCTTATGCCTACCAGCAGTAACTTTTCTGTGCTTTATGAGCCTTAGGGGCCTGCTTGAGAGCTGTAATGTGTGTCTAGGTGCAAGCAGGCAGGCATTCTGGAGGAGAGCAGCAGGCTCTTATCTCACTTCAGATCACAAAATCTAAGAATGGCTGGGGTTGGAAGGGACCTCAAGGATCACTCAGTTCCAACCCCCTGCCATGGGCAGGGACACCACCCACTAGATCAGGTTGCTCAGGGCAACCTCAGGATCTGGCCAGACCCTCATCCTTCCTGGGCTGTGTATATGCATAATCTGTTCCTGTTAGCTGGCCATGGGGCGTTCGCAATCTACATACCTGCTGATGTCTTTTCTTTGGCTGCAGTGCTTTCCAGAGCATTCAGCCCAAGTGGTTTTTATACGGAGATGATCTAAAGGGCAATAATAAATAAAAAGTTGCAAAATGATACTGACACTGATTTCCAACTGTCATTATCTGGGGTCTCAAGTGGAATCTATTTTGCCTTCCTGCCAGAAACCTCTCACTGCCCTTGACAGGAGGCAATTTTATTTAATGAAGACACCCATACATTGGGATAAAGGTGTCAAGTGAATTATTCATGAGCTCCTTTATCTCCAGAGCATTCCAGCTGCTTTATCTCACTGTAAAATTGTAAAAGAAAATTAAACTTTTCTTGTTGGAGTGCAGCTGTTGCTTTGAAAATCATCTGTCTACCAACTAATATTGTGAGACAGCACCATCCTCAGCTTCTGCTGTCAGGCAGCAGAAGTACAAGACCAGCAGAACCGGGCAAACACACACTAGAGGGAAATAAGCATAGCTGCTCATCAGTGCTGTGAGGAAATCTATATTCAGATATTTTTAGGTGCCTCATTTTCTGCAATTAATGTCTTGAGTGGTACTGAAAAAAAAATGGAGCGGCTCAGCTTTTCCCCCCTCTTTATTCCCTTTTCTTGGCTGAGCTTTTCCCCCCTCTTTCTTCCCTTTTCTTTAACATATGGCTGCTCTTTGCAGCGAAGTATTTCATCGCAGACCAGGACTGTTGTTAGCGCAGTATGTTGACATGTATCTTTACTCACAAGGAACCCAACAGAGTCAGCACGGCTACACACAAACACAACAGCTGTTGCATTTCATCTAATTTCAGAGCTGAGGTGCACATACACAGATTCAATTATAGAAGCTAATTCACTGCAGCAACTGTTGGCCTTATTACTACCTCTCTGGATACATGGCTACTTAGGTTTGCACAGATTAGCAAAAGGGCTGCTAAAGAAAAGGTTATGATTTTTTTCCTTGATGGTATTTTATTGCTGTTGAAGTAAAAATCAACTGTAGTGAGAAATATGGTTAAAAAATCTGTATCTTTAGAAGTGGGAGCAGACTACACATAAGCAGCTTGCTGAACTTATAGCATGCCAGACGTTTGTCAGAGCAGGCACACTGCGAGCTTTTGTCCTTTATTTCACCCACTTTTGACCTTGTGTAGGGAGTTCTGGTGCAAAGGACAAGTCACTGTGATTTATAGTTTCACCTCCTCAATTTTGCAATCGTATTGCTAAGTATTTTCTCATCGTCATTTCATCATAAGGAAAGCGTGGCTCTGTGCCTGTGCACATTTTTACAGAGGGGTTAATGTCGCGTGTGAGAAATCGCAGTGCCACACTTCAGGGAGGCTCTCCAGAGACTGCATACACCATACGCTTTACATCCCTGCAAGAGAAACTGGAGTTAATTGCTTATGCTGCTGGTCCGCTCATTTACAGCTGTGGTACACATAGCCAACCCCACAAAGCTCAGTGCTGAGTGAGTTTGGAAGAGAAATATCACAAATAACTCCCCCAGCTCTCCCTGACCTGCCCTAACTGATTGGACCCCGCTCAAGCCAAACTCTGGCTTGTTCAGCCCCCCGTGCTACTCAACATTGCCTCTTTCAAGGCTTGTGAACTGCACTTCACAGTATAATTATCTTGTTCGCTGCTAGAAGGTGTCCTTATTCAGAAATTAGTAAGGTCATGTCTCCCCAGTAGCAGATGATCTGCTAGGTTCCATCACTATTTAGCAAATACAGCTGAACTTTATAGAATTATTTTTTACCTTACATTTATATTATGACCTTTGTGCCCATAACAGGATGGAAAGAACATTGTGTAGAACATCTCACTGGTGACATTTCCTAATTTTGTGGTGCTTTGTTTTTTTATCTCAGTGTTTATTTTTGTGTAGGACGTTTTGTCTAGAACAGCCCCAATGCATGCCGTCTATCCTCAGATAGCATCTTCAGTTACCAAACCAAAGTAACATTTAAAAATGTGATTATAATCTTAAAGGCTCAAGCATAGAGATAAGAAAATACATAATCATAAAAAAATTACTCTCTTCAGTGCAGAAGTGGATTGCAATTATTCCTAATTAATTCTGGTGCTGCTGAGATCAGTATCTGGTTTAATATAGATGCCTTGCCAACTGGATGCTAATTTCTTCCTTCTGAGTGTGATGTTTTTTCTCTCAGTTTTAATTTAACTGATAACATAGGATTTCCTATGGCAGCTACAGTGGTTTTTTACCCTTGTTACATCTGATGCTAAATTTCACAGTTGATCAGGAGAAGCGACAAGCAAACGCTTCCTTCAAGTCTTCGGAACAGAAGGATGCCCTCAGCCACGGCTTCCTGACGCTGCTGGGAGGGCAGAGACAGACCAAGGCAATGTTCACACTGGGGAAAGTTTGTGGTGTTCCCTCACCCCCTGTGGGCACCCAAACATCCAGACGAGATAAGTGTGGGAAAACCACACTTCACAAACCCTGCTTCTCACAAAATTATTACTCTTCTTAGTTAGGAATGCTGATAACCCAATTACTTTTCATCTGCATCTCTCCGCTGAGGTTTCTCAGAATAAGATACTAGGGTTTTTCTGAATCTGTAGGATCATCAAGGATTACTAGAGCTGACTTTTAAAACATCCACAGAGTATAGTATGTCCTTCTTGAGAACATCAGCCGCTATGACATTTCTCATGCGGTTTTTAGTTTGTAAGTACTCCAGGCAGCAGACTGTCTCTGAACATCTGTTCACTGAACGTCCCAGAGAGATTGGTTCTGTACAGCAGATCTCAAGCATCTCTAATATTACTATGCAAGACCATCATCTTTGCTCCTCTTGCTGAGATGTTTTTACTCTGGATAACTTAAAAAAAATATATTGGTCTGAAAACTGATAAATTTCTTGAAATTTGAAGGATTTTGCAATACTCACACCCAGTCATCCAGCTTAGCTCTTCCTTTTAGCTTTCTCTTTTCTTTTTATTTAATTTTCTTTCCATGGCATTTCCTGTAACTGGTCGAGCTGTTTTACTTTTTAGATGATGATGACTTTTCATTTAGATCCCTGCTCCAGATTCGCTCTGCCATTAAAGCTTCAATGACAATTTACTGGAGTAGAAAATTATACTCTGATGTTTGAGATTGGGCCTCATCTGGCACAATCATTTATTGCAAATCTTTAAAGTGCTGTCCATCTTACAGTAAATTCGTAGGCCATTATCGTGCACGTGCTCAGCTTTTCAACTGTGGGCAGCCCTGTGGAAATTCAGTATTCCTTCATGGGTTTTAAAGTAAAGGAAGTACAAAGAGATCTGGCCCTCAAGGTATGGAATTCGCTGACTGTGTGTACGTAGAAAGAGCTGTCACAAGAAAGTAGTAAAACTACCGCCAAAATTCAGTATAGCCACATTCTGGTTTTGACTGTGGATCGTCATATTTTATAAGCCTTTTCATATTGTTTAATCCCAATATTACAAGTTAATAAATGTGACGCAGATGGCATAAGCATCTCTAGGAATGAGCAAACTCTTCTGTAACTGTACTGGGATATAGACTTCAAAGAAAAATTGCCTTGTATACATTGAATGATCAAAATGAAAAATAAACTATCAACCAAACAAACAAACAAACAAAAAAAAACACATAAAAAACAAACAAACAAACCCCACCCCATGACTCTGAGCAAATCTTACTCCTCCAAATCAATTACTCTTTGAGCAAATACACACTTTAAATTATGAGATCTTCCCTTAAACTAACCATAGTTTTAGAGAGGTCAAGGCCTGCTAAATGTATGTTATTTAAACAATGTGGAAAGTACAACAATGTTCAAAAATACAAGTGCTCAGAAACACGTGCTAGAAAAAGAGAGTGGATATTCACTATGAGCCCAGGGACCCTGGTAAGGAGGGCTTCACTTCCCAGCACTTCTGCTTCAGTTCTTTTGTGGCTTCCTCAGATCCAGATTACAGTTTCTGCAATATTACTAGGCATGGACAGTGCTTAACTGGTTAATATGTTAAAGCAAAACCACCAGACATTCCTAGGAGTTTAAATTTAAAATGTCAAAGTTTTGTAAAATGTTCCGTCTCTAGCTATGTGCAGAGCTCTTTTAGGACAGAGGAATCCCGAGTATCACCAGAGTGTTCTTGCACCGGAACAGCGGGGCGTGCAATACCATTTATGAGTACAATTGGAGCATTGTTGTAGGAAATGTTTGTAGAACGTCTAGCTGACCAAGTGCAAGAGAGTAGCTACACATCCTGTGGCCGAGCTCCAATTGTTTTTTCTAATATTAGGGCCAGGAACAGCTGATTTACCACACCCCAACGAGCAAACAGGAAAGGCTGCATCCATCGCTTTGTTCTGCAGCCGTGCGTGACGAGGGGAGGCGCAGGATACGTCCCGGCGGCACAGCGGGCAGCCCCGAGCTGTGCAGTGCTCTGTTCCTCCAGCTCACCTGAGCATTTCCCAGCTCGCTGCAGCCTCAGGGCTGTGCGGGCATTCTTTGAGAGAGAGCTTCTTTCTTTCTTCTTTTTGCCCGGCTGATCTCCACTGTGACAGATCTGCTGCTGTTTAGAGATGAATATTATGAGGTGGCATCAGCCATAGGTTCCAAAGGATACCCGCAGGCACAGGAGCAGGATTTCCTAGTCCAATGGGCTGAATCCTCCGATAGAAATGGGGTGAAGAGAGTCCTCTAGCAGCTACAAAGAGGGGGAAGAGGAGGGGAAATTACATGAAGGTTCCCATATGGCTTTCAGAGGCAGGTATACAGGAAGGGAAGATAGGGATGACAGTGGTAAGTCACTGGTGAAGAGGATGAGGAAGGGTTGATAGCAAAGGCCCCAGGTCACCCACAGCCAGGGCAGGGAACCGTGAGATCATAGAATCACAGAATCACTCAGGCTGGAAAAGACCGCTAAGATCATCTAGTCCAACCTGTAACCTAGTACCGACAAGTCCACCACTAAACCATGATACTAAGTTCTATGTCTGCACATTTCCTGAAGACCTCAAGGGATGGTGACTCAACCACTCCCCTGGGCAGCCTGTTCCAATGCTGCACAGTAAAGAAATTTCTTCTAATATCCAACCTAAACCTCCCCTGGTGAAACTTGAGGCCATTTCCCCCTGCCTTATCAGTTGGTGCTTGGGAGAAGAGCCTTATCCCCACCTCACTACAACCTCCTTTAGGCTAATTGCAAAGTATAATATGGTCTCCCCTCAGCCTTCTTTACTACAAGCTAAACAATCCCAGCTCCCTCAGCCACTACTTGTAAGACTTGTTCTCTAGACACTTCACCAACTTCACTGCCCTAGACCCTTCCCCAGATTGACCCTTTGTTTTCTAGACCCTTCACCAGACCAACCACCCAAAGAGGGGGATGAAACAGGGTGGAGGTAGCTTAGGAGAAGATGGTTTGGACTCCAGAAAAGCAACTTTCCCGTCGTCATTCACCTGAGCTTGTCAGCCTAGGCATGGGCAGCTGTACCACTTTGATCTGGGAGCTGGCTGCTGCCTGGGGTCTCTGAACTTGGCTGTATGGCAGAGCCTGGTCATCTGCACAGAATTACTTCTGAGCCACGTAATCAGATTCTGCATTTCTCCAACTCGCTTCCTGTTAGTCGCTGTCATCACACCTCAGGTCACTCCAGAGCTCATGTCAGGAATAATCTGACCGCTAGTCCTTCACTGTGTTTATTTGCTCCCCATTGCCCTTTCAGAGCATTTGAATGCCCTACAAACCTCGCCTGTACCTCTCAAGACTGCTGTAAGACTAAAAAATAATTTCTTTGTACTACTAATGAAGAATGTTTGCAGGATTGTGTGGTAAATATAACAAAGAGAGGAAGGGCACCAGGCTTTTGTGAATCTCACTAAGACAAAATCCTTAGTCATGAGATTGTAATTTATCTTCCTTACATGCACCTTCCCTCTTCACCATGAGGAGATTTAATACCTAATTTCTGTACTGAATGTCACCTGTCTACTGCCTGCAATTCTTACATTGGGGAACAATAGAGAATACACGTGAATGGTGAAGGAGATTTTAACAACATTTAGTCTTTGCTACTCAGTACTGGCAATGAGAACACATGGCTAAAAAATAGAAAAATCAGATTTTCTATAAAAAACAACACATGGTAGGCTCGATGATATAAAGTGTATGTACCTATGCACAGACTAGCCTATATTTTAAACCCAATCCCATTCCTATTTTAAATCCTGGTTTTAGATACCTGAATAGGAAGTCTATAAAGGATTTTCAGCACAAGGAATGGCAAGGAGTACAAGTCCTTTCTTTTCTCATACTGCTGTAAATGAAGAATAATTTCAGTGAAGCTGTTGTGGCTGCAGTAAAGGTAGGTGAGGAAGCAGGCTGGCAGGACTCAGATGAGCTGACGGGCTAGCTGTGCAGGTAACTCTGGAAGCAGGTAACAAACCTTGAAGAGGGGTCTGGGAAGAGCATCTTGCTGTCTGTTGCAAGAGCCTTCAATGTGAGAACAGTCCCTGGGGACGTGCTGCAAACTGATTTGTGCTCTGCCTTCGCTGTGGCCAGAGTCAAGCTCCCTGCTCCGTGGGGGATCTCCTGTGTTCAGCTCTGCAGCTCTGCCTTTTTCATGGAGAGGGGCAATCATTTACCTCTGTGGTACCTTCCCCTACTTGCAGATTGCTGACCATGAATGGGCAGGCGATGAAGGCTGTTTGGGCTAGCAGGGACTGTATGAGCCCAGCTGTGGTCGGTGTTATCTTTCCTGTGCTGCCTCCTGTTTGTGGCTTTGGCGGTCAGAGGCTGTCCCTGCTGCAGCAAATGACAAGAATTTCTCCTGCTGCTGAGAAGCAATGCCAGATCCAAACTAAGGCAACTCAGGACTCTCAGTGACATCCCAAGTACCTGTCAGGAGCTAGGCAGGGATATTAACTGCTCACACGACACGGTAGCAGCTCTGCAACCAGGCTGCAGCTGGCACATCTCTAAGCAGTTCTGGCTGTGCTTTACTGAGGGCACTGAGCACTTACTTGGCCAGCCCTGCACCAGGCACAGCCGCACGGCTCCTGGCACTGCTCGCAGGCAAACCCTGCCTTGCAGGCTGGGTTAGGAGAGGTAAAGAGGGCACGGTGCAGTGCTGCAAAGGAGGGAGCTGCAGCTCTGGCTGCTGGTGGCTGCGGGCCAGCTGCGCGTTTCTCTCTCTCTGCATGCGAGGTCTGGGAGCTAGAGTTTGCTATCACGTTGCAGGCTGGGTTTCAGTTACGGCAGCTTTTGCATAACAAGCAATGCAGTGAAAAGTCCACCCTTTCTCAAGCTGGTGCTGGACAAAAAGATGCAGCATATGCAGGTTACAAGCATTATGGCAAGCTGCATGTACCTGCAGAAAACGCCTGTGACGATACTGCAATTGCAATGACATTGTTGTAGCTGTATTTGGCGTGGGAAAATTAGTAGTAAATATAATTTATTGTTGCTGTTACGTCTGCTATCAGTGGTGACAGAAGAATCTGTAGCACGTTGCAGCTGATTTGTTCGTGATTTATATCAAGTTGATGAATTATCTAGAGGACGAGGTGGACTATTTTCTCTGTTAAAATGTAACCATGAAAATGGCATAAGGGCTTACTATTTTCCTAAAGGAAACTTGTTTAGGTCAAAACTGCATACGAAGCACAAGAGCGCAGCAGCAGCATTGAAAGCCCTTTTTGGTCAGCAGGTTATCTCGTAACTGAATACTTCTCAGAGGCTTTTTTTCCAAGTCTTAAGGCAAAGGATTTGAGAGGAAAATTAGCTGAAAAAAAACAAACAAACAAACAAAAAACAAACAAACAAACAAACAAAAAAGAAACAAAAAAACAACACACACAGAAAAGTGAACATGCAGTGTGCTTTTTTTTTTTTTAATAAATTTATTTAATTGTTTCCTCTTCAATTGGAAAATACACATTTGCTCTGCATTAGTAGCTCCCTTGCAATGAGTAATGTCTCTCTGCCTTTCTGTGGTGATTATGCACTCAGAAGCATGTTTGCCAGTAGCAGTTCATTAGACTTAACAAGCCAGGGAGCGTTAGCCACCCCGCCAAGCACTAAGAAATTTTCTTTAATTATTATCTGTGTTCTCCTTATCGCCCTTCTGCGTGACACACATTTCCCTCCTTGTCCATGAGAACGCAGTTAACTTTCAGGCTGTGCTGCAAGACCCATCTTTTAACTAATGTCTGTTGGAGAAGACAGTCATACGTCTTTACCAGTCTACGTTTTTCTGCACGTGTCTCCCAGGATCGTGCAGATCTTCCTCGAGCTGCATTTCTTGGCTCAGGATTTCAAGCGTGCTGGTGATAAGGTCTTTAGGAAGTGTTGTCCTGCTATGTGGTAAGGTTTAGCGTGTTCTGGTAGAAACCAGATGCACTGGTTGCTGCCGAAGGCTCCGTGAATTTCCTAAATTAAAGCACAAATGATAGAGGAACCGCATTTTAGTATTTGGTGTGCTAAGTGACCTTTTGCGTCTATGGAGCATAAAAGCAAGTGGATAATCTTGCAAAACAAAAACTAAAAGTATAGCAAATGTGCACCTAAAATATTCGGTTTTTCAATTTTACGTGAAGCCAATATTTTAAAGAAACAAACTACCAGGGACTTTGATGGAAATTAATGGAAACGAACCTGTACTTTCCTGGAAAACTACTTAAAAAGCAGTATACTATTTTTTGACTTGATCTTATAAAGACGTGTGCATGGGCTTAGCCTTATGCCTCCGAGCTCAAACTACATGTCTAAGTGTTTGTACAAAGACTTTGTATGAAGACTTTTCTAAACACAGCTAGTTGTGATATCATTGTAACCTTCAAAACTTTATTGTAACTAAGAAACTCTACATACTAATAAATCAAAACAATGTAAGTATTTATTATTTGCTGGAAAGAATAATGCCACTTACGTAAACGAGATAGAAATTTGATTTATCAAAGTATGTTTTAAAGCTGTGTGTGGTCGTCTTTTCCTCGTTTCCTCCCTACTGAAATAATAAATATGTGGATGTTTGTCAAATATTTTATGGCTTCAGTTGTTATTCTCTACTATGGATTCAGCTGCTTACAGACAAAAAGCTGTCATGAACTGTATCTTCCACAGTCTGCTCAGAGGAGGCAGTTTTCACCTATGATGCCATCTGATTTTTGAAAACAATGAATAGGTCAGAGCTAGGAAACAGCCACTCTTACTTAGGTGCTTTTCATGCACTAGAGGCACCAACAAGCTGGAAGACAAGGAACCGAATTTTGCAGCTCACTGAACATTTCTCCTGTTTTTCCTGGAGATGGAACATCTTCGTGCAAGCAGCAATGTGAATAATGAAGGACCTGTACTCTCAGCAAGAGTATTTGCAAGCTAAATTGCTACATGGATCTACGAGGCTGTCAACTGCATTCCAAGCATGCTTGATGCCCTGGGTATGAAACCTGCGCAACCAGCCACTTGTCACCAAAGCCTTTTCTCCTTTTCCAGAGAAAGCAAATAAAAAAACCCCAACATGTTATTAGTAGCCGGGGGTGTGATTCACTCAGACTGATTTGGGAAAATCTAGATGACAGTTTTCCAGCCAAACATTTGCCTGTGTTTGTGAAGCTTCGCCCAGTGACACGCGGGGTGTTGTCACTGTCAACAGGACACAGCTGTCAGCTGGGCCTCGTGCCTTTTGGGCCAGGGCAAGCTTAACACGCTCTGAACCCTGTGGTAAGTGAAATAATGTACACGTTCCAGTGACTGGCCTTTGGGTCGTACTGCTCAAACAATAAAAAATAAAAATAAAATGAAAAATATATATTCCCATACAGATCCAAATATATATATTCCCAATATATAAATCCCCTAAATACTACCTTATTAGATGGGATTTTTTACTGTTAATTGCATATTATATGTTCTACTATATATGACTATACTGACAATTTCATTACTAAAAAAACTACCTAACATACATATTAGTACAATTCCTATTAGCAAATCTTTGGAAGGAACATTTCTTTCTTTCTTTCTTTCTTTCTTTCTTTCTTTCTTTCTTTCTTTCTTTCTTTCTTTCTTTCTTTCTTTCTTTCTTTCTTT
>CM021765.1:125743325-125905367 GCA_011076525.1 Nettapus auritus | reverse complement strand
GGGTCGGGGCCGGGCGGGGGGCCCCGGGCGGCCGGGGGGCGAGCGGGGCACCGGGCGGCCCCCCGAGGCCAGGCGGCGGCGCGGAGCCCGGCGCTGCGGGAGGAGGGCACGGCGGCTCGGGGCTGCGGCTCCGGGTCGTTGTGCTTCGTTCCTTTTCGTTTGATTTCGTCTCGTTTCGTTTTGTTTCCTTTTATTCTACTGCATTTTGTTTTATTTTATCGGTTTATTATTTTATTTTATTTTGTTTTATTTCGTTTTATTTTATTTTTATGGTGTCTCATCTCAGTCAAGCTGTTGCTGCTGCAGATATCCACCTTTCTCTCCTCCGTGCCCAGGTGCGTGTGCATTAGGGGTGGCCGCTGCGCCCTTCGCCCCCAGGTCGAGTCCCTGGGGTACACGCAGGGCTGTGTGCAGCCCCCCGTGCCTGCATACAGCCTCCCAGGCAGGGCAGCTCGGTAATGCCATTAGCTGCCTCCAAAGAGCCACCCGCTATGAAAAGGACAGCTGCCTTGGCAGGGCTGCAGATGGCATGCAGCATGTGGAAGTCTTGCCCTCACCTTGATTTTCAAGGGGTGTTTCAGTGCGGCTGGACACCAAGCGACAGGGTTGCATCGGTACGCCTGTACTTGAATGCGTTCAGGTGGGAAGCAAGAGGCTCTCGCCCGGTGTGAGCGGTGGAGCTCCGGCAGCGATTCCCCACGGAGGTGATGGGGTTGCTGTGAAACCCACCCCAGCTGCGAGGAACAGCCAGGGCCACTCTGCTCCCTGCCACCCTGAAGGGGTGGGCTTCTGCTTTTCCCCACCTGCAGGTGGGTGATTTGACCCACTGATAGAAATTTTCGAGAAGAAAAAAATGATGTCAAAGTAGGGCTGAAGTGTATTTATAGCTAGCCTGAAGGAACAGGACTTCTCCTCCACTCTTTTTCCTGTCAGGTCATCTCTCAACAAGTTTATATTGTATCAATCCACATTACCTAGGCAATTCTGAATGAATAAGGTGGTATTTCAAGGATGCTTTTCCCCTCTTACTTGCACTGTTTACCAGACATACAAACCACAGCTGACCAGGCACTACACTGCTTTGCTTGCAGGCATGCCGTGGCCTTCGACCTGCAGGGGAGTTCAGAGGGGAAGGCAAAAGTGTCACATACATCCAGCACCAAGAGCAGGACCTTGCAGAGAGGAAGAAGAGGGCATCTAATTTCAAATAACAGCATACCGAAGGAGCATATTAAAGCCCTATTAGTAAATTTGTGTGGCTTTGGTATTAGTCACTTCACTTTCCAAAGAGTTACAGGAAAAAAAAACTCTTAGTTTTACTGTGTAGTTCCTTATCATTTAGGTGAATTTGGTTGTCATATTATCACAGTCTGTTCTGGGGTTTCATTGGAGATTGTGTGGATTATAATGTGTGACTGAAGCCTGGAAATGTTGTTTTTCAGCTTTTAAAAAAATATATTTTAGATTATTTCCCAGTATATTTATGATGTGAGGAGAATGTTACTGGGAAGCAAGTCTGTAATTGGCTTCAGGAATCTTCAGGATAATAAGGCCTGTGGGATCTGGGGTTGTTTCTCTTCTTCCTTCCTGCCCTGCCCCTCTTGTTTATATGGCGCTAATCACGGTGAAGCTGTGGTCTGTGGCTGGAGCTCCTATCCGCCAAGCCCACTGCTGTCAGGTATTACTAACCTTTACTGGAACTGAAGAAAAAAAATGAATTGCTGTAATGCAAAAAAAAAAAAAAAAAAAAAAAAAAAGGAAGTGTGGATCTTCTGATATGGGCAGAAACACAAGATTGATTTTTTTTTTTTTTTTGAGATATATGCTGATAGTTTGTCTTTTGTCATCCTCCAAAAATGAAATTTCATAGTTTCTGTAAAAAAAAAAAAAAAAAAAAAAAAAAAGGTACTGTTCTAACAATTGTGGAAGCAAGGCATAACAGTTCATGGGCATAACAGTTCATGGTAGATGTTTTCTGCTAGTGCTGGGAACACCTGTTTTAGGCAAAGGCAGCTCATTTGGGTTAAGATAACATGTTTTCTTTGAAATGACTGTTGACCATGAAGTTTTCTCAAAACAAAACATATCCTTTCAAAATCCCCATCTGTCGCAATTAGTGCATTGTAAGCTGGCATCTCTACAGAGCCATCAAGAAATGGTCGTGCTGGGTTTTGTTGTGTCAGAAATATGGAGATTTGGATTGGAAAATGGCTCTGGATTTCAAGGGAGTTGAGCCCGCACAGTGCAGAAGGTACTGAGCACCATTCCCCGGCCCTCACGTGGACTACAGCAGGAGGTGGCCGTGGACCATTTTGTAAGCTCTGTGTGACTTACACGTTTTTGTCCTCAGGGTATTCATGAGGAGTGGTTTTACTGAACGCTGTGCTTCCAGAACTGGCATTCAGTGCCACGGCAAAGTGCTGAACCTGTACCGTTGCCTTTAAGGTTTTGTGCTTGTGTAGTAAGCGGGATAAACCTGTGAGAAAGAGGGAGCCTTTCATTATAGAGCGCTTGACGGAGGTTTCTTGTTGGTTGGGAGGATGCTCACAGGAGCTATGGGAAATCTTCCACCTTCCTTGAATGCAGTGTCAGGGTTTGCAGTCCCGACAAAGGTCCTGTGGGTGCAGCGAGGCGGGAGCCCTGCTGTTGAATATGGCAGTTCCTGTGGGGAAAATAAGGACGTGTGATCCCAAACAGCAAAGAGGCATGGTTTCGTTGGGTTGAAGGTTCATTGACTCGATCCGGGAGGTAATTTAGATGAAATAGGCTAGGTAGCAGAGAGCAGGTAACATGAGAGCACGTGCCAGAAGAGGAAATGCTGGTTTAAATAGGAAAAAATCCACGAGCGGCCAGGTCAGAAGGAGCAGATGGTGTGCACCCAAGAGCCCTGAGTCTAGCTAAATATGAAGTGCTTGAACACAGATTCATTAGACATAGACTCGTTAAAGTCAGCTATTCTGCAGCACCGATGAGTACAGCAGAGACTGTAGCAATTTAACTTGCTTTAGAGAAGGGACCAAGGAGTGAACTCAGCAGGAGTTATTTCAGTTCTGGAAAAATGGTTGGGGTTATAACTGGAATTAAAAATGTAAGGCGCTTGACAGGACTGGGAAGGGCACAGCAGGGACAGGGCAGTGTGATTTTTGTGGGCCGTGGAATCGTACAGACTCGCAGCACGGCTGAGGCTGGCAGGGACCTCTGGAGGTCGCTGGGTCCAACCCCTTGCTCAGGCAGGGACACCCAGAGCAGGCTGCCCAGAACCACATCCATACCTCCCCCTGTACTGGAAGTCTTTGGGTGTGCTGATAGGCAGCATCACCAAGGTTTTATTTAGGCTTGCGCAGAGCCTGGGGCGAATCTTTCACCAGGGTCTTTTAAAATAACTCTGTGAAATGTCTACAGTCTCTTGCCTGAAAGATCCATGCTAGGATTGTTTATTTTTAATATTTATGTAAGGGGAGGAAGGAACAGGCTAGTCATGTGCCATGCTGTTACATAGGCTCAGAAATAGAGGAAACTGAGTGGCATCAGCCACATATAAATTTAGCGTTGGTCCATTTGGAAGGGATGTTCACTATGTTTTGACTGATAATAAAAGGGAAAATAACTGAGTTTGTGCGAAGAAAAAAAAAATGCATGAAAAATAAATGTTTGCATGATTGCATCTCAGGCAAGAGGCACCACTGATGACCGTGGGGAGGTGACAGCAAGATTCGTATGCCTGCAAGGGAAAACCCTCTCTGGGGATAAGGGATGAATCTCTCCGTACTTACCCCTGTGCCACAAGTGGCAGCAGTGGACATTTTGCCTCGTCTCAACTGGGGCAGTCCGGCATGATCCAATTTTAAAGCTAGCTGTGGGTGAGGACAGCCTCTGCTTATTGACTCCGTGATCCCGAAGTGCTTTTGTTAGGTATGCCAAGTACCAATGGACTGATGTGTGCATGGATTTTGGATAAAAGAGTGCTTTATACAGTTATTACCCACTGACTGCAAAGAAGAGGTGCCTTGGGGTAATTTTACTGTTTGCCAGTATTACTGTGGATCTCTAAAGATTTTGACTAAGAAAGGGAACAGGAGCATGGGGCTCGAGTTTTACACTGAACTCCTTATCTTTTTGATTAGTTTCTTACGTATTTAATTAATTCTCACTCGGTTGTGTGATGGTGTCTTTAATTCCTGGTTTTACAAACCTTAATCTTACTTATGGACTGGCAATATCAGCACAGAGATCCAATTTTATTAAGAAAATGCCTTCTTTCCTCTACAAATGAACAAACTGAGTTATTTCGAGCTCCGAGGATGACAAGTACTAATTGTATGACTCTGGAGCTACACAGACACTGCATTTTTTTAGTTGGACCTCTCCTTCCAGTTCTATGTGAATAGGGAATTCAGACCAGCAGTCTTGCTTTTCCTTTGCATGGTCCATGAGTTATTTTGGTGACTTGTCTCTATAGTTACACTGAATTGTTTAACCGTCCTGTTGTGTTCAAAAGCAGAAGTGTGAATAGATTAAAAAAAAAAAAAAAAAAAGTTGCTAAGCTTCTATTTCATTGGAAAAGTGCCAGTAAAGGGTTGGCTTTTCTATCATTTATTTTTCATAAGCATAAATTACTACCTGCACGATAGCTGGGGCGGCGTTAGCTTAAAACAGTTTCTCTAGGCAGAAAAGAATAAGAACTGATGACAGTTAAAATATGAGCTTTTTGAGTGAGGAAAGTCTGGAGTTATTGTTACTTCACAAAAGGTAAAATTCACTCTGTTGTGCCCCTGTACAGAATTTGGCATTAAGCTGTTCTCAGTGCTGGAAATATGATTGAGCTGAACGATGAACAGCAAGCACATTGAAGAAGTCGTGTTAGCTAGGAGGGCACTTGGAGAAATTATATCCAGCTGACATCTTTGAGTCAGGAAGAAACAAAAGAGAGGTACAATTTTATGTAAGTGATACAGCAAGAAAAGAAAACTGACATTTCAATATCAGTACTTCTGGCCACAATCCCCCAAACTGTCATTGCCTTTCTAGAGTCACAAGCAGACCTGTATTTATGTAAGAACATTCATAATCCAGGTGTAAAAAACATAGCAGTAGTATTAAAAAAAATAATTAAAAAATCTAAATTTTACCAAGGTAAAGGGCAAAATTTCACATGAAGCCATCTTAACAATATATTCCATTAAGAAACATTCAGAGTTGCTGATACATCTTTAAACTGTTGTTTGACGGTTTAAACTGTCACTTAGCAGTCACTGCTTACTGCTTAGAGTGCCTCAGTGTTGAGATGTACAGTAAAAAAAAATGTAGAAGCTGATCCTTCTTAAGTGTGTTTCAAGTCACGCTGTAAAACAAGAGACTTCTGAACCTGCTTGACATAGACTTCCTGCTAATGGTCAGAAAAAGCCTGGTCAAGACCTGTAGCCTTCATTAATTGACCTTTGTTACAACTAAGTATGGATTCATTATTTTATTTTCCAATACAATAATGCTTCGCTCTGCCAGTGATTTAAAATAACTGCACAAGAGAGATGGAGGAATAAGGTCCATTGGGATGAAAATGAATAACTTTCATTCTACATGAGAAAGTGCTGCAGAGTAAAGCAATGATGATGAAGTTGTTTATTGTTTTTTTTTTTTTTTTGAGTGCTTTTGTCATGATACTTGTGTAAGTGCAGTGGGTTCACTAAGCAGTTGAATATAACCTCTTACTTTTGTGCATATCTCTGCAGCAACATGCTGTCAGCATTCTGATGTTTGCTTGTGGACTGACTGATGTTCACAATCTGTGGTGCAACAGAGATGTTATACAGAGAACTCACCTGCTTCAGCTGCGGACTATAGCGTAGACACCCCCATAAAACAGGGTTGGTATAAACTCAAAGCATGAATTTAGCAGAGCTGAAAATGTTAGCAAGGACATTCCTGAAATATACAGAGCAAGCCTTTCTGTGACAAAAAAAAAAACTGGATAAATAACCTATTTAAATTTAAAATATGATGAATTGAGAAATACGTTTGATATAGTATTTGTAAAGCAAGTTTCTTTGATGTATTAACATCTGAACATACTGACAATGTAGTAAAATAAAAAATTAATAAGCAATACATGCTAGTTCAGTTGTTTGTCTGCAGAAGTTGAGCGGATGAACTAGTGGATAATTAACTACAAAAGGTTGCTGGAGTAGAAAACCAACTGTTGGACAATAATAACCTCTTCTTCCTGAACAGAGGGAAGACTTTCTTTTTTTCCAGTGTATTTCAGCAGCATTGTTTAGTGACCACCGCATACAAGCTGAAAACTCTGTTGGGAAGAACTTGGTTGTTTTCATGCAGTTCAGATACGATAATGAGGTGGAAGCATGTGGGAGGATGAGATCTATTAGTGCTGTGGCTTGTAGGATGCAGTGACAAGAAATAATCAGTTAAAGCACTAACTTCAAATTACACTTTATTTGGGAATATATTTAAAACAGAAAACATGTTTTTGTAAACTTACAAGTGTTTGTAAACATAAGAAATGTATAGTTTTTCTAGCAGATGAAAATAGTCTGCTTATTTTTAAATGAATTCCAGTTTTCATCTAGATTTATCTTTGCATAAATCACAGGTGGATTTTACCTACGCAGGTAGGTGTATCTCTTATCAAAGAACATAAAAAATTAAATTGCTTGTGAAATAAAAAGGAAAACGCATAGTAAGCTACATAGCTGCTTAAATATGATTAAATATACTAGTTGTTAATGAAAACAAAAATGTTATTATACTTTAAAAACAAAAAAGTAATTATGCCCTGGTGTCCCCTTGCCTGGGCGAGGGCTGGCAGGTGCTGTGGGGATGGCAGCCGTCTGAGCAAGCTGGCCCTGCATTGCACCTCGAACTGCATGCAGTGCTGTGCTAGCCTAAAACCACTCTGTAAATGGCATGATGTGCTTTAACTGAGGGGCAGGGGGCTAGAGCAGATCAGTGGAAGGTGTTAACAACCTTCTGAGTGTGTCCAGTGTGTTCATGAGCCGGAGGAAGGCCTGAGATTGACTTGGTGGTGGTGAGGCCCGCAGTTGGGTGTGAGGTCTTGCCATTTGGATCAAGGCCTGCTTATACTACCCCTAGTTACACGCTGCTCGTTAAATGGTCTCTTGTCCCTGGATGAGTCATTCAGTGGTCTTCCTAATTAATATAAATTACTGTGCACAGCTGCAAGAGTGCCCTGCGTGGAGCAAGGTGGCTAGGGATTGCCTTTTAAGAAGGGGTCTTGAGAAGCTTCAAACATCCTGGCTTCCAAAGAGTGTTTTTAGCTGATGTGTTCTTCTCCTTTATTTTTCCTTCCAATGCCCTGAGCAGTCTTCCCCATCCAAAAAAACTGAAAACTGCAGATGGTTCTTCCAGTATCTCCTGTTTGTATCTGCATAGTCCTGTAATCTTCATGTGCAACTCAGCTGGTCCTCTTCTGCAGCAGGAGATGGCAAAGAACTAGTCCTTTGAGCAGGGTCGTACTTGAAATGCTGGATCCAGAACTTAAAATTCCCATTGGGTTGATGGTACTGAAAATTTAGTTTGCTAATGGGAAACACATGGCTGTGCCTGAATTTAAGCTGTCTGTACATGGCCTGTAGTGTCTGCTTGCTCATTACCGTATGAATCATGAAGCTGAATTCTACCTTCAATAGAAAATGTCTGTAGTGTTGCTGTATTATTGTTATAAATTTCATGTGGTTTTGGCATCAGCCTTTCATATTATTATTATTTTTCCCTCTTCTGAAAGTCTCTCTTTCCATAGCAGGGAACATTAGATCAGCTTTGGCATAGGTAACGTTTCACATTTCATGCGTTCTTTACTTACGGCATAATTTACACAATGATGGCCTATGGAAAGCCAGTATGATGCTCTTTCAGAATAAAACAATGTGTCTAGTCTTCTCCAAAACAATATGAGAACTCTGGACTAAAAAATACAGTCAGAATTATTTTGTTACCAACAGTAACGGCAGTGGAGCAGTAAAAGGTGAAGTACTTAGAAGTTTCAAAGGCCAAAAATAAATGGGGAATGAGGCAAAAACAACTCGATAGTGTGATTTATGTATACATTTATTTTGCTTTCCCTCCTCTTGGAATAACTGCTGCCCTTATAAGAATATCTTTCTGTTTTAATAGATGTAGGCTGCCTTTTCTTTGCTATCTACGGATAGAAATACAAATACAAGCCATGATATTAAATGTGCTATAAAATGCTCTCATACTGTGCATGAGCAGTGGAGATGATGTAATCTTTGACTCTGTGCAGCGTTGCTGCTATGGAGTCCTATGTTCTGTAGAAGAATTGAGGATGAACACTTGGTTTAGACACAAGTTCTTGCTGACTGAATGATGCATTTCAACACATGAAGTGCATGCGTGATGTTTGAAATGATGATAATTTTAGGTTTTAGTTTAGTGATGTGGAAGAGAGAAATTTAAGCTGCTATTCCAAGTGATGTGTTGATTCAAACTATAGGTAAATAAGGTATAAGAACAAGAAAGGGCAGGAAGGGTCATCTCCACACACTATATACAATAAAGTTATCAGCTAAAATGGTATGCCTTCAGTTAAGTCTTTTGATAACTTTTCAGTCATATAAAATAATCCATACATTTCAATGAAAGATTTTAATTTTTGCGGTGTTGATTAAGATAAATGCACAACTGAAGAGCTTGATGTTTAGATATTTATTGTGTTGCTTTTAAAAGTACCTGCTTTAAGCACGAGGGAAATGAACTCAGGAAATGTACCACATGTGATAAAATGGGATTGGTGCAGGGAGCATCAAGATTGTTTGGGGTTGCCAGTCTAGAAAATCACATCACAGTAAATTCAGAAGAAAAAGGCTTACTCTAGGAAAAAAAAAATAAAAAAGAAAAAAAAGATTATGATGGGAGATCATAACAGGAGATAACGGGCTCTATGTGGTTTTTCTTTGTGGCAAAAATTCATCACAGTCTCTGTTTCCCTCTATATTAGTAGAGTCTCATTTTATCTGTGAAGCAGAATAAAACCCAGAATTACATTCTTGTGGAAAATGCTAAAATTTCTTTTGGTCTTCTGAAGCAAAGTTAAATGTGAGAAATGTTCACAAAAGAAGTTGATTTGGAAGTGTTTAAAAGCCTATAATTTACTGAACTAAATCAAAGTGCATTGTTTTGAACTGCTTAGGTGTTAAAGCACTGTGGCATCTTAAATGGGTAAGTATTGGGAAGGAAATCATTTACGTATGTCATCTCTTGGTCCTTCCTGTTGGTTAGATTAGTTCTGCTGTTAGGTGGAGCTGTGGTGGTGGCCAGGCAGCTCCTGAATGTGATCTGCTGAGGAACTGTGAGAGCGAGGGTGTGAACCATCAAAACTACAGCTTTCACAAGATTCTGTGGTACTTTAATGTTAATACATCCTGGAAAAAAACATTTCAAGCAGAAACTTGAAAAGCTCATTGGAATTTGAATGTTCTTTCAGGATGAAACTCAAGATTTTGCAGTATTTTCAATTAGTTAAGATTAAGGTGACTAGATCTGGTGGTTGCCATCTATCTGGAGAGTATTTATCCATTTGCCATCACTCTTGAATACTAAATGTTGTGAGTTTTAGCAACTTGAAGCACTTTTTACCACTGCCTTCAGAATGTCCCGTCTCTCTTCTTGTTTTGCTGATATTGTTTTAATTATAAAGGGAGGAGGACCAGGAGGCACCAAATATCAGATCTTCAGTGCAATGTTGTCCATAACCGATTCTTATTCTGAAAAGTGAGAAGCAAAAAGCTTAAATTTCTGAAGAATGAGTTTTCTTTGTTATTGCTGAAGTTTTGGAAGACCTAAATAATTGTAGCTGCTAGAAATGTTCTCCTTTTTAGCTGTGTGGACGTGTCTGTGTAGACAGTAACGTTCCTTGCTATCAAATCTTGCTATCTAAATGCTATCTAATGCTATCTAAACTCTGAATTCAGCATTAACGGTCAAAAGGCATCTTGAAAATTCTTCTTTGGACCCAAAATACACTGATTCCATTCTTAAACAGAGGAAGAAACAAAAAACGAATGGAAGTCATTTCCAGAGTGATAATGTTTAACACATGGTGATTGATGCCTTCCAACAGATTTCTGTGCTGCTGATAGTTTGATCTCTTATGTTTTTGGTAGGAAGCATAAAGAACAGGTAGACTGAAACTAGTTTCCTATTATAAGAATGTAAGTGTCCAAGTACGAGAGTGCTGGGAAGTAGAAGGACAGTGGTGAATCTCATCCAAAGCTGTGGCTGTGAAAGAGGCTGGAGGGGAGGGAGGCTTGAAAGAATCAGCCAGGTGCACGTTGAGGAGTATCTGGTTTGGGAGGAGACCAGAAGGCAAAAATAAATAAACCCCAATTTCATTGTTAACTGCTGCTCTCTGTTGTTGAATAATGAAAGGCAGAGACCAGGAAGCTGCTTGTTTCTGGTTTTTATTAGATGCTGTAGATACCATGGTGATGAGCAGGTTATAAATATAAGTGTCGGCCGCAGATAGAACATAAAACAGACTGGAACCTGGTAACCTTTAAAAAGGGGGTAACGTAAGGTTTAAAATTGTGCTGATGTCTGAGGCTTCCTATGGAGCCCTTGAGAAGTGCCATAAAAAGCTTGTCAGTAGTTTAAAAATAAAAAAATAAAAGGCAAAATAAAAAAATCACCCATCTGAAATCTTATCCTGTTTATGTTAATGCAATCTCACGAGATGGCACCGGAGTTAGAAATGAAGAGACCCTCAACTTTTTGTTTTCCACAGCCCATGTGTTACACCAATGTAACAAAAAGCATGCTTGCATTTTTTTTTTTTTTTTTTTTTTTTTTGTACTTGTAAACCTGCTGCTACCCATGCTTAAGTGGGGACTTTTAAAAAGAACAGCCTTACATTTGTATTCTGGAGATATGTTGTACTTGTAAAATAATACCTCTATGAAGTCATGCCTTTCAAAAAGTGTTTTGGGAGGAAGGAACCTGAATGGGAGCCTGGATGTCACAGTCTTCTAGCACCTGGCACTGCACAGTGCAACTGGTCAGGGCAAATATTGTCTCAGGACAAGAAGGAGTAGCACCAGGCAATACTGATGTCAGCAGGAAAATAATTCTTCATGTTATTTACATTAAGTTATGCGTCACTTATTTTTCTTGTCTGTCTCTGTTCTCAGCTGTATCATAGTAATTATACCTTTTATTTGAACTAATCTAAATCTGGACCCTCGTTGAGGAGGTTATTCTCCAAAGGATTATTTCTCTTTAGAAAATACTCATTAATTGTTTTTTTTAAAGACTGCATTATTTACTGTATACGTATTTGCTTGCAGGGGATGGGTGTGAGAGGAAAAACTCTTGAGTTCAGTCTAGAAAGGTACTTTGTGTCAGTATAATCACTGAAGTTACGCCATACAGCAAAACAGGGCACTCAGATACTGAAGAACAGGTCATAAAGTGAATATCTCTTAGTAGGAGAAACATCTAAAAGAGCAAAAGTGGAGAATAAGTGTGTTAAGCTATTTCTTTTTAAAATGCACTGTATAGTTTAAAGTATTTGGCAGTGTTTAAGTGCAAATGTCAGTTATAACCAAATTTATACTGAGACAAGCACAGCAATATTTGGGTCCTTCAACTAACCTTCTAGTCACTCAAGTGTAAAATAAATTTCAAAATAGGAGAGTGTTTGACATATTTTAATGAAGAACAATGTGGCAAGGGCTGTAGAAATGAAATACTTTTAAAGTAATGGATTAGAAATACAATCTAGTTTTCCATGATCCAGATTGACCTGTATAGGGTTTCCTATATAGGAATATATTTCCTATATAGGAATTCTGGTAAAATACAGTGCCTTTAATAGTTGTAGGACTGTCCTGTGGTCAAATTAGCTAAAACAGTGTTTCTGCAGTTTCCACGGTGCTTTCTAGTTGTGTGACATGATCAGTATGTGACTCTACAGAGCTCGGAGAAGCACTAAGTTTGTCCGAAGAAATTAAGTCATTTGAGCCAATGATAAATATTTGAATAATTTTGCTTTCTTTCCTGATGGCTGTTACAAGACAACACTTCTTCTGAGCAATTTTCTTATGTAGAACATTAAGGCATTTCAAAAACAGGTCACTGTGGCTATAAAATGGGCAAGGCAATAGCTTTGTAATGAAAGAGCGTACCAGAGTTGTGTAATTCCAAGGAAAAGTAGTTTTGTATCATTAACTAATAATACACGGTGTCATAGTGAACCACTTCCCCACATTAAAGCTTAACGGATTTTAATCTAAAATGACTTTTTCTTCCCATGAAATATGAAATATAAATCATTTATTTTGGCTTGCTGCTGATGTTTCTGTTCTGTTAGACACGTGCCTGTCCGTGCTGTTTATACCTTGTTATGATATATTTCACTCTGTTGACTTAGCCTTTCCTTGTGGTCTGCCTGGGAGGATTGTTACAAGCGTCATACTGGAAGTATTCTGGATCTTTTCTTCATGGCAAGAGAAGTTCATTTTTTACCAAGGTTGCTAGCAGAATATGAAAGTTCTTTATATCCTTGCGTGTACACCCATCAGTCTCGTTAGATACCAAGGTAGACTGTCAGCATTTCACGTCTGTTTTTTAACTGCTTAAATGGCTGATGATGCATGTGAGTTTCTGAACATGTAATGTACACTATGGGGAAAGCATCTTTCCTCTGGTTCTTCACAAGGAGCTTGCTTAACATGCCACCCAGCTCTTTATGCAACGCAGGGTTTCATCTGCTGCTGAGAATGACTTACCAGCTATTCTGTTACCATTATGTCATTACCCACGGGCACATCTTCCTGAAATGTTTTGCCATTTCCTACATAACTGCATGGTTTCAGCTCAAAAACGATCACTGAAATAACTTACAGTTTCCTTTATTGCTGCTTATTCCACTTCACCTTTCTTAATGTAATCTAAAATTTGCCAATTTCCCATGTCATGGGGTCGGGTTATTTTGGCCTAGTTTTGAAATAAAATAAGGCATGTGCAATAATACTGTTAATTCAGCCCAGTAATAACTTCTGAATCTGTTCACTGTCAACAAAACCTCACAGAAAATTAAGAGACTTTGAAGAGGTGAAGTTCCTAAGTTATGTGAAAGACATGTCATTTGGTAGAAGAAAGCCCTATTAGTTTTCCTGCTGGGGGAAAGCTTGCAGAGTGAACTGAAGACATTAAAGAATTTGTTTAGGAATGTCACTTCAAGGCAGGGATCCAGAGGAAATTGGGATTCATTGCTCTTGCTGCTCATGGGTGGCTCTTCCTCTGACCCGACGTAGATGTGAATGGTAGTTTGGGCATGAGCTAAAAGAAGGGTTGCAGAATAGCGATATAAAAGCTGCTGTTCTGGTGAGTAAAGAGGGGCAAAAGGGGATGACGAATCTCTCCGTGTCTGCTCGGGGATGCTATTTTGGTGCCTCCCTCTGCCCCCCCATCCCTCCCTGCGATGCTCCACCTGCGCTGCTCTTTGTTCCCCTCCGCTCCAGCTGGCGACCTACAGGAGCCAAGGGAGCTGCTGCCTCAGTGCTTCTCTGCATCTGCCAGGAAATAAATAAAGAGCGGGAAGAGAAACGGAAGGGATGAGTTCTTGCTCTTTTTGTCGGCTCTGCTTAGGGCTTTTTTTAATTGAACGCCTTGCAAAAATGTATCACTGTGAGAAAATTTCCTTGAGACTGGAGCTGGATCCTGTGGCCGCCTGGGTTTCCTTAGTTTTTTGGCATTGAGAAAAATGCAAGGCTTCAACAGTGATGCACTGGGGCTGGATTCTTATTTTTACCACTGCTAAATACACCATTGCTATTGGGAGGTTTGATGCAGTCCAATAACGGCTTGCCAGGGGTTGTGCTTTGTTTGCATACACCACTCAGTCAAGCAGCGCTCTCTAAGGTGTCCTATGCATGCAGGTGGGCAGCCCGAATTTGATCTCGGTGTTGCTTTGGGAGTTGTTTGCTTTCAGTTTTATAAATTCCCTCTAACTCTCTTTTTGGAAGCTGAATGTTATGTGGTGGCACTATTCCTGCTCCTTTTGTGCCTGTATTTTCTCCTGGTGTTTCCAGCCTTCTGGAAGCTGCACAGGCATTGAAGAGAGTGCTCCCATCACTTTCCTTGTTGTACATGCACTCGGGGTTCCCTGGTATCCCCAGTGATGTCTCATCCCATGGCTGGGGTTCAGATGAACAGGGGGATTGTGTGAGACACAACAACCAGGTGAACCTTTCACATGTATAACATGCCAGCTCAGCACGTTGCAATTAAAAGCTACTTCTGAATTAAATACCTAGATTTGACACGTTATGCTCTTTCCTTCCGCCCCCCCCCCCCCCAGGGAAACATTGATTTCTCCAGCCCTTTTTCAGCACCCCTAGATCAATCATCAGCAACTTCTCCAGTGGTTTCTCTTCAGGAAGTTTCACTTCTTCTGGTGCAAGAGCTGGCTTCATGGCACCGTCTGCTGTGTAGGACAGGCTGCCTACCTGAGTTTCCTTGGCAGTGAGCTTATGTCTTAATGCATAATATTTCTCTTGTCATGAGTATATCTCATTATTTATCTCCATATCTCTTTCATTTTCCCTTAAGAGCATCAAGTCACCTCTTAAAAGCATTTACATTTTTTTTTTTGTAATTATGTATAGAAATTAGTAATAGTTTTTCTTTAACTTCCTACTATGTCTCTGCTCTCTGTTTTTTCCTAATGTATCAGGAAAGTTTGCCTTATTTTCCAAATTTCATTACAGAAATGTTTAGGTATAAGAGTTGCAGGGAAATGTTTCCTTGCAGAAAAAAATGTAAAACTATTTCCAGTGGATTTTAAAAATAACAAACAACACCATCTCATTGCAGAAGCATTTCTGCCAATATTAAATCTTGGAAAGGAACGTTTAACAAAATCTAATAATGAACCAAATTTTGCCTGACCATGTTCATTTTGACTTCATAAATGTGTTTGAGGTTTTAAACTACACAAAACATTTGTGACATGGTTTGTTTAAAGGACTGTTGGGAATGCAAGATAATTTCTGAAACAATATATTATCATTAATGATCTATATGTTCTTGGGGTTTTGATGAATATTACTCAGTATACATGCTTAAGATTAACAAGTATTTAAATTTTATGAAAAATCAAAGCAATGTGTTAGTCAAAGACACCATTAGATCCATGCTATTGGTCCCTTTGAAATATGTTGTATATCCCGTGCTCAACCAGCTTGCCCAGCCTAGAGCGAGTTCCGTGGATGCTCTTGAAGGCACTGGTGCTGACTCTATCTTCCTATTCCTCAGAACCACCTCTTGCTCAAGGGGGTTGTTCATGAAGGATTCTTGAAGATGTTGATGTCCCTAAGAACAACTTAGTTGCATCCAGACAGGCTTGAAGTTGCAGTTCCTAGAGATGCATTGAGCCAGTAGATTGTATGGTGCTTGGGGACCTGGTTTAATGGGTGACATTGCTAGTAGGGTGATGGTTGGACCAGATGGTCTTGAAAGTCTTTCCCAACCTTAATGATTCTATGGTTCTGTGATTGCCTAGTATGTTTGCCAGTATCATTTTTATTTTTATTTTTTTCTATTCTAGTTTTTAAAAACATCAGTCTTAGTGCCATGACTTTGTCCTGTGGTCACAAACACTCTTTTCCCCTGAAACCAACCTTGGCCAAGGACCAGAAAAAAAGGCATATTTATCAGAGGCCAGTTTTCAATTTTGTTGGAAATACTGGCACCGCGCTGTAATAACTAGACCTTTTCTGGTGTAATGAATTCACAGTAAATGTCCTGTTGAGTAGGAAGTGTTTCTTATTCATTCCTTGAAAAATGAGCCGTGGGGGCAAGCTAAGTTGGATGATGGCCATTTTACACTCCTGTCAAAACTTACAGAAGACCAGCAACTAACCTGAAAACAATTTTATTCTAGAATGCTTAATATTAAGACTTAAAACACAAACAAAAAACAGAGTTTAACTTTTTTATCATCTGTTTTGTTCCTCTGAGACTTTTATTCTTGAAATTTCATTTGAGTCCAACTTGTTCAGTGTGTCTGTTTTTTTTTTAATGTGCTGTGCTCTCATCTGTAGGCCGTGTTGTAGATTTAGACTTCAGTGGAATGTAAATATCTTGCACGGGAATCCCAAGTCGAATCCTTCCCAAAGTTTTTGTAGAAAATCAATTTCCTGTGAGGAGTGTCAAGATTTTTATGGTTAATACTCCATGGAAATGCCTCCAATGTTTTTTTTACCAAGCTGGAAAAAATCTGGTATTGTTATGCAATACAAATTTTGTGCTTTTGATGTGCTATAAATTCAATTACATACCTTGTTAAAATTTCTTATATAAAAGTGTGAGGACAAAAGTATTCGTATTCTTTCAGTTTAATTCCTTTTGACATTGAAGTGTGGAGCCAAAAATTTTCAGTGTTGTGAGAATCATTATGAAGAAAGCGATTCTGAGGGATTTAAAAAATATGAGAGGCTATGGTATGGTACCCAAATACTGTGACGTTAAAAAGAAAGGTACAAAATACAATATTCCATTGTAAACTAGTCTATTTGGATCCTTTTCACATGACTTTGTGAACCAGAATTTTTCCATGTATCTGAATCTGGAAGCATGAAATGGGCAGGTCAACCAATAGGTTTCTGTAAGGGTGTGGCTATTCCAAGGAACTGCAGATATTTTTTGTAAAAATCTTTTTTTTTTTTTAGTTGTTCCAAATGTGTCATATTGTTTTGGTGGCACTTTGCTTGCTTTTGCTTCTTAGTGGAGCATTTGCAATTGTCACAGTTTTTCCATGATCATTTGCCTAGGAAGATAGAAGTAAACAATAGATTCATGTATTTCTCACCATTTAGGAGAAAAAGGTAGCACAGTTTGTCTTCATTTGTCAAAAATAAAATCATCCTGGTTTTGTGCATACCTCAAGATCATCATACACTCATAAGATTCTTCAAAGTTGTGCTTTATCCATTAGTAACAAATATCTCTTTTTGTGTTAATAAGGTATGTACAGCATACAGATTCAGAATCATTTGACATATCAACACTAAATGGAGTTCTGAAACTGTAATGAATTTATTCATGCATTTGTACCTGCCATACATGTGGGTTTTTTTGTTTGTTTGTTTTGTTTTCCAAATACAGGTTACACTGACCAGAAACTTTTCAGGAATTTAGGAAATTTACATTTTTATTGTTTCATACTCAGTGGTGTATTTAATTTTATTGTTTCTAGTTAAAGGGAAGTTGTTTTAATTCAGAACTAACATAGTAGCAGAGGTTATTTTTTTTTTTTAAAAAAAACATTTTACCTTAATACATAATTTCCTATAAAGTGTGAGAGTTGTTTCAAAATGTGCATGTAGTGTTTTTTTGTTTTTTTTTCAGAAGAAAAAGTACTCATGAGGAAAAGTGTGGAGTTGTTCTCTGCTCAAAACAATTGTTTCTAGAGGCTAAAAACGGTTCATTTGTGTGTTACATAATGATTTTCTTAGAAAGTGAGTGTGACTAAAAGCTGGGGGAGGAACTCCATTTTGCAGTACTCAGCAGTCAGCCCACAACTGTGGTGAGAAGTGTGGCACGGATGGATGGTCTTCTTTGGATGTATTGGGGATGGGTCATACAGGAGTGCAGATGTAAAACTGGCATTTCTCGCCTGCCCCATGCAAGTTCCAGCAATTTGTAAGGCAAAAAAAGAAATGTCTTTCATTATGTCTTCGTCTCCTCCGTTCCTACCCTTGGCCTACCCCCCAAAACCAGTGATGAAATGTAATCTAGATTTATTTTAAGTACTCACACATGTGGAGAAATCACTCCCACTTCTTGACTGAAGACCCAATTTCAACAGCAAAATAAAACTAAACCACAGTTGAAAGACTTCAAGTGAAGAAATGAAGCAATAATTTTGTTTTCAAGTTGTTTCTATATTTAAACTTAATTTCTGTAAGATGATAGTAATAGGAATATCTGAAAGTAAAGCTTCCAGTGCAAAATCAAGCTTGGGACATAACAAGCGCGATTTTCTGTAATGACACACTTGCTGTGCAGCAAAAAGCAGGTAGAGCAATACTTGCTAGGTAGGACCAGAGGGAATGGGAGTGTCAGAAACAGGACTTTCCATGCAATCTTGCTCCCCGTGCTTAACAAAGTAGCTGTTGTTAAGTCTGCTAAGCCAACAGATTCCTGTGCAAAAGCATTGAGGGAATTAAAAGCTTAATCAGCCCCTGCGCTCTCAAGAGTTCAAATGGTTTAGACATGGAAAATAGGGGAAAGAGTGTATATTTGTTAAGTACGAATGCTTTTGCTTATTCTCAGTCAGGCTCCAAACTAAGAAAGCAGTTAAGAAACTTAGGGGTTTCCAGCCCATGAGCATTCCTAGTGAATTCACATGGGGCTATTTCATGCGGATCTCGGAGAGAGAAATCCTTTGAATTGTACAGCTCTTATGTAAGAAAAGAGTTTCCAGCTTGGCTATACGGAGTACTCTGTTACTAAAATATAAATTTAAGTCTTCTGTGGCTTTGCCTTTTTAAAATTGCTGCACTTTGGCCCCCTTTTGTGAACATGTTTTGGGACTTTAATTGCACGGTAAACCATTTGTTTCACACGATTCCTTTCCATTTCATGAAGAAATTTTGTACAAAGTGTAAGTCAGAGGCTTATGAGAAGGAAAAGAGGCTGCTGCCCATAAGATGTGGATTGGCACACAACATGAGTTTTGATATCCAGCTTTCATTTGTTTTAAGCAACAATTCACCTAAGGGTTTCAGTCTTAAATGTAAAACTTACCAATATTAAATAACAGGAAAGAAAGTAAAGCAATTAAAAGGAAAAAAAAATGATTGATAAATAGTTTATTTGCTGTCCTGGTGCATATGCTTAATTTTCAATGCTGAAAGAAAGAAATGCTAAAAATGAACAGATACTTGGAAACGCTGCATGCGATAAGCTTTTGCAAATCCTTTTTATTGTAGTATGTAATAATGTGTACAGATGTCTTTTTGTTTTTCTAGATTGATTCCAGAAAGTTCTATGAAAGAGTCATAAGAGCCTCACAGCTGATGTTTTTTAGTACCCTGGCTGCTGCAATGTTTCACCCTAATAACACAGGTCTATTAAAATAAGCATGCTGTTAGTGGTTGCATTAAGACCAAACAAACGAGAAACTCTGATCAGTTTAGCATTTCACATGTATTGTGAACCACTTCTGCCGCACAGCCGCAGCAAGAGCTGTGGGATGGGTGCTGGCACGGCCCCAGTTTGTCGTGTCTGTTTGTCTGTCCGTGGTGGGAGGCTGGTGGTGTGAGAAGTAGCCACATGTCCCTGGTGCATCCCCACAGAGTTCCCCTTGAAGGATGGGCAGGCTTGCAGATAAACGCTGGCTCATGCACCCTGTGTGAAATGAGACCTTGGTTGCATACCAAGCAGTTCTCAGATCCCTAGAACATGTTCATAGGGAAACGAAAGGTAGGGCCTGAAGCCTTCCTTTGCTTAACATTTTGACATATTTTTTGTGCTATTTGTGAATGCGTAGCGGGAGGAAGCGCAGGCGTAGGAATTATTTTTGAAATGATTGCAATATTTTTGGAGAAATCAAGTCAAAATCTTTCCTAAAATTGGTGTTGGGGAAGAGGGAGAGGTTTCCACTACTTGAAGAAACTGGATAAGGTTTTATTGGATATTTTCTTCTTGCTTTTCAGACAGTATTATTTCTCCTGCAGTGATTGCTAGTGCCTTAGGAGCTCCAAAAATCACCATGTGATACCAGCCACGGATCACTCTCCACCTCAGCCATCTGTTCAAAGCCAAATACATCATCGCTCTTTTCTCTACCCGATGTGTTAAATCATTCTTTATTCTACTTTGTGCCACCAGTGTTTGCTGAAAGTTGTGGGGAGGAATTAGAGATTAAATGGAGATTCATACCTGGCCACTGGGCTGCTCCCCTCAGCTGTGTGTCCATGAAGATCGGTGTGGGGACGGGCCGCTGTGAGCAGGCTTGCACTGTTTGGTCAAGGTCTTAGAAATCCAAAGCACTTTTCGGTGGTCTGTCTCACAAGCGCAAGTTGTGCTGTTGTTATCTTTATCCAAAGGCAGGAGAGGGGCTCAGCAGGGTGTCTACAGCGGTGATGTGTGGTGGATCACACAGCATCCACAGTGGAGAAGTCGGCTAGGACTGGGGCAGCTCCTGGCTTTCCTGAGGGAGCCCACCACATCTCTTCACACAAACTGCCAACATCCTGGTGGCTAGAAAACCCTTTCACAGAATCTAACTCCACAGTTACCTCTCTGTCAGCGATTTCTACACGTTTCAGTCGAGTGCAGCACTCTTAATAATGTCTCAGTTAATTTTAAATTGCACAAATCTTCAGGCTGCTACCGAGAAGGAAAGGCTTGGAAAACAAGCTTCATCAATTGCTTCCCCTAGGACTTCAGAATAGACATAATTTAAAAGTACTCCATGTGACTTTTTTCCTCCTTTTTTAATGTACAGAAAATTATTTTTAAGTGGTTTTAGATTTTTTTAAAAAGGTAGATTAGTTTAGCTAAATAGTTTTCTGAATCTTTTAACTCATGTTAATAAAAGTTAATGTTGGATAATAGTTTCAGTGTAATGATACAAAGATTTTGCAAGAGAGCAGTGATTCTTAAGAGGTGTTATGTTTGTTTTTGCATGTCATGGTATTTGGATCCTACAATTGTCCTAGGCCATTAAAGATGAGGGAGGAAAGCCAAACAGAAATAAACATAAAGGTGTTGGACTGATTGTTTAGGCACTCATCTGTATTGTGCTGGCCAAAGTTAAAGATACCTGGTGCTAAAAGGTGGGTGATACAAGTTATACGTTACACATCAATGTGTAAGAATTGCTTTATTCGTATTTTTCTTTATTGGAACGAAGGCACGCTGAAGACAAAAATACAGAGGGATTAATTTGCATTCTGTTTTGTAGGAATATCTTGCTGTGAACTGAATCGTGCATGGGAGGGGACATCCTGTTTTGATCCCCGTGCCAGGCTTTCTGCACAGAACCTCTAACCTGGGGTTAATCACATTGCTGCTATATTTTTGGGCTGGTTCTGCACTGTATCAGTCACCACTAAGGTCGGGGTCACGGTGTTTCAGTGGGGCTGGGAATGCTTCCTAGTAGGGAGCTGGTGCTGGGGGAGCCAGCAGGAGCCATGGCAGTTCAGGCAGGTTTTCAGGGGTAGCTGGAGCTAATAGTGGCAATGCAACTTATCTGTGGTGCGGCAGCGGAAAGTTCAGATTTCAGTTCAGTTTCGGTTGGCCATCTCTGCTTATTTTTAAAGACTGCTTCCATTCCTTTGGCTAGTTGTTGAAGGATGCTCTCTTTCTGTTTTTTAAAGCGTTTGTCCTGAGTGTCTTGGGAAAGAAAATCAATCCCCCTTTTTTTTAGAGCAGCACTGAGCAACTCTTGCTTTAAATCCGTCTAAAAGTAAAGGCAAAAGCAACTAAATGTTGTAAGAAAAAAATCACCACAAAACCAAGATAAAAGCAAATAAAACATTAATACTGCTCTAGAACTCTAGATTTTGTACCTGAAATACATATAAAATAGTTGCTGCTTCCTGTTTGAGGTGTTACTGAAGGAAACCTGAAGGATGGAGCAGCATACTGGAGCTGATGCAGCTGTATAGTCAGCAGTGCTACTGCAACTTGTGAATGGAAAAAGCTCTGCCAAAATGGGTTAAAAACCTGGCAGTGGCAGAGGGAAGGGTTGTGAGTGCTGCCTCGGACAGTGATATGAATGGCTGCCTCCAAGCTGTCATTGCTTGTGGCTTTTTCATTTTCCCTGATGACCTCACTTGTCGAGGTAAAATCCTGCATGATAGATCTCAAACAGCAGAAACTCATTTGTATGCAAAACTTTCAGGCCTAAAGACTAAATTTCTTCACATTGTACTGTAACTATTTAAGCTGACACTGAAATACAAAAATGTAAACTTTAGAACTTTTTCTATATTCTTTCCAGCTAACTTCAGTTGGTTCTGTCGTCCCCTGCAAGTGGCGCATCCCTCAGGAGTCCTGTGAGCTGAATTGTGGCCCCATGAGGCTTGTATCCAAGTGGCTCGGCTAGGTGCAGAGGGAATGTCAAGTGCATTGCTTCATTATCACCTGAGATTAAGGATTGATTTACTTGTTATTCAGATGAGAGGCATGGCTGTGTGCACCCCACGGTGGTGGGGCTGGAGGGTTGCATCCCATCAAGGAGTAGGAGTGCGTTGGCTGAGAAGAAAAGGCGATTTGCTTTCCAAAATAAGTCGGGAAATGTTTTTGCCTGGATCTGTAAAGATAACGGTAATAGCCATGAGGTATGCTGTCGGCTGCCCTTGGTATACTTTCAGCTGTGAAAAAAGCATCCAAATGGAACAGATCGTAAAGTTATTCTGGCACGGCATCTAAGAGCAAACCTCTTGAAATATTTCTCTGCTGTAGTTGCAAAGAAATGTGGAAATAATAAGGCAGCTGTTGGGGAGGCAAGTGAAGCACACTGTGGTCCTGCCTGTGGACAGTTGTGTAGGTCTCTTGGTTGTGATAACACACTAAAATGAAATTAGCTTTGTTTGCCTGGATTTACCCGTAGTAACATGATGTGCTCTGATGGAGGGAAGCCTTTAAACGTTGCCACCAAATGAGAAAATAAAGGGAGAACTAACGGAGGAGTCTGTATACTGTGTGTCTTTGCCTTAGCTTTGTCAATAGAAGTATCAAAAGACCTGTGAGAGCAGTTAAGGGGACTCGATGATCCTT
Source organism: Nettapus auritus (assembly GCA_011076525.1). NCBI lineage: Eukaryota > Metazoa > Chordata > Aves > Anseriformes > Anatidae > Nettapus > Nettapus auritus. The sequence goes on along the minus strand of CM021765.1, from coordinate 125,882,579 downwards.
ATGAGTCCATTCCAACTTGGGATATTCTATGATTCTGTGGTTAATTTTTGTACATCCAAAAAGGTTACGTGCCTTTCTGCCCATTATCTTCACTTGATTTTTAGGATTTATCTAGCAATTGTTTTGATTATTTTGCTCATGTGCTGGAAGAAGCTCAGGATTTCAGAGGATATTTTGGTGGTCTGTTCAGAAAAGGGGAAATGTCTGCAGGAGGCATCTCCTTAGGCTCAGTTCAAAGCTTTTCAGTTTTTCAGCAGCTGCAAGTTACATCCGTGCATTGGGTGAGCTTGGCTAGTTGCTTCAGTGGTGGCAGGGAGGTGTTTTCACAAACTGAGTGTTACTTACACTGAGGCTTTTTATGATGCTATTTCAAGGTGAGAACAAAATGGAATTGCATTGCTAAGCTTTGCAGGGCAGCTTATTTACTGAAGTGTAAGCTGCAACAAAGAACTGATGTTCAATTCTGTGGAGAGGAAGGTAAATCCTGTCTAAAAACACGTTATGGTGAAACGGTAAAAATGAAGTAGATGTTTCTGTAATACACATTTGTGTTCTATGACTAATACTCATGCATCTGACTGAATTTTGACTTCAGCAAACAAAATCACTTCAACGCAAATCAGTGGGGATTTTTTTTCTGAAATAACAATCATTGACTTCTCAGTTTGTGGAGCATTATTAAGAGACTGAAGTTTGACAAAAGGTAGGATAAGGATTGTCTATGTGAATAACAAACTGCAAAGGTCAGTCAGATTTTTTTTGTAGGGTCGAGGAGTCTTGCATTACAAATGACTTTATGCTCCATTATCAAGTTTCAGCATTTTCGTTTTCTTTTATATGTTTTAATCCGTATCTAAACTGCAGAAATGGAGAGACCACTCTTCTTGTATAAAAAAAGGCTTGGACAGATTGCAGAAATTTTTCCTATTAGGGTTTTATTGTTAAGACCATGCTTCAAGATAAATTCAATTCCAGTTGTGTACTTATATAGAGTGTTTGAGGTTTTTTTTTTTAGGAATATTGAAGTACATTGGAGTTCATAATAATTACCATTCTAGATAATGAATTCAAGTTTATGAATAATTGCTATATTTTAAATAAGTGAAAATATACTCTCAAGATTAAAATATGCTAATGAAAATGATATTTATGCAAAATTCTCTTTGCAATGCTAACAACTTGGTTGATGAAGTGGTCAAAAATTATAAAAATTCAAGGAAATGCTACCTGTACCTAAAATGTGTCCTTGTTAAAAATAATGTCCTTTAATGTTCATGTGCTTGTCCTGTATTTTCATTCCAAAAAGGCACCGTTGCAGCTCCTTTGCAAAGCATGGCAATTCTACTTGAGCTCAAGTGCAAGTCTCCATTCACTCTCACTACTAGTAAGAACTGTATACTATTTTTGGGTCAGCCTCCAGAAAATAAAAGTTTTACAAACTGATGCGTATTTCAGTTGGGCCAGTGCCAGTGCTGGCCCAACTCCCATGTGGGTAGTTAAATCTATGTAAAGTTCCCCGATGGGTTTTGTTGCTCGCGGGTATGGGGGTTATTAGAATCACTTTTCGGCTGAGTGAGTAAGAGTTGGAGGGTCTGGGTTCCCCTCTCTTGTGTTCTGAGCCTTCTCGGGGTTATTTCTGTAGATAAGTTTTTGGAAGAGAAGAGGTGAGCAGGAAAATGAACAGAAGTCCTTGGAGTGACTAGTGCCTTATTTATAACATATACAGTGTACGTTATTAAACATCTGCAGGATGGGATCCATGAAATTCATGTCTCACATCCAGGAGAATGAAACATTCCTGGCAGTGCCTTGCATCAGAAGAAATTCGGATAAGCTCTGTGGAAGCTTCCTGCAATCTACTTGTTCGGATGGGGTGGTGTGACAGCTCTCTACTTGTCATCATGCTCGGGATGTTACCTTTATTCCCTTGTTTCCACAGTTAGATTTGAAAAGCAGATAAAGCATCTGTAACCAAATTCTGCATACTCTGCAGATTTCCAGGGGATTTGGGGATTTAATAGTGATTTTAGCAAGGCTATGTGTACAGCATCTCAGGGAGTGGCTTGATGAATATGTGCGTTTCCATAGCCAAATGCTTAGGAACGATTGCCTACAAAAAAGGTGAAACAGTTCATTGAGTAAGTGGAATCATACTTTTACCAAAATCCATATTGCTTTTTGGTATGCTTATGATAAGTTCTTAAATCCACAGTAACCAGTTTTCAGGCTGTTTATTTTTGCATTCCGGTGTAATAAGCATTATTAAAATTTCACATATCCTATACAAATTTATTGGCACAAGCTGTATTTATTGACCTGGATTGATGCTTATATGAATTTGATACAAGCTAGTAAATATGAAGCACAGCTTGAACACTTCTAGATGGATGAACGCTGTTCTCAGATACAGTATTCATTTGCCAAATGGAAGGAAGAAAAATGCAAGGAGGTTTTGAAAAGTATTTGCTTCATCTCTTTCACCCCTGCAGGCTTTCTACACGCTCCTAAAGGCATGTGTTTAGTGAGGATGATGGTAGATTTTCCTTTCAAAGAGAAGGCAGAATGAAGTATCAGCAAATAAGCATAGCAGCCTCTGATCTTATTTTGTAGACACTGCTATTGTGAATTTTGTTTACGTGGCATCTGATTTCTCAAGAATGGTGATTCTTAAACTTCCCAGTAAGAGTGACATCAGATGAAAGCGTTTTCTTTTTCCACATCACACACACATAAAGCAAAAAGATGTATAAGTGTTTGTACGTTAAATACCAAAGGTTGAGCGGAGGAGACTGGATTTCTTTCAGGTGCAGATCTGTGCTTATAAGTGTTAGGCTGCATCAGCAGCCTTTATTCTCGGGCAGCTTTGCTAGCCAATGCTGAAGTCTTTTGATTAACAATGCTGACTCACATGTCCTGGTAGCTGCACGACTCAGATCAATACTTTTTGTAACTTGCAGTGTGCTGGCATTGCCACTCCTGCTCTCTGAAGAGAAGAATTGTGAGATTTGTGCTCTTCAGTTTCTCCAGGTGTCTGCAGCTGACGTATGATACAGGATAGGGGATTCCATACACCCTTGCCTTGACCAGGCTAACATGAGACTTAGAGTAATTTGAAAACGTTTTTAGTGTTCCCACATGATTCTGTCTGTGGGTGCATGTGCGTGTGTGCACAAACATGCACCGCACCATAAACTTCACAGTTCTTGGGGCCGGCGTCAAATGTTCTGCCTGGGGCTGCTTGGCAAGTGCTTTGCCTGTCCTGAGGGAAGAGCTGGCCCTGCAGAAGCACGCAGGTGAGGCGATGTGTGGAGCACTTGTGTGTGCAGACACGTGTGCTTCTGCCTCGTGCCAGCATGGGGGGGTTTGGGGAAGCTCTGGCGGGGCTGTCAGCACGTTTTACATAGCAGATGTGGTTGCTTCCTGCTGCTTTTACAACTGTGGTAACTGCAGTGGCTAAGCTACAGTAGCTTATCAGTAGCTCGCCTTACAGCTTCAGCTTGAAGAACACTGTAATTTTAAACTGGGGTCGCACAGAGCTTAAACAGTGAGATTTTGTAGTTAGGTCTTCAAAAGTGCCCTATATATGTGTTATCTTGTGTGCCATACAGTAAGCCATTTCTGTCTCCTTTCATTTTAGGTGCCAGAACTCTGTTTGCTCAGAATAGCCAGATTTTGGTGGGCATCCCAGGTGCTATTTAAGAGTCTAAACCAGCTAAAGCATCATTTTTTAAAAGACAAGTGTGGTTATAGAAGTACTGCAGAAGCAGAGGAGCCCAGTCCACGGCAGAGCCCCTTCCTCCAGGTGGCTGGAAGCTGCTCCAGCACGTTCCTGCTGCCTTCCTGGGCAGCAGCCCTGCTGTGTCCATGACGTGCTGTTTCTTACTTCACTTTAAATAAATAAGAGACACGTAGCCATGGGCTCCAGGCAGTGGTACAGGCATTTGAACAATGATCCATTCAGAAAGAAATACCTGTTTAAGAATGCAGCAAAACTTGTCCACGACCAGCAGATCAAAGAATCTGTACACAGAAAATTAAAAAAAAAAAAAAAAAAAAAAAAAAAGCGAAGTGGGTCAGACGCATGATACGGTTTTGAGATAAGCTGTTGATAAGGTACTGCTGCAAATATTTGTCTTTGAAAGAGTTGTCACGGGGCAGCTGGTGTGGATGGCTGAGCCTGGAGCTGCATCAGCACAGCTGGTCATCCTATAGGCAAAGTGGTTGCTTATTTCCTTTTTCTTTCAGAGGACATGCGTTCAGCTTATGCATGTTCCTCTCAGAGCATCACAGTGCTCACAGCGGCTTTCACCTTCCTGGGCTGAGTTTACCCACAAATGACAGGCAGTGACCACGGCAGATTGTGACAAGAGAGCAGAGCAGACAAAACCTGGATGCCAGCGAGATACAGGGGACAACATAGCAATTCTTGGCAGAGTAAAAAAGCAAAAATCCCAGCTTTACATTTGCTGACAGGTGAAAGCCTTTCCCCTGAAGCTGGAGGACGACCGCTTCAGCCTGCCCACCTGCTCTAGGGTTACTGAATAGCTGTTGCTGATTTTACCTCTTTCCCTACGTACAGCAAACAAACTTCAGTCCTAGCCTCAGTTCCTGACTTTTAGCTCTTGCAATCTACATTAGACCTGCCCAGGGTGTTTGAGAGGTCAGTGCTCTTGGAGGCTGCGGTGGAAACTTGTTTGGAGAGAACCGGGGAGGGCTGGAACAATGTCAGATTGTGCTGGGAAGAGCAACTTCACGTGGGATGTCTTCAAGGAGCAATTACAAAAATAACACTCGCTGTCAGCCGATAGAGCAGAGCAGTGAGTGGATAGTAAATACAAAAATCTGCTTTTTGTTCCAGTGTTTCAAGATGTAAAGCTTTCCTAATAGGAGTTCACATGGAGAACAGTAATTTAAAACAGCCACTCTTCCAAACAGCTCAATAGCTGTGTCTTAAATTTTAATGTTGATAAGTCAGAGATTTTTTATTTATTGTTACATTAAAGAGAAGAGGGAAGAAATGTTATTTATTTTTACAACTGTAGAACTTCTGGCCCATCAGAAGGGTGTGCAGGCGGATAGATCTTGATCTTTCTCCCCATCATTCATGGTTGCGTGATAGGGAAGGTGGAGTGATTCTTGTACAGAACATGTGTTTTAAGTCTTTTTGCTGAAATGCCATTGACTATACAGGCATTGTTCCAGGACTGACTTAGAACAAGCACAAGGTTAGGCACCGTGGCTCTCCATCCTTCTCTGAGAAATGCTGTTTTCGCGTGCTGTGTGAAATGAGCTTTTTTTCCTCGACTGGCAAGTGACCCGTGAATTTGTTCCATTTAAGCAGTTGCACCTTGCGGAAATTTACACTCAGTTCTAGTCCACTCAGCATCATGCTCTTGCCTCAAAAAACATTTAATAGATCAGTCTTTGACTAATTCTGTTTATCATCCTGCGGTTACATTTGGCAAAACACAGCAGTAACCTACCACCACGAAAAAGCATTTCCAACATGTTCTGCATTAAACTTTTCTTCCATATCCAGCTGTCACTGGGGGATTGCAGTTTTCTGCTGAAGAATCGAAAAAAAAAAAAAAAGGCAACAAAAAGTGACTGTTGATAGTTCTGTATTAAGATCCCATGTGGTATCAAGGTGTGCAATTTATTTTGTTTTACATCTGTGTCTGTCTGGCAGTCTGTGAATACAAAATACCAGTTCTTTCCTTGCCCTCTCACTGAAAACAGCATAACCTAAACTGACAACAGGATAGGATTAAAAAAAAAAACAAAACATTTTTAAATATCGGTTGAAGGAAAGCAGTCCTGATGTTTTCCTGTCTTACAGGGGATATTTTCATAAATCTTAATTCCAAAGTACTCTCTGTTTTATTTCTGAGAGAGTCTGGTCTGAAAAAATGCCATCTAGCATTGTCATGTACAGTGCCTTTAATTTTAATTCAGATGGGTCTCGGAGAGTCTTAATAGCGTATTGCACAAACTAGCTTAACTTCAGGAGTGCTTATCACTAAATGTAATCTGCCCAGCAAGAGACTATGTGCACTGACCTTGCAAAAGGAAATAAAAAAACAGTGTTTGCTTTAAGCTGTTATGGGAATATAAGCAGCATATTCTGGGGCTTTAATTTTGGGTGAAGGCTAATCTGCTACCTACCTCTGCCACTGCTGTGGAGAGAGGCTGCTCCAGCCCGCAGCTGTAAGCAAGGTCCTCGTTTAGGTGGTGTGAGCTGCTGGCTGGAATGGAGTGAGCATCCCTCTGCCTTAGCTGCACGGGGACACTAATAAGAAGAAATGCCTGTATCTGCAATTAATCTATGTGAATAGCTGCAATTACTTGTGTCATAAATGGGGCTGCAGTGGCAGCTTCCATCTGTTGCTCCGGGCCATTAGCAAGATATGAGGGTTTAGTTGCAGAAATAACACGGAGGAGGTTGTGCCTACAAAACATTTTTCTCCTGTTACCTCTGAAGATGGAAATTACACAAAGAGGTGGTTCCAGGCAGATAGTTTGAAAAGCACGGTATTTTTGGAAGATGGTGAATCCTTGATAAAAATAATTATTTTTATTTTAAGTCTGCTTTATCAGAACAAAATGCCTCTGTTTCTGTATCAGGAGGGAGCAGATCATTTACAACATCCAGCAGCCTTAATATTTCAAAGTGCAGAAACGAGGGTGCAGAAGTGACTCTTAGCTTCTTTTCGGTGGCTCCCAGCATTGCTGATCCCCGTGCTGAAGCCCCACTTGCTCAGCATTGCCTCTTGCTGGTAAGAGTGCCCTGGTACCTCATGGGAAGCCGATGGCATGGGTTTGGGTCCTGCTGCAGGTCCCTGGCACCTACCTGGATGTAAAATAAGCAGTAGGGCCAGCTGCAGGGAGAAAATTAAAAAAAAAAAATCAGAGTGGCTTCAGGGAAGAAGAATGCACAGAGGAAAAGGAATGGCACATTCTGCTGGTTAACTGAAGCTGTGCTTGTCCAGAGAACCAATCTCCATTTACATCAAGCAGTCAGAGAAAAGAAAGCTACTTGATGCATCTCATGGTCAAGAAATGAAGCTGTGCATCTCAGAAACTTTCAGGGAAAGAAGAAACCCAGAGACTGTTCAGCCACAGCAGAAGCCGCATCCAGAGATAACTGCTTGGAGATAATTTTCTTTGATTATTAGGAGTTGCCATTTCCCTCCCAACCCCAGCTTGAATGGGTGGCATTGCTGATCCACACTCATTCACAGCAAAACATCTTGAGGCTTCCCTCTGTGTCTGAGGCCAGTGGGGGGGGGGGGGGTTGTTGGTCTGCCTGCGATTGCCTCGGAGCTGCCAGCATGGCAGGGAATAGTGTCTGTGCTACAAGCCTGCCGGCAGCTGCTGCTCCTGTAGCTGGTGTCTGAGCGTGTAGAAGTGGAGCTATGTGCTTCATGGAGGAGGTGGCTAAAGTCTGGTCAAGGATGGATGGTAACAGAGCTTCGGCACCAAGACTGCATTAATTTTTCCCAAAGCGTATTTTGCTGAAGCGATGGGATGGGGAATTTCCTGTGTTGCATTTATGTTCTGGTTACAGCAGTTGTCTGAGCTGTTGTAAGGACTAATTCTAAGTAGGATTTTCTGTGAGTGCCATAGCTTCTGCAGTGAAAACGTTTGACTGGCCAGTGTACGTGACAAGCGATTGTTTCACCTGCTGTTGGAATCATACCTAGCGTGAAAGCGCAAGAATCATTTTAGGATAACACTGTTCCCCAGCAATGTTCCTAAAAATGGTAATAAATAACAACTTATCCCTGATGTTCTAAGGGGACTGTGATCAAACAGCAATATCCCGCATTGGAACAAATACATTTGCTAGGTAACTTTAAATACAACACATGTTTTGCATTTGTAAGGACTTCTTGCCTTGCTTGTTTACAGGGAGCTGCATGTGTTCCCTGAAAAAGTGAAATGCATTTTACCAGCAATGCTTCTCTTCTCTCCTAGATTACGGAAGTTTGTGGAGCCAAGCGCGTGGGTTATTTTGGTCCTGCTCAGTTTTACATTGCTTTGAAGTTGATTGCGGCAGCGCAGTCGGGGTTCCCAGTACGGATTGAGAGCATTAAGAATGGTAAGTAGTAAACTTTGCTTGCAGCACTTTGCACTTGTTTTTTTTTTTTTTTTGCTTCCTTTAATGCTTGCAAGCTCTCTGTGCTGGTAAACTTTCCTTCTAGCTCATCTGTGAAACCACTGTATGTTGTGGAACAGAGGAAAAGCAGAAGGCAGTGTTACTTTCCAGAAGCAAGTGGTAGAAAACCGTATGGAGTGACATGTATGGCAGAGCTGAGAATAGAATCATAGAATCGTAGAATATACTGAGTTGGAAGGGACCCACAAGGATCATCGAGTCCAACTCCTACAGCCCCTCTCTAAAGGCAATGCCAAGTGGAGGCTGGTTGGTGCTGTGGATGCACTTCCCTGTCACCTTTGGCCTCTGATCTTGACAGCTGTCTGCAGCGGGGGCTGATAGCTGCTGGGGTGGAGGGGTGCTTTGGAAGCCATGCTAAAATAATGCTTCCTGTCACTAGATAGGGAAACGCATGGTAGGTGTAATTTAAAGCAGCTTTGTTCTCCACAAAGAATGACAATAATAAAAGCACAGAAAGAAAAAGCCTCATAATTGGGGCACTGCTGCTGGCACAGCTTCAGCTCAGCTGCCCCTGCTGAGGGCAATGAGTTGCAAAGGGTTTGCCCCTTCCTGGGTGAAAGCACCCACAGATGAAAGCATCTGCAGCCCCATGTGTGCCAAGCCCCTCATCCCAGCTGCCAGTGAGGCAGGGGGGTCAGATCCTGGGATGGCAGGACCACATCAGGGTTTGTCCATCTGTTTTCCTTGCAGATGGCTTGTCTGCGATGTCTTGCGTTGCACGTCTTTCTAAGGATGCCACTGTTAGTCTGAGAAAAATCAGGCTAAATTAGAAACCTGAACAAAAGTGAGATTTACTGTGTGCGTTTTACAAGGTACAGCAGCTGTGCATCATCCGCCAGTCTGAGTGAGCAAGGGTCCTTGTATTGGTATTCTGCTTACTTACTCGGACTGAAACACTTCCAGTGCTAATTACATCTTCCCGTGAAATATATTAGTGCTTTTAGAGTGGGATGAGTAGCATGCAGCAAACCTAAAATGATTTATTTGTCTTCCTGGTAGCAGTTGTAGGTGTAAATGATTACAGAGGTGATGTATAGCTTGATTTTGAAGGCTACGCTCTGGTAATTCAATCTGTATTGATCTTTGGGGGTGACTATGCACAAAAAAAATAATGATTTATAATGAAGATTCCCTCAAACTAATCGCAAATTGTCCTAAAGATATATTTGCTTAAAAGTGTCCCTCTTCTGCTCTGCAAAGGAGGAGCAAAATGGGACCTTCCAACACAGCCGTCTCACCAGGCCCTGACATGGTCTCTGAGCCCTGCCGTTTATAACTTGCTCCTTGTATGATGGCAGCACTGAGAATACTGTCATCCTGACCTAATGAATTCATCAGTCCCACAGTTTCTGTGAGAAACTATTCTTTTTACTACAGACAACGTTTTCAAGGCAGGAAATGAGTTTTCTGCTTGCTTTAATAATGTGCATGAGGCTTATTCTTTCTCTGTGCATTAAGAGAGAATCTATAAAGCTAGCAAGTGTAGCTTTGTGTAATATTCACATCTTTATTAAGACCTAAAATAATTACAGGAGTTGAACATTTATAAATGTTACAAAATATAAATAGTGTTCTTTCAGGGATGAACTTTTCAGTGGTTTTACAGTACGGTGCTGCTTCAAGGACTGTTAATGTTCTGAAGTCCCAACTGATTTTTTCTCTCTTTTAATGAAGAATTGCCTCTGCCGCGGTTCGTGGCGCTGAAAAATGACAGTGACGTGCGCTATGGGACTCCAGCAGAGCTCCATGGAGTTAAGTTTCAGGTTCCACACGCAACTCTGGAAAAAAACTCCTACAAGAGAACAGATGAAGGGGACAAACAGGTAACGGGCCTGTCTCTTTCAGGCCGGTGTGTCATTGTACATTCTCCTTTTGGGTCTGGTCCTGGAAGTGATGACACTCACGTCAGACATGAGACACTCATGTGAGCTTAAACAGTTTAGCAGCACAAGTGCTAAAGTGTGAAAGTAAAGTGCTGAAGATGATCTCCTTATGTGAAAAATAACCCCCACGGGACTGTGCTCTTGTTTTGAAGATCTCATACCAGTCACATCCCTGAAGGGAATTTCTTTATATGAGTATGTTTAAAACTCAGCCCTCTGTAGTCTTCTGTGTAAGTTCTTACAAGTCCTTCCTAGTGCAGTGCTATGTCTTGGAGAGTACAAGGGGGGGGGGGGTGGCAAGCAGAAGTCTGTCTGCTCAAGGGGGAATAAACAGGAAAGTGAGTGATTTCTCATGGCAAGCATGATCCTTAGTCGCTCCAGAAACACTTAGCTCGAGAAGAGGTGCTGAAAGGGGCAGAGCTGGTCATGAGCCACTGTTTCTGGGTGGGATAAGGCCACTGTGCTTCCCTCCTTACTAATCTCCACCAGGGGTAGTCCAGAAGAAACCTGTTTTTCTCTTGTCCTCAGTGAAATGTCTTCCCAGCTTCCCGTGCTCTCAACTGCTAGCGTAACAAGGCTGGCCGAGGGAGGTTTGTATTTCTTGCATTTAGGAGAGTTGAGCGTGCTCATTCAGACATGCAACTTCACAGAGCAAGCAGTATCTGCACAGTTTTCCCAAGGCATAATGCCTTCTCTTTGGGTGCTGCATGGGGTCACACCGTGGGTGCCCCATGGCAAATGTCTCACTTCCTTGCACTGTTCACACACTTGTGTGACGCAGCGTGACAGTGCTGTGTCAGTCTGGGTGATGGCATTCCCAGCTGGAGGTTAACCAGCGGCAACGAGCTGCTAGCAAGAAGCACAGCTGATGTAGCAGGATGAGGAAGAGGAGCGTGTACGTCTCCTGCCTGCATGCATTGACACTGAAGCAGAGCACTGCCCTCAAACCTCTGGCTCTATCTGGGTTGTCTGTGTTGTGTTGCATTTTCCTTTAATACAGTAAACTGATTCAGGATTGTATCCTCTTAAACACTTTCTGTGAGTCAAGAGAGAGTGAGTGCTCTAGGATAGATACCCAGTAACGCCTACAAATCCACCAAATGCTTAAAATACCAATTCAGAGGTTTATTTTAAAATTTTGGTACGTGTTTTAGTACAAAGAACGCTCTCTCAGAAATAATGCCTTCACACTAACTAAACGTGTTATGTAAATCCAAAGATACCCACTCACATTAAACCTTCTGCACTCAGTCCTTCAGGCATATTTCGAAGTAGGATATCTTAAGCTGTTTGTTGTAAAGCTTCGCTGTGCTGTTGCCATGCTTTATCCCTAGAAGGCTCAATACCAAATTCTGTCTTTACCCTGTTTTGTTTTTTTAATGAGAATTTTCTTGGATATAGAGAGCCTGAGGGAATCACAGTGTTTCCCTCTTCTTTGTCCATCATGTTGCATGTGTTTGGATTGTGGTGCAGAATTACTTGGTTGTTTTGTTGTCATCTCTGAGTTCCTTTTTATGTTGATGTGTTTTTGAAACAGGAACCCAAGTCTCCACCGATGTCTCCAATCTGTTCACCTCCTGCTTCTCCATCTACTTACCAGAGAATACCCTTAACTTATGGATACGGTAAATCACGAAGTGGGCTGGAGCAGCAGCATGGAGGTAGGGTAAAAGTTGGAATGTGCACAATTTTTTTTTTTTTTTTTTTTTTTTCTCGTAGAAGCATCAAAATTTTAAATGGAACTAACAATCAGCCTAGTGATTTTAAAATTTAATTACATCCGAGTTTTTGAGTTTTGGCAAATGATCCAATCATGTCATTTTATTTTGCCTAAAAGCTTTTCTTTGATTGTTCGCTCCCGTCTTCCTGTTTGCTTTCTGGTAAATTAGTTAGATTTATGTGTCACTGCTCACAGATAAATGCTAATACCCAGTCTCTGACAAGACTATGTGCAATGTAGCTCAATGATTGAGAGTTTGTGAGTATTTTCAGAGCGTATGATGCTTTTGGTATAGTTAGAGGGGAAGAAAAACCTACTCCTGATTTCAGTAGTTGCTCTATTAGTATTTGAAATTACAATGAACCTTCCTTTGCAGGAAAGGATAATAATCTCTCCAGTTTCATAACGGAAATAACAATAGGACATGAATATAAAAACAGTCCCACAGTGTAACATAGACAAAACAGATAAAAATAAGGCACTACAATGATGCTGTCCTTGATCTTACTGCCTTTAAAGTAGGTGGCAGAATGTTCTGGTTTTAGTCAGAGGGTAGTGGGGCAGAAGCCAGTTTTTAAAAAGGCTTGAGGAGCTCCTGTTAATAGTAGGGTGCCTGTGCTCCCATAATTGTTAACGTCTGATGACCAAAGCAGTGAAGATAGCAGGCACTGGTGTATAGCACTCCTCTGTCAAAGGAGCCAGGAGGAGTGCTGCCAGTTAGTGTGTTTGTAGTGAGCAAGGAGTAGTGTTTTACTCCTTTAGCAATTATGTTCATTTATAAATGAGTGGAAAAAACAGAGCTAACATTTAGAAACTCATTACAGGCCTGATAAGAACATATTCAACACTATCAAATGGCCTTCACATGAAAATCATCTTAGTGCAGAGTTGCAGGCATTCATATGTTGGTTAGCTAAACTACCATTCATTCAGAGACAGGATTTTTTTTTTCCCCATCCCACTCTTAGCATAGCTGAGTGATGGATGGCTTCTGAAAAAAGCAATATTGGTGAGTCATATCTTCTGATATGACAAATCAGCTGCCCATGTTTACCTGTATACGCTCTACTCTTTTCTGGGAATTTTTTTGGGCTCTGTCAATGACTTGTATTTTTTTGGGAGGGTGGGGATGAGGTGTCTCTGAATTTGCATGCAATGATAACTTCAGTGAAATTTCTCATGGAATTGGCAGCTGTGCAATGCGTAAAAACAGCAGCATCCATTGCAGGTATCACCTTCTGAAATTAATCATGCAGCTGCTTGAGGTGGTAAAATCTTGGAGGTGTCAAACCCTATTCTTACTTCACAGAAAGCACTGGAAATTAAAATAAGGGCATAGAATTTTTCAGCTTAGCCCTGGATGCCTTTCCAGAAGAAATTCTTCAGCCAAACGTGTTCTCAGTGGCAGTAACTGAATAACACGTTATGACCTGTGCTGTACCAAGTGCCAGGCTAGATGACCTACTGATTCCTTCTGGCCTTTAAGATTAAGAACCTCCAGTTTCCTGATGAGTATGCAAAACGCTAGGCTTGAAAACAACAGCACTTGCATATGTGTCTGAGGTGATAGCTTCACAGAACTGATCTTGCTAGACTTATTTTGTACTGAAAGCATGATTCTGAAACTGGGACAAAGTGCCTTTAAGGTCAGCCTTTTGCACTGCAACTATGGCTATATACCAGTGGATTTTACTTTTTTTCTTGATATTTTTTATGTTTTTCTTGCGATCAAACACGTAGCAGTGTGACCTTGCACTTAAATCTCCTCTTGAAGTGCTTCTGTATATTTTCCAACTTCCTTCCTGTGTTTTATTTATTTTTTTCTTCTGAAATTAGAACTTGTACAGGAATAAAAATAGATACCAGGATAAGACCACTTAGGAGAGCGAGGGGTTTCGGGATATAATTTTTAAGGTCTTCCTGAGCTCAAAAATGTCAAGATTTCTTGGGTTGACTTCTCATCAAGATTCCTTTAAATGCTGTCTATCTAAGGCAGACTGTCTTTGTTGTGGTACATGTTAAATGTGCTGGCAGCAGAAGTTTTCACTCTGTAAAAGTTTGCAAGTGAGTTGCCTTTGTGTCTGCATACTTGACCTGTTTCTAAAACATTGTTCTTAAATATGCCATTATGTCACTGCTTGCTGTATTTACTGCAGTAGAATGCAGGTGACTTAGCAAAAGGAGGAGTAATTGTTACTTTTCTTTACTAACTTTACTCCAAGTAATGTGAAGTGGTGAGTCCCATTTTTTGATTTTCAACAGAAATTAGGGAGGGGGAGGAAAAGAGTATATAGAAGATTAATATATAGAAGATTTGTGATTTACTGTTAGATAGCATTGTCAAAGCATGGTTTTTTACATCTCTGTTGAATTGTTTCTTGCTTCTTGTAATGCTTTCTGCTATATAAGGCTGCAAGTATATAAGATGTATAAAGATATAAACAGGCTTTATAGATAGCTATTTCCAAATTATGAACAATGCTTTCTGTTATCTAATAATATATAACGACAATTCTAATCAGTAATATCTGAAGAAGAGTGATGTAACGTGAAAAACAAGCTTGTGGCTGGAATTTTGTTGTTAAAGACAAAATCTACTTTGATACTATGATACTGTGGGGTCACTGATGCTTGACCTTGCAGTATTTAACTTTTTGCTTTAGCCTAGTAGAACCTTTTGGAATATTTTCTCATTTATATACTTACTTTAAATGTCTGTAGCTCCTTACGAAGTCAGACACTCTACTCACCAGCAAGATGGATCATCATCAGGGAATTATGGAGCCAAACCTGCACACGCATGTTCAACTCTTGGTCGGGTAATGAATTGCATGTGTTTTTTTCTTCAGCAATGTTACTTCTAAAATTATAGATAAATTAAAACAAAAAGCAAACAAAAAAGGCAAAAGAATTCTCCTTATTTTTTTTTTTTTTTTTTTTCAAACAAGAAACTGAACTGTGCCTTTTAGTATATGAAAAATAAAAAAAGCAAAGATGATAGGAAGAAGAAATTGAAATGAATAGTATAATTAAATTGCTGAAGCTAATAAAATGAGAAGCAGCAAATAGCACAGATAGGAAGACTGGACTGAGACTCTTCAGTTCAAAAGTTAAAAAAAATAAAAATAAAATTGTTGAGGTTATCCTAGCAAAAGTAAAACATTTTCATTTGAAATATGAGGTTTCATTGAGGTTTCTACTTGATTTAGAATGTCATCTGTAACACATACAGAGAATTTATGGTCTAATATTCTGTGTATTACTTTTTTTTATGCCAGTTTATAAGATGGTATCTCAAACAGAATAAACAAATTCCTGGCCATTTGTTTGCTTTTATGAGATGAGTCCTGTATTCTCCTGCTGGCTGGAAAAGCATATCTTTCTGGTGTTCCAGTATGCCCGCTGTGCATTTATTTTGCAAACAGGTAGTTTGCCCTAAGGAGGGTCAGAGCTCTCTCATAAGGGAGAGCTTTTCCTAGATAAATATGACTCAGGGGCTCTGTACTTTTCCCATTATGTGCAGCATCCCATACCCATATTAAAATGTCACCTGAGTCTCGGGAAAAGTTCTACAGACAATGTCACATAATTTGTGCTAACCTGAAATGAAACTGAGTGCATTTGTGCAGTACTTTGTGCAGTACTTTGAAATGAAAATTAATTTACAACTTTATGATGTTGCCTGTTTTGGGGATCATTTGACGTATTTCAGAACCGGTATTTTGCTTTGATTCTTAAGAAATTGAGAGAAAGGGTTCTGGAGTTGGTTGGAGCCTGGTTATTGTTTGTTCTTGCCCCCTTCCTCTTTACGTGTGCTGTCATCCAGGCCTAAAACATCTTAAACAGCAAGTTATTACAGTTTAACAAAGACCCTAATTATATTGGCAGACTTCTTCTAGGCACCACCAACAACCTAACAAAAAATAGCGACCTCCTATAAACAAGTCAATCAGAAAAGCATATAAATGAATGAATAAAATGTCATCCTCTAGAATATTATTTTTCCCAAACTTTTTTTTTTTTTTTTTTTTTTAACTGAAAATGTGGGAAGTGACAGAAAGTCAAGGAGATCCCTTGGGACTTGCAAGTCTGTTTGAGCAAAACGTGTGCTGAGTTACCTGGGTGAGCTACAGATCCAAAGCAGTCTAGCTCCATAGTTACAGCATTTCTCCTAGGCTAAATACGTAGTTTCTTAGAAGAACTAAACATGTCATGCACCGTGCTGCATATATATAGCTGTAGGCCCTTTATTAGTCCCATTTTAGGTATATGGTTAGGTCAGCATTAAAAATAAAGAGACAAAATCAACATGGCCATTTCTGCTTCTCATCTTTCTAAAATGTTTGCTACCAGAACAGCATGAATCTGGTCCGTTGATGTTTTCAGAGTCCAGTCTGGCCTTTCTGGCTGGTGCCAGTGGCCCTCCTCTCAGTCTCTTTCAGTGGAGCGCGAGCAGCCAGACAGCAGTGCCCATTATTCGGATGACCCTTGGAGGATAACTGAGGAGCAGCGAGACTACTATGTCAACCAGTTCAGGTCCCTGCAGCCTGACCTGAACTCCTTTATTTCAGGTAATTTTTACCAAAAATGTCTGTGTGAAGCCGAGGAACCAGGCTGAGAGACATAAAGTATGAAGTAGATAACTTAATTATTTTATTTTCCCTAGAGTGTATTTGTGAATGAGAGTTGAACGTGTTTTATTTTCGAAGGCAAGCAACTAAAAGAACAAACCAATTCTATGGGCATTATGTTTTTTTTCCCTAAATATGGACATTAACTCTATCAGAAGTGGTTCTGTTCTAAAAGCTGACCATTTGAAAACGCATCACACGCACTTCAGTTTTGCAGATACACTTTAATATTGCATGTCTTTTTCTCTTTTATGTCAATACCTGCAAGTTTACCCTACCATCTGAGAATCAGGCCAAGTCTTTTTTTTTTTTTTTTCCTCTCCCTTGTGTATCATGCTCAGAAATCCCAATGCTGCTTTTTGTTATACATCTGCAGTCCTGTTGTCCTCTTACACAGGTGTAATTGTTGGCAGTTAAAAAAAAAAGAAAAAAAAAAGGCAGCAGCAGTAATAATGCGGATCAGGTTTTTGCCCTTGGTTAAGCTGACTGCAGAGCTTAGGGGGGAATGACATGAAAAATTGTGACTTCACACTAAAACAAAGTGGTTATCTATTTCCAGTGCATGGTTTGAAACTGCTGAGAGAACGAGCATTGCTTAGACTTGAGGCAACACTAAACTGGTCCTGGTTTTAGGAAAATGCTTACTTGTAATAAGTATTGCAGTTCAGTAAAAATCAAAATGAACTCTTATTCTAAGGGCTGTATTCGTAGATCAAACCTGCAGTGTGTATTGAGCTGAAAAAACCCTAGGGTTGGGCTTACTTTCCCAACAGAAAAGTGGCAGCATCCGTGTGATGAAAGTTAAGCATGTGGTTAACTCTCCTGAGTGGTTAAACCTGAGTGCTTATGGCTTTGGGGGACTGAGATTTTGACCTCCAGGTGGTTAAAGGCAAATGCTGGAGAGCATACACATGGTGAAAGTGTTGTAAGAGCGTACTGAGATTGCGTTTTCATTCTGTATGAGAGGATCAGGCTGCCTGGGAGAGGCATCCCCACAGGTACTGACAGTCTGGCAAGGAAGAAGTTGAAGGATTTACATTTTACCGAGTCCCGCTACATATTGCTGCTCTTCAGCAGCATCTGGGATTTCAGAGGCTCAGATGAAGCCAAAGGTTTAAAGGAATACCTGGTGTTGACATGAATTAATGCTTTAGCAGTTCTTTACCTCAGTTAAGTCTCTTGTATAATTTGCTTGAGAGAGGAAATGGTTGTTCAACAACACTGTATTTCTTTACACACCTATGTATGTGACTGTGTCTGTGTGTGTATATTCATGTACAACCTTTCAGGGAGCTTTGCATTTGCCTTTATATTGAGTGAGACTCTTAGGCAGTCCTTGCGCAACCAGAATTACTTTTTATGAATGATAAATTTGAGCTTCACACAACATCCTAAAATAATTAAACTGTATAAATCCTTGCTGCAGGGTGATAAAAGCTCTAGAAGTTTGTCCAGGCTTAGGAAGTTATTTAAGATATCCATGATATGAAAATCCATCAGAAGTTACTGAATATTTCAATCCTACCGCTGGTCAGAGGCTGGGGGCATATTCTGGAGCTGTATTATTATGTGGCTTTGTCACGGTTTTGTACTCCTTTCTTGGCATCTGGCATAGGAGAGGACATGCTGTACTAGATGAATTTTGTACCTGTCCTTGTTACAGCCTTTCTCATGCGCTGCAGTGGGCGATCTGACCTGAATGCACAAAGGAGAGAGGGGTGTCGACCTAGAAATCTATGTTACCTTACATTATGTAAAACATTACCATATGTTTTGTAAGCCTATATCCTGGCTTCCAGAATATGGGGAACTTGTGATGCCTCAGTAGTCTGTGTGCATGGGATGGTAAAATAGTGCATCTGTTGGCTAGGAGAACCATGACTGCCACACACGTGGCTTCTGGGTGAAGCAGAGCCATTTGTGTCCGTTATTTCATCACTGGTGTCATGGTAATGTGCTGGTTAGAATCACTTCTACTGAGGCCTGCTGTCCTTTGTTTATTTTTCCCATTTGGAGGGAATGGGGAAATGAGGTCAACAGCTCTGTCTGACTTTGTCACTTATTCACCAAGAGACAAATGGTCCAACAGCTCTGTTAGGATGCTGTTAATCTGAGTGTCTGCTGAACATAAAGTAACCAGCTGCTTCTGGTGAAGCAGCCCTGGCCAAATGTAAATAATAGGAGATTTGATTTCAAACAGTTGATAAGGCACAGTCTCCCAACAGGTTCCGTGGCAAAGAATTTCTTCACAAAATCAAAGCTGCCCATCCCAGAGCTTTCTCACATCTGGTGAGTACTGTAATAGCATTTGGGATGTGTATCCTGTTTTTCAAAAGATACTTAATTCAAGAGTTCTTGTTAAATTTTAAAAAGTGTCTTCAGTTTTAATTATTGCTCTTATCTCCAGAATCACTTTCAGGCCCAAGCAGCAGGGTGCTCATTGATCTTCCCGACATGCCTGTTTTCTGTAGAGATGTTCGCCTACTCAGCAGGACAGGGAAGGTTTGAACAGCTTCGTAACTGAGAGCTGTTCTTAAGTGTGCTGTAAGCAACATCATTAGCTCAACAAACTGTCATTTTTCATGAAACGATGTGGAGGAAAAGCACATTTGGAGTGTTTTAGATGTGTTGTTGGCTTTATGTTTCTGGCTGAGTTTTGTCAGATGAAGCCTAATTAATACCTAATTTTTAGTAAGTGCAACTACATAATTCATCAGTGCTTTTCTAATGAACCAGTACACTTATTTTTAATGAACTTATTTAGAAATGATTGCAGATGGAACTGTACATGATAAAATTTGACAAGAATTCTATTACATTTTCATAAACAACACGACACTTTGTAATTCAGCATCATCCTTCCATATAGATAGGAAAAGCAAACAGTTTAAAATGTTGATTAAAAATGCTGATAGAGTTTTTACTTTTATATATGCTTTTATGAGGATAGATGTGAGGAAAAGCTTGCAAGAGCCTAAACATCTGTTGGGGTCAAAGAATATGTCTGGAATCTTTTCAAAGCGGATTGTCAGTCATGAAATAATAATAATAAAAAAAAACAAAAAACAAAAAACAAACAACTGAAGAAGCATTATACTGGGGGAAGTGAATACTGGAATTTAAATGAAAGATTATATACGAAGAATGGATTAACCCAATATGTAACAAAACACTCTATTTGTGTTGCTGACATAAGTGGTTCTCTGCAAAAAAAAAAAAATCAAAGCATTATTTTCTAGTAGATGATTATAATTTTGTAATGATATAATTTATCAGGTCATGTCACTATGTTAAACACATGGGATGTTTCAGACTTTGCCACTCTAACCTCAACAGCTTGAAAAATACTCATTACTTTCAAAGAGTAGGAAGTTATGTTTATTTATTTTAGTCACTGTGCTAATATAATAGTAAGGTAATAGTTATTTCTGGCAGAGGAGTTGATTTATAAAATTGAATTATTGAGCATGAGTGTCAGAAGTCCAGTTTTCTTGTTTGAGAAGGAAGCGAGAATTAAAGAGACAACAGATTTAATTAACAAGTAGTCAACACTAACATCTGAACATGTCGAGAGCATTAATTTACCTCTCCTTGAGGCTAGTCAATGTTGCTAATTAAACATTTGCTGAAGTCCACTTTTAACTTCGTCTGCTTAAATCGGCTTAAGATCCTGCATGGGTTAGATGAAACTACTTTCAACCTTTGGAAAGTTAATTTCATCCTTAGAAACATAGGGTATGTATTTCATGTTATAGTATTATATTATATGGTAAGATGTATAACAAAAATACACTGTCTTGAAAAAAAAAAGCTGCAAATCATCATCTCAAGACTCAAAAATAGACACTCCTGTGTGGGTGGGAGTTGTAGTAGCTATGATCAAGTAGAAATAATAGAGGTGCTTGTCCTTTATCAAAATAGCCGTCCTCAAAAAGCTTCATTTCTATCTCCTGTGACTGCATGAGCATTCTTCCCTGAGGCAGCGGCTGGGGAAATGTGTGGCTGTCATCCCTGCAGGGAGCTGAGCGACGTGGACTGCGACGGGGCGCTGACGCTCCCCGAGTTTTGTGCTGCTTTCCACCTGGTGGTTGCGAGGAAGAATGGTTACCAGCTGCCCGAGACGCTGCCCGAGACGCTGCTGCCAGATTACCTCCAGGCAGGTAATGTCCCTGTGGCAGGCCATGGTCCTGTGGCCATCTCAGAAACTCCATGTGCCTCTAAAGCAGGCTTCGTTTTCCATGTCACAGGTAGAGCTGAGTTTGTTGCTTAATGGATCCCCAGTTGCTTTTTAAAGCATGAGGTTTTAATTGTGTTTATGAGGCGATTGCTGAAGAGGGAATTCATGAAAGCACAAAACAGAGATGTGAAATGTACCACTGTCTGCCTCTTAATGCCTGTCGCTCTGCTCCTGTGTGCTGCAGGTGCCATTACAGCTAAAGTGGCAGATGATTAACTGTAGCAAGAGATGTATGGCTTTCAGTTCTTGGTGATTTTCCCTTATGTATCTGTCTTTTGAAGACGTGCTGCAAATAGTGCTGGACTGCTTTGGCACTTACTGTGCTAATATATGTGCTGGATGCAGTCACCAGTTGTACCAAAGGGTGAATTTTGTTGTAACTCATGTTATGTGATCCACAGCTTCTGCTATAAATAATTTGCGCTAATGACAGAGGAATTGCAACAGTTTGTGTAGAACGAGGATAAATTAATCCAAAATACAACATACCTCAGTAACAGAGTGCAGCGAGAGACATGCCCTTTCGTTTCTTCTCTTCAGTTATGTCTCTTGTAATTATAAATGAACGTTGAAATATATACTGTTCCATCTGAAAAATGTGCATGACTTTCTGGGGCAAGGAGGATTAATCACAGATGATAATTATAGTGCTAAGGGATAATATTTAAGACCTAATAAAATCTCCATTAAATTTGATGACACTGAATGTATTAAAAGGCAGGAAAAGAGCAAATCAAGCTGCAGTTAGGAAAATTAAATGTTCACCCTGTATCAGATTTGTGAAATAATTTCTGATGGAGTCCATGTTCCTTCATATCCAAGGGGAGAAGCTTCTGTAAAACTTGCACCTTCAAGTCTTCATCACTTTTAGTCTCTCTAATTATGACTTTCTCTTGTCATAATTACCGCTACCCTTTCCCCCCCAGGACCACCACTTTGCCTGTTAACCTCACTCCTGATCTCATCATAAAATAGCTTGTAAGCTTCTTCATGCAGGTTTTTGTTGGCATGTCTTCACATAATCATTTTTGGGTCACCCAGCAATGGAAATAACTATCTACGGTGGTATCAAATCATTACAGTAGTGGAAGGAAAGTGGTAAGCTGTGGTTGTTCTCTGGGAGTTCTCACAGAATCACAGAAATGTAGGGGTTGGAAGGGAACTCAAGAGATCATTGGGTCCAACCCCCCTGCCAAAGCAGGTTCCCTAGAGCAGGCTGCCCAGGTAGGTGTCCAGACGGGCCTTGAACATCTCCAGAGAAGGAGACTCCACAACCTCCCTGGGCAGCCTGTTCCAGTGCTCCGTCACCCTCACCGTGAAGTTCTTTCACATGTTGGTGTGGAACTTCCTGTGCTCCATCTTGTGGCCATTGCCCCTTGTCCTGTCCCCACAAACCACTGAAAGAAGATTGGCCAAAGCCTTCAGTCTCACACACTTAAGATATTTATAAACATTGATAAGATCCCCTCTCAGTCTTCTTTTCTCAAGGCTGAACAGACCCAGGTCTCAGTCTTTCCTTTCATTTTCCATAATTTGTGCCTTTTAGCATTGAGCCCTTATCACTTCCGTAGATGATTGTTTCATATGTTGGACACAACCAAGCATTTCAGACTGATTTATGTGAAAGAGTGGAAAGGACTATTTGTTCCAGGCACACTAAATACCACGGGTAATAAGCTAACGCTGTTAGTTTGAGGGTCTGGAAATGTCTCACGGTATTTTGCTGCCTATTCAGAAATCTGAAGACTTGCATAATGAAAAGTCCAACATCTCAACACATTGAGGCACAGTGAATCACAAGAATGAATACAGACCTGTTTGTATCAACTTATGAAATAAAAACATTGATGAATAAGCAAATCATCATATACTTACCTAAAATGTCAAAAGATAAGTTTTTTTGTTTGTTTGTTTTCATAGTTTATTTCTCTGAAACTTAGATTTTATTTGGCTGGTTAGGAACATGATAAAGATTTCTGGAAACTGTTTTTAATTAAGTTGAATTAAGTTCAGAATAAAACAGGCTGTTTCATTCCTGGTTTGATTGGAGCAAAATATTCGCATCTGATAAGACTGTTAAAGCTTCAAAAAAAAGTGGCTTGAAGCATGAGACTTTTAGAACAAATTAATCTTGCTAGTTTTATGGCTTGTTCTATAAACTACAAGTGCAAGGCCAAATTCTGTCCTGGCACAGCTCCACTGACAATTTGACCCACCACCTTGTTTTCTGAAAGCTTTTATGAAAACAAGTTAAAGAAAATCTGTAAAACTATTTGCCCTGTATGTAACCCACTGTATTTGAAATAAAGACAGATTTGCAAGAGCTTCATTTGTTCAACTGAACTAGATGCTACCCAGAAACTAGCAATTTGATCTGAGAACTGGTTTTCTGCCTTTCAATGTATTGATCTGAAGGAAAAAAGGTTTCCCTGCTCTTAAGACAGATTCATGTGAGAATTAGTAGTCTTGTGATGATACCAGCGGAAGGACTTGAATCTCCAGATTAGAAGTGTGGTTCCTGTGAATATCACTGTGAAAAGTTGCAGGATTGATTTGTTTGTTTTCCTGCTCTCAGTGTTGCTTAGTTAAGGAATACTGAAGATGATATATACTGCAGCAATGACTGTCATTAGTACATTTGTACATAGTATGTACATAGTAAAGTGTGCTTGTTTTTTACTGGCCTTCAATTTTAGTGTGTAATGTAGATTCTACTATACTTTTCAGTATTTAAAATGCCAAAAATTAAAGTTGAACATTTGGTAAATACCTTTAACCTTACTAAGACAGCAGGATATAATCTATAAGGCCAACTAAGTCGATACTGTCTTCAACAGAAATTATACTTGTTAACACTTTCAAGACATTCTGTTTTTCAGAATTCAAGATGGAAAGATTTTCTTCATACTTTTGTCATCTGTCATTAATATATCAGTTCTGATGTGTAGAAATGAAGGGAAAAATGATGTCGGAACAGGTTTTTAAGAAGAGCGTGTTAACCAAATACTTGTCATGGCTCTGGTTGATTTTTTCTTTTTTTGGTTTTCCTTTCTCCTCTAGCTTCTTTGAAGCCTCTGCGTGATTGCGCACTGTTTGATTCTTACTCTGAGTCATTGCCAGGCAGCCAACAGACTCGGGACTTCAGCCGGACGGAGGTGAGAAGGTGTGAGCAGGGCAGCTACCTGCAGAGCACAGAGCAATAGGACAGCCTCACAGTTGCTGTGGTATGCAGAGCATGTGTAGCAGTAGTCTCTGTGAGTCTTGAAGAGGAATTCAAGGTGTCTAAGTTTAGCGTTAAGCCATCTTACACTCCTCTCTCAGCCATTCCCTGTGTGTATGGAAAGGGCAGGCAGATTTTTTCAAAAGAGATTCCCACAGAATGCAGTTTGCAGTAGGCATCTATGGACTCCAGCCTGTCGTGATGCTGGAGTCTCTGTGGGGAAATAAAGCTTCAATTTTGGTGTACTGCTGGGCAGCATTTGGCCCTCCTGTGCTGGGATCCAGCAGTGCAGAGCAGAGCCCACGATGGAGAGGGACTGTTCTGGCCCAAGGACAATGCTTAGGGGAGATTTCTCATGAGTCTGAACGGATCAAAAATATTAGGTTTCAGGTGCAGACCTTGTCCTAGGCAGGTACTCCTGACCACCTAGCTTTTGAGTCTTTCTTCAATTTCCAGGGCTCCATTTACTCACATGCAGATGAAAACTGTATTGGCTTATCCTGGTTCTTTCTACCTTGCTTCTATGGGGACTGAAATTATGCCCAGTTTTATGCAGTATGGATGTGCATAGTTCAGGTCTAGCTGGTTCAGTCCCCATTTTAATGTGCAGCCTTCTAATAGTCTAAGGAACAAGCATCTAAGGGTCTAGGTAGCAATTGTAAGAAGCTGGAAAGAATCTTTTGAGGGAGGAATGGGGAAGGATTCTTAGGGATCCATTGTAAACAACATCACAATGAATGTCAGCCTTGTAATGAAAGACAACTGCAAGCAAAACTGAGTTAACAAGAAGAGTTTATTATTGAGGTTAAAAAATGAGGCTTTAAAGATTCTGTAAGTTGAGCTAACCATGGTCACTGAGTTGTGCTTGGATATTGCAACTCTGAATATACACGCTGAGGGATTTAAGGGTTTAGCATTTAAGGCAGTGAATCAAGTGGCAGGCTGACTGCAAGAATGGGCTTTCAGCTCAGAATTGTTAAGGCTCTGAAAATTGCTGTGGATTGCTGCCGTAATTGAATAGAAGGTCCTTCTGATGCTGTTGCCAAGTTAAAAAGTTGTGGCATGTCATGCCAGCTCAGCAAGGCATTTCTCCAATTATTTCATCCCTGTGCATGTTTCTGGGGTGTTACCAGATCAGAACCCAGATCCCCTGTCAAAAAATTCAACTCGGCTGATAGCCCCGCAAGGCAGGCTCTCCTGAACTGCACTTCTAACGCATCTGACTGTTATGTATGCTTGGTAATATTGCAGTCAGTGCTTTTAATATCCTCTCTGTCTTCTGGAACTGTTAAAATATGCGTGGGTCTCCACAGTGCATTTGCTGGGTATTGCTTTTATACAGCAGCTTGACCAAAGCACAGCAGCTGTATTGGGTTTTGAAAGCAGTACTGTTATTCTGGTATTCTGTGATCTAGGGTGTCCTCATTCCAGTTAAGATGCTGGCTTCATAAATGATCACCCAGATATGCAAAGTAGTCTTTTGCTGGTGCAGAGGTGTGAGGAAGTTTGTTCTTCAGTAGCACAGCCCTTGGGACTGTGAGATTACAGCGTTCATGTGTATATTTCATAGATCTCAGAAATCTTGCTTTCAGAGTCATCTTGTGTTTCTTAGTTATGTCATTTCAATAGCCTAACCAGTACAATTTCATTATCTTATTAAATGTCTGTTTTTTAGGCTCTGCTTGTTTGTGGTTCCTGAATATAAGTGCAGAGTAAGGATAAATCTAAAAACAGATAATCTAAGTAGTTAAATTGTATCTTTTTTTGCTTTTTAGATTTTTCTGTTGCAGTGGAGATAATAATAGCAGGCACATCATAGTAATAATTAAATAGCTTCAGAGGCTACACAGCACAAAATATTAAAAAACAAAAATAACAACAACAACAACAGAAAAAAAACCCCACATGCAACAAATCCTCCATTTTGCATTTATTTTTTCATTTGATTTCCAAAAGTTAAGGCTTTCAAACCTCCTGCGCCTTATCTCTGCTCTCTCCTTAAGACATTCTGTCCATAAATGCCAATAACTTGCAGATTACTGTGCTGCACTTACAGTCAGATAATGTTCTTGGGGGGAGCAGCTGGGTGTTCTACTCCATTTCTGTTCTGCAAAATCATTTTTTATGGGTAGGTTGAAAATAAAGAAGAAACTGTAACATGATTGCCTGTTGGCTGAGAATAGATAGTGTTACCTGAGTAAATCATGATTGTTTGCCTGTCTTTGCTGTGTACCTTTACTGGCTGAGTCCCAGAGGTGTTGGGCAAAGCTCTCAATTAGTTTGTTGCAGGGCCTTGCTATTTTGGTCCTTTGTTATCCAAAGGATAGTGGAACACAAAATCTCATCTCAAACCTGATTTGAGAATGGTTTTGACTTGATTTTTGTTGCTGTTGTTCAGCTGATGTTTCTATAATCAGAATAAATGCTCTGAAAGAGTTTCATTTGGAAGGCCAGTGATTCACCTCCCATTCATCTCACTCTGTGGGAAGCACAGTAATTCACTGTTGCAATTTAATTTGTAGCTTGGCTATTTGAGGAAATGCAGTTTAGATACCTGATCACTCCACTAGAAATACTGTATTATCAATGCAATTGGTTATGCATTATCTCTGTGCCTTTGTGTCTTTCCATGTCTCATCAATTCAGACTGTTTAATTTGATTTCAGAAGACCATTTTTACTGTGACTGCTGAATTACAGTACTACAGTAAAATGGAGACAATTCCTGGATACATCTATAAAGAAATTAATGGCTGGAGACAGGTCACCAAATAGTAGGCTTTGTTAATCTTAAAAAACACGTGAATACTGGTAACGGTGTGCTCAAGAATGACAAGAGTGACTGCTTTTTGTTAACTAGAGTTTTGTCTTTTTCTCAAGTTTTTTGTCTCCCACTGATTCTTTTTTTTTTTTTTTTTTTTTTTTCTTTTTTTGGCTCCTTTCCACAAGCCTTCTCACTGCCAAACGCTTAAAGATAAGACAAGATTTCTCACTATATGCATAAAATGACTGTCTGGGGTTGCTCTAAACTCTCTCAGAAATGTCATACTCACAGTTCGTTTAAATCTGTGAGTCATACCATCGATTCAGGCATGCAGTGAATTAGGTCTTTAGTCTTGACACTCTTTTCTTAACAACTGATGAAACCAAGACAGAAAAGAGCGTCACGTCTCATCCACTCTCATGCTATAGCAACACCAAGAGTTGCTATTTATTGTGTGCTTGAAACATAAATCCTTAATGTCAAAAGATGAGTCTGAATCATAATAGGATCCGGCAATTTTGAGGCATTCAAATCTGAATTGCTTATGTGCCTCTTCGTCCCAACATTTTTTGTTTTTTGTTTGATGAGCTTGAAGTAGTCTGTGAAGAGCCACCTGGTCCAGAACCCTTGGTTCTCTCAGATGTGGCAGGCTTTGTAGCTAAGCCAATTGGTGACCTTTTTGTTTTCTTTCCTTGTAGCATTGATTGTAATATATAGTGTCATGGCTAACTAGGAATGTTAAGTATTTTGCTCAAACATTTTCATGGTCCAAAAGCTATGGGTCAAAAGCATTAGGGAATCCCACGTGCAACTTTATAAAACAAATCTCATAGCCCTTTACTCTGGACTTGGCCCTGACCTGAGATTTTTTAAAATGTCTGCAAGTTCTACATTTCTGAACTTTTTTTTTTTAAGGCCCATTGGAAAACAACAACAACAACAACAACAACAAAACCACACACACAAAAAAAGACCAGCATTGCTTAACATTTAGAGAAGCTTGAGGTTTCCGATGTTTGATTTATTGTTGTTTTGGCCACAGAAGTGGTCTTACAGATAATGTTAGTAGAATTTGTTCCTGTTTCCTTCTTGGTAAGCTATGCAGCAGAGGTTACAAGACCCACAAATGCTTATATTGTAAGTTGTTGCTGAAATAAAGAACAGTTAAGGAATAAGACTGGTGTGAAGTTCCCCATTTTCCCATGAGAGGCCTGAGTGGGACTGCTAATGAATGCCGACATGCTGATGAGATTTTTTTTTTTCCTATTTCTGTGAATGAGTGCTGAAAGGAGAAGGTAGCCCAAGTCAGCTACCTCAGGCGGCAGACTTTAGATGCAGAACTACTGACAGGGCGGTCAGCTTGAGTTTTCACTGAAGAGAGTTTTCTCATGGAGACTAACTTGTGTGAAGAGGCTGTAGAAGGTTTCTTCAACCCTAGTACAGGTGTTAGACCCAGAGAAAAAAGAAAACACAGAATGTCATTGCTCTGTTTTGGGAAGTCTTTCTTTGCACGTAGTCCTTAGTTCTTTGTGATTCATTGCTGAATTGCTTCTTTAACTAATTTCAGGAGTGAAACTGGTGTACCTTAAAAAGCAGAGAGGTATAGTTGTCTTTGTAAAGGTCTTCTGTGCTTCTTTATCACATAAAGCAAGTCTTGGTACAAGAGAGAATATCACCTTTATTTGTTTTGGTGTGTGTTCTTAACTATTTGACTATGGAAATGCATGGGTCTGCTATGTCAATCACTGTAATAACTAATCTCCTGTCTTTAAGAAGACATCAGCTGAAGAGGTGCCTGATAACTCTGCCCTGTTACAAGATACAAAGAAAGATGACAAACAAGGTATTCAAATAAATTATGTTTTTTCTTTTTTTTTTTTTTCAGCTTTTTTTTGGTGATAATTAGTAATTCCATATTTCAGCTGATAGAGGAAATGGTTTAATTTCTAAGCTAGCTGTATGTTGTTGTAGGTTTAAAGAGACAACTATTGACAGTAGCTGAGTTGAAGAAAAATATATGGATGGGTTTGCTTCAAAATTAGTTTTATCACATGTGGATGACATGAAATACACCTTCTAAAATAGGCTTAGTCGAAAGGCAGGTAATATTTTTACTTCATATTTCAACAAAGTTTTAATTGTCATTATCAGGAATTTTGTAAGAATAAAAGCTAGATTGTGCCAAATTTTGTATTTCCCTTTTTTCATCAAATAGCAACATTTCAAAATTAATTTTTAATCCAAATTAAAAAAAAAAAAAAAAAAAAAAAAAAAAAGGAACCACCACCAACCCTATATTTTCTTGCAAAACAAAGGTTTTGGACAAATAGGGCTGAAAATACTTGATTCATTTATGCCAATTGAAATATGGGAACAGCAAGCCATGTGAAATTGAAGTGATCTTTTTGTTTTTGCACTCAGCAGCTACCAAGACATCCAGAATTAGGATTGGATCATAGCACAGTCATTGCCTTTTATATTCTCTTTTCAGTGACCTTTCAGGTTCTCACTTGTTGTCCCTGTCCTGCAGCTGTGGAAGTAAAACAGTTGTGGGTATTTTCTTGCCTGATCCTCAGAACTGTGGATTATATATTCATAAAATAATAATAATAATTTAAAAAGGGGGTTGGGGTAGATCTTGACCTCCCAGCTGTCCCCATGATAAAGAGCTGTGAGACCAGGTAGTCCACATTCCTTCCAGTTACAGGTGTGACGAAGTTTGGCAGATTCTCAGTGTCCCTGGGTCAAAGAAAGGTTGTCAGAGTTGATGGGTGTTTGTAAGACGTTTGGGTAAGTCAGCGTATTCCACAAAAAATACGTTTTGTTGATAAGGTGTGTTTTGTTGTAAATCATAAAGTGAGAGCAGGACATGAACCATGAAGGTTATTGCTTTCAGATGCCAAGGGAAGATTCACTTTTTACTTGAGGAATTTTTCTTCCCTGTTAAGGTGAAGAACTCGTGCTTTGTTCTGGATAGGTGGCATGTTAAATCAGATGGGAAGCTGCTTTGGTGCATGCAGTCCTTCACGACTGAGGATCAGTTGTATTTGTGACAGAGATTCTTGCCTTTTCAGCCAAAGAACAAATGCTCTTGTTCTACCACTTATTGCTGTTCTGGCAAATGAAGAGCAGATTGCTGTCCTGGCTGAGAAGGAGTTCCCAGACATCAAGAATCTGTAGTTCAGGACTGTAGAAGCAAATTTCCCTGCATTTTCAAAACGATGCAAGTAAATTAGCTCCACACTATGAGCTAGTACTGTTAAGTGGGGGAGATAGTGCAAATAGAACTGGATCCAAGAACCAGACTTTTCCCACATATGTTTTATTTGATAAAGGCAGATGGAGATGAGAGATTTCATTCTGAGTGGTCATTTATAATATAGTGTATTACACCGCATTAAAATATGCTACAAGGACGTCTTAAGCAAGTAATTAATAAAGGATGCATAGACGTGGATGGAAGGGGAGTAAGCACAAAGCATTGTGATTTCCTGAATTTTAACCCCAGCTCTGTCAGTGCCATTTGACATCCCGTGGAGCAAGCTGGCCAGGCTTCAACTGCTAAAAGCTGTTGTCTCTATTTTGCCCTGGGTTTCAAGGTTTATAAGTTCAGAGGGATGTGTCCCAGCTCTGCCAGGTTGAGCTGGCTGTGCAGGATCGTTGTGTTGCTGAAACACAGGTCCTTTCTTTTATGCATTCAAACCCTGAATTCTCAAAATTAGGGATTATTTGGCAACTTGGGTATAGGCCTTTTTGTTCTTGACTTTTTTGCCCCTAAGAGTAGTTACTGCTGTTGGGTGGTGTTTTGAAGGTATTTTGCTACCCTTGGTTTCTTTTTGTGTATGTTTGGCTTTATTAGACATCACGACTGATTTTGTTTTAAATGTTGCTTTCTCAGAGCTGGTGTCTACAGATATTACCTGCACATATTTAAAGTTTTTGTTTTTGTTTTAATAAGCTCTTAAAGTAAGCACCGCTGTCAAGACAATACCAAAGGATTTTCAGCACTTGACTGTGAAAACAGGTAAGAAGAAAACAATTCACTTGTTACTGCCATTAGTATTTCAATCAAATATTTCTGTATCAGAGTGAGCCTAAATTAATGGATTTTGATGTAATTTTTTGAGATCCTTTTGCTCTCGTAATATTATACTACTGAAATTAGCTTTTACCCCTTAGGATGTCAAAAGGTTCTCTTGCTTTCTTTCCCTTGCTTTTACTGTATGTGTGTTCTTCACGTGTGGGAAATATTTATGACATAGCATTTTGCAAGGACTGTGAATTTTGTTTTTCTATACTACAAATGAAATGCAATAGCATCTTGTTGATAAAAGGTCTTCTCCAGTATTAAACAAGTATATAATATTTTACTAACTGTTCTGAAGTGGCTTGTTACTTTGAAAAGAATGAGCTTTTGCATTTTCCATCAAGTTTAAGGGTAGATAGCCTTTAGGATCTTGTGGCATATAAAGCATTGAGACATTCTTTTGATTGAAGGATGTTTCTCTTGTGAAACCACCTATGTTTTTTCTTTCTTCAACTCCAACATACCCTTCTTATTCCTATCATACTGAAAAAAAAATATTTCTGAATATCATATGTGAAAATTACTTAGCTGTTCCAGAAACTCTCCATGTATTCAGTTCAGTTCGTCAGGTCTCCCTGGCCCTCCTCTCTGTTAACCTCTTACCTAAAGTGGTAAGAGTGTTGGCAAGGTCCCAGGGAAGCTAAAATCTGGACATACTTTCTTTTCCTTTTGCGTAAATGTTTTTACTCATGAAGATATCCTTGATTAAGAAAACTGACCCCAAATGTCTGTCACAGCAGTTTTGCCTTATAGCTCGATTTTTTCATGGCTGCTCAACAGCTGCATGCCTCATTTCCCAACTTTTTTTTTTTTTTTTTTTTTCCTGGCTTCTTCCCAAACACTTGGCAGCTACCAGATGTCCTATCTTCAGCTCCTATTCTTGAACAATTGCTGCTTCTCCTACAGCCAGCCAGCCACACACACTCACACACACACAGACACACACTCCCCTCTAAAGTAGGGCTGGTGAAAGACTTTCAGTTCTGTTCTCCCCCATCTCTGCCCACCACTTTTTGCCCAGAAGCACCCCAAGCAGTTTTGTTTTCACTTCAGCATTTCCATCTTTGGTACGCTTAGGGAAAAAAAATATATTGTCACCTGCACATCAGTTTTGCCATTATTGTTGTTTTTGGCCTGTGTCCTTCATCTCCTTGTAAAGGACCTCTTCTGGGTGCCAACTGTGCTCTTTTAGCAATGCTGCTGGGTTTGCGTACTAAGGGAAGCAGTGGCAGATTTCCACCTCATTGCCCTGATTCCTGTTGCTTTGGAAGTTTCACCTGTGTGGTCCTGCACATTAAGGATCTGATCAAGCACATTCTGAGGTTGCACAGTAAGACTGATGTTAGAAGTCAAAATATTTATCTATCTGGTGTGCTAGATAAAGCACAACAACTGAGTGCTTATGCAAAATCAGTCATCATTCTGAAATGTCATCATAATTATTAAACTTCAGGATGCAGATTCAGTTGGGATTAAGCAAGAGAAAATGCACATCCTTCGTTTGGGCTATTTATTTAAATTCAGGAAAGATGATATGCTGTGGTTCATTAAGGAAAAGTTTTCTTTGCCATCAGACTAGAAATTTGAAGGCAGTAAAATCTTCACATGCTCAATATCTCTGCAAATCTGTCTATTTTATTTAGGCTCCTAAGTGTAAGATCATTGTTGGCCTTAGACTTTTAAGGAATTAAGAGCCAAATTTGTGAGCATTTAAATTTTACATTTCTGCATAGGCCACTAATAAGAGATAAAAGGTGAGTCACTACGTGTGATTTAAACTGGGGAATTCTTTTTTTTTTTTTTTTTTTTCCCTTATCAGTGTAGCATGCTTGCACCTTTTAGAGCACAAATTTCCACTCAAGTTTCCATCCTGTAAAGCAGGGAGGCACCAGTTGTGTATAGTCCATTAGGCTAGAGCCAGAAGTTACGGAGTCAGCATCTTTGGGAATGTTACAATGAACATGTACTGGGAGAGGGGCTGGGAGCAGTTAAACACCTAAACTGGGAACCTTCACACTCACCTGTGGTGTGCATGAATAAGTAAGTTCATCATCATATGTGATTTTAATTGGTCCAGACGAGGCTCTTCAGTTCATCAGGCCTTGCCGGGAATAATACAGACTTCTAAATATTAGCTATACTCAGTTTACACAACAGCTTTAATTTTTTATTAGTTTCATGTAACTTAAGCTTCTCTATTCATAGCAATAGAAATAAGGAAAACTTGTGAACTGGCTAAATATTTTTGTATCATCTTGAATGCTTATGTTGTGCATATGTGTAAACCTGCACCTCACACATGAACCGTGCACAGAGTGCACCAAAATATCTACACACTGTACAGAAATGCTGCCATAATTCTTGTTTGTATGCCCTAACAGTGAACTACCTGTTTTATAATAGCGTTATATTTCATTTTATGAAAGGTTCACACTAAGTCTGGGTATTGTGTAACTGTAGCCTCAAATTTCCTGATTTTCAAAAACTTATGAGAAAATCCTTGGCAGTAGTATTATATTGCCATAATTTTTTATTAGTAGTCATTTCAGGTCTCTCTCTTCCTTTTGTGTTTTCCTGTTTACCTCAACAAGATGTCCTCAGAGAGTTCTCATTCAGTTCAAAGAGTTCAATTTTACCTGTAGTTTTTTTAGAAGAAAGGCTTTCTAAAAGAAGTACGAACTGAAAATAGAAGAAAAAAAACTTGATGGTTCTTAAGCATGGCTTAGCTTGGAGAGAATTTATACTTCCTGTTTCTAAATGACATTTATTTAATAATTGTGCATGTAATTTAATAATCAGCAATTCAGCATTGGAAAAATTGGGTCATGTGGCTGTAGGGAAGCAGTTTCTAAAGTTGTTCTCTCTGGGAGTCTGACGCAGGGAGAGAGGGATTATCTCCACTGCATATTTTAATAGTAATTCCCTCTCTCTTCCTTAGTTGCTTTACTAAGAGTTTGTTGCACAGAAGACTGGAATGATTGTGAGCCAGTTTGCTGGTGACAATAATCTACTAGAACTTTGTTTATGAGTTTTTGTTTGTTTGTTTGTTTGTTTTTTTGTATCACTGTAGCATTGCATGACCCTGAAAGCTTATTTCCTTTATGAAGAAATAGTGTGTGGCTCTACACGTGTCATATGCTATTTCTTGCATTCTGTATGCCTCAAGCCTCTTGTGTAGGGTCTATGCAGTGACACAATGCCAGCCATTAAAAGGTCAGCATTTGCCAGCTGCTCTGTTTGGGGGAATCTGCTGCATTCTCCGTTAGTGCTGTACAGTGACTTTGTGCATTGGGATCACTTAGGCTGCTGCTGTACCTTGAGGGTATCTCAGTGGGCTGAATTTGAAAGCAATCACAGAGATATATTTTGTCAAGATTATTTTATGTTGGCGAGGAGAGTAACAGTTCTCTGGTGACGAGCAACAGGACTCGAGGGAACAGCATGAAGCTGCGACAGGGACAGTTCAGGCTGGGTGTCAGGAAAAGGCTCTTCACCAAGAGGGTGGTCAATAAATGAAACAGGCTCCCCAGGGAAGTGTTCACAGCACCAAGCCTGACTCACTTCAAGAAGCATTTGGACAACACTCTCAGACACATGGTCTGTTTTTTTTGTTTGTTTGTTTGTTTTGTTTTGTTTTTTCTTGGTGGTCCTTTGGTGACCCGGGAGTTGGACTCGATGATCCTTGTGGGTCCCTTCCAACCTGGAGATTCTATGATCAGCCAAGTCTGTGTAAACGAAGGAACAGCTTCAAGGAATTAACCAGAAAAGTCAATTCAGCGCTGTTGTTTTTCTATCACGTAAAATCTGGTGGGGGTGGCAGGATATTCAGAATTCACCCAAGTAAAATTAACAGATTTTTACATTGATAGAAATGGTTTTTTACCAACACTTCGCCCGTAAAACTTTCTACCTTAAAATATCATTCCTCCCCAGTGTCAAAGTAACCTCAACCTGATGTGTTAAAAATTTTCATGGGTGGCAAGAACATGGACTTTTATACTAATTAGTTAAAGTATTTAGGAAGGACATAAACCTTTGTGCTTAGGGATGCAGGACAACAAACAGATGTCTGGACCAGGAGAAAGGTGTTTTCTGTGGACTTCCTATGCTATTTCTGTGTTGCTTGCCAGCACTCCTTTGTCACGACAACATCAGACCTATTGCTTTCCCTGCTTTGTGTTAACCAAAGTAGAAAGCGAGGTTCTGACTATGTTTGAGCTTTTGAATTCTTAAGACATCTACATACTACAGAAAGAAAGGAGAAGGAGAAATGAAAACAAATCCTTATTGCTCATGTGGGATGAGCAAGCTCTCACATCCACATTTGCCACACTCCCAGTTTTAATAAACACTGCTCCCACAGCTCTTATTTAGCATGATTT
Organism: Nettapus auritus; assembly: GCA_011076525.1. NCBI lineage: Eukaryota > Metazoa > Chordata > Aves > Anseriformes > Anatidae > Nettapus > Nettapus auritus. Next base: position 125,847,477 of record CM021765.1, on the reverse strand, counting down.
GTTTTAGCAGGTGATTTTTTCTTTTCTCTTTCAGCTCCTCAGGAACCTAATGCACTTAAAGCCAGACCCAGATCCAGGTACCACTTTCATTTCTGTTTCGGGATAAGACATACATTCCTCTGTGAGACGTGATGACTGGTGTCGCAGTGTTTTACTGGTGCCATGCTGGAAGTACCACTCAGATCTGAGAGATTTACCAGGCGGGATCTGTAAGCTCTGGACACCCCAGGAGCACTGCCTAGCACCCTGTGGTCTTGGGTCACAAGGTGCTGGCACTTTTGCCCATCTGCCCATCCTGGCTGCCTCCTTGGGGTGGTGTTGCTGTTGAAATCAGGGCAGTGGCTGCATATGGAGGGAGATGTCTTGTGCTCATGCTACAGCAGCCACAGCTCAGCTCTCAGGTGTGGGTGAGTGCATCCTTTTGTTGGTGTGTGTGTGTGTGTGTGTGTGTGACTGTGGCTGGTTGGTTGTGGTGAAAGAGGCTTACAGACTCACGCTGCTACGTGAGGGAAATGGCACCTGCTGAATTTGGGTATTTTAAAGAAGAGGGAGACTTGTGCAAAGAAATACTGTGTATAAAAGTATTATATTATGTCTAAAGTATATATTACGTATTGTTTCTGTCTCTTCTGTTGTATAGCTGTATCATTCATTCACCTTAATGCTTTCTTTTGTTTTTTTTTTGAGCTGGTCAGGGGAGCTTAATTTCTTTTTCTTAGGCAATGAGAGTATAGCCAAGAGCTCCTTCCTTCTAAGCTTGTCAAAGGCTGCTAATAAGAGAGGATGAGCAATCCACATAATGAATGAAGGTGGAAATCCTCTGTTCTTAGGACCCACATCCAGAAAGGCTGAACTGCCTTGTCTGTCATTTTTCAGCTGCTAGCCAAAGCTTTTTTTTTGTTGTCACACTGTTTAAAATTCTCTTGCTGTGTTACAGAATCATGAAGTATAAGTATGCAAAAAATAAGTAAAAATATTTTATGTAAGACACACAAAAAGATATTTTAAGCAAAAAAATGCATAAAATAGCAAGCATTGTTTAAACATTTGAAAAAAGTCACTTGAATGTGACTACTGTGTCACACATGACTGTCTCACATGTGACTATATCTCACTGCGTCAATGCAGAAGTTGGGACTAAAGTTCCCTAGGCACATCCTTGCACCCAGACCTTCAGCCTGGCACAGCCTGGGGGGCTCTACAGCCTTGGGGCTGTCTGTCTTCATGCATGTCTCACCACCAGAGGCTATGATTTGAGTGTCTTACAGCTCCCAGCTCAGGAGGCTGGCTCTCTAGTGTGAGCTGTGCAGACTCTTAGCTGCTGACTCTTAGGTGCTCAGGTCTGCCCATTGTAAGCAGCAATTCACTGGCACAGGGCTCTGTGTTGGCAGTGCTGCAGCAGGCATATTTTTATCCAGTAGCCACTGCCTTATTCTTCCTTTAAAAAAAATCTCAAACTGTTAGGCTGTACAGCTGTAAGGCAAGTAAGATATGTACCACATATTAGGGAAGCATATACCACATATTAGGGAGAATAAAGTATAAGAAAGTAAAAAACAGGCAAACAAAACCAACAAAAAAACCATTCCCATTTATTCCAGAGGGGTTGTGTTAGGTCTTAAATGATAGGGCTATGGAATTGAAAGCTCTACCAAGACCGAAAAATTCAGCATCAGCAGAGGTTTTTGTGTCACATGCAAATTTTGAAGCAATTGCAGCTTTCACTCCTGTATTTATTAAAGTTTACATCAGAAATACAGGATCAGCATTGCCAAATGTCTGTCCCGCTAAATAGCTGTGTTCTAACAACAGCCTGCTTGGCAAGAAAAGATCCGTTTCCCATTAGTGGGAGTTATTTCTGTTCTCCTCGAACGTGTTTTTGGTCTTGCCTGTCATGCATAATGTATTACAGTAAGTATAACATCTCACGTTGTCAATGCTCATTTTGAACAAAGCTCTCGGTCTTGCAGAAAAAATGGTAACTGCAACCTCTGAAAAATATTGGACGCTATTCAGCAAAATCAGAATTCTTAGCAAATGCACCGCACTGGGATTAGCATGATATGGACTTACCTGGGGCGGCCTAGAAAGGTGTACTGACATATGTACTTGAGCAGTATGGGTTGCTTTGGATTCACTCTGTTTTTCTGGATTTTTTGGAATTTGGTGACAGTTTGCTCTGAAAAATTTACTCTGGTAGTTAGAATATTACAGTTTAGAAAATGTGTACTTGCAAGAGGCAAGTTGAAGCTATACCTCTATAAACACCACCCTCACAGTTGTGAAAGGCAAGCAACAGAAGCCGTAAAGAGAATTATTTTTTACCTGCATTTATTCAAAATAGTTGCTGCAGTTATCCTAGTGGCAGTTAAAGTTACACGAGAAGAGCCTGAAACTGTGGTATAAAAGGCCTTAAAAAACATTAGCCCTCTAAGCGTGACCTGTTCATTTTCCCAGACACTTAGTTCCCTCTATTGCCAAATAAATCTGTCTTGTTATAAGGGGAACTTTTAGTCAGTAGGGCGAGGGATTTCCACCATGAACTTGAGTTCTGGTCAGTGTATTTTTAGATACTATTCACGGCAGTTGTTTAAGATGAATTTCTGAAATAAAGTGTTTTCTGCTTTTATATCTTTTCTTCCTTAGGTCTTATTCTAGCACATCAATAGAAGATGCCATGAAAAAGGGAGAAGAGCCCCCTACTCCACCTCCAAGGCCACAGAAATCACATTCCAGAGCTTCCTCTTTGGATCTGAACAAAATATTTCAACAAAACACACAAGGTAAAGTTTGCTTTCTTTCCTTCTTTTGAGACCATTTAGGTTAGTTGAGTATTTGGCAAATTGATCTGTTTGCATGAATGCTTGACAATATGTGCATATGCTTGTCTGTGCTATAGACAGTAATATACTATGGAACAGAAGAAGTTGCACTTTATTGCATTACATCACCAGTGAGGGGAAAAATCACTCTGTTGCCATAATTAAGGTGATTATAATGTTTTCTGGCACAGTAACAGGAAGCCTAACATATGGTAGTCTGTCATCACTGACTGTTTATAACTAGCCTTGCTGTTTAAACAGTTCTCATCAGTAACTACAATACATTTGATTTTTATTACTATTTAATTTTTTGTAGTTCAGAAGCAGAAAGAATGTTTAAATGGGGAGAAAGTGTAATTTGTCGTGCGCAAACGTTTTCAGTGTTAGTCTTCCATATGCATAGGGGCAATCAGAAACCATTCTTTGACTAAAAAGAAAGGGAAATTTCTTTTGACATGGGTGTAAGCTGAAGGGAGAGAAAGATATAGAATACTAGCTGGAGGGAAATGAAGGAAAAGCATTCTCCAGTGCTTTAGCGTTGGAGCATTGCTTTTGTGTTGCACAGTGAGTGGTGGAAAGAGGAGCTGTTTGTTCAGGATAGCAGGCACCCAGAGTTGCTGTGCTCTGTGTCATTGAACCAGGCCAGATGTTTATGCAGCACACACCAATCATCTGATTCAAGGACTAGGTTAAACATGGTCATGTTTATGCTTCAGAGGAACGCCAAGGTCTGACTGTGTCAAGGAATGTTTTAACTGGGTTCTCTTATGTGGTTGTTGGAGTTGAAAGGAAAGAGTTTCACCTCTTGCTATATAAGACATTCTTTTGTGCAAACACCAGGCAGAATTCAAAAGTCCTGTTATATGTGCTGAACCCTGAAACTCATTAGGAATAAACAAATTTTGTTTTTTTCCTTACACAGAGAAGCAATTCTCAATCTTTGACTGTGGTTCCTGTGCAGGGATCTATTGCCCCCAATTTTGATTCCATCAACATCAAAAAGAAAACAAACGGAGCCAAGTACACATTTCCTAAGGCAGCAAATCTCAGAATCCAGATAAAAAGCATAACTGGAAAGAAATAAACTTGGATTTAAGTTTCTCTTGGAACATGAATGAAAGGAGAATGTAAATTTTCAAAGAAATCATTCTGTGAATGAAAAGTAACATCTTGCTTTGAAATGGATCTTCTTGAAAGTCACCATTACTTTTGATGTAAAGTAAATTCTTCTAGGCAACTTAGTAAACTGAAAGTGTTATAAAATATGAGTGACAGAGAAAGCATAATTCATCGATACATTTTGTAGGACTTCATCACTGGGAATGGGACAAGTAATAGTGGATAGGCAATTGCTCATTTGGGAACCAGGAAAAAAGAAAAGAAAGAACTTTTGTTACCCTAAAACAATTCATCATACTCAGTTCAAAATTACAGATACTTATAGCTGGAATGAGAATTGGCTCTAGGTTGACAAAACCTGAAATATTGTGTGCTACCAAATTGCAGAAATGTGAAAGGTCTCACAGAGGTTCAGCTTCCTTCTTTGCCTGCAGGGTCTTGGCCTACAATTTTCTGCTCTCTTGAATGTGCCGTGGTGGCAATACAAAATGTTTGGGGTGGTCTTCTTTCAATCTCTTCTAATGGAGCTCTTATATTTTGTATCAAAAATGTAAATACTCATTGCGGAAGAATAAAGAGAAATTTGTAGCCTTAGAGGATTGAAGCAAGAATTTCTTAAACAATTTGTAGCCTTCCACTAATAAGGGTTCCAGTTCAAAGTCTGCATCATCAGAAAGAGGAGGAATTAAATCAAGCCATCCAAGCACCCCCAGATACCACGGTGCATTTACCTTGCTTTTGTTTCATTTAAAATGCCTGCATTGGAAGTGCTATTTTCAGGTCTTTATTCTATGAAGAAATGTGAGCACATTCTTTTCCATCATTAAGCCCTGAACGTTTGTTATTCTGTAACATCCTATTGATGATAAGACTTTATACAGCTGCTTTCTTTTCTTCTACTTCTCTTGATTTCACCACCCTCCTTTTTTTTTTTTTTTCATTCTTTCCCTGTTGGACTTGCTTTTCATGAGAAGTTCCAGTCTCATCATTTTGTGTATTCAGATACCTTTGTCATCTAAAGACAGTTCTTCCTCATGGGGTGGTCATTGTTAAATAGCCAAATACTCTAATGAAGTGCAATTTCTAAAAAGAGAGTTTGCAAGAGAGCAGAGAAATTGAGAGCTGTCACCTTAAACCAAAGAGCCCTGGAAAAGCAAGTGAGTGAGCACGCTCGTGTCAAGTAAATTGCTGACACTTGTATAATAACGAGCTGTATTCTTATTTCTGCTGACAGTATAAAGCATGAATTTAGAATAGTTCCCATCTGCAATCAGAAGATACAATTATATAGATCATGTGGTGGCAATGTACTATTTAGGTTTCTTGGTGATTGGGATAATATACCCTGGCATAAATATCGAACCTGATGAGTGTCTATGTGCAGGCTAGTTAATTACCTTCTATCCTAATGTACTCTTGACTGACTTTTTGCTTTATGTTTTCTATCTGCTTTCCTTGCTTCCTAGGTTTTAAAAAATAGTCTCATTGTTAAAGCTGAGCCACAAAAATTAGCAGCTGGAGTGGCCATCCCCTCTAGCACCTCTAGTACTACTGTGTTGCCTAGTGTCAGTACAGAAAAACAGACAGTCCAATTGGCCATTTTAACAGCTTTCAGGGTACATCCTAAATTATTAGAACAATTCTGTTCCGGTATACTGGTTTTTGTCCTATTAATTCTTGTTCAGAAATAATCACAATTGTGTGAGTTTGGTAAATAATCTGCTCTGGCAAGAGTGCTCAGTAGTATTAAGTTCTGCTTTCAGTTCCTCATTGGTCATGTTGATCTATGGGTATGATGTTTTTAATTGTAAAGCCATCAGTGGTTTGAAGCATTTTTGGGTGTATTTCATTATTAAAGGGCAGATGAAGAAAAATCTCTTTTCTTCAGGTAAAGTTGGCCAATGACTGTGGCAGATCCCTGTTCAGTTTTGTTTGTGTTTTGCTTCATTTACTGCATGTGCCATGTCATGCTTACCACCCATATTATGATAACCTAAAAAAAACCCTAACTTTTCAAATTTCCCATAATTATTGAACTGCTCTAGACAGGCATTTTAGTAGTATACACTAGAGTATTGTTGTTCTGTCTATCTGTGTGTGTGTGGATGTGGGTGTGCAAAAAAGAAAATGTGTGTGTGTATATATATATATATATATATAAAATACCTTCAGTTTGTGTTCATGAGGGCCACGAGTCAAGATGACACTGTAACTTTGGAAGACAGTGTATGAGTGTCAAGTGAGAGGAATGTATTTTATCATTTACTGAGCTGTTTTTTCTCAGTTGTGACCTGAAGAGTAATTCCTCAGGTGATAATGGCATGGTTGAGAAAATGTGTAGAATGACCTTATTTTACATTAAAGAAACCTCAGGAAGTTCAACATTAGGGTTATTAATTACTGGCATCAGCAAAGCATCATGCCTATTGCCAACTGCTTTTTCTCCCCAAAACTGTCCTGGGATACCCCTGGTTTTTGCTTAGCTTTGAAGGGTGATGCATTTTTTCTCAAGCCTTCCACAAACAAGTTGCCTCAGTGAAAGTTTCATTGTCTTGAGGCAGAGTATTTCTAAAACCCCACTAGTCCCTGAGGAGTTTTTCCCAGAGTATCCATGAACAAGGCTGGTAGTGAATTTAACTAGGGCCAAATCACTGCATACCAGCCCATCCTGTGAGTGCATGAGAATTTCTGTTAAGACTCATTAAGAGAGGGAAATTTTCTATTTTTTTAATCACGTAGTCTCTGTGTTAGCATCTGACAAAAATTTAGCAGAGCTAGATTCTCAGTGTATTTCGTCTTGCTGAATATATAATCTCTGGCATTTGTCCTATGTACATATGAAGAAAATATTTGGCTGGGTTTTATGCATTCCTGGAAAGACAACAGCAGGTTTTAAGTACAAAAAAAAATGTCAGTTTAAATACGTGCGTGACCTGGTTTACATCTTCATTTCTCCTCTAGCCTGCTGTCTAGCCAGATAAAAGCCGAAGGCTCCTAGCGTGAGCACTGAGAGCCTGTGGCCAACAAAGCTTTTCTGCACTGTCACAGAGGTGTTTGCAGACTTAGCTCGTCTCAGGGCTCCTTGGGCTCCCTGCTGCCTGCCCCACCATTGGGGTGAGCGATCAGGCACTGGGGGGCCAGCATTGCCTCAGCGTGGTGACTGCGGGGTCTGCCACACAGCCATGCTTCGCCCTCTCCAGCAGCAGAAAGCCAGGGTCTGCCTCGGGGTAAGAGGGGCTGGGGTAAGTCCCAGCTTTACGATTAAAATCAAAAAATGCACCCACTGTCTTCAGGCATTTTGCTCAATTACATTTTCTGCCCTACTAAAGAATTTAATTCTGGGTGGTGACAGCAGTCTGAGGCTTCTTAGGTTGACACTGATGCCTCTGAAATAGAATTAAATATATCTAGTGTAGAAAACATTTTATTTCCCACTTAGTTCCATTCCTGAATTTCATAACTTCTTTTAATTAACAGTTCTGTAGAACAAAACATAGGTGTTTGGAAAAGAGGATTTGCTATGATGAAATAACATAGTTGTCATAGGCAGCATAGTTTCATGTTGATGTGGAAGCAGACTGAATGTCTCTCTGTAATTCTTCATAACAGCCCTGTAACTATTTACAAATGAATTCTAGGCTGAATTTTTTCAGCGCTTGTCTGCTTATGGACCTCATCTCCTGCTGAGGCTGCCCCTGCAGTGAGGAACACGTGCAGCACGGGCACCATTTCATATGGGGGCATGTAAGCAAACACTCAGTGTAACTTGGGTTCACTCCACGGGGTATGTGGGTTTCAGCCTGTAACACAAGGCTAGTACATTTATTTCTTTCTCTCTTTCATGTGAGGGGTTAAGTACGACATGTACTTAGTAAAGAGGGAACACTCTAGTGTATGAAAAGAAGTCCTTTTTTGATACCTTTGAAGAGCAGGAGTCTTCTCTTTGATGGTGCCTTTACTTCATCGAGCGCTCCTTATTTCAATTCAACTAGCACTACCTTTCCTTGAATGTATGGCCTTGGGGTGTTTATTTGCCAAGTGTGGAGATTTCTGAAGAGCAGGAATCTGTTGAGATGTTTTTCATATTTGCCCAACCACAGACAACTTCTGTTTATTTATGTATGGTTTTAGTCCAGGTATCAAATGAAATAGTTCTGTAATTGTGTAGGAGAGAGAATGTGGAGAACTAAAATGCTGCTGCACTATTATACACGTTTTTATAGAAACTGATCCAAATACTAACCCAAATATTGTTTTCAGCTGTTTGCATCTACATCATACTTGTAGCTCAGGGAGCAAATTCAGGTGATTTTCTCTTCTGGGCACAAGGAACTGGGTCCTAAACACCTGCCAAAGTTAACCTAGATAGCTAAGGTTATTGCATTATCTTCTGTATTACTTATGCTTATTGGTATTTTCTAGGAAATATCTGTATCTATGGAGGTTAGCTATCTGCAAGTCTTAGCTACCAAAGACAAGCTTTTAAGGAATTAAGGAGTCATGTTGTTTGTGTTACCATAAATAACAATTTCCCAATTAACTTTTCGGTTCAAAGGTGAAGTGACAAGAGGAATCCAGAGTAATAATGCACTTTTTAATGCTGAATTTAAATCACAGTGAATTTCATTAAGTAATTACTTGTCATTAGTCCTTCCTCTCATCATGCTTGTATTGCTCTCTATTTAATAAAATCCAACTACTTTCTTGGGTAAAAAATAGAGCAGAATTTTATTCATGCTGTAGTATTGTGCTTTCATATTACTGTCTTGTGTTTGTTAATCGGTCCAAAAGATTAAATAAGGAAGGTGACAGTTCTGGATGACCTTTATTTTAGCAGAGCAACAATACCTACTATCATCTGCATAATATTCCCTTTTGCTGAATACTGTTTGCACAGTATACAAGAGTTCTTATGTCAGCTTTATGGAGTTAAGAGTGCAGAGTCCAGTTAACATGTTCATTTGTAAGGGTTGTAACAATTAAAATTTAAATTAAAAAAAAAAAAAGTTTTTTACACTTAAACCAAAGCATAGAGAAGCCAAAATTGAGCTGATATTCATACTACATTTTCTCAGCCACTGAACCACTGCAAAGAAAATATTGTTTAATGCTTTCTTAACATAAATTTTGCCTTTTTAAAAAAAAGCAGAGAATAACTTTTTCATTCTGTCACTGAAGCTGCTGTTTCCTTGCAGTCCTGTTCCCTTTAAGAATATATGTGTCACTGAACTAAGCTTATTCTGAATAAAATACAAAAGTTGTCCTCTGATTTGCATGGAAGAGTTTTATGCCTTTTAGCCTTTTAGAATTTTTTATGAAGGATATATGTGTTTACAGCTATGTAGCTAATTTCTTTGTCCAGATGGACAAGGACATAATCAAGATTGAACGGGCTGAAGAAAATAGTGAGGACATAAATGGATGAATGGTTATTAAATGATAGGAATCTGATGGGGTAATGTATTTCAGCATCTCTGGGTATTTAGATTTCTATGTTTATCTCTAAGGGCTTAGTCCAGAGAGTACTTGTGTGCAAAATGGGGTAAATCTTGCTGGCCTTTCAAGATTGTTTTGTGACAATTTGTCTAAATTGAACTTCTTGTACATGACATTCTCCATTTTTCTAATCGTAGCAGTTGCATTTCTAGGATTGAGGAAAGGTTTGTGCTGTTTTCATTCTGTTGCAGGTTATCAAAAATGTGAAATATTTTTATGAAATTCTAATCCCCAAAACTATTTTCTAGTGAAAGTTGTTAAAGTTGAAAAGTTCTTGACTGCCCTACCAGCCTCAGTGACCTTGGCTGACCTATTTTCATGGTCCTGTTTGGCGTACTGTATCCCATGAAAAAAAAAAAAAAAGTTGGTCCATGCCAGAAGAGCTCAAGGTCTAGGCTAAACGGTTTTGCAGGAAAGGATCTCTCGTTTCTCATGTGGAAGGGGGGGGCGAGTGGTTTCCCTTGCGAGGAAGACTCGGCAGATGCAGATACTGCCAAAAGTCTGGAGGGATGGGGATGGCAGGAGGCAGCCCATTGCTTTTCCTGGCTCCCATGTGTCACAGTTGATCTCTGTTGGACATGGTCACAGGCAGCAAGTGCAGGTGATGCCTTTCTGGGAGCATCCAGAAGTCCCACTGGAAACCCTCGGGGTGAGAAACTCTGTCAGTGTGGATCTGTCATAGCGCGGTGGAGGGACTCTGCCTCCCTGTGGGTGGAGAATGAAGCTAAACGTGACGGGAGAGAGCAAAATCGTGAATGGTTCTGTTCGTGGAGCAGGGGGGAGGGAGAAGCAGTCTCCAGACAGAAACACACAGAAAAGGAAAGGGGAGAGAAAAGAGTAACCAGAAAGTGAAATGGTTTATGGAAGATGAGGGGCTGGAAGTTAAAAATACAGAGGTTGTGGATATATGACAAAACATAAGATGGGATGAGTTTTTAAAAAAAAAAAAAAAAAAAAAATCTGCTTTACAGTGAAAACATGCTAAATTGCATAGATTGGGCATTAAAGAAAAAAAAAGGCATTGTAAAAACAAATAAAAAAAAAACCACAAAAATCAAACACCTTTAGTCGTATCTTGCTTGTTTGATGTGAAAGTGGCCCATGGAACCTGTAAGGACACCATTGCTCAACAAGAAGTCGCACACCTGAGAGTTCATAGTACACAAGTAACAGTGCTTCATGGGCTGGCTCTCTCTCTAAGCACCTGGAAAGAACTTAGAATATTTTGCATGCAGTTGGGGTACAAGTGATGTTCAGTACGTTTAGCATGTGAAACAACTGTAGCTGGAGTGTGTCTGTGACAGTATGTGTGTGGATCACTGGCTGTGGAAAACAAAGCTTTGTTGCTGAGCAGTTTCCCCAAACTAACTGAGAAGAGAGGTTTTGTCAGTCAAGCTGCATGCCCCATCTCCAATTCTGGTATTGGCAATGCTTTCTACAATCTTCCTACAAATCTGATAACAAAATTACGATTAGGAATCTAAATTATTATTATTATTATTTTGCATTGCTGTTACATTCTGAAGATACGTTAGTGAGAATCATTAAAACAGATGCCTGGACAAAAGAAGGTATTTTGCATCACTTTAATAGAATCCTTCACTAAATTTACATTCCTGGCTACAGCTCTGAGATTTTTGTTTTCTCCTGTTGCAGTTTTCTAAAAGCATACTAGTGAGAGTTAATAAATCAGATCTCTTGAAGAAGTTATTTCGCAATTGCTATGCTGAAGTATAGGAATGTAAATAAATGAAGGGTTGCAGAGAAGGATCCAAGTGTTCAAATTTCAGTGAACAAGAGGAAAGTTTATAAGACAGGTAAACAGGAATTGGATTTCAAGCATAGACACAGAACTTTCTTCTGTGACCTGCCTTTGGCAACAGAAGAGGAAAAAGTATCCCAAACAAACTAGCCTCAGAGTGGAAGGCCAAAATAGCCAGCTTCCCAAACTACCTAAGGCACTGAAGCAACTGGTGAGAACCCTTTCTTTTTCAGTATAATACGAGTAATTCATTCTTTTGGCTTATCTTTTTGGAACTGTTTCTATATTGCAGATCTTGCTTCTTCACAACATTATTTGGATGTTCTGTTAAACTTGGTTTGGGAACTCAGCACTCTGAAGCAGCGTAAACTGGTGTGAACCTGTGATGCAGCCAGTCTCTCTCCCTCAATCCAGCAATGGTAGTTAAATTGTGGGCTGACCAGTAGCATCCACTTGAAAACTATGATTGGTCTTTTTCCACTACCGTGGGTAACAAAAGTGCTGAGGATTTGTGTTGTGCACCAGGGAGGCTGGAGGCAGAATGGCTTGGCCAGATAGGATGGCACGGCCTGTTCTCAGAATGTGGAATTACATCCTGATGTTTGCTTGAAAATGTTTATCTAGCTTCAGATTGGAAAACCTGCTTTTTTATCTAGTGTGGTGTCCTGCTATTACGCCTTTGCAATTGCCAAAATTGGGCAGGAAAATGGTCCTGGCAGCTTGCCGTGCTGATAGTCCACCATCAAGTGTAAACACACTAAGTAAAGAGCCATGGTTATTGTCCTGAAAGCCTTATCACTGCCTTCGTGGGAGTAGCTAGGGCGTGAAAATGCTATCATTTTCAGTAATACATGTGATGCAGACTGTGGATGTACTTAAATCTATTTTACTGGTACCTGAACAGTCCTTCCACTGTGCTATCTTTAAGATTTGGTTTACATTGCTCACTCTGGCGTGAATACCACCAAGCTGCACAGTAATGAGGTGACCTGTGTGAGAACTTGGACCGTGAATGCCCATCCTTCAGTGAGGAAAACCTGTGGTATCTCTTGCTCCCTACACCACTGAGTGGTGTGCTCCCCCAGCACAATTCCCTGCTTTTCTGTCATTGCTTGTTTTGTTGGATGCGAGGAGGCGTTTCAGAAACCTGGTGAAATGGGACTTGTTCATCTTGCTCGCAGCTTCCAGGCCTTTTTGATCCCATCACTGCTGGGTGGAATTGGCATGGGGAGCACAGCTGCTGCGGGGGCCCGGCTGCTTTCAGAGCAGCTGAAAGGAAGGATTACCATGTTTTCCTGGTATAAGTTGTAGGGCAATACATAAGGACAGCAACAAACCAAGCATGGATAACTGTATGAAGGGAAATTGCTCCATCTTACCCTGTGGTCCCTTTGTGCATGCCCACATCCACCCAGTTCTCTCTGCTTTTGTGCAGAATGTGAAGACGTTTTCAAAGAGCGATGGTGTGCAGCTTACCCAAACTCTGGGGCATGCACCTGAAAATATGACATCCGTCTGTTTGCTGCTCAATCCCAAGTCACTTTGCTTTCATTTCGGGAACAGACCTCCCCCTGTATTTATTTTTGCTTTCAGAGCTATTGTGGTACCATCACTAACAGCAAGAACCAATCTGTGTGGGACCGTCTCCCAGGAGGGGAGGCATTGTGAAGTAGCCTAATAGTACAAGTCACCTGCTGATACACATAAGAATGTAAGAGTGTCTCTGAATATTGCCTTTTTTTAGAGTAGTGATACTAGAGAAGGCTGAAGCCTGTATCATCTGTCAGTAATACTTTTTTTTTTTCATTGCCCTGTGGGGAAAAAGTGACTTCTTTTTTTAATAAGTTGCTATTAGTCCTCAAAAGTCAACCAACTTGGTCTTGTCTAGCAATTGTGCTCCCATAAGCATGATTTCCTTCTAACAACAGGCCAAAGATGTTCTGCAACAGCAGGAATTTTATGAATATTTCATGAGTAGCTTAAGTTAGAATTTGCAGGATTAAAAAGAGGAAACTGGGTCAAATGCTCGTGGTGTAAGCATCTAACTTCTTTAATGCTAAATTAATTTATGTCCTATTTTGAAAGCTGAAGAAGATTTTTTTTTAATTTGACCATCTTGCAGAAAAAAATAATAAAAAAAGAAAACATTTTTCCCTTTAGAGTTTTGTTGGGAGCAAATCCCAGGAGTCTTCTGGGGCTTCACAGTGTGGGGCTTTGCAGCCACATCAGGATGTGCTTTTCCAGCCAGAGCAGCACCTTTCTGCATAAAGAATTCCCTGCTGCTTTTTTAGGTGTACCAGTGAGTTGGAAGAGCTGGGGAGCAGGACAGTAGGTGCCGTATCTCTAGAGCAGTGCTCGAGTTCGGGCCATTTCTCAATGGACGCAGCTCCTGTAGTACTGCATTTGACGGCCTGCTGAAGTATAAGCCAACAAATACAAAAAGAAGGGCTCTAGAGGGGACTGCGTATGTGCAGCAGGCCCAGAGCAGCAGCTGGGGTCGGTGCCTGGGGCTTTGCCTTTCAGACCTTCACAGTTGTGGCTGCAGCACACTCCATAGCATCCTGCTTGGCAGGAGATCTGCATAGCTCATGCTCCTGGCCTCAGCCACAACACTGGAGCTGTTGGGTAGCACAGATGATGTCCTCGCAGCGACAACCACTGGTGGTGGCAGGAAGGTGAGGTGCCCCCAGATATTTCCAGCGAGCATTGAAGTGAGGCTCCCCCAAGGTTTCCTGAAGATAAACATATCTCATTGAGCACACATACTTGTCCGCTGATAAAGCGTGCAGCTGACTGACCTACAGAGCACTTGTGTTTGAGTTAGATTGTGTTTTCAAATATTGTTATTAGCTGTAATTGCCAAAGCCAGTGCTCAGATAAATTAAATAATAATCTGAAGTTCCCTAGAAGAAGGGAAGCCTTTATAGTCCGCTGTTCAATTCGAAAGATTAGTTGCATGGAAGAGATGGAGAATGTGTTGGAGAGGACCCCATGCTAGTATTGCAGTGACCTTATAAACAGAGCTAATTAACACAAGGGAAAGGGTTGCAGTCACTTAAATCTGTTTTTTTTTTTTTTTTCAGATCTCTTATGCCTTTAGGTATGTTAATGGCTCCCTTGCTTAACCTAGGTTGGGTTTTAATTGTCTGCTCTTTGGCACTGTCTTCAGTGATACGAGGCTTCATTCTGACTCAAGAGGTGATGATACAGAAGATGTGAAAAACCAACATATTATAACCCTCTTTGGAGCTGTATATAGTCAATATAACTGTTCTCATTAATTTCACCCACACATTTTTACTTTCACTGTCTCTTTACTGTCACTGACTTGATGGTTAATATTTTTTGTCTTTGAATTTTCAACCATGAAAAGGTTTTTAGGTTTGGTTTATAAAATATGTAAATGGCTAAGCTGTAACAAGGCTCATAATGGTCTTTGTGGCTTTCTAAAATATGCGTAGGAATAAAAAGTATATAAATGTAATTGCTTGCTTAGCATTATTGTGGTAAAAGGCATTTCTAAGTTTAATATTGCATTTTTTGGGCTATACAGATAACCAACAGTGCAAGATGGACTATCTCTTTAGCAGTACAAGTGCTGAGCACTCAATGCGACAGGAACCTGGGGAGGGTAACCCACCTAAGGAGTCCCATCAGTCCTTGTTGTCTCTGTGTTAGCCTTGCCCTCCTCTCTGCAGCTGCCTATGGAAAACCTCATCTATCCTGCTGTTGTGTCCCAAGATTGGGTTTAGATATTTTAAAGAAACAGAGAAGTACAGCAGCTGGACCTATGTGATTGTTACTCTCCCTTTATGCTAGCTGAAGATAAAAGATGAAATTATGTCATGCTAAAGAGGCCTGAATTGACTATTAGGGTATGTCTTTGTCCCCTTATTTCTCTTCTTCCCTCCAAAATACCACCAGTGAATAATAACATGCAGATACAACACATAAAGAGATTTCTTTGGGCTTTGTTTAGGCTTTCGTATTTCTAATTCCATGGCAGATTTTTTCTTTACAGGCTGTGCTCTATTATGTAGTGTGTTGTATCTGGTGTGAACTGAGGGCCACAGAAATGATCAGAGGGCTGAAACACCTCTCCTACAAAGAAAGGCTGAGAGCTGGGGTTGTTTAGCCTGGAGAAGAGAAGGCTCCAGGGAAACCTTACTGTGGACTTCCAATAAGTAAAGCAGTTTATAAGAAAGATAGGGAGAGACTTTTTAGTAGGGTTGGTAGTGATAGAACAAGGAGTAATGTCTGTAAACTGAAAGAGGGTGGATTTAGATTAGATTTAAGGAATAAATTATTTAATATGATGGTGGCGAGGCACTGGAAAAGGCTGTGGATGCCCCATCCCTGGAGGTGTTCAAGGCCAGGCTGGATGGGGCTTTGGGCAACCCAGTCTGGTGGGAGGTGTCCCTGCCCATGGCAGGGGGGTTGGAATTAGATAATCTTTAAGGTCACTTCTGACCCAAACCATTCTGTGATTCTGTGATTTTAATATCTATATTAAATATTAAGCCCTACTTTTTAAAAAAGGCAATGATGTTAGGGACAAAGAACAAAGTACTAAGGATAAGTATATGCTCTTTCTGTTCTTAACTAGAATTGGATTGCTTTAGCTACAGCTTTTGTGGCTGACTGGCTTCCATCTCTGCTTTTTATCATAACATTGTGGTTTTTTACAGCAATTAAATCACCACTCATTTTATGGAATGGTAAGCACTGGAGAAAGTTATTTCAAACAGGGTTTGCTCAATAAAGATCAAGTATGGTTTCTGTTATTAAAATGTTGAATACTGCCTCATCACAATGAATTATCATGGAAATAAAATCTGGTTTTATTTGTAATTAAGTGAATGTGTTTGTTTTTCTTTCTCCCTGTTCAGCTGTGAGGTCTGGCTGGCTGCCCCCACCACCACCTGCACTGCCCCCTCGACCTTCTGTGTCTCAGGTATGGACAAAGTTTGAGCATTTTGCTGTGCATTATTTGCTTAGTTGTGTTGCTGGCGTGGACATCACAGCCATTCTTACTTCCAAGTTAGTGCAACTCCACAGTTTGCTTTGCAGTTCTGTACATGTCCTTCATCGGTCTGCCTAGCCGGCGTGTTGTAGTGTCAAATTACAGGCTAATTAAATCTCTTTGTAGTGGAGCTGACATGCACCCACTAGACAAAGCTGTAAATTGAAAGCTAGTAAGGCTGGTCTATTAATAAGAGTTTGATGCCTGAAAGGCATGGGCTTGATACCTGCTCTTTGCTTCTCAAACATTAAATGCTCGGAGGGCATCTGTTAAGGGAGCTATAGCATGTATGAGTATACTTCACCCATGGGTCTGAAAAACAATGCTGAGAGGAATTCAGTCCCGTGCCAGTTATGTTATTAAGTTTGAAACCATTACCAGTGCATTTATTTTGTTTTCCTTTCTAGATGATTTCTGTGTGTTTGTATTTAGAGCATCACACAACCACAGCCCAGTGCAAATTGATGAACTTGTGCATGTCTGCATCCAGATACTGCTTCATATTTTAGGCTGTGTTATGTTGTTGGCTCTGTTAAGTCTTAGGCAGCAGTCTGCTTCACATATTACTCCTTTAGGTGAGGTGTTTAATAGAAGACAGGGCCACGGGGGAGCTAACAGCCCATTACATATAAAAACTTGGCAAGGCACTTTCTTTGGGTCAGAAACAGTCATCACTTGAGTTTTGGAACTACTCATATGAGACTGCTGGTGAACACCTCCTGCTGCACTGTGCTTATGATGGAAATGATAAAGGCCTTGCTGCTACCCCCAGCTGTACCAGCAGCTCGTTACTCTCTTCCTCACCCTAGCCCCTTTTAGCTGAGCACAGATAATTTTTGCCTTGAGGACTGTAGGGCACTCCGGTTTGAACTTGTGTGCTTCCCCCAAGACAGTGTGGCATAGCCATACTGCTAATATGATGTGCTCCTCAGCACACCCATCACATTTCTGCTTTGTCAGGTATTCCCTGGAGAGCATCCTGAGCCAACTGCCATTTCTCTCCAATACAGAAGTCTGGTTTCTGAATAAATAAATAAATAGAGCAGTTTACATGTCTAGTCATTATTGAATATATAGCTGGTGCTTTGCTTACATGCATTGCTTACATTTACTAATTTCTGATGATTTAAAAAGGTACTTAATCAAATATCTTCGCAAAATATTCTTGTTTTGACCTAGCAAAAATGTACATAAAGCCAATTCTTGAAAACGTAATAAACCTCTTGTTTATTACATTCTGCTTTATTTATCTCTGAATGTTCCTTTCTGTGACAAAAATAATAGAAAGTAGGAAAGTATGTGTGGTGGGGTCATAATTCAGTTTAGCTGACCCTTACAAATAGCATGTAAGCAATAGTAAGCATATGGATTACGTTAGTCCAATGAGACCCTTGGTTTAAAGAGCATGAAGTAGGAGGGAAGATCTGCTTTCAAAACAGAGGATCAAAAAGTGAAGAAAAACCACGATGCTGAAATGACGCATTCAGCTTTTCCTGTTTCTGAATTTACCAAACTCTTCTCAGATTTCCATTTTAACTTGTTTTTCAACAGTGTTATTGAAAATCCTATTTTATTGCCTTAACATTTTGTTATATGCCTGCAGCTAAGTACTGCCAATGATAAATAAAGCTTGGAAATGAAGCAAGGCCCACATACTTCAGGTGCTGTGCACCATTTATCTGCGCTTGTGGTGTGGTTGTTTTGGCTGAGGTTTCGAAATTAGTTGATGGAAGAGGAGAGGGAAACATTTTTTTCTGAGGACTACAGTTTTGTATGGATGGTTGAGGAGCAGCATGGACCTGTTGGCTCTTCAGAGCAAGATTAAAGGGCTCACAGGATGTAAAAGCCAAAGTGCATAAAAGAGAGGTACCAAGGGATAGTACATTTCAAGGAAGCAGAAGACTTTCTGTGAACTTAATCAATAGCAACAGAGAGATGGCGTCTTGACTTTGGTCAATGGTTGCTGTTGTTTTTAGTAGAATCTCTTTCAACTTTTCAGAAGGCATTATTTTTCCTGTCACGCCCTCCAAGGTATCAAGCTCAGCAAGTTACTGAAACACTGGTTAGTCACAGTGTGCCAAATGGCTCTAGTCATATCAAAATCTTCTTAAATTATGTCTGCATCCAACTCTGACTCCACAGTGCATCCAGCTGAGCAATGGGGGAGAACAACCGGATCACTGGGAGAGAGGATCACAAGCAGAAGCTTAGAGATACTAGAGATGTGGCATTGACTCTGTAGCTCAATGAATACACAACTTTACTGCGAGAGGCTCAGATCTTGGGATCCTGTGATGAGTTGGCCAGTTCACAGGGAAATAGCAGTGGGGCTGGCTTCGCTGGTCTGGGTTGCAGCTACCAGCCCATGCTGTTTCACACCTTTGGTAGGTAGACACCTTTACAGGTGCAGCTATGGCTGTTCTTACCTCTGCACCAGTTGTGAAGGTCGGTGGATTGATTATGTGTTTGTTTCTTCTTAGTGGACACCAAAAGGCTGTGGTAACTGCATCTCCTCCATATTTTTCTCCATTGCCAAAGTCAGCATTTTGTGGATTTACATTTGCATCAGTCCACAAACTATACCCAGGTTATCCTCAGACCGTTCACCAGACATTTCTTTAAAGGAGAAATCTTTCATCTGAAGTGCCTAAGGTGACTGAATAAGTTTAATAAATAAAGATGGGTAAAAGGCAAGTTTACGTAGTGTGGAGAGGTACTGCAACAGATCATTATACCTGATTTATGATCTTCTAATTCAAATTCCAACTCATCTCTCTCTGCTCTGCAAGCTGTTTTGAATTGATGTTTCCAGTAAGATGTTGTGAAATGTGGTATGAAATGCTTTATTAGAATCCTCAATTCATGTTGCTTTTCTATTGGAGAAAAAAAATAATCAGGTTTTGTCTAAATTCTGTGAAGGGCACTTGGAAAGACTTTGTATGGAAGCAGGCTCAAATAAAGGCTAGAGTTTTGTTTTGGTTAATAAGTTATTCTGAAGTGTTTTCCTTTTACTACTGTGTATGTGCCTGTGTGTAACTTAACTGACACCTTCTGTAATCCCTAGTAGCATGTCTTACACTTAGCAAATCTGTAGTAGCTGCTTGGTTTTCAGAATAATTTTATTTGTATCAGTTTTCCTTCATCTTCTAATTATAAACAATATGCTGCAAGCTATTGAACAGCCTCCGAACACTGGAAATGTCCTTATACCTCTCTTGTTCACTTCACATGGCATGCTATAGTTATGGCTGTTCTGCTCTTGGTTTTTTGAGGCACAAATTTTCAGGGGTTTTGGATTCCCCAGATGATGGTATGTCAACCAGACAACCTACAATTTGTTGAAAAATCCAATATATATATATATATATATGTATTTTTCCTGGGCTTGTAGAGGACTGGATTCAGTGGCCCCGGACCTGATCCCGTGTTCCTAACTTAATGAAACACAAGTCATCAATTAAACACAAGTCATTGAGGAGAAATGAAATAACAGTGGTCCCAGAACTTTTGTGCTGATCCAGGGTGTACACAGAAAATCAGTGTAACTTTTAGAGGTGCTAAGAGTTGTGATAGGAAGCCAGCAGCACACATGGCTGATTTTCAGCGGCACAAATTTCAAACAGGAAATAAGTTTGGGTGCTCATGAATAACACTGGAGCTGAGCTGGAACCGAACATGTGAATGCACATCTCATATAAGCCTCTATTATTATTATTTTTAATGGCAAACAAAATAATACTTTTTACCGTTGGCTTCTAAGCCTACAGAAGCCATTTACTGCTGCCGCTTACTATGGGAGATTTAGTGACATATTTATGTTAATAGGAATTATGGATGAGCACTGACGAGCAAATATAGGTTTAGGATTTTTTCCAACATAGCTCACTGTCTGCAACATTGCCTAATTAGATCAACACTCCTTTATTTAAGTTACTCTATTTCAGTACCTTCCTGTCCTTTAATGGGGTATCCTGCTTGTGCTATATAAGGGGATTTGAAAACAGTGGAACTGGAAGAAAACCCTGTATATCTTGGCTGGAAAATCTGATGTTCTTAGTCTTTTTTTCCCAGAGTCTAAATTTTAAGCCTGTTGGTTTTGTAAGTTAGCACTGATTTGTGCTGGATTTTTATTTCCTAGATACCTTGGAACCTGTTTTCCACACTGGTTCCATGCTGGCAGTTTTGATGGGCACTGAAAACAATTACAGATGAAGGCAAAGTAGTCAAGTGAAGTCAGAGTAGGTAGGCAGTTGTTAAGATAGTCAAATTGAAGTATCCTGATCACCTTGCAGCTTTGAAGATTAAAATCTCCCCGGGTTATATGAGCTCAGAGTTGAGCTGTCAGTTTAGTGGCCATCGTTAGTGTTAGTTATTATTGATTTGGTGAAATCATGGAAACAAAGTGCTGTGAGGGATGATAGGTGGGTCTCCATTCCCAGTTACAAGCACCTGGCGTTGGAGAGCTGAGATAATATTCTTCTTAATACATTGAATGTTCCGCTCTTGAAATGTTACTTGATACTTCATAACTCCTTGAAGCTCTTTGGCCATTCATCATTAAGACTTGCAAGTGAAAACTGGGATCTAGTTCAAGAAATGTGTCTGTAACAGCAAACTAAGCGTGCCCGTGCTGATCTGTGGCACTGAGGCCGAGGGGTGGGGAGCGGAGAGGCTCCCATCCATCCTGCTGAGGCCTCTTGTTCTCCTGCGTGGGATGGCCACGTGCTGGCTCCGTACTGAGAGCTGGTCCTGGGACCTGCCGTCTGCCAAAGTCTAACTTTGCCTGGTTAAAACTGGGAGTCCCAATCTTGGTATATCTCCCTTGGGTCTTGAATTTTTTCCCAGTCTTTGACTGGAACAACACATATTGCTGGTTCCCAGATTGCCTCATATTGTCTTAGCTTTTTGTATAGCATCTGGGTAAAGCCTGAGTTGTGTAGAGGATGAGAGAGGCTTTGGTGAGAGGGTACAGGGTTGTTTGGAGAAAATGTTCAGCCAGCTGAAGTGCCTTCTTACTGCAAAATTATGTGAGGAATTTCAAGTGCTGGCGGGACACCTGGACCTATATGGGAAGGAACTTTTTCATTATAGAAGAAAGAAAGAAAAAATCATTTTGCTTTTGGCAGCCTGCAATTCGTGTACATAATTGTATTCTCCCAGGCAACCATATTATATTAAGCCAAAGGAATACTCTTTTAGCTTGCATTTACAACTGCTGTGCAAGAAAATGTTGGGGGCTTTTGATCATCTTTGCAGTTTTGGCCGCAGATTAACATATGTTGTATCATCAGTGCATTAGGTACTGAAGAAGCCCCTGAATAATAAAACTGAAAGTCTTCTGTAACATGAAAGACTTTGCCATCTGCCACTTAATATAAAACAAAAGGATTATCCTCTTCTGTCGTGAAAATTATATATTAAATCTAAAACGGCCAGACAAAGTAAATTAAGGTTTAAGAAGTGGTAGAAACTAGCACGGTTAGAATTGAATTTGGGGAGTAGTTGATGGATGCCATAAAATCCTTTCTGAAGAGGTTTCTGGGAGAGCGGAAGCAGGGCAAGTATCTTAATTAAAACGTGTTGTAGTAATTTTTGAATGTAGATTCACGTTTATTGTAAAAAACAACAACAAAACAAGCCAAGAATCCAGTGCCTGTATCTGTAGTGGAAGGCACATACCTCTTTCTAGCTTATGTTAATCTGGTTTTGTAGAAGTAGAGTATTAAAACAGATTGCTAATGCTTCCATCTGGGTCCTATTCTTTCCTTGCAAATGGGCTGAATGCTGCAGCAATTTGTTTGTATTTACTGCCTTTTTCCTAAACCTTATCACCAGCCCTCAGATAGCTTAGGGAGAGAAAAAGCTTATCAAAACTTCAGAGCTGCACAGTGCTGAGGAAGCAGTCAGCACACTGAGACCCTGGCAGCTTGTTGCATTTGCATCGCTATGGGTTTTCTCTCTGTCTTACCGTTTTCAGTTTCTGTAACAAGCAATAAAAAGAATTGATGATTCAGTGTTGGGTAGAGTAGACTCACAAAAACTGGAATTGAGACATCTTGACTTCTTCGGAATTGCCATTAAACAAAAAAATCAGAATGTTTAGAAAGAGGAAAAATGCCTCTTAAATGAACTTACGAAGAGATGATAGAAGATTGCAGTGGGCGCATACTGAGCGTTAAGCATATTTAGTATCCTACTTTTTTATACAGATAAGCTGTTCTCAATACTTTTTTTGCAAAGCTAAGCAGTGGCACTGTATAGGTAATTACTATGGGCTATTTCAATGAATGCACACTGATAATTTCATTTCTGTGAGTGGTGCTATTGACTACAATGGAGCTATTTCCATGTGTAAATTCAGCCTGAAGCATAATTGTGGATGAGACTGAATCGTGGGGAAGACTGAGCATACACTTTAACTCTTGCTAAAAGGCTCTCAGGTAACAGAAATATGAAAGTGCCATGAAGACCTTCTGTTCTGGGAGACCAGTTATGGATTGTCTTGAGAAGTGGGTCTGAAGGCTACATATAATCCAGCATTGCTAGACAAAAGAACCAGAAGTTGTAAAATAATGCTTTCTCTTACATTTATGAAAATCTTTCATCTGATGCTTTCAAAACACTTAGTACTTAAATGAGCATTACATATTCTTTTAGAAAGGTCCTGTTAAGTATTGTCACATGGTGCAGTTAGAAGACTATGAATGGTTGCTCCAGGATCAGACCATGAAATAGTGAGCATTTGCAATTCCTAATATTCTCCCTAATGATGAGGAATTGTCTGTCCTAATGTTCAGTATTGGTCATACATAGGCCATGGGTTGGCCTCTGTCTGAGGCCATTCTACAGAGACCAGAAGGCTACAGGGACTGACTTTTACCCTGTGTCCAAATCAGTGAAGGGGAGGAAGTCTGTGAAGAATCTCCCTGCCAGAACAAAACCTAGGAGTTGGATGCCATTGTCAGTGCCATGTTTTGTCCAAAATTATTGGACTGTTTCCCTGCAGAGGTCTAAGCTTCCTCCTTTGGAATATTCTCCCTGTTCCCTCAGGTAGTCAGTGAGGCAGGAGTTAACACTCTGCAAGGAGAAAGTTCAGGCTCCCAAATCTTGTATTGGAGTTGGAAATCTCCCATGTCTGCTCGGAGGACTTTTTCTTTTAAAATGTGTGTGGGGAGGAACCAGCTTGCAAACATATTTGTAAAGCATCTCAAACCTCGCCTAGGGGACTTGGTTGGGTTGTTGAATCAGCAAACATTCTTTGCATCGATGCGAAATATTTCTGCCTGGGTTGAGTGGTGTCAGTCTCTGAACAAAATCCACTGCAGCAGCATGCTGGTATTTTTTATGCTCAGTCACTTGTGTCAGAGGCCCATCACTTTGAGGACTGGGGACTTTTCCATAGATGGGATCTCAGCTCTCCTGGCCAGTCATTAATGCATGGACCCAGCTTCTGCCTGACCGGCAAACGAGACACTGCAAAGCACCGAGGCTTACCTTGCCCAGCACCTGCCTTCTGCAGGCCTCGTGGGGCAGGATCAGTCTGCAGGCTCTGAATAATATAGACAGCTATTTTTTGGTGTTTTTCTCGAAGCCAAGCACTCAGAAATGGCCTGTTCCATGTGCCACTAGGTGGCACTTGAGGGACATGGCAGTCGCTTGGTTTTATTCATTATGCATGAGCTGCATCACCAGAACTAGTTCTTTTTTTTTTTTTTTTAATTTTTTTTTGGTCAAATGTACTTATGTATTTATTTTTACCATCTGCCTTCTCCGGCCAGCCCCTGCCCTGCTGCCTGCTGAGCTTTGCACGCCAGCCTGCGTGCAGTCCTCGCGCCAGCTGGGTGGCCCAGCCGCTGCTCTGCAGACCAGGAGCTGCCAGAGCTGCTAGGCCGACAGCCACATCGCAGCACTCAGCTGCTGAAAAAAATATAGATGTCGTATCGTTGGGAACTGCTTTATCAAACTGTTGGAAATTTTGAAAATTCCCCATTTTGGCATCGGTACTCCAATTTATATTTGTTTTCACCAGAACAAAAAGTTTACTCTTTTTTCTCCGTTCAGTTTTCTACAGGTTAAAACAATGTTCTCCTGCAATGAGGCCACTTTTTAAAGTCAATTTTTTCTGCAGCAGTTTTAGCTTTTTTCACCTTTTTTTCCCTTCAGGTCCTTGATCTTACTCTAACTTCAGTTTTCATCCGTATTTGCAATGGGCATTGTAGAATACATCTGTTTAGTTACTTCTACACTGCTTGAACACATTGGTTTTTGAAAGCTGCGTTTTATCTACACATGAAAGGAGACCAAACCTGTTATTTTTTTGTCCATGCTGTAGAATAAGGTGCTGTATTCTTGCTTCTGATGCAAGGTTTAATATAGACTCCAACAAGAGTGCGAGCACCAGAAGCTGCAAGTCTGGCCAGGTTAGGGGGGTGTCTGGAGCCCCCAGTCCAAGGAAGGTCATTCAGAGCTGGCTTTCACACGTCCCTGTCATCACACTGCATTTTGCAGCAAAGCTATATCATGGGGGCTTCACAGTGTACATATTACACGGCTGTCTGAAAGACTGTGTTTACTCTTGCTGCCCCTAAATGAGTGATTTATCAAAGTGATGTGATTTGGGACCAAATTTATTGTGTGGCTCTGTTGGGTATTTGAGCTTTGCTATCCCCAAATCATTCATGAAAGCCCCATAGATCTTCCCATGCTACTGTTAACAGTGCTCAGACCCTTGATTCCTTTCAGATATATAAAAAGTGGTTGTAGAAATCAGAGAGGTTATGGGCTATTCACATTGCTGATAAAGAAATGCTATGTTGCATTAAATGCATTTTTAAAGGTCCTTGATTTGTGTAGACAGAAAAAAAAAAGATTGCTTTTTCCATTTTACTCTCCTATTTGTACCAGAAATCAACAGATATAAAAGAAGCTCTTCAATCCGTGAAAAAGGTTTCCAGAATTGAAATGTTAGTATCTAATAGCTATTTGAAATCCAAATACTTAAGACATTAATATTCAAATACTACTGGAAAGTCACAGTGTGTTTATTTTTATTATACCATCAGATAACACTACAGATGTAGCACACTTGGAAGAGGGGAAGAGAGAGCTTGTCAGCCAAGACACATTTTCCTCCTCTCCAGAGGAATTTCACATGCATTTAAAAAAAAAAAAATCACAGATCTCACTCCTCTGTATAAATGTTCAACATCATGCAGTTGAAGAGCAGCGGTAACCTGACAGAACTGCTTTTCCCCTGCAGCCTTCTGTAGAGCTCTTACTGTTTTTTTTACAAAAGAAATGGAAGTGCTATGGGGGGAAAAAAAGTCCTTCCTTTTAAAATATACCAAGTTGTGTCCATTCTGTCATTTTTTAACCTGTGGTTAAGCCCTGTGAAACTTGTGACCGCTCCACAACTTGATGGGTCTAGGCAGCAACCTCCTGGCAAGAGCAAATTCGGTTCTTCATTGTGTGACAGGTTATTATTTTGGCTAAAATCCTGGCCCCTTTAAAGTCTAAGGTTTGCCTTGAACTTTTTATTTTTAAACCCAAGATTTCACCTGGGTAGAAGCAAGCCTTTTTTGAGGAGCGAGCAGGATGGCAGGCTGCCTGCCCTGCCTGGGGGCCGTTGTCAGCTTGGCTTCGACTTGACAGGAGCTGGGAAAGAGGAGAGGAGGCAGCCTGCGAGTGCCAAGTGCCCTCAGCCTCCCTGCTGCTGCCTGCTTTCCCCGTCTTCAAAAGCCAGCTGATGCTTTCTAGACAGAAAACAGCCGTGCCCTGTTTACACCGTGTTTGCTGTAGCATGCCCAGGGACAGGCAGCTCCAAACCCCGGTGCCCTCCCGTAGCAGATGTGCTCTGCCACGTCCTGCTGGGGCAAATCGAACGGTGCTGGAGGATCTCGGGACAAGATCCTCTAAGGCAAAGCTAAGGGTTAGCCCTCTCTGCTGATTTTCTTTTGTGTCAGATGCTCCAGGGAGAGGGTGTTGTGGTTTGCCAAAGTGTAGACCTGTGTTTTGAGTGTTCAGCTTGGTTTCTGTTTGAAACAGGAGAAGGGGGAAAGGAAGGAAGAAGATTGTTTGGCTTCTTTTATGACTTGTATTTTGAGTACCTTTATTGGAATTTTTGGTATAATTTGTACTTTCTCACTCCAGCCTTGCCAGCTTCAAAGACAGAGGCTTAGTCCAATGAATTTTCATCAGTTTCAGGAGATGGTAAGGTGACAGAGCGCAACCAAGACCTTTCCAGCTTTTATCCACCCCACTTTGTTTTTTTCCTGTGAGCACTTAGGCCGTAAGGATAGCTCTAGAAGCAGCTCTGGTTACCAGGTCACTTATATTCAGAGATGTGATTCCTAACTTTTCGCAGAAAAACTTTTATCTTGTTTTCCTAGCACAATAAAATGCAAGAAAATGTTTTGATAAGTCTAGAAAAGACACGTCATCCATTCAGCTGTCATCCTAGACCTCTATTTCTCCTACTGTTGAATTGTTAAAGTAACTTTTCTTTTGTGTATAATGTTTCCTTTCATTGATATTATTTTATGTGACTGCTAGTCATTTTCTGGGTGTAGCAATGACGGATTTGTTGTTACAGACAGAGCAAGTATCTGAGGTTGAATTACACCCTCAGATGAATAGACCCCCGTCGCAGGCAGAAGAAAACAGCTCAGCAAAAAAGGTGAGACCTGCATATGTTGTGCCATTGTTGAGTGATTTGCCCTCATCAACAAATGTAGTTGTTTCAAGTTTTAAAGCAATTAAACCAGGGGTTAGGGTTACGTTTTTACATGTTTGCTTTCTCGGGAGGTCAAGACGCTAGAGAGAACTGGGATGGTGCGTGACATCAGCTCCGATAAATCATTAAGAAGGCTTTTAGCACACACATATCAATGCACGTGCTTTAAGAAAGGCAGCTTACCATTTGTTTCAAATCAACAGGGGCTTGTGGAGCCTTAAGGGACACAGAAAAAGAGTTTGATTGTGCTTGACCCCTGTCTCACTGTGATCCTTCCAAGTTGTGATGTGGTTCTTGCTTCCAGTTATTAAGGGTTTGGTTTTGATGTAAACACACCTGTTTGCTATGAGGTCAGGATCTGCTTCTAAATGTACATAGAATGGGGGAGATTTGCTCAAAACATTTGCTTAAGATGTATGATTGCTAACTTCTTTCTGTGTGAACACATTGTTTGTATGAAGCAATCACTGAAGGTGCAGTGGTGCTCTTCATAGAGCCTGGCTTATGGATAGAGCAGCCCTGGCAGCGTCTGTGAGTGTTTCCCTGCTCCATGGCAAGGTTGTTGGCACACTACTGACTCCCTTTTGAAGGGCTGGTGCAACAACAGCCAGCCAAAGAGCCCCCTGTGGAGGGGTCTGCTTTTAGGTACTAGGTATTTCTTCCAGCACTGTGCTTGAAATGGAAAAAGGATTACTCCTATGGATTTTGTGGTGTTTTGAAGCTTAAGGTCAACTGGGATTGCATATTTGGAAACCCACCAGTTTCTAGGTGTTGAAGGTATACACAAGTACCTTACTTGTCATACGTCATGAGTTTGCAGGGAGCTATAGGATTTCAGAACAGAGTATTATCTGAGATCTGTGCAGTGCTGATGTCCTGATTAAAAGACCTTCTAATATTTTAAATTGTTTTTAAAGTAATGGCAGAAATGCTTTTAACTTCTAAACCCCTTGTCTCTTTATAATTCTAATTCCTCTAATAATTTTAATCCTTCTATTTCTAACTATTGATGGTCTTAGGTTTTTTTTTTTTTTTTCATACTGTGTCAGTCACAGTAGCCTCTTCTGCTGAGTCAGGCTGTTTATTACAGTTCTTTTTCTTAAGATTGCTTGGCCATTAAATACTTCCTTCTTTAATTTGTTTATTTTATTAAAACAGATATAAAGCATTAAAACCACTTCTCATTGCAAAAGAAAGGATGTCTTAATTTAAAAGAGAGAAAACACTTTTTCATTAAAGGCATTAAGACTCTTTGTTTTACCTGCAGGCCAGACTCTCTTTTCGATGTGACTTATCAAGAGAAATAACTGGACTTGTACACTTTTAACATGTTAATTTTGCATAGATGATTTTAAACATGTGTCTTTCTAAGCTCATTTCTGTGTTGCTTCCTGTAAGAGAGTAGGGGGTGAGAGGGGACAGGCTGTGTGCCAGGTGGGTAAGGGCCTGAGGTAGAAGCTGTGATGCAAGTGACTGATCCTTACCAACCGTGAGCATAATTAAAAGTAAGTCTTGCAGTGGTCCTAATGTTTCTGAGCCAGCTGGGGGCTAGTACATCCATTCATACCCCCTCCCCAAATGCAGACCTACATAGTCCAGTTCTGAGGAGCCTGTCATACAGATGAAGACAAAGCACTAGCATAATTGTTTCATTTGTTAAGGGGTTGTAGGAGTTATTGTTCCTTCGAACAAAGTCACAAACCCGTGAGGCTATTACCAAATTTAAATTAAGCCCTGTACCTCTTTAAATTATGAAACCTTAGGCCAGATGTCAGCAATTTCTGTGCCACAAGCACCCCCCAGCCTAGTGACTGGACACATATGGCCTGACTTAACTTTGCTGTGTTTCTCCCTTGCAGGAGGTTGTTCTTGTTCAGCCGCCCTCCAAACCCGCCCGCAGGAAGCTTCGGACGGAGACGCAGGGGCTGGAGACCCCTGAGCTTTCTCCTACTATAAATGTGACTTCTTCCTTGCCAGCAGTCAAGCCTCACCTTCCAGTCCAAAAGTAAACAACTTGTTCCACACACACCAAACTGCACCATGAGATCTGATGTGGCAGGGTTTGCTCTTTGCATAATTTTGTGCTTAATAGTTCTGGTTTTGGGAATACTTCACAAGATGCAGGTCTCTGACATCTACATCTGTCCAATCCAGTACAGGCTAAGTCTATAGTCACCGTAAGTAAGCAAGCCTCTTGAAAAGGTACTGATTTGTCCTACCTCTGTGCCTAGTAGACATATCTGAACAGCAAGCCTTGCTGTTCAGTCAGCATCTCTGTCATAACTCCTTTTAGCTCTGTGGGTGTATGTTTTCACCTTGCACAAATCTTCTGGAATTTTGCTCATTCATTTGGACAGATAGAACCAACTCAATGCCCAGGTAACCGAGTCATGAAATGCTTGATATTGGTTGTATCTGTGTGATATTTCTTCATCACAAGCTCATGACAATGAGCTTGCCACTGGTACAAGCCATAGACCACTTGTGACAATCCAATAATCGCCAAACCCAGCACGTGTTGTTTGTTCTCATAAATCCAGCTGTTGAAGCTGTCAACAGCAAAGACCTGTAGGATTTTGGTATACATTTATTTAATAGCAGTGTTGAAGGGGCTGTACAAATAGTAAGTGAAGGTAATTGAACCTCATTTGGGTCTATACGTCTTCCTCAACCAAAACAGGGTGCAGGCATTATAGCCTGCCTTCGCCCAAAGCCTTGCAAAGACATCTGGTTCAATCTGAAGCAAAACCAAGATGCCCAAATCAGTTGAGCAGTTCTTGGCAAACTGTTTGTCAGCAGACTGAATCTGTGCTGCATAAATGGAGATTAGAATAAATCATAAGACTCCTAGGATGCCCTTAAAGTGCTATTTTGTGCTTTGGGAGTGCATATTCCGTAGTGGTTCAAAGAACAGGTAATAGCATTTGTTAACATCTCAACTTAATCTTGTCTATCTCTCCTGAAATGTTTAAACAACCACGGTGTTGTAATTCCTTGTTGTTCTTTTTTTTCCCCCTGTAATTATTACTTTATAGTCTACAGAGAGTGGTTTGAAGCAGAAACTGACAGTTCACTGGAAGATAATAGCATAAAGACCAGACTGTGTTGTGAAGTAGACTCTGTTACAAAGATCAGTGCCATCGGCTCTATCAAGAGAAAGAGCTAACGGGGACTGTGTACCATTATGGACCTTATTTGAATAGGACATCTGGTTTAGGTTAAATTTGTCACTAAATAGTTTTGATGCCTCAAGTAAAACTTTAAAATAATCTATGTGGAAAAGGGCTTGGATACCCAGCCAATATTTTCTGTATTTTCTTTCCTTTTATTCTCTCTCTGCCTCTTAGAGCAGTTGGTCCTTATGTACTAAGTTGGCACTTTTTGTACCCAACTGTCTGACTGCAGTTTCCTCCACACCAGTCACCATGGGCTATAGAGTCATAATAATAATAAGAGAGAAATCTTTCATTTAAGCTCATTTAAGCAGCAAAAGAGATGAGGCAATTCCGTAAGTCATCTGCCTGTTTCTGTTTGTGATATCAGGTAGTTTCAGTGAAAGTGACTGTTTTGGAAAAGAAAATTAATCTTTTTTTTTTTTTTTTTTTTTTAAGTGAAGCAATATCAGAATCAGCAGTGCCTTTAAAAATGTGATACAGGAATTTTAATTAAAATTTTTTTTTTTGAAAAAAAAAATAAATTTTTTTTTTTTTTTTTTTTTTTAAGTGAAGCAATATCAGAATCAGCAGTGCCTTGAAAAATCTGAGACAGCATTTTCATGCAGATGTTGTTTCTTTCTGAACAGAATGATTTTTATATTTTCTTTTAGCCACTCCTGAATTTTAAATTCTACAAGTATCTGAAAACAGCTGAAGGACAGATACTGCAATAAGCACAGCTATGCAAGGATTATTCTTAAGCTGAATCCAACTGCAGTGATTTTAAAATAATTGAGACAGCGTAAAATGTTTCTGTCATTCAGATTAACAAGCATGGCCATTTTACTTTCAAATAGCCCACCTGATTCAGTCGTCTTGTGTTACGTTTTTCTTTTCTTAACTGTGTAGTTTGTACCTTGTCTTTGAAATGTAGTCCAGTGTGTATAGGGTATAGACACACAAACTGGGTGGCTGGTCTTCTGGCGTCAGCCACCATTGAGGCTCTTAATTGAAATGTTTTGTATTTATCTGTCTGGCAGACAGTCTTCCAAGCAGAAAAGGGCTATTCAGACTGCTATACGAAAAAACAAAGAAGCCAATGCTGTGCTCGCCAGGTTGAACAGTGAGCTCCAGCAGCAGCTAAAGGTAAGGAACACACTGAAAATCAGTGATAGAGCTCCCTGCAGTTGGTTTCTGGAAGAGAATAACTGTACTGTATGTGTGGCTAGAATGAGACTTTCTAGGAGAAGTTACAACATATGTGCATACAGCTCCATTGGCACTTAAAGTCTAAAGAACGAATCACAGAAAAAGTAGGACCTCCAGTATCATCTGGTCCAACCATCCCCCTACCACCAATGTCACCCACTAAACCATGTCCCTAAGCACCACGTCCAACTTTTCCTTGAACACCCCCAGGGACGATGACTCAACCACTTCCCTGGGCAATCCGTTCCAATGCCTGACCGCTCTTCAGAAGACCTGACCGCTCTGAGAAGAAATGTCCTCTAATTGTTGTAATTGTTGAAGAGTAGTGCTCTTTGTTCCGTTCTTTGTTTTAATTGTTGAAGAGTAGGGGCATGATGTTTCCATTTTTCCACTCACCAAATTGCCCAAATGCCAGGACTTTTCAACTCGGATGGAGAGAGGCTTGGCGACTCCATCAGCCAGTTCTCTCAGGACCCTGAGATTCATGTCATCAGGTCTCATAGACTTGTACCTGTTCAGATTCATCAGGTGGTCTCGAACCCGCTCCTCACTTACAGTGGGTGGGACTTTGATCCCCCAGCCTCCATCTACGGGTTCAGGGAAATGAAAGACTTGGGAAGCCCATCTACCAGTGCAGACAGAGGCAAAGAAGTTGCCAAGTACCTCAGCCTTCTCCATGTCTGTCATTACCAATTACTCAGATATAGAAACTCACTCTTAATATAAGAAATTAGCCACCCATAATCGCTTACACAGTACTATTTTCACCCCTCAGTCTATTTTCACAAATGTTAAAGGAGCATGGTGGCCCTCCAGGACTCCTCCTGTCACCCCAGCACTGCAGCCCAAAGGAAGCTGGGTCCTCTCTTGTGCTCTTCCTCGAGGCTCTGTGCAGAAGGGATGCCACCTCTCTGTGCAGAAGGGTGGGGGGATGGGAAAGAAGCACTCACACAACCCCTGAGAACTGGCAACTGTCTTTATTGCCACAGGTGAGCCTGTGGGATGTCCGTGGTGTTTGGCGGTCGCAAGCTAATGCTGGGGATGGAGCCGGAGCAACGAGTAGAGAGCTTGCTGGGCACTACTACAACGCTGTTGGTGCACTCTGATGGCAGGGAGCAGAGGCATGCTGGGGTAGTCGCGGGTCTGATCTGGCCGAGGTGGATCCAGTTCCATTGGTTCTTCCACATCTTCTGGTGCATCCACCTCCATGGGCTCCACAGTGTTTGGCAGGACAAGCCAGACAACCCAGGACTGCCCACATCGGATGCCTTCCGTCTGGAATGTTTTCCGGCCAGGGTGCAGAACCAGGGGGCCAGCCAGTCCCACGCTGAGGTCCCATGCCACTCTCTGGTTGCTTTTCATGCATGGGTTAGATGCTGCCACCTGGGTTAAGGCCACGGCTGGGTCCCATGCTCTGTTCCAGACCATGGGCACGCCTCCGCTCCCCACGGCTCTCTGCCTGATGCTCCTGACTTTGCCCCACACCACCGTTGTGCCTATGGGAAGGCCCAGGGCCCCTGTTGCTGGGTGTTTGAGGGGCTGGCCTGTTCCCCGCGTTGCTGCATTACTAGTGGTACCGCTTAAATGTGTCTGTGGGCTGGGTGCCAGAGGTTTCTCGAGCACTTGGTGCTTCTTTGGACAGCATCGCTGTCCTCGCACACCACGAAGGGCCGCTTCTCGCCTTGCTGCTTCTAGTCATCTTCCTGCCACTTACGCTGGCTGTCAGAGGAGCTAGTCACTGAGTGAGAGGTGAGCCAGCTTCAGGGGGCCTGTTTTATAGGGTCTGCAGCAGCAGTGGTGGCCACTGTGAGCTCAGCATGCCTCTGTGATGGAGTGGCTCACGCATGGCCAAAGGCGGCTGTGTTGGGGGCAGCCTGGAAGATGCCCTCACGTGGAAGAAGGAGGAGGGTTGGGGGGCTGAGGGCCCCTTTTCTGAGGCTGGCTCCCCCGGGCCATTTGGCTTGCCAGGGAGAAAGGCTGCCCCTTGGCCACAGGGACTGCCCTCCACCTCCTGTCATTGTGCCCTGGGTTTATTTTAAATGTTTTTTTTTTTTTTTTGGCTTTCTGGAAAGTTTGGGTAATCTGATGGTATCACCCAGTGCAGAAGAGCAACTCAAGGTGTAGCTTCCTTGTCTTCTGATCAGTTGTGCTACGTAGCTGTCTTCTGGTGTACATGGACTGGCTAAGCTATGCTCTTTTTTTTTTTTTTTTTTTTGAACATCTAATACTGATTTTTAGTGTTGTCTGTTGACTTGTCTTTAAGCATGTTCTCAAGGATATACTTTCTTATAAATACCAGTTCTGTTTTCTGTTGTCTCAGTTCAAAGTTAGTACCAACTTCAGCTTTTCATCTGCTACAGCTTTTTCTTCCTAGCATATTATGAACATGCTTGCCTGAAAAGGGAGGTGAACCCTCAGTTGCACTTTTTCTCCAGTCAAGATGAAAGTCTGTTTATGTTCAACTTTAATATATATTATTTTTTAACTAGCTTTCAGGGATCTCCCAAGAGTAATGCAGAGTGGATGCTCTGTTCTGAAATCATAGCAAAATATAGGACAGTGATTGGAATAAGCATGGAGATGAAAGCTTTTGATGACAGCACATTGCCATCATTAGTGAGTTCAGTTTATCTATAGTCTGATTTTCTTCCATATGCTATCTTCAGTGTGCTTAATTTCCAGTCCCTTCACAAAATAGGCCTCTGCTATTCCCTGCATTTTACCTGCAGGACCATAGAAAGATGAAGAGATTTGTTCTAAGTTCATAGAAGAGCAGAAAACTGAACTTGTCCTTCAAGTCATATTGCTGCCTGGAAACTTTCTGCTGAAGCAGGGCCTTGTTCTTACAGGAACCAGCAGACATTATGGGCATGCCTCAGGCTCCATGAGCTTGCCCTGAGGTGTGGGGAGAACAAGGTGGAGGCCTGCCTCCTGCTGAGGACACCAAAGGCTTGGGAAATCAGCCCAGCTCTTCGATGGGATGTCAGCAAGAGCCAGGCCTCAGAGCAGGGGCATCCTCGAGGCCAAGAGAGGCTTTCCCCAAAGCCATCACAGTTGGTTCATCATCCAGGCTGATGTTCACCCTGCCAGAGCTGCCGAAGAGGCAGATTGCAAAGCCCATTTCATCTCGAAGTGGCCAGATCTTGTACATTTGCAAAATGAAAGAGTTTGGTTGTATGAACCAAAAATTATCAGAAAGTAGTTTTGAGGGGAATGCGATTTGAAAATAAACTGTTTGGTTTTCTTTGGTAAAAGTGCTGAATTCCAGCTGTTTCACTGCATCCCAAGCCATTCCACTGGCTGATGTAGGACTGCTCCTCTCCGTGACTGCCTGAGCAGGTAGTTGAACCTCCATGTCACCCTGCTACAAGGAGGAGACAGCGGACTGCTGTGAGGGGTGGCCGTGTGGTAGTGGTAGTGTTTCAGGATGGCAAGGAGAGTTACTGAAACAGTAGAGCCCTAAGTCCTGGGGCAGCTCAGCACCAGTGGTTTGCCCTTCACTGGTGCAGGGTGGCGTGTGCAAGTGCCAAAAAAGTTAGGGCACATTTCTCTCCATCCTCCAGGAGGTCCACAAGGAGCGAATTGCCTTGGAAACGCAGCTGGAGCAGCTACGTCCCGTAACCGTCTTGTGACCCCCAGTGGGGCGTGCAGCAGCAGCAGAGCTTGTGCACCAAGAGCCTTGCAACAACCATGGCACGGAGCAGCTGCGTGGAGCATCCACCGAGGTGACCACAGTGAGGTGATCGGCTTGTCACGTCTCCTCTGCACCCTGCCGCGCCTGCTTGCCTTTGCAGATGAAGAAGGTACAGAAAGCAAATATCAAACTGTCAGATGTTTCTGCCTGGGAGGGGGGTGTCTGCCCTCTTCCCTCCCTTTTCCCAGCCTAATGTGTAAATGCGGTTTACCACTGAAATGAGTAACCTAAGAGTATTTTATTTATGTAAAGAATTCCCCATTTATACATACTCTTGCAACACTTCCTGTCCTGATTCTTGAGAGGTACATCATTCCAGAAGTCTTGCTTAAATTTAAAACTCATCCATTGAGATGGGTTCCTGGTTGTTACCGATTCCTGTAAGATGGTAGAGGACCTGTGGATTGAAAGTATAAGAGGAGTAAAACTCACCAGACATACAGTCTTTATCAGCAATCACATGTAAGATAATTATTTTCTTAGCACTGTTTATTATTCAATCACGGATGTATTTTAATGTTAGAGAACTTGTATTTTATAAGTTACATATCATAAGAGAGAACAGTAAAAAATATTAAAATTGTATTATTTTGGACATTATTTAAAAAAATCTGGTTTTTGAGCTATAACTCTTTCCTATCTCCAGTGTTTGATCACTTGCTTGCAATTGCCAGTGTCTCTGCATAATGTTTTCTTTTTTTTTTAAACCAACAGCATATTTCTAACAAGGTGTTAAAAATGCATTCCGGGCATTTTTGTAAAAGCTGTTCTAAGTACATTTATATTAGTTTGCTTTGTTGTCTTAATGGCTGCTGATTTGTTTTAAGGATGTGTACAGGAACTGTATTTCCAATAGAAGCAAGATAGCAAAACTGCTACATATCAGGTTATAAAACGTTTGAAGGAAATAATTGCATTCTAAAGCAGGCTTTCATTAAGGTTCCTTTGCACCTCACTGGAGATGATATTGATAGGATGAAGCTGCTAATGCTCATCTGTTTCCTAAGTGAAGAAGCACAGATTATTATTATTATTTTTAACCTGGGTCTGTTTCAAGGCAAACTGAACTCTGTGGGATTTTTTTCCGTGGAGGCAGTGGTCATTGGCTTCGGTCTCAGTTCTTGCAGTGGAAGCTATCTAAGCAACATTGCTTTATTTCTTGGGCCAAAACTGTTAGGCTGGACAACCTCAGACATACTATCAGCCTTGCTCCCTTCATGGGTATGATGTTTGCTTCACTGCTGGGGAAGTTCACCTTCTTGTTATCCATCTTAAACATGATGCTGCATTTTTCGTATCCCGTTGTATCCCGTTGGTCAATGACCTGAGTATACACCTTGCAAAAACTGTGCAGCAGGGTTTTTTGTTGTTGCTTTTTGATTGCTTTTACCATTATTTTTGTCTGATGCTTCCTCACAGTAGCTTTAGGACGTCTGTGGGGTAGAGAGGAAGAAGAAATAGGTTTAAAATAGCTAGCTGGCCTCCCTTCAGGCTGTGTTATGGCATGGCTGCAGTGAGGTATCAGAGGACATGGAAGCAGCCAAAAGTTTTGTTGGGAGATAAGTAAGAAAGACTTCATCAGGAATGCTTAAAGTGATGATGAAACAGGTTACTTTTGCTGAAAGGGATATGGATGTGGGATATGGATCTGGAGGTCTAAAGGTGAAAAGAAGCATTTGCAGAATTGTTAACAAAAATCTGTTTTTGCAATGCATTGCCTTCAATTCGTCTGAATGTCGCTGTGTGAACGAGCAACAGACATTTCTCTGGATTTGGACCTATTTTTTTGTGTGGCTGTTGGCGTAGCTGCAGTCAGATGATCATTCCTCATCAATGACAAAATGTGAAAGCTGCAAACTTCCAGGAAGCTGCAGAAGAGCGACTGTCCTTGTGCTATCAGTGGTGCTGTTCAGAAGTTATCGCCATTTATTTCATATGTTCTTAACACTGAGTCGTTCCTGAGTTTATAAGGATGTTAAGTGCTCTTTCTTTGTTTGCTTTTTAGTTCTTGCACTGTCATTTGGTTAATAAACATCTGCTACTCAATTGGAAATAATCATCTGGCACCTTTTATTTTTTCTATGTGATTTTTAAGGAATGCTTTTCAATGATTACAGAGAAATATGCATGTTGTGATTTTAAGCCAGTGAGTGACTTTATGTTTGATGGAATACTACACTAGAGGAAGACCCTGTTTATTTCACTCAGGTTATTCATTGAACAGATGGCGTTCAAAGAAAGAGTGGAAAAGCCTGTTCTGTGTGTCCTTTTCAGATGTTTCCTTTTTAAGGTAAAGGTGTTTGTTCAACCTAAAATACCTGGTTACCGACAAAGAAATGCTTAGTTGTTAGTCTACCGCCAGAGTTAATAAATTTAGAATGTAACTATCACTGAGGTTGCACTTTGAGGGGTGTAATCAGATTCCATACTTAGCTTCAAGGCCTAGAAAGTGAGTTAATTTGTAATCTGTTTGGTGTAGTATTGGCTGTGATGATGATACACTAGCTGACACAGACTAAATCAAGACATTCAAGGAGAAGTGCTGTTATACATATCCTGCATGAAATTGTTCTTCTGTATGTCTCAGTACTTAAGCATTTGTGCATATCCTATCCAAAATGATAAAGTGTCTCCTCTTGGGAAGCTGTTACCATTTTGAGAAGGAGAGGAAAAGGCATAAGGAAGCTCTCTTTCTGGCAGATGCTTCATGTGGCCATGTACATGGCTACCATTAACAGAACCTGACAGGTCAAAATTCACATCTAAATCCAGTATTACAGATTTTGTCAATAAAAAAAAAAAAAAGAAAAAAGCGTGGGAGGGTGGTTGCGCACTGGAACAGGCTCCCCAGTGAAGTAGTCACTGCACCAAGCCTGTATGAATTTAAGAAACGCTTGGACTGTGCACTTAGTCACGTGGTCTGAACTTTTGGGTAGACCTGTGTGGTGCCAAGAGTTGGACTTGATGATCCTTGTGGGTCCCTTCCAACTCAGAATATTCTATGATTCTACAGAGAAATCATCACTTCTTGCAAGAGACTTTACTTCGTGGAACTTCAGATGGGATCAACAACTAGGTTGCTCCTAGACCTGAGGCAGAACATCTGGCAGAAGGAGATTCCTCCATGTGTAGGGCATTTTTGTTGGCTCAGGGAGAGTGATCAACTTTAAGCCCTGACATGCCTGGCCCAGAACAGCAACTAAGACCTGGGAGCCCAGCCAGGGAACAAGAGCAGTATCCCTTGCATCAAGTCTTGCTTTCCTTGATTCACAGTTTCTGCAAGCATTTGTGCAGAGCAGAGCATCTCCAGCAAGGGATGGTAACTGGGGACAGAAGCTAAACATGACTTCCTTGCCTCTGAGAGGATGTGCTGACTGTGAGCCTGGTGCCCCTTTCTAAGTCTTTGTTTTCCTGCAGCTATTTATTTGGACAATTAAATAGTTTTGTCCACAAGACAAGACTAGGCAGAGCAGGGTCTTAAACAGGCTCTTGCATACAGACCAGGTAAGGGTTTTCCACAGTGTGAAACTGTCTATGTGTATGTGTGCACTCACATACCTTCCTTTTGGTCAGGCATTTTATAGATCCGTTCATGTTTGTTACATCTGATACCTTTCTATGAGAGACTTGTTTCAATATGTGGTAGTTTAGTGCTGAAAAAAGAAAAATGCTCAGCTAAGTGAATGGTTGCCTTTGTAGATCAAGCCATCTTTACTTGAGCCTTTAAATATTAATAGTAACCTGGTAATTAAGCGAGGTGAGCAGTTTCTATTTGTTTAAACAAACGGCCTGTGAACAAACATTAATCCTTAACAATCAATGTCCTTCTCCGAGTTATTAAATCAATACTAGATGGAGAGGAAACATTACCACCTCTTCCCAGAGAATTTTCCATTCTCTCTTCCAGAGAGTTCTGCTGATGTAGCAGAAATGTGAGTGATGTAGTGGATCCAGCCCTGTCGTTAAGTCAGCAAATACCCTTCTTAACTTACCAGATTGTCTCCAAAGTGTTCCTATGTGCGAGGCAGTGGTTTTGCTGCTGGGAATTCTGTAGCCACACTGGGGAGAGGAACTCATTCAGCTTTCATCCAGGCATACGCTGCTTGATGCTGTCAGGGCTAACCAGCCAGGGCGATGACGACTAACGCCATAAAATGGCCCCACCGGGATGGTTGGGGTCAGAAGTCTTCACAGGAAGCATTTAGGATGGACATGATATAAAAATCACCTTTCGCTGGTACGTAAGCTGCTTTCTTCCCACCTGGGCTTCCAGGACAGGAGAAAGACAGTCGAGAAGTTTCTAGCCAGGGTTTGTGGAGTATCAGTTTTCCAGCACCATCAGCCCTTTGGCCCTCAGCGCACACAGTCCTTGACAAGAAAATACGCGGTGTTACGAAAGTCAGACGGGAAAGAGGCCCCAGTGAAGACATATTTTATTGACTAAAGAGTAAAAGTATTTTTTCAGCAAACAAAAATCCAAATGATGTAGTACCTCTGAGAAGAAATGTATTTTGAAGCTTTTTCCAGTTATCTTCTTGATAATGTGCTATGGACACACGCATTATGTTTTCCTCTGTTACTGATTTTTTTGATGTAAAAATCGTATTGCAAGCATTATCATTGTTAATCTAAAAAAATACCCTGAAGCTATTATATATTTGAATTTTAACTTATAAAGTAGATAGCCAGATTTAAGCAATTTGTTTTCACAGCTGCAAAACGTCCATGTGGTAAGCTGCAAAATGTATAGTGCTCTATACTATGCCCATCTAATTTTGGAAAATGTATGTGATATGGAACTGGGTGCTACATTAAAATAAAAATGTCCAATAACTTCAAATTCTCTCGCTTTTGTGGTTTTTATTTAGGATGTCGATTGTGCAGATCTGACAGGAGGATAGTAACTGTGACTCACTATGGAAAAAATACAGGGTTGAGATGGCTGACCTTCAACTATGAAAGATGAAATCACTTAGGCTGGGATTGTGTGTACGTGAGAGAGAGACGAATAGAGACTTATTTAAAGTGAAATCATATTTCCGTAGGTTTCAGTTAAGTCAATACTTCATCTTTGTCAGACCTCACTTTGTCAGAATTCAGGCTTAGCTCCATGATAAACCTGAAGAGGTACACCATTCTCAAACTTAGATTGCACAAGCACAAAGGAAATGTCCTTCCCATGGGGAATCCAAACCCTTGTCCTGAAGGGCAAGAGAAGTGAGAGGACCCAAGTTGTTGTCCACCAGCACCCCAGTGATTGTCGTTTTCTGTCCCTGAGGCTACCAGGTGGGTCCCAAGGGTGGCCCATCAACTACGAGAGCTGAAACTAAATGGGGAAAAGAAAAGCATTCGAAGAGCTGGCCTTTATGGGCAGGGAGCTGGAGGGGATGGTGCACTTCTACTCTCTAACTAGCATGATTTTCAAGAATTACGTCTCAGCTATCCAAAGAGCAGGGCTTTAAAAGAGGAAATAATTAGTGATAAATTAATTTTTACAGCATTAAGGCATGACAAGAGATGATTTATTGCCCTGGAAGTAGGTCTCTAGTGCACGTGAGGCACAAGGCCAAGGCACTAAAAACTTGTAAATATCCTGTAGGGAGCTATTCAGCATTGGCAGCAGGATGGATTTAGATGGGTTTTCCATTCTTAATTTTTACAATTGTATGATACTCTGGGGTGCCTTCGTGCAATTCCAGGTTGACTCTTCATGTTTGGATTCATGTTTCCAATATTCTTTCTTAAAAAAATAAAAGATGCATCTTCGTGCTCTAGAAAAATAATTCTTACTGGAAATGGGAGAGGAAATATAAGAAGCTCAAAGACCTTTTTTTTTTTTTTAATCCTTCCACAGTTTTTAAGACAAGGCTGCCTCACAAGTGTGGGTGATAAGACTGTATGCTCACACAGATTCTGTGGCAAAGCAGAATAAAGGGAAATTAACAAATGAACAGACCCCTTGGGTATCTATAGCCCATAGCTGGGTCAGAGCTCTTTCATCACTCCTCCTGTTTCACCTTCCCTGCCAGCCTCCCGGGCACCACATGCCCTCAAACAAATGCACTCCAGAGCAGGAGGCCTTGGGTACGTGAGGTCGGGTTGCAGTATGCTCCCGAGTCCCCTGTATTCCCACAGCACACAATGTTTTGGGCACGTCTGGAAGCAGTGGCATTAGCTGTGTCCCAGCTGTGTTAATCCAGCAGACATTCTGGTAAGTGCCACATCTGTATTCCCAGTTAAATCCCAAATTGATTTACATTTACTGATTGCTAAATTAAGTAGCACAAGCTAGGAGGAATGTCTTATCAGAGGATATTTTGAGGATGCTTTATGCATCAGAAATGTGATGGGCTAGACAAGATCAAGGATATATATTGCATCTGGCCTGTTTTTCATGGAAGTGAGGGAGGGAGTTCCTTAGACTGCTTCCACACATCACAGGAAATGTTAATTTTACTTCCTGTCCTGGGTTTGTGTGAGGAACTTGTTCATCGCTGTGCTGTTTTTCAATGAAACAGATGCAAGAGAGAAATGTTCAGGTAACTTCTCTCTGTCACAGGCCCTCCACCAGGACCTTGCCCTATGGAGAAGAGCTGTAGTGCAGCAGTGACAGTGTGTTCAGCCCTGTGACAGCACAGCATGCAAGGTCTGACAAGAAGAAAAGAGGAAAAGGAGGCAGTAGGCCCAGTCCCCGGTACTGGTGGGACCAGTACGGAGGGAAAGCATCACTTGGGAGCAGGTAAAGTAATCGTGCTTCTGAGGTAGTGGAGAAGTTGCTGCATCTCCGCCGCCTTGCTCCAGCCCCACGCAGCAGAGTAACGTCCATAAAAAAGCTCTGCTGAGCACCTCACCATCAGGAGGCTTATGTGTAGGGCTGCCACTTGATGTACAAATCATTCTGTTCCAAGGTCACTTAAGTAGTTCGTGCTGTCTGTCACAGAGTTAGGGTACATTTAGTCAATGATACTCGCCTTTGGCAGGCTGATACAAAGCATGCAACAGCTGGTTAGACTGGGCAGAGCACAGACACTTACAGGCTGCTTCTGCCCCAGCCCAGGAGGCTCGGCCTGCTCTCCTTTAGCTGGGTTATGGCTTTGCTCTGGTTTGGCAATGCAGGGAGGTGGCCAAGGCTGCAGGTGGTGGAGCACAGGACACTGCATGATGTGTCAGCAGGGAGCAGCTCATCCGAGTGGCTCGCTGTGGCCTGTCAGCTCTGCAGGCTGTCTATTGAAACCCTCTGTGGAAACCTGCCCCCAGCGTGGGCTCTGAGCACAGAAACCTGGGGCTGCTTGACAGAATTTGGGAAAAGTTACGGGAATAATATCTGAGACTCACACCCACGCTAACACAGACCACGCAGAGCTGTTGCTCCAGATGTCACTGTCTGGGACAGTGCCGAAAAACATTGGAGGAAAAAGGGAGGGCCCTGAGGCTGGCAGCAGCATTTCAGGACGCAGACTCCTGGAGACTGCTGCCATGGCTGACAGACTGGCTTCTCTTCCGGCATCCCTGGCACCTAAACGCATGAGCTGCTGCAGGCAGGACCTCATGGGCATCCCTTCTCACCACAGCATTTCCATCTTCTCTAAGTGGACA
This sequence comes from Nettapus auritus, assembly GCA_011076525.1. NCBI lineage: Eukaryota > Metazoa > Chordata > Aves > Anseriformes > Anatidae > Nettapus > Nettapus auritus. The sequence goes on along the minus strand of CM021765.1, from coordinate 125,804,869 downwards.
CAGGGGTGTACCTGTGATACACACTCAGCAGTATAAGCTTCATGCAAACTTTATTTGCAGAAGTTTCTGCTTTGCTTTCCACTTGCTGTTGATTATTCAATATGCATTTTTATCGTTTCCTGTGTTATTTTTCTCCAGTATAGACAGAGGAATTCCCATCTGTTCAGTCTGTCTTTTTTCAGACGTTTCTTTGTCTCCAGTTATTTTTGCTGCCTGTCCCTGGAATTTTTTTCTCCTTCTTTATATTGTTTTATGAAATAGGGTAACCAAAACTGAAGCAGTTCGCGGTTACCTCATCTCTAAAGCAGTGACTCTAAATTACTGCATCATGACACCCAGTTGTTTTTGCCTGTTTTTAGTTTAGTTTTGTTTGTTTTTCCCTATCTGTCAGCCCTGCAAACATCAGCTGGCATCCTGGAGGGGCGGTATCATCACAGCGGATTGAGAATTTGTTAATAACACTGTACAATCCAGTAAACGGCGGTGTGAATCTCTGGCTTTCAATCTTCTCTCAAGGCTTGCATTGAGCCTGAGGCACCATTTGAAAGTAATAACTATTTTTAAGCCATCAGACGTGTGTGTGAGCCTCCCTGTCCCATGGCAGGTATGCTCTGTAACCATGCGTTTCTCAGTGAGCTGCATGGAAAAGTTTCTGCATGAGCTGGAAAGGAAACCTCAGGCCTTGGCAGACTGAGAGCCCATATCTCACTGAAAAGCAGTGCTAAAAAATGTGCCTCTTCAGACAGATAAAAATTGTCCTCTGACCTTGTGTGCTTTGATTTCCACTCGCTCAGATAACAGCATTGCCTGTGAGCATCTCCCGAGAGTGCAAATCCCAACCTCCGGAGCTGCTCTGCAGCTTATGGTAATGGTAACTCTGAGCCTGGGCTTGGGAAACTTGCGGGGAGAAGAACAATTTTACGTGTAATTTTACATCCTGAGGAGTTTCATTAGCAGTCTTAACTGTTTAGTTTCAAGAAGAAGAAGAAGCAGGATCAAAGGCAGGAGAGGAATGAGAGATCAAAATTAGTTCTAATCAAATTAATAAACATCTCAATTTTTATTTCCATTAAATAGGTATATTTATTGCTCCTCTTTGAATTCTGCAAAGCCTCTTGAGACTTGCTCTCATTTTTGCACTCAGAAATCACTGCATATTTTGACTTATGTAGCTGTCATTTATCATTAGGGAAGAAGTAACAATTCAGGCCTCAAATATAGCTTTTTTCTAAAAGAAATCAGGTTGATTGTTCATTGACTACCATATAATCCTCTGATCTGTTAGACAGATACAAGTTATTTATGTCAATCCTCAATCTAGATGGATGTGTTAGTAGCTGTTATTATATATATATATATTTTTTTGCCAAGAGTTTTATTATGTGTGTTTTAATACAATGGGAAGTGGGTGACAAATTGGGGAATGTGAATTTGCTTGCCATGTGTGTAACTGCTGTAAGCAGTTGCTGAAGGTTTAAAGCAGTAATTCTGCAGGTCACACTAGCTGCAGTACTCAGGAAGACTGGTCTGTTTGCATTGTGCAAGTTGAGTGAAATGTAAAAGTAAATTACATTTTAGAAGTTCTCTAGGGACTTAAGAAATTAGTAGGAAAAACAACTTCATGTTAAAGGATTTGATTTTTACTTGCACTGTGTCATGTTGGACAAGGTGTTAAAGCCCCAGTGATTCAAATTTATGAATCCAGCTTTCAAACTCACAAGGTGGGCTTCAAGAGTGAGAACTAAAAATGAAATGGGATGTTTGTTTAATGTGCCTTCTGGCTCCTGTATCTTTAATCCTTATCCAGGGCCCCTTTCTAATGCTTGTCCACTGATTTTTCGTAATTAAATCTAAGCTTACTTTTATCTAGTCCAGCAACTGGAGCTTTAAGGAATACAGTCAATACTCTGAGAGAGCAGATAGGTAGCTGTGGAGCTCAGCTGCTGATACTGTAAGATGTGTAAGTAATAGCCACACAGAAAACCTCGTGCAGCTTCAGTATTATCCTTTTCATTCCCAAGAACAAATAAAACTTTCAGGGAATGCTTCATTATTTGGTATAATTTTTATTTGTTCTCACTCTAAATATTCTAGGTATCCAAACCACTAATATTTATTCAAAACTTTGGTATCAAGCTCAGAAAGCTGTCAGACTGGCATAGCTAGAAGAGGCATTCCCATTGCTATAAGGAATAGGAGTGTTTCCAGCTTCTCCTCTAAACCTCCTTCCACTGGTGGAGGGTGTAGTAATTGTAACCTCCACAGACCCCCCCATAAAGGAGGAAATATACACAAGCTGTATTTTCCCCTGGTTCCAAAGCTTACTTTCTCTGTGAAGACTGCCAGAGTGTTTCAGACTGTTAAGTAGGTGGCCAGTGCCAGGACAAGAGGCACTGGGCACAAACTGGAGCCCAGGAGGCTCCCTCTGAGCCTCTTCTGTGCTGTGCAGGTGACAGAGCCCTGGCACAGGCTGCCCAGAGAGCTGTGGGGTCTCCTCCTTGGAGGTCTTCAAAAGCCACCTGGGCCTGGGCAGCCTGCTCTGGGTGTCCCTGCTTGGGCAGGGCTTGGAGCAGGTGAGCCCAGAGGGCCCTGCCAGCCTCAGCCACGCTGTGATTAGCACAGGGTCAATGTTGCCCCATTAGCAATGGGACCATCACTTCGGTACTATCCACCATATCCAGCTTTATGAAAGAAATTAGAAGACATTTCTTGCTGTGTTTTGCTGATGTACTATAGCCTGCATATATTTCATGTTTAGGCATCAATGTTCCTATCATATTTATCCCTCTGAGTGTTTCTACAGGGAAACATTCATAAAACTGAATTCTTCTTTCTGTGTCCTGGAGAGACTGGAGAACAATGGTCTTTGTTCTGAAAGCACTCTGGGGACAGACAAATCACAGCCTATGTTTCTGACAAAGCCAACCTGTTGCTTCAGCTCTTTTTCCTCCATCAGAAGTCTCCCTCAGCCCAACAGTGTTGGCTGGCATCACCAGCCTTCCTCAAAATAAACAAGCCTGACCTCAGCACGTAACCCACTTTCTTGAGTACTGTCATTTCAGAGAGGCTGAATTATTTAATCAGCAGTGACCTAATAACATGCATGTGGCAGGTGCATTAGGGCTCAGTGGACTAATGAAGTATGGACAGCCCTGGCTCGAAAGTCTGGGAGATGAATTGGGAAGCTAATACAGGATGAGCTAGTCGAAGAGATTATTTTCTCTCGTGAACAATACAGAGAGCACCACAAAGCTGTCTAAAATCCTGCCTTCCTAGAAATCTAGTTTAAGCTTGTGACATGGATTCTGTGGCCCTTCTTCTGTGTAACCGGCTGGGAAGGAGATTGGCAGACCTGGACTTGATGCAGGATTTCCATGAAGACAACTTTTAGGGAAATGATTGTCCGCCTGCACTCTGGTGAGGCTGCACCTCGAGTGTTGTGGTGTTGTGTTGAGCTTTGGGCCCTTCACTACAAGGACATGGAGGCCCTGGAGCATGTTCAGAGCAGGGCAATGAAGCTGGTGAGGGACCTGGAGCACAAGTCCTGTGAGGGGCAGCTAAGGGAACTGGTGTTGTTTAGTCTGGGGAAGAGGAGGCTCAGGGGAGACCTCATTGCTCTCTACAGGTACCTGACAGGAAGGAGTGGGGAGCTGGGTTTGGCCACTTCTCACAGGTAACTAGTGATAGGACTAGAGGGACTGGCCTCAAGTTGTGCCAGGGGACATTCAGGTTGGAAATGAAGAGACATTTCTTCACTTAAAGGGTTGTGAGGCATTGGAATAGGCTGCCCAGGGGAGCAGCTGAGTCACCATCCCTGGAGGTATTCAAAAGACACATAGATGTAGTGCTTAGGGACATGCTTTAGCAGTAGATTTGGCAATGCTAGGCTAATGGCTGGACTAGATGATCTTAGAGATCTTTTCTGGCCTAAATAATTCTATGGTTCTAACTGGAAAACCTTCCCTGATGCAAGGGGGGGCAGGTGCTGACCCTCATAAGGCAGCATCCTGCACAATGCCTGATAGGGTAAGCCCATGACAGGCTTGTAAAAAAATGTATTAATGGAATGGGTTACAGTTGCATTAATAAAATATTATCCCGAGGAAATAATCTGATTAATTCTGAGAGCAAAAAGTGCTTGAGGCTGTCTTTACTGTCACGGCGTTTATTTCTCACTGATTTGCAGACGACAGTCTGGCTCTCAGATGCCTGCCCCGAGAGGAAAGATTGTCCCAGCATCAGGACACCAGCTAAGGAAATGCATATTCAAACCCTTTTCTGCCACAGTCTTTTATGTGGCCCCAGGAAGCTGTCAGAGGTGGGGTTAATCTTGCTTAATTCCACCTAGGTGAGAGTTAAAGCTCCAGTGTTGTCTGGGCTCCTCCTGCATTAAGGGGCAGAGATGAGCACTTCAGGAGGCCTGCTCCTGCTGTGCCACAGTGCTGATGAGCCCAGAGCTGGGAGCAGGAGGCTCTTGGCACCTCTCTACAGCCCCAATGGCACTTGTGCCTTAACCCAACTTGAGGCAGTGCTGCCACAGAGCTTGAAGAATGGAAGTGCCTTGACACCAGCCTGGCAAAACTTGGGTCATTTTAACCCAAAGCCATCCCTTCCCTTGGTTTGAGGTCATTAGTGTTGGAGGGGGGTAATTGGAACACCCCAGACCCTGAATCACCAGCACACGTTGGGAATGCCTGTGCCAAGTTCACTGCAGGTGAGGGATGCCTCTGAAACCAGTAGCAGCAGCACCGTCACCACCGGTTTGCAACTTCTGACCCAGTGGCACCATCACCTCAGCATCTGGTGGAGGTGGGCACAGAAGAGGAATGCCCTGGCTGCAAGCTTTGTGCATGAAGCAAAACACAGGTGGGTGCCTGATTACAGTACAGATGGTCTCTGCTGTACCAAATGCATGCTCTAACCCTGCCATTTGTATGGAGCCACAGCTGCTCTTGCCCAGCACCCCAGCACCCTTCAGTTTTGAAAGGTAATGTCAAAGGTAAGGGAATGAGGAGGCTGTAAGGCTGCCACTATCCTATTCCACTTCTCTTCCCCAAAAAGAAGCTTGCAAGCTTTCTAAGGTCATGGTATACAGTGCTCCAGCAGCAAGCTACAGAATTTGTGTCTGAGAACATGCTCATGTTTTGCAGTCATGCTGAGGGTTCAACTTGTCCAACATGATGGGGAGAGGAAGACCCACATGCACACACATGCTTCCACATGTATTGCCTTCTTGCAATACTTTGTTGGGGCTCATTTTTACTCTTGCTTTAGCATTAAGCATTTTAACAAATAGCCTTCACACAGCATAAACTACACATACCCTGCTTAAAATACCCTATTGGGGGTGGGCTTTGGGCTTACACAGCAAGATTGTGGTAGCAGGGGATGTGGCAGAGTTGATCTCTGTAAGCAGCGCCCAGCAGCTGCCCCAGGTCAGATCAGAGCCAGCTCCAACCGGCTTCAAAAGGGACCTGCTGCTGGCCAGAGCCGAGCCAGGGAAGGACACTGAGTGGGCCTCTGGGAGAGCAGATTTAAGGGAGGGGAAAAAAACGGCTGGGCAACAGCAGCTGGGAGAGTGAGGAGTGAGAAGCAGCCCTACAGACACCCAGGTCATTGAAGAAGGAGGCCCCAAGCCAGAGCTGCAGCCCGTGGAGGAGCCCCCGTGGAGCAGGTGGATGTGGCCTGGAGGAGGCTGCGGCCCATGGAGAGCCCCCGCAGGAGCAGGCCCCGGGCCGGAGCTGCAGCCCGTGGAGAGGAGCCCAGGCAGGAGCAGGGGGTCTCGGGGGAGCTGCCGCCCGTGGGGGACCCGTGCTGGAGCAGTTTGCTCCCAAGGGATGGACCCCGTGGTACAGAGCCGTGTGGGAGCAGGTCTTGAAGAGCTGCTGCCTGTGGGCAGCCCCCGCAGGCTCAGTTCGGGAAGGACGGCATCCATGGGAGGGACCCCATGGGGAGCAGGGGCAGAGAGTGACCGTGAGGGAGCGGAGGAGACGAAGCATCAAGGACTGAGCACAGCCCCCATTCCCTCATTCCCCTGCTGCGGGGAAGAAGGTAGAAGAGGGTGGATGGGGGCGAAGGTGTTTTTAGTTTTCTTTTAGTTTCTCACTTCTCTAGCTTGTTAGTAATAGGCAATAAATTACATTAATCTCCCTATGCTGAGTCTGTTTAGTCCATGATGGTAATCAGTGAGTGATGTCCTTGGCCGTGTCTCAACCCATGAGTTGTTTTTTGTTTGTTTGTTTGTTTCATATTTTCTCCCCCTGTCCTGCTGAGGACTGTCAGTGAGGGAGCAGCACTGTGGAGCTGAGCTGCCCATCGGTGTGAAACCACCACAGGCCACACTGGCACAGGGCCACCCTGTCTGCGTGCCCTGGGTCGGTGGGACACTGTGGTGTTTGGGAGGGGGCTGCCTCCCACCCTGCAGTGATGTCCCCAGCACGGCTCCAGCACACAAACCGAGGAGCCCATAGTGTCCCCTGTGCCAGATGCAACAGCCAAATACCTTCTTCTGCAAACAGCATCATCAACTGTGATAGGCCCTAGCTGTGAAAGGAATTAAAGGTGTTTGGCTGCATTAGCGCAGAGCACAAACCCCGCACCCAGACCTGCAGGGAGATTTACGGCAGCCCAGGGCACCGGGCCACCCATCGCAGAGCAGCCCTCGCGTTGCTGCAGAAGCAGAGTAACGTGGCGTGGTGTCACCGCAGCATAGCACTCTGACTCACCACCACAGCAGACGATCTGGTCCGCGTGTGCACTTAATCCAGCCCAGCCTGTTTCTCACATCGAGTTGTTTTGAGAGTTTGGGAAAGTTTGCTTTACTCTTGGTTTTTCATTTTTGCACAGTTCGTTCCATCTGGGCCTAAAAGGCAAAGCACTGAAATGTTGCAATAACAGCTGTGCTTGCAAGCATTCTGTCCCAGCTGATAATTAAATGCAGAATATCTCAAGGAAAACTTGTATCTGGAGAAGACAAGCCCAGATGTTGAAAAAAAAAATGTATTGAAATGAACCTCAGAATCTGTCAGTATTTGTGCAAACCCGAGTCAGTTCTGCTCTTCTCAAGTTAAAGATTTAGCTGGGATCATGAAGGACATTGCCTATTGTTTAAACCTGCTGGTGCCTAACTCTTTCAGGAACTCATGCCTGAATTTAAAACCTATTGGCAGTGACACAAAATGTCTGCAGCCACGGCTGTTGATCCTAGCACCCATCGTTTGGAAAGACCAATTACTGATTCTAGACACTCAATTATAGATTACACCTATCGTGTATAAGTCTGTTATGTAGCATACAGGAAAAATGTGAGCAGATCAGAGCAGCTGGATTGAACTGTATTTTTCCCGTTTGATTCTAATTTATTTATTTTGTTTGTTTTAATTTGTCTATGGACTGCAATGTGGGGAGCAGCAATACCTTCTCACACTGAGTTTGAGTCTGTACAGTGCAGCCCTCCTGGGAGCACCAGTGAGGGACAGTTTGCATCAGTCACCTCATTTTCACCTTATTTGGGTACATTTCCTTTGGAAAGTGCAGTTCTGATAGATCCATATCTCACCCTTGGTTTCTATTTTGCTGTGGGTATAGCTCTGGAGACTCTCCAGGAGCCTGGGATGCCTGGGACCTTGTCTCTTGCAAGACCACCTGGTTTTCTGTGGTGACACCTCAGCATTTCAGCTGAAGAATAGTGACTTGGGCTTGGGGTGGGCAGCCTGGGGTCCAGGCAAGGTGTCCGGCTGACAGGGGGCTGCAGAGCCCCCAGGGAGCCCCTTGGGCAGCACAGAGCACGGTGGGTCCAGGCAGTGCTGCCACACAGAGGTTCTCCAGCTTCTCACCTGTGGGTGAAATGAGGACACCAGAGCATTTTCAGCAACAGGTCTTTCTCCTCTTTCAGCCTATAAATTCTTGATCTATTAATCTTTTCCTTCAGGTTTAAGAGTAAGGGATGGGAAAAGGGTGGTTTGAGGGGAGGAATGATAAGCACTTGTTCCCAGGGGTGGGGAAGCGGGGAAGGCCTTTTGAAAGGGAAGCTGCACATCAGCATTTCACTGGAAGGTGCTGTATCGTACACGTACGTGAACTCCTGGAGAAGTATACTTCATAAACCAGTAAGAAGCTTCTTTAAAAACAAACAAACAAAAAAAAACACGTTACGTTACAAATAGGGAAGGTGATGTATAAACACACGTAGTTCATGGCTATCTCATTCTTCATATATTTAACCATTTACTTCAATATTAAAATCATAGAATCGTAGCATCACAGAATGATTTGGGTTGGAAGGGATCTTAAAGATCCCCAGTTCCAACCTCCCTGCCCTGGGCAGGGACACCTCCCACTACAGGTTGCCCAAAGCCCCATCCAGCCTGGCCTTGAACATTTCCAGGAATGGGGCATCCACAGCTTCTCTGGAAAACCTCTCCCAGTGTCTCAACACCCTCTGAGTAAGGAATTTCTTCCTGATATCTAATCTAAAACTACCCTCTTTCAGTTTAAAGCCATTCTCCCTTGTCCTATCACTGCACTCAAGGACCAGGAGTCCCTCCCCACCTTTCCTGTAGGCCCCTTTAGGCACTGGAAGGCCACTATCAGGTCACCCCAGAGCCCCTCTCCTCCATGCTGAACAACTCCAACTCCCTCAGCCTGTCTTCATAGGAGAGGTGCTCCAGCCCTTTGACCATCCTTGTGGCCCTTCTCTGTACTCATTCAATTATGTCCACATCCTTCTTGTGCTGGGAGCCCCAGAGCTGAAGTCAGCACTCCAGGTGGGTTCTCATGAGAGCAGAGCAGAGGGGAACAATCACCCCCTTTGCCCTGCTGGCCACACTGCTTTTGATGCAGCCCACAATATGGTTAGCTTTCTGGGCTGCAAGCACACATTGCCAGCTCATTTCGAGCTTCTCATCAGCCAACACCCCCAGGTCCTTTTCATCAGGCCTGTTTTCAATCCATTCTCCAACCAGCCTGTATTTGTGCTTGGGATTGCCCTGACCCAGATGCAGGACCTTTCACTTGGCCTTGTTAAACCTCATGAGCTTCGCACAGGCACACTTCTCAAACATGTCAAGGTCCCTCTGGATGGCATCCCTTACATCCAGTGTGTTGACCACACCACACAGCTTGGTGTCTTCAGCAAACTTGCTGAGGGTGCACTCAATCCCATTGTCCCTGTCATTGACAAAGATGTTAAAACAGCACCGGTCCCAATACCGACCCCTGAGGACCACCACTCATCACTGATCTCCGCCTGGACATTAAGCCACTGACTGCAACTCTTTGAGTGTGACCATCCAACCAATTCTTTACCCAGTTGTCCATCAGTCAAATCCATATCTCTCCAGTTTAGAGACAAGGATATCACTGGGGACAGTGTCAAGGGGCTTTGTACAAGTCCAGGTAGATGATGTCAGTTGTTCTTCCCCTATCTTTATAGGGGTTAATTCTGTAACACCATTACAGAAGGCCAGCAGATTTGTCAGGCACAATCTGCCCTTACTGATTGAAGCCATGTTGGCTGTCACGAATCACCTCCTTATTTTACATGTACCATAGCACAGTTTCCAGGAGGATCTGCTACACGATCTTGCTGGGCGCAGAGGTGAGGCTGACTGCCCTGCAGTTCCCCAGGTCTTCCTTTTTTCCATTTTTGAACATGGGTTTATGTTACCCCTCTTCCAGTCTGCAGGAACTTCACTGGACTGCCATGACTTCTCAAATATGATGGAGAGAGGTTTAGCAACTACATCCACCATTTCCTTCAGGACCCATGGATGTATCTCATCAAGATACATCCTGCTCAGTGCTAATTAGAAAGAGACTTATCTGCCATTTGTGGCTGTGAAACGAATTGCAAAATATGCAGATCAAGTGAAAACTGCCACTGTATTTTCTTCAGAGGTCTACAGAAGTCTTGAAACCACAGTTTTGAGAGCGGTAATTAACTCTTTAACCTAAAGATGGGCATTGACACACAATGTTGTTAATGGTTCCCTTGCTAGTCACTTCTGTGGTCATAATCAGCTGGCACACGATTTCCTTGGCTCCAGAGGGCTTCTCCGACAGCCAAAAGTAATGACCCTCCTCTAACACGACCCCTACAACACTTCCTTAATACTTTCAATGTTGCACATATTTTCTTAATATACAAAGCTGTAGTATATAGAATTTGTGGGGGCAGCATAAAATTAATATAAAAACAAATAACTCTGAATCTACCATGCTGATTATATTACTCTGGTTTGTATTTTATATATTAAAATTCCCGCCGCCCCCCCCCCCTTTTTTTTTTCAGTGAGCTGATTGACAAATTCCCATTTTCTTATGTGGGATCTCTGCAGAACTTGGGGGATTTGATGGAAAACTTCCATCAAATAGTAGTTCTAGTGTACAACCCTCTCAAGATAGAGGGTCAAATTCCCTTTTCATTTATAAACTGTGGATGACAGGTGACTTTAGCAAGAACCTCAGCACATTACCACCTCCAGTCACTTCATCTTCTCAGTGGGGCTCCAGGTGGTCAGGGGTCTCCAGACCTGAAACAGTCCCCCTCCCAGTACTTAGCTCCTGGCTGTCCTTGTTCCCATAAGGAAAAGAGGTCCCTGGGTGGCAGATGCTGTCCTGTATCTGAGTTACCGCTACGGGAGGTCTGATGTGAAAATACTTTCACTGCAGCTGGTGGCTGTCTCCATTAGCCAGCCCTGCAGGGTTTGGGTTCTGAGACTGGAGGATGATTGGCATTTTGTAAGGTAAACACAGGGATTTAATCAACAAGTAGCTGCTGCCACAAATGCTGGCCTAGCTTTCAGCACCAGTGGTGATGATTGGTGTGCAATGTCAGCTCAAGAGGAGAGGCCATAACTTTCTGGAGGAAAAAAAGGCCAAACGGACATGAATGAGAAATGTTCTGCACACTGCTTAATCCTCCTTGATTTAGTGTTGACTGGGGGACTAGGAAAGCTACACTTTGTGTCTAAATTTAAATAAAAGATAATTGATGCTCTTTCTTCCAAAAATGCAAACCATGACTGTTTAAAAACACTAGACAAATCCCCAGCAGATGAAACAATAGGTAATTTCTAACTAAGATTTAAAGAAATAATAGATTCCTTTCGTCTAGTTGTATCAGAAGTGGCCTGTGACTCCAGGTCCCTCCATTTTGCCTGCTCAATATGAGACACCTTAAGGGACTATAATTTGAGAGACCTGAAGCTCTGAAAATAAAAGTTTTTGATTTGTCTACATGGACAGATATGGAGGGTGAAATGAGGGTTTTAGGCTCTTCAGAAATTTTATGGCTATTCCCTTTCCTTCCCCCTATTGGCACATCTCCATCTCACTCTACTATATTCCCTAAGCCCCTTGTTGCTATTTAGGCATCCCCAAAGGTCACTAGTGATTTAAAAAAGCTGTCTTTTCCCCAGTCATACATATTGAAAGGATAGTCAGGTTATGTTTGTTGCTTAGTCTTGACGCTCTTTTCAGGAGTTATTTTCATTTCCCCCAGTGGGCCATTGCCACTTCCCAGTTCACCTGTCCACTTCCTGCTGACCCTGATGAATTGTCTTTAACTGCCTGAGTTGTATGTATATGGCACAGGGATTTTTGACCCAAGATTCTTCATCCTTTTTCCTTATTAAAATTATAAATCCAATAAATCCATGGTGAGATTTTACATTTGAGATGGAACCTGTTTTAACTGAAAACGTAGAAAGACTTGAAGCCTATGAATAGTAGATGGCGAGGAAGCGAAGCGAAGGGAAGAGAAGGGAAGAGAAGGGAAGAGAAGAGAGTGAAAGGAAAAGAGTGAAAGGAAATTGGAGATTAATCTTGGTTGGAAATTGGAGATTAATCTTGGTTGATGGCCTCCTGTCAATTACATCAGATTCGAGACTAAGAAGGAAAAGGTTTTCGGTAATCTAAGACAGCACTGGATCTGAATCCACAGACTCAGATTTTGGCAGTGTTTGAAATGTCAGCCTGCATCCTGTTCCTCGTTTCATCTACACCCCTTATGTCTGTTTTGCACAGACCGAAACAAAGTTCACATCTGCATTCCACAGTGTTACCCGTCTGCCTCGCAGACCCTCATGGCAAGTAGTGCCCCACAACAAACAAATGAGCCAGAACATACACATGCTTGGAGCCAAATGCAGCTCCGGACCTTCAGAGCTTTCAAGCTAGGGCTGACCGTGCTGCCTGTCATGCTCTGACAGAGCTTGAGAAAGATGGTTTGAGTGGCTTGCTAGGAAGGCAGGTGTCACTGATGCTGTGTGGTTGTCTACTGAAAGCAGTCTCAGGAGCAAGGTGGTGCCTTCCCAGCCATAGACTCACTAGCCTGGGGATCTCTGACAAGAGTTGTCCTCTGCAGCCTTCTACGTTGCTGCCTTTGACCGACTCTTTAATGCCCCTGATGAATGCTGAAGTGTCTTGCTTGACTGTACCATTTCTCATGTTTCTCATTTCTTCCTCCCACTGAAGGCACCTTCCTCAGGTTGTGCGCCTCCTGGAAATTGGAGGGGTATTTTGGGTGCTTGGGAGGCAAGGCTGAGCTGACATTTTCTAACTGTCGTATTCAATAACTGCCTCTCCCATAGTAGGACTTCCTTCCCAAAAGATAAATGAGCCCTGAGATGGGACTATGGGACCCAGGAACAAAAATAACTATGCCAGCACCCTCCATCTGCTTTAAAAACACACACAGTTCTACAAATCTCCATCATCTCAGGGGTCTCCCAGCTTCTCTGACACCAAGTTCATACTCTGAAACTAAGAAACTCTATGGGGTAAATTCCCATGCTTTCAAGTGCAGCCCCCTCCCTGGATCAAACAAACCTTGGCAGAAGTATTGCTCTTTGAATAAAACCCCATGGCAGCCGTCACACCATGCACATGGGGGCAGATGACAGGAGGTATTTGGGCAAGGAGATCAATGGGACAGGTGATACAAGGGGTGGCTGGGTCAGAGGTTGGAGGTTCGCTGGCCTCATCACCCTGTTGCTCTCGTTTTTGCTGGGCAAAATGCACTTGTGGTTTGGGAGGAAATGAGAGAAATGTATCACCCAGAAATGATCTTGGCTACATCATTCATTGCTGGAAGAGGTCATTCGGCAAGATCAATATAGCCGACATAATTGGTTCCAATTTCTTTAAACATGCTGCCCTGTAAAATGAGAATAATGGAGGCCTTTTGCTGCCAGGTTGTTGAGTCACAAATGTGAAAGAAAGAAACCCAAAATAAATAAATTACAGAGAGGTTTAAGCTGGCTACTTTGGAGCCATTTTTCAACAGGTCTTGCTGGAAGCATATTCAGAATTAAGATTCTGTGGGTATCCTCCATAATAGCGTTTGGCTCTCAAGTGGAGTTCAGTGTTCAAAGTTCAAGGAATAGCTTGGATTTAGGCTTATCCTTTGACATATTGTCAGCAATAGTTGATTTTTGCAACACCCGCAGCCTCTGCAGTTGTGTGAAGCACGCGAGCTCATACTGTCCTTAAACTGAACTGGCAGCTCCAGCAGCCAAGTGTTATTCACAGCGCCAGCTCAGATAAGCCTCTCCTGCTTCCTTGCGGGCGTCCCTTCCAAAAAGTGCAAACCTCTACAGTCTGCACAAGAGTGTGAGGCACAAACCACTACGCTGTGTCTTAAATTCTTCAATTTACAGTCTTCTTTACAGAAAGGGTTGTTAGGCACTGGAATAGGTTGCCCAGGGAAGTGGTAGAGTCACCATCCCTGGAGGTCTTTAAAAGACGTTTAGATGTAGAGCTTAGGGATATGGTTTAAGGGATGATTTGTTAGTGTTAAGTCAGAGGTTGGACTCGGTGATCTTGTAGGTCTCTTCCAACCTAGACTTTCTGTGATTCTGTGATTCTGTGAAATAGGGCTCCCCCAGCCCTCCACTTCTTCTCAGATCCTTCATCAGAGGAGGAATGTGGGGTTGAACTGTCTTGGCCAAACAACTCAGTGATGTTTGTTGAGTATTTGTTGAGAAAAACCTGACAGGTCTGTGAATATCCACAGAGATGCTCAGATATGACCCTAAGCGAGACTTCCACACTATTGCAGAACCTTCCCCTGCAGCCCTCCTCCAGCCGCCAGTGTGGAGCCCGCACTCGCCTCACTCATGCTGGTCCCCCAGGAGCTGGTTTGGGATCACACTCCTCTCCTGCCCCATGGCTGGCATTAGAAGACCCCTCTTGCTCCAGTAGGCGATGCTGGGAGCCCACTCGCTCCAGCAGCTTGCACGAAGCCATGCTCACACGCACACAGGTCTCATCGGGAGCTGGCATGTAGGCCTCACAGCACATACACAAGGGAGGGAGAGTGCGACTACACAGAAAGAGGATTAGGAACAGATTTAGTGAGAAAAATATTTTGCTTATGGCTCCCACTTCTCTACTTCCTATCATCTGAAGGGTGATGGAAGAGGGAAGGTATCATTTGGGAGAGAAGGAGGATGCTTAAAAGGCTCACCGGGAGGAGAGCACTGTGGTGGCTCCTGCCCACTGTGCACACGGACTCTTATGGGGCTTGTTGGGTTTGTGAGCCAGCCCCCAGGGTGGTTTCTAAGGCTGGGATGAGCCACTCTGAAGAGGGCCTTGGGCTGGGCACAGAGGTGCCCCAGCAAGGGCAAGTGCCCAGAGGCTTCAGGGGAGTGGCAGGCACCTGTGGCCCCATGAGACGCTGCTGCCCCACAGGGGCTGGGGCCTGGGAGAGCCTACATGGTGCCACCTGCCTTCTCAGCACCCCTGCCCGGGGCAGAGCCCAGCCCAGAACTGCTCATGAGGAGAGCTTTGCAGGATGGTCCCCACGCCACCTCTGGCCAGGGCTCACGGCCCTGTTGGACACCTGACATCTGCGCACAAACACTTGCCTGGGGTGGCCTGCGGCCCTGGACGTGCAGCGCTCACAAACCCTGCCCTTGCTGCCTCCAAGCTCCATTGCCCCCTCTCCTACCTGCCCTCGCATCTCTCTGGCTCCCGTCCCTTCTCCCGCAGCCACCAGCTCCCTCGCACCCAGCCCTGCTGAGCCCCCTTCTCTCCCATCTCCTCCAGATCATGGCTATCAGTATTATTCGCGTCCTGTCAATGCTGGGCCTCCTGCAGTTCACGCTTAAGGTTGGGGACCAACCTGACCAGGTCATCCAAGACCTCATTCAGCAACGAGAAAAGATGCTGAGGGAAGAGATGTCATGGCTGCTGCAGGAGGTCGAGGACGGGAGCAAGATGCAGAGTGGGAACAGCATGGTGTTCATACTCCTTGCTGCATGCCACTACTGGCAGTTCTGAGTACTTGCCAAACTGCTTCTCATTCTGTTTGGGATATACTGGCTGCCCAGGCAGACAAAAGCTGACATCAATGGTGACACTGACCCATGGAGCTCAAGCAGTGAGGATGAAGATGTAGGAGAGGAAAAGGAAGAGGATGATTAAGTTGAGAAGGAGTTGATGGAGGAAGAGGAGGAGTGGGAAGAAGTGGACCTTAATGACCAACATGATCTGGGCCTGCCTTTGAGTTTGCTCAGGGAGTCTCTGCTGCCAAAGCTTCCTGAGATGGAGAACATCATGGCAGAGTTGCCAGGGACAAACTCTGCATCAGCAAACTCTCTTCAGAGAGCCACCTTCCTGATGGAGCTGCAGGCAGAGATGGGGTTGGTTGCAACTCTCTTTGAGAACAACCTAGCTGTTCCATCCCTCGTTTGCTCCAATGCCCAGCTTAATGCTTCTCCTCATGTTCCTTCAAGCTTCCACTATGAAATTTCCCATAGATGCATAGGAATAGCCAAAATAGCTATGGTTTTTAGATGTTTCCCATAGACACCACTATAGAAATAGGTTTGTATTTTATAAGGACAACCCAGCAGCTGGTTTTCAGGACTCCCACAAACCTGTGAATGGAAGAGTCTCATTTGATCCAGCTGAAGATGCTGCTCCCAGGAGTCCTGCAGCAGAGGCTGCCATTACCACCAGGACAGCAACTGCCCACACTGCTAAGGGAGTGGATTCCCTCTAGAATCATTAGTTTAAGCTAAATTCCATTCAATCAGATCGTTTGAACAAACACTGTCCCTGAGTGTCTTCTCTTGAGTGTCTAGGAGAAACTTTGTAGGGGGACGGTAGCCTTTGGTTCCATCTCTTCTCTGTAATAAATAGATGATCTTTGAGCTTGGTTGTCTGTTAGCAGCAGTTACATTTCCGAGTAGTCATTTGACAGCAACAGGATTTCTGCAGCTTGCTGTTAGGTGAGGTAAGTGCAAAGAGCACTGCCGCCTCTTGCAGCCGCTGCTGCTCAGGAGTGCTGCTACCCAGCTGCAGGGGCTCAGCGCAGTGCCTGGGGATCCAGGGTCTCTGCCCAGGCTGGGGACTGGGGCCGCAGCTTTCCCCTTGCAGGTTCAAGCAGTAGCAAATCTGAGCACGTGTCCCAGAGTTGCACAAGACACACACAGGAAGAGACAGGACCCTAAGATGGCTGCTTACACAAGCTTTTCCAGCCCAGAGCTACCTTCAAAACGACTCACATGAAGCACACAGCTGAGAACATTTCTTCCACTGCAGCTGGTAGAGACAGACATTCACTAGCGCAGGCACACAGACAGCAGACTCGGGTTTCACAAACACACACAGATTCAGGATTTGCTCAAGTACCAGCACAGCCCCTCTGTCCACCCAGTACCCCTGCCTGGATGCCAGGCCCCTTACCCACTTAACAGGTCTTCTGCTTGCTGGCTGGTCCAGCCTGGATTTTACTAAGGAATACACACATGCACTCCACGCTCACTAGGCTGGGGAAGCTACAAACACTCACTCCGCTGTGGCAGTAGTGCCAGGGAGGGACGGGGAGGAAAAAAACACATCCAGCCCATCTCTCTGCCATCACAGGTTAGTTTTCACTGCATGTCCTCCAGCAAACACAGCACGAGATGACCTAATTTAGATTCAAGGTGAAACTTTCCTGTCTGTACAAGAAAATTTTGCTGTTTTCACAGCAAAATGGCAATGCTGCCTTGCAGTGGAGACACAGATTGCACCCATGGCTGACAGCTCACGTGCTGCACAGCCATGGTCCGCCTTTCCCAGTGCCAGCTCCAGGCCCAGGATCCCCTGCTGGCTGCTCTGAATGCCTTTGCCACCTGCTCAGACTATTTCAGGTGAGGAAGCTTCAAGCAATAAAGCTTTGATTCCCGGTCCAGGAGTTCTCACAGCACTATGGATGGTGAAAGGGACAACAGACATCCCCCTAGGCCCAAACTGTGTCCACCACCATCTCTGCTCCCTCTTTGTCAAGTTTTTCATGTTGTGTGGGGACAGAATTGGGTCCCTTGCTCTGTTCATTGCACAGCTGCACGAATGTGGGTTTGACTGACCCCATTGGCTTCAACTGTGTGCTCATCTTCAGGTGCCAAAACCCAGTCCTGTAGCTGCTTCAGGGCCCCTTCACGGGCCTCTGTGAGGTGCTGTGGGGACCTCATGCACTCGTGAGGAGTGGCACCCATGCTTTTACTGTAGGGGCACATATTCTTTCCAAATATTTGAAGCCACAAGGACTAGCATTTTTAGGAATGCACATACACCCTCAGCACCCGCAGCTGCCCCAAGTTCTTCCAGCCATGAAGGCCTCCTTACCCTGCTCATCATCATCCTTGGACAGAAGGAGCAGGGATGGGGCTCTGCCCTGCACCGCCCAGGACAGCTCTGGGAATCATCCGCCCCTTCCCAGGCACTTTGGCCCAGAAACAAGCAGGATGACGGCTGAGGATTAATCCCAGGAGGAGTGCAGGGAGCTGTGATCTCCTCCTGCAGCACCCCATGGGGAGCTCTCCTGCAGCAGGCCACCACTGATAAGGAAAACTGGGGCTTGCTCAAGTCAGAAAGCTGTTGCTGGGCTCAGACCAATGCATTGAGGCAAACAGCAAATGTTCCCAGACCACATAAATAAGCCATCACTGCGAGCAAAGACAACTGAAAAACAGGCAGATTTTTAAAAATTGTCTAAAAATAGTGGAGCGAAGATTAGCAGCACAAGAATCAGCTCAGAAACATCAGGCTGCTCCTAGGCTTATTCCTGGAAGACAAATAAGAAGTTCTTAAAGGAGAACTGCAAAGATGCTGAAAATATATACACATTTCTTGGGCCAGAAAAATGGGAAAGCGCTGCGTTCACAGCAAGGCACAGTGGCTACCTGGGAAGTCTTAACATTTTTAATGAATGCCATGAAGGATTTTATTATCATGGAAAGGAATATAATCACTTTCTCAATAAAAAATCTCCTTAGTCAGTAACTGCTGCCTAGCACGGAGAGGCAATTCAGCCTTCTTTATCTGTCATTAAACAAGACATATGGCAAGAACAAGAACAACCCCATATTGCCTTTCATATTAGGAAAGTGTTCCCACTAATAACAGGTTTGTCTTTGTAATGTGTGTGTAGGAATGAAATAATTTGAGCTATGTGGTTTTTTATGAGACACTCTAGAGACAGCAGCCAGTAGAGATCTCCGACCAGCTCCTCCCCTTGCCTTCCTCAGGCCCAGCTTAGGAATTTCACAGCCAGCTATCCAGTTCATTCCTGTTGCATTTTCTCCTGCATTACCACCCCTGCTCCTCTTTTTGTTTTGAAAGCATCATTCATTAACTATTTAATACGCTATTAAACCAACCTGGCTCATGAATGCATATTTTCTTTCTCTTAGTTTTCCTTACTTCTTATAGTGTACATGTTAAAACTTGAATCCCTTGTTGTGGGAGTGTAATACTAGTTTAATATCAATACTGTTGCAGGAGCTTGATAGCAGAGGAACCTTTTGTCTCCTGAGTAAAGAGGCTTCCAAGATGACCCCTCTCTTGGGGCTGTTGCGTGAGTCCTCAGGATGGTGGTCTGAAGCACCGTGCTTGCCATGAGAGCCTTCAGAAGCTTTCCCCCTGCAGCTGCAGAGGTGACGCAGCTGCTCAGACGCCATTGCCAGCTGACCTCTCCCTGGTTGTTTGAGTCTTGGTTGATGGGTGAGCTGAATTAGCAGCTAGCTCTCCTCCATCACCAGGATGGCTCTGCCCTCCTCCAGATCCCCATCCACACCACATGCTCCCCACCTCACCACCTCTTCTTGTGCCAGCTCTGGTTCTTGTCTGATTGCAAGATAAGCCAATTTGTCCCACTAAAACAGTGGAGCCATGAGTTATTAATTCCACTCTAGGTGTCTTGTGAAACTATACCCTCCAGCCAAAAGCACAGCTGAGCATTAATCTGTATCTGGGCACGGTTCTCAACATAACAAGAAGGAGCATACAACCTTTCATTTCTTAAAATTGGGATGATAGATTGTGGAAGGTGTGGAAAAATATATCAGCAGTGAATCTGAAACCATCTGCATTTGGACAGCTGCTAGGCTGTATGATCTGTAAGAACCAACTTCTGTCATTTCTCAGTGGGGCTCACATAAGCCTGCATTTCAGTGGGACAGCTTGGGCAGATACAGCAAAATGACCAGCCCCTTGCCACCCAACCACTTCTCCTGCTGGTTTGCTCTGTAGCTTTGGATAGATCAGTACCTTCAGGACTTCTGCATCCCCAGTGATGGATCTACAATCTCCTGTGCACCAGGATGCTCCACAAGATATTTTCTAAAGCAGGTTGGGCACAATGCAGATGGTGAATGTTTAAGAGGGAGGTGTTCCAATTCTTTCTCTTTTGGGGCTTGCTCCTGTTGTCTCTTACACATATCTTTAATTCTCAGGAGCAAGATGTCCTGAGCTCTATGACCTACTAGTCAGACAGCATAGTAGATAAGAGGTCTTGGAAAGCCTAAGCAGTGGTCACAGGGCTAAGTATGTAGCTTGGAGTTTGCTCCTGGGAAGATACAGAAGTACTCTTCTAAAGAACTTTAAAGATGAAGCACACTTCATCATGAGATATTCTCATTATATGATGAGCTGTTCCATCCACAAAGCAGCAATGACATCTGCCATAGCTCGTTATCACTCTCCCCATGTATCAAAGTAGGGGGAGCGAATTTAGAGAGCCCCTGCTGGATGTGCTGCTCTGGCAGCACCGTTGCCTTCCCTCACCATGCTGGGAAAGCCTCCCTGCACCTCCATGTCAATGGGAACTGGAGTTACCTGCAGCTTGTCTGCATGGTGGCATGAGACAGTACTCATTAGTGTTCACAAAGAACTCAGACACCTGGATGAAAGAGAGATATAAATGCTCAGCTTCTTTATTTGAAGACCCAGATCAAAGACCCAAGAGCAGCCTTGCTTTACCACTGCATGTACACCTGAAAGAAACATCCAGGTGGAGCTCAAGTAGTAAAAACAATGACAGTAAAAACAACGAGTGCACGAAGAAAAAATTCACAGCTGTTCAGCTGGAACACAATGAAACAAGGAAAAACAAAAACCAACCACTTTTTTGATAGAGAGATATTTTTTTTCTCTGACACTCTTTACCCTCTTGTTGCAGATTTTTAAAACAAAACAAACACCCCCCAGGATATATGACATAAAGAAAAAAAAAAAAAAAAGAAAAGAAAAGGAAAAGAAACGAGGAAAGAAAATAGGTCTTTGTTCCTCTCTGTAATAACTGCAGCTTTAGGAGGAAGAAGGCTCAGCATAAGAAGTTAATGACCAAAAAATAAATTCCTGGTAGTTAGGGAAGGGGCCAAGCACAGATCTGTCTCTGCCTCTATCCCCTGCCAGTCTGACAGTCATCAGAGCTTGTTAGGCCTAAAGCCGCCAATAAATTTTCCTGCTTCCCAGCAGCATACTGTAGTCTTCGTGCCACAGTGTCTCAGGTAAGCTCTTTCACATGGTATTATGCACTCGCTGACATGTTTTATATATCCCCTCTGGTTAGTATGCACACACATTCCTGCAAGGTTAAGAAAGGGCATTCAGCTACAGAGAAAGGAGAGGATGCAGAGCAATAGGACATGTTTATCCAGGGAGGGAGGAGAAGCAGTGCGAGCATCTCAGGGGAGAAGCAGGCGCTGGGTGGGGTCTGCACACCAACTTCTGAACACAGGTGACCCTCCATCGGGGCCTGAGATGCAGTCCAGACATGGGGGAAGCCCTTGGTTTCCACATACAGCACCATCCATCCGTGTGACACATCAAGTTTTGTCCCCTGTGAGGGACCTCGAGACAGATGTTGTGAGCCTGGGAACTGGCCACTTAAGGAGAAGGGAGCGGCTATGGGAGCTGCTCATCTTGTAGGATGGGAGCTGTAAATCAGAGCTGGGTGCCAGCAGAAGGGATTTTCCCTTGGAGAAGCAAAGAGTTACCGTCTTGTGTGTAACCAAGCCTATTTCAGAAGATTTCTGTGCTTACAGTGGAAATACCAAAAGGCTGTGACTGGGTGGGTTTGGGAAGAGGTATTGAAGAGCTGTGCAGGAGAGTGAGCCATAGAGGCAGGCAGGTAAAAAGAAGTGAAAGGCAGAGGTCAGGAAATGTAATGGAATCACTCAGCAAATCTAGAAAACTTGTTTCGATTAAGTTTATAAGGAAAGACTTAAAGAAAGGGAAGGAAAAGAGACCACCAACATAGCAAACACAAGTTGAGTTAATGGAAAGAAATGAGGTTTTATTATTTTAGCAAACATTGGTGGGGATGGGATTGAAGAAACCCCCTGAATCCAAACTCCCCCCCTTTAGGAAGCTGATCAAGCTCCATATTTCCCTGCTGGCCTCAGCTCCTCTGAAGGGCCCAAAACCCAAAACCCTGGAGATGAACATGGGGAACATGAGGAACATCAGGAGCAGATCCAGCTCTATGTGGCTTTGGCTTGTTTCCCAGCAGACACAGTAAAACGGAGGAGAAATCAAACCTATGGAGGCTGGAAAGGGTTGAGACACCAGTGGGGCTCCTCTCATCTAGCTGTAGCCACCTCAAAGTGGCTGCCTGGGCTTTCTTTATTGTGTCTGGAGCCACAAATGCCTCCAAAGGCTGACTGACCCCAACAACTTGGGGTACATTTATGTTAATGAATCACGTCCCTTCCCAGTTTGCTGTTGGGCCCCAATGCATTCATCTCCCATGCTGTCCATACAGTAATCCATGATGGGACCCCTCTCTACAATGAGTTTCAAGAGGAGTGCTGGCCACTGCTGACAGGACAGTTCACTTCAGCATCTGCAGAGACAGTCCCACGACCTTGTCAGGGGTTAGGTGGCAGACCTAATACTCCCAGAAACCTCCACACACTTCCTAGGTTCACAGCACCTAGCCTTAGCATTCCATCACAAGAGCACTGTCATGACAGCTTGTTATTTGTCCGTCCATGGAACAAAATGGGGACCTGAGCCAAGTTGTCATGTTGCTTGGTGCAGAGGTGGCCAAGCTGCTCCAAGGGTAACATGCCCTGTGTGGTGTGACTGCATTGCTTGGCAGTCTGTAATATCTTCTGTTGAATTACCCTTTACATGACCATCCTTCCACTGACTATAGAGAGAGGATGGATGGCTGCCTCAGAGCAAACATCCTACCTGATGATGAACATTCGGTGGTACCGCTAGTACCCAAAATGATGATGAGCCATCTATGGGCAGCCACACTGGCACCATTGCAATGATCCTTAATGGAGTAGTATTTCGGTGATTCTTAAAATAACTCTGCCTCTGAAACTAACATTACCTATAGCATGTCTGGCCTTGGTATTGCAGTAAGTCTGGTGCTCCATCTGAGGAGCTTCTCTTGCAGAAGAACTAATACAGGCTGGAATTTCAGAATTTCCTGGCAGATATGTGTTAAGAATTTGACCCAATAAAATCCTTTCATAAGCAATGGCATCAAAACAGAGTGATGAAGCAAAGGAAGTTAATGAAAAGAGGTCTGGCTGATCTGCCATTTCTCTAACTGAAAGGCTGCTGCTTTTTTTATGTGTGATGCTGAGATCCTACCAGATGCTGATAAATTCCAAGTGAAAGAAAGGGAAAATGCCCTCTAAGGGTTTCCTGTGCCATACAAGACTAAATAGGCCATGTCTACAGGAGGGGAAGGGCGTTCCTTGCAGTGAGCAGTGCTGTTCAATCACTGAGTGAGCACCCAAGCCTTGTGATGTGTGGGGCATATAAATCTCACCCACTGTAAGCCCACCCCTGCTTGCTATTCCCCATGCTTCTGCTAAACCGGCTAAAATCAGAGAGATGCTATATTTCAGGAAAAATAAGGTAGCATAATTATGTCTGTTACCATATGAAGCATGCTATTCAGGAAGTTACAGTGCAATAATTTACTGTAAAACATAAGATACAAGTGCTCTCAATAATTATGTATATTACCTTATCCTAAACTAAATTAGTCAAGTCTGAGGTAGTTTCCACCTCCTCAGTTGAAAGTAAACTTCCTCATTTTAACTGTGGGGTAACAAGTTCCCCCCAAAGGCCATGGTTATGGCACCATTTTCCTTCTGCATAGCTCTGCTCATAGCTCTCACGCCAAGAGCTAAGGGTGCTGCTGGTCCTGCTCCTTTCCTGGGAGAAAGAGAGACTAGTACCAGCAACAGATTATCAGGGTCATGGTCATTTATACAATCTGTTTTCAGAGAAGACTGTTATTGAAAAAGTGCATGATATCCTGTTAAAACACAGTATTTTTTTAGCTTTAAAAACTGTATTTTTCTTTGAAATGGTATTTTTCACATCTCCATGTTTATTTCCTTCTGAACTTATATCCCTTTCTAGTTGTGGTGCCTTTCACTTAGGAGTATGTTTCTAATAGTATACCATTTGTTCTTATGCTGGAGCAGACCCTGGGTAAATATACCAAAATAGCATACTGTCCCTATGTAAGACCAAGAACAATGTCCTTTGGCTTTCAAGTCCTAGCAGCACTTGAACAGTAGCCTCTCCCATGCCCCCAAACCTCTATTCTTCAGGGTATTTAGCCAGAGATAGAAGAGCCACATTTCTTCTTTTACATGCCTATTATTCTTCTTCAAGTGAATATGAATGAAAATGAAACAGATCTGATAAGCTCTCTGTGAGCAGGATACAGATAACCTCTGAATGAAAGAATGCTGATAAAAAAATGGTATTTTAAGACAATAGCAATTTTTCTTTTATAGTATCAGATCTCCTTTTATGTGCTTTCCAATGACATTCAAGTAGATGAATTTTCCTAACATATTTTTTGCCAGAAAATAAATCTGTAAAATGAAAGTCATGTGAAAACACATCTGAGAGTGATCACCTGGGGAGTCTCACTGGCAAGGCTGGTGGGACAAGACCGAAACCTCTTTTATGGTCTTGGAATTGTTTGGTCTGAGAGAATAAATATGACTGATATGACCAATTATACAGATTGCATTTCAGGTAATAGCCAATTTGTAAATAGTCCCATAGTTCCTGTCTAGCTCATGAATGAGAAAATAGTTGAACTGCAAAAAATAAAACTGTGGTTTTCCAGATTCTCTTCCCAGTTCTGTCTGACAGCTCAGAGAAGAAAGCGTTGGGCTCAATTGCAAATAAACGACACTGACTTCAAGTGCAGAGCTTCTTAGTGTGGCCTGGAGTGCTGATAACAGATTTTCATGGAGCAGTATTTTCGCTGTTCAACAGTTTGATCTGTTATCCTTTTTGGACTGACCTCTCATTCTTTACATTTTCAGCTAGTGTCTCTTAGTGAGGAATTCCTCACCCATGAATACAGAAATATAAAAATGTAAATGGCTACCAGATGAGGAGCAGATGAAGGGCTCCTGAAGATCTATTGCCAACTATTCTCATCTCTGTGATAGGGATCTAGTCAACATAAGTATGTAGTTTGCATCTACATTTTTGGCACCTAATGAAATAGTCTTCTTTAAAGTAACCACCTCATTTCCCTAGGGAGATGTACATGCCTTTGAAGGCCTCCCAAGAAGATAGGCTTTACAGAACAGAAGCACCTAGGTTTCTCTCTATCAGGTGAATAGGAAACTTTGCTTTTTAAGGTGGGAATCACCTATCTTACATTTACTCCTATAATGCATCAGCTTCTAGCCCAGCTAGATGAAAATGGCAACCTACAGACACTGAAAAGGGATGCAAAATTCCATGGGACAGTATTTATCTGCTCTGTGAGACACCTATTGGGCAGTGGCCAGAGCCTCTCTTGGACATGCCTCTCAGTCCACACTGACCAGGCAGCTCCTTTGGAAATGGCCTGAGAGGAGGCCAAAGCTGTAGGCAAAAGTAATGGATTTTCATCTATGAAGCCTGCAGCTCTCACTAAGTTTTCATTGAAGTAATAGCTAGCATGAATAGCATGTTTAAGATATTCCATGTATGTGCAGACATGCAGAATGTTTTCAAATGCAACGCTGGTTTTAAATATGTCAAAATTCAGCTGCTGAAAGGAACACAGTAATACCATAATGCTCAAATGCAGTAGGATCTGTTTTTTTCTTTCACTGCCAGATACTCAAAATACTCAAAAGCACTAATAAAAATAAGGGGGGATGGGTGGTGGTGTAAGCATTACTGTCTTTTATGCATATAGTTGTCTATTTAAATGCATATTTATATATTGATAGGACAAGGCACAGCAAAATACGCACAGATGCAGACACACACACACACATTCATATTGCTGAAATTACATATCAAGTCTGGAGATTATACCAGAAATACAACCCAGATCTCCTGATGCAAAATCTTTTGCTGTAACCACTAGAGAATAGGTCCCCCTAGCCTTAAAGGCTGTCAGATTAAAATGTAAGAGGAAAAGAATCAGAGGAACTTCAAATCAAAGCATGAAATTGAAAATCTGTCAAGATCCGTAAAATGAAAATTCTCTCCAAAGGAAAATTCTGACACGATCACATTTTCTCATGAAATTGGAGCTAGAAACAAGGTCATTCTGGAAAAAAAAAAAAAAAAAAAAAAAAAAAAAAAATGGAAGAAAAGAAACAACACAGAATCAGCCACTTCAGTAAGAGAGTCTGAAGGGTTTTGACAAGTACTGTGTCTAAGCCAAAAAACCCCAGGGCTAGATCTTCTACAAAAATCAGAAAACTTAAAGGGACGTTGTCAAAGTTGGTAGACCAAACATTTGAGCTACTTTAAACCCAGAGTAATATAGAAGGGTTCATACTTTTCTTTATTAAAAGGAACAGCTGAAAGGTATTTTTGAAGAGTATGGTGACAGAGTTTGCATACTTATTTTGTAACTAAGGATAACAGGCTTTGCAACATTTTTTTTTGCTGGATTTTAATGCACACGTTGTAGGTTGAAAGATTAATTTCTAATTAAAACTTATGCATTCTCTTTCCTTTGCTCATAATAAGAAAGCTATGGATAAAATCCAGTGGAAAAAAGTGAGTTAAAATGGGACACAGAGAGGGGGCAGGGGAAAAATATGTTTATTTTTAAGTGCAGCATGGCATCATTCTGTTATAAAAATCTGGCACAAACTGATTTTCTGAAGTGCTGAGAACCTACGGCTCCTTTGAATTCAACAGGGGATCGTAGCACTCAGCAGACTCCCTAGGAAATCAGGCCACATTACTTCAGCTTTCCAAAATTTAAGCCTGCAAAAATTACTTCACATGTCCTGTTTGGCATAGGTGGTTGTTCTAGCTGGAGTTAATGGGACACTTCATCGTCATTCAGTTGGCATACATGCAGAAGATTAGCAGCTACCTCAGATAGCACAGATGTAATCCATCTCACTGAAGACCAATAAAGGCTGTAGCCTGAGCCAGTCACACCGGGCCCTGGTTAATGGAGGACGCAGGTGCTTCTCAGGCACAGTTCATCCATCCCAAACCCAGCACACAAACTAAAGCATGGCAGCATTCAGGAGTTTGTGTGTGCAGCACAAACAGCAGCAGGATGTTGCAGTGGTTGTTGCTGACTTGCATTAATATCACTCTGGCTTTTGATGCCAACCTCACATAAAGAACAGTCTGAGAGGTGGGTCTGTGGGAACCTCATGAGTTTCAACAAGGCCAAGTGCAAGGTCTTGCACCTGGGCCAGGGCAATCCCAAGCACAGGTACAGGCTGAGTGGAGAATGGATTGAGAGCAGCCCTGGTGAAAAACACCTGGGGGTGTTGGTTGATGAGAAGCTCAAGGTGAGCCAGCCATGTGCACTTGCAGCCCAGAGAGCCAACTGTATCGTTGGCTGCATCAAAAGCAGCATGGCCAGCAGGGTGAGGGAGGTGATTCTCCCCCTCTGCTCTGCTCTGCTCTTGTGAGACCCCACCTGGAGCCCTGCGTTTAGCTCTGGGGCCCCCAGCACAAGAAGGATATGGACCTATTGGAGTGAGTCCAGAGGAGAGTCATGAGGATGATCAGAGGGCTGTGTCACCTCTTGTAGAAAGACAGGTTGAGGGAGAAGAGAAGCCTTGTTCAGCTTGGAGAAGAGCAGGCTCCAGGAGGCCTTATAAGGGCCTTTCAGTGCCTAAAGGGGGCCTACAGGAAATTTGGGGAGGGACTCTTTGTCAGGGGTGTAGGGATAGGATAATGGGGAATGGGTTACACTAAAAGAGGGTAGATTTAGATTAGGTATTTGGAAGAAATTATTTATGCAGAGGGTCATGAGGCACTGGCATAGGCTGTCCAGAGAAGCTGTGGATGCCCCGTCCCTGGAGGTGTTCAAGGCCAGGCTGGATGGGGCTTTGGGCAACCCAGTCTGGTGGGAGGTGTTCCTGCCCATGTCAGGGGGGTTGGAATTAAATGAATTTTAATGTCCTTTCCAACCCAAACCATTCTGTGATCTAAAAGTGTGTGAGATGTTCAGTTCTGATAAGAGATGTAAGGGTGGGCAGAAATGGATGCAGATTTAAACCTTGAGGGAAATGGGGACATACAGATTTCTATGGAGTTATAGCTAAGGACTTTGGACATACACACTGTGTTTCAGTGGGCTGCCTGGCTGGCCCATATCATTGTTTTTAATAACAGTAGCGTGATAAACAGCAGCTCAGGCAAGCAGTGTTCTGCTTGTGCATGAAGACATAAACTCTGACAGATCTGACATTTAATTGCATACATTGTGTAAAACCAGGAGACAGCACTAATCTCTCATAGCTCTCCCCTTTTAAATTATGCATAAAGATCATGCTGTCTCTGCTCTAGGTTGTTTCCCCCTGAAGAAACTAATCTCATAGTGAGCTGCCCCCATTCAAACGGACCCTCCAGCAAAACCTGGGCATGAGTCAGCTTTTCAGGCAGCAGAAACAACTTTGTTCCCTGCAAGTGGCTGAGGAAGTACTTAAACTTTCACTCAAAATTAGTGCAGCTTGGTTCTTTATATATATATATATATTTTTTTTTTTTTTCCTACAGCTGATGAATCTTTGCAATTGGCTTCATAATGTCGTTTGGACTTTCACACTTCTGCAGTTCACTCTGGTTCAGTTCTGATTTCCAGTCTAGTCTGATGGTCTATATCATCCTGCTTGCCATAGGGATTGGCAGTGTCCCAATATCAGTGCAGGGGGTTTATCATTCATCTTACTGAACCTTTCATTTTCTTACAGAAGAAAAATAGTTTGAAACAAACAACACCCCCTATACAGGGACAGCAAGTCCCCAGTAGTCAGGGTTGGTAAATGTAAATAGGGAGGCAAGGTTTAGTTGAAGCTGAAGGGGATGATAGGAAGTGTTTTAATTTTTGCCAGGACATTCTTATTTCTTTACCTGCCAAAAGCAAAAGTGTGACACACGAAGCTGTCTGTGATTGTCTAATCTGATTTGTATAACTGTTGAGGTTTTAGTGGAGGGACCTGGGGAGAAGGAATGTGTCTCAGAAACTAATCCTTTTCTGAGGACTGAAAATACACCCTCAGATTTTCTGTGGACAGTCGCAAGAATAAGTTAATGAGGCCTCCATGGAGGTCAGCCCAAGTTCAGAGCCTGTTTCAGTCTGTTCATTTGACAGAGGAAAGGAGATGAACTTGGTGGTTTGGTGGAGTTGTCTGGAATATGCTGTGACTATGTCCTCAAGTATGGGGAGACTCTCAGGAGAGAGCTATTTCCAAAGTTTCTCAGTTTAGTCACTTTCTCAGTTTCTCCTGTCTACACAGCTGCAGTCTGTCCCCAAACAGACTGTGCTTATTGAAAGCATCACTTACAAATTAGCATGCTAACATCCACTTAAATTATTATTCCCAGTTTTTCTCTTTGAATAGCTGAACCTGGTTTCCCTGTGTCTAAATCATGCTCCTCCTTTTGCTTAAGACAGTGCAGGAGCAGCTCCTTGGGTCTCTTTAATATTTCTGCTTGACGAGAATAACGTAGTTTCCGTAGTTTCTTGCCAGATGCTGAAGATGACACTATCATCCATTTCTACTCTATAACTGGAAGGCAACCATACAGATTTCCTCCTTTTCAAAGCAATCGTTCATATTTTTTGTCCATCCATCTCTTGGTTGGATTTTTATGGAGAAAAAAAAAAAAAGTGACCCAGCTGTAACCAGTGTTGCTTCTTTTTCTAAAGAGCTTGGACCAAGGGATCTCACATGCACATTTCAACTAATGGGTTTTTAACAGGTTGTTTGCAGGGAAGATTTCTTTGCTCCTTGAGTATTTAAGGGCCGTGCTTGATCAGTCCTAGTCCCTGCCATGATTCTTCTTCCCCACCTGGGTGACCTTTGCGTTTACAGATAGCCATGATTTCCACCCTGAATGATTTTCTTTCCTCTGTGAAGAGTAAATGGTTTGCTATGGACCAAATTTTCCCAAGCGTGATTCCATCTGTAGAGGTGTGGATGAAAGCATCGCTCATAATCCACACAGTGTATCCCAAATACATGTTTTTGTGATGAAAAATAGTGAAGAAAGACAGTAACAGTATAGAGCTGTGCTTAAAGCCACAGGGGGTGCAAAGAAACCTGAATTCCTTAAAGCTTAACATGTTAGGATATACTTCAGTTATATGATGTCATACCTAAACAATGTTTAGAGCAATCATACCCATGGATTTAGTTCAGGTCCATTTCCAAAAGAAATATGTAAAACAGGTAGCAAAGGCAGCACATGAACTTCAGAAAGGCCTTGAATAAAGTTGAGAGACAGCAACAGGAAAATCATGTTAAACATTTGAGAATTAGTTAATGTAATACAAATCTGAATCTATTATTATTCCCCTCCTCATTTGTCACTGGAAAAATCTGCAAGGAGAATGGGATCTCTGTCTCTGAGGCGACCCTTTACTGCCAGTGCAGAGCCACGATGCTCAGCACTGTGTTCCAGCAGTGCTATAAGCCCTGTGGGACTCAGCTCGTGTTTTGACTCCAAGTTGATGGGAGAACAGTAGTGGCACTGTATGTGGTGTCATCCTCTCCTCTGTGAGCAGAAGAACCCTTTATGACATTATAATTATTTCTTAGTAATTAAGATCATACCACAGACACTAGAGAGACACAGGGGAGAAGAGCAAACCTACCTTAGGAAGTTGGGTTTTAAAAAGTACTTTGGCTTCTGAAGAATTTAAGATTTTACTGTGGCAGTAGGGATCCCTGTCTAGGGAATTTAAATCTGCTGACAATAGCCCTGCTTTTCTTTGCTCTCAGGGGAGGGACTGAGAAGCTGTTTATGGGCCTTATGTGATCTGTGAATTGCGATCTGGTTGTAATCTATTTCTTTGAAGAATTACACCATAATCCACATGTTGGTCTTGACCTGGTAATCAATGTTCAGTCTTTAATCACTGGAGCTGCTGATTGTGAGTGGGAGCAGAGCTTGCTGAAATTTTTAGGCAAAATTTCTGTAGTGATAGATTTGCCAACATTAAGTGTGTATGAATATCCTTTTTAAAACATTATGTACCAACAGAGAACACATTCAGAAACCACAAATCATTCTGTGTTTTCCCATTCTGAAACAAAATATGATAACATCTCTATAGATATTTGCTGGGGTAAAGGGCGATCTGGCCCTCAGCTCACCAGTAGCGTTCTTCCATCCAGAATCGTTGCTTGGATGCTGTAGAGTGGGGATGTGACAGTAGGGATAGCAAAAAGAGCTTCAGCCTCCCACAGTGGTCAGCCAACAGGATTTGTCACTTGGTTTCATTTTCTGCCTGTCTAAAAAATGTCTTCAGGCTTTCAGACTTGCAGCCATGGAGGCTGTTGACCTCAGAACAGATCCACTTATCTGGTACAGAGCCTGCGTGGTCTGAACACACTTCATTTGTCTGCAGGAAAAACTGCAGGTCAGCTAGGAGGGTTACTGGGAGCCTTGTTAGTGTCCCATAGGAAAATGGAGCTGGCTCAAAGGCGTATTTTTTGGCATTCTCTGCTACATTGTTGATCACAAGATAACATCCCACTTGGTGCCCTCACGTGCAAGTCGGAGCACTCCCAATAGGATGCAGATGGGTAGTTGGCCCTGCTGTGTGCTGGCCCACCGCAACCCATAGCTGGGGCTGAGAAGCTCCCACAGCACCACTTCCTAGATGCACAGAGGAAGGTGGTGTGGGCTGGAGAGAGCCCACAGAGTTTAGCTACCAAGGCTTTTTACTTCTCTGTCCTTCAAACAATAATTGCAGTCATTGAGAACAAAGTAAAGGCTGTGCATGTCCCAAAATGTTAATGAATGTGAACACCGTAAGCAGTCAAATGCTCCTTTCATAGGCTCTGGAAAAAAAAAAAAAAAAAAAAAAAAAAAAAAAAGTGAAAACATTTTTGATTTTTCATCTTAAACTGTCACAGATTGAGGCCAAAATTGTGCCATTTGTTTTTGTGTGGGTAGATGTCTGCAAATGTCAGGCAGAGAGGAGGTTTCTGCACAGATGTAGGGCAGAGCTGGATGAGACCCCTCAGGAGATCCCAACCTCCAGTTCCACCGCAGGACCTCAAGCACAGGCTCTGTACAGGGAGCATTTCCTTTAAGTTGAGGAGGTTGTTCACAGCACAGGAGTTCAAACATGGGTGTAAACCTCTGTGTGACCAGGTCTGAGGTTATTATCTGTGCAAATGTGGCTGGCACACTGTAACCAGTAATTGTTAAGGAAAGGGTTTGTAGATACAATCACAGCCTTAGCACCCAGGATTACACAAGAAAACAGAGACATCAGGGGAATTCTTTTCCTTTTATTGTATTTCTCAGTGCAAGTATTATGAAAGGATTCCACATGCATTTTTTCATAATTTTCCCACAGTCATTTACAATAATCTCCTGGAAGCATCAAACCGAAACTTCATTCCTTCAGGAAAAAATTGCCCACTCATGCATTTGTTTTGTTATGCTCAGTTTTTCATGTGAGCTTAGGCAGTGCCACCAAATGGAATTCATATCTGACCTTGGGAAAGCCAGAGCTTATTTGGGGAAACTGCATGCAAAGAGTTAAATGATTTGCACAGAGCAGATACCGAAAACAGGCAGTGAGATGCTAGGTCTGGCAGTTACAGCAAGTCCTCTACATCAGACTAAAGCCTGCAAGATACGTTTTAAAATTGCCCAGGGGGAAAAAACAAAACGCATGCTCTTCTAATATGGGTCAGAAACACTAATGAGCTGGAATTGTTTCTCATGATCTGTAACTCAGCAGCTCTCCTTCAGCCTCCTTGTTAGAGAATCTGCATAAAAATAGCAACAAACAGCCGCTGAATTCTTCAAAACACACATTGGGCTTAAATTCATCTCCCATGGTGCTTCCCTGTGACAGCGGCGATGGCGGTGACGATTAGATAGGGCTGGCACTTCACACCGTGTGTCACTCCTCATTATCCGACGAGAGCCCCTGCAAGAGGCAGGTGCCGGGGAGCGGTAGATTAGGTGCAGTGTGTGTAATCAGGCTAAATCCTCTGCTACCTCTGCAGAGCGATAACAAAATGCAAGCGGCTCTCTCCTCTCCACAAAACCTTCCCTGATTTCTCCAGGCTCGTCAGCCTGCAGGTTTAATTGCCTCAGTCATGGCTGCAAAACTGCATGGCAGAGACCAGCACTTCCAGGTTGAGGTTAGTTCTGGGCTGCAGTCTTGTACTTCTTATGGTTTCTGTGCTCCAAGGAGCACATGCCGTCCTAATTACACAGCCTTAAACCAACACACAGAAGTTCCCTCCCTCCCTTCCATGCAGATGCTAAAGCTTTTCTTCCTCAGTTTCAGTAGATCCTCTTTAATTCCCTCTAATGGCTTTCACACTCGCCGCAAATAAGCAAGTGAATTTTGCAAGTGAATGCACATAATGAAAAAGCAAGGTGTAAGGCTCTGCAACGCGAACTGGATTTTGACACTTGCTGCATTAGTTTTTGTACTTAGTGTGCCAGTCAATGTTCGACAGCGTGGTTGTTAGAAATGGAGCTCCAGTAATGAGATCTGGTGGGCCTTGTGGAAAAAAGGCAACCATTTTTTCAGTGCCAATTATGAACGAGAACTACTTGGGCTTCTGCATGCTTTCAGGGACAAATTGCTCCTCAGATCTGAAACAAGAGGAGCTTGTTGGGAGAGAGCCAGGCCATGCTGGGTGAGAAACAGACACCTGGCTGCATGAAGCAATTCATGCGCACTGGCCACAGGGAAGAAAATACATAGCTGGCTTTGTGGAGGAGCCGGCTAGGACTTACAGGCTTCCCAGGCTATCCCACAGAGGAGCTGGGCTGTCTGGGATCAGCCCTTGTGCTGGAGATACACATGGGAAGCATTAAAGGAGGCAAAATGGCAAATATGCACTACACATGAGAAATTATGGACCTTGCAAAAGTGATGTGGCAAAAACAAATCTTTCCTTGCTTGCCAGCAGTCACAGTTTCCTGTTACAACTGGCAAAATGGCAGGCATGATGTCTGTGTTTCTTTTGATGACTAGGACACTAATGAGGGGTAGCAGCAGCAAAAAAACAACTGTCTACTTAAGCAAATAGCCTGAGGATGGTGAGGGAGAACTGTGGTGGCATAAAGGAAAGGCAGAAGACAGTGTTCTGATGGTGGCCACAGTCTGCAATTGTGGGCACCCCTGCTCTGTCCTGCCAACAAGTCACTTGGCACCTTCCCACACCATAGGCCATACAATTCAGTTGTGGTGAGATGAAGCACCTGTAGGGAAGACTCTTGCACTGTTGGGAGATGCACTCTTAAGCTCTCTTTGACTTTTCTGTGATACCAAAAGTATATCTGTAAGACTCATATTGTTACTGCTTGGATAGATAGGCGTAGAATCAACCCCCTTTGAAATATAAGGATGCTTCTGTCACACAAGGAAGAACAAGCAAGGGAGTGGCCTGTGAAGGAGGCCTGAATTCCAACCCAGGTTGCATCTCCCTTAAACTGCTTTAAAAGAGTAGCCTCACATTCTGCAGAGTCAACTGTAGCAGCCTTCACTGTGTGCTGAGGCAGGCCTGTGTGGAGAAATAGCATTTTCCACCTTGTAGAGGTAAATGACTACATTCAGCACTGTGCTAGGCCTTGGGAGAAAGAAGGAGTTTGCCTCATGTCCAATCTTGTGGGCTCTGAGGAACATCTGTCCCTCCCGAGCAGGAGTCTGTGGCCTTGCACAAGCTGGGATGCAGGCACTGTTTGGCAACTGTTGATGCAAACATTTCCCAGGCCCTGGGGGAAAACATTTAGTCACACAAAAATCCCACTTGGTTGTTTCATACTTAAACTGCTGCCCTGTACAGCTGAAAAGTTAATTTTGGAAAAAAAATGGCAGAATGACAAAGTAAGGAAAATATAGTTAAATGACTGTGATGGTTTTACTCGGGTGGGCAGCCGAGTTCCACCACAACCGCTCTCTCACTCCCCCTCCTCAAAGAGGAACGAGGAGAAAATACGATGAAAGGGGCTCAAGGGTTGAGATAAGGACTAGGAGATCGCGCAATAATTATCGTGACGGGCAAAACAGACTCAGCATAGAGAGAAAGTAAGATTTATTGCTTATACTAACAAGCTAGGGAAGTAAGAAACAAAGAAAAGAAACGAAAAGCACCTTCCCCCCCATCCACCCTCTTCCACCTCCTCCGCCCGAGCGGCGCAGGGGAACGGGGGAAGGGGGGTTATGGTCAGTCTACAGCACTTCTTCTCTGCCGCTCCTTCTCGGTCACTCTTGTCCCCTGTGCTGTGGGGTCCCACCCACGGGATGCAGTCCTTGCCGAACTGATCCGGCGTGGGCTGTCCACAGGCAGCAGCTCTTCAAGAACTGCTCCATATATGGGTCCATACCACGGGGTCCATCCCTCGGGAGCAAACTGCTCCAACCTGGGTCCCCCACGGGCAGCAGCTCCTGCCGGGTCAGCTGCTCCTGCGTGGTCTCCTCTCCACGGGCTGCAGGTCCGGCCCGGAATCTGCTCCGGCAGGGGTCTTCCACAGGCCGCAGTCTCCTTTGGGGCACAGGCTCCACCGTGGTCTCCTCCACGGGCTGCAGCATGGAACCCTGCTCCACCGTGGTACTCCATGGGCTGCAGGGGGACATCCTGCTTCACCATGGTCCTCACCACAGGCCGCAGGGGACTTCTGCTCCGGCGCCTGGAGCACCTCTCCCCCTCCTTCTTCACTGACCTTGGCGCCTGCAAGGCTGTTCCTCACTCCTCTCACCCTCCCAGCTGCTGAGTGGCGCAGCATTTTTTTTCCCTGTCTTAAATATGCTCTCACAGAGGCACAAAACAACATCGCTTATTGGCTCAGCTCTGGTCAGCAGTGGGGCCCTTACCAAACATGGGGCAGCTTCTAGATCCTTCTCACAGAAGCCACCCCTATGGCCCCCCTGCTACCAAAACCTTGCCATGTAAACCCACTACAATGACCTTAATTTTATTTTTAACAATTGATGCCTCTGGTGGATATAGTAATACTGGATATACCCCTCATTTAGAACTCTACCATTTGATTTTTATAGTCATGAAGCATGTGTTTCTATGTACTGAACATCAGAACAGAAAAAAATAATAATAAAAAAAAAGTCCAGTGCTGACTATTTGCTCAGGAATGGGCTTGAGCAGGAAAGATGCATCAAGAGAAAAGTATGTTTTTGTGGGTGGCAATTTCTCCTTCTTTGTTTTCTAGCATGTAAATAGTCATTTCTACCCTGTGCCTGTTTGCTTCTTTGCATTAAAATTGTAACCATGATGAGTATTTTTACTGTAGTGCTAATTGCAGCTGACCTACAAAAAGAATATTTGTTGTTTGGCATCTATTAAATGCCATTGTTTTTCCAGTTTTGCAACCCGACCCATAAGCTGAACACAGCTGAGCTCTGCTGAACCCCTGACAGGAACATGACCAATTATTGCATCCTTCTCGGGGTGGGAATCTGCCTCTTCTGCATGTGCAGCCTCTGTGATACCAACATAACCTGAGCTATTGGAAACTACAGCCAGTAAGAAGAGCTACTTCTGCTGTTACTGATCAAGCTGAAACCTGACTGCTGAAACAGTCCCCATGGGAGGTGTTATCACTTCACTTTCCTGAAATATCACATGCAAACAGGTAGGTTCTTCTGATGACCAGACAGGTAGTCTTGTCTATGAAGTACAATTCAACATCATTATAGGAAAGCAGAGGGGTAAAGCAGGGTTACAGATACCCCACCGTACAAATTATCATGTAAAACCTATTTTCTACTATTAAGCAGTATAAAACATAGATATTCACTACCCAGATTATATTTCACTGCCACATCATGACCCTAAAGGTGAACATTTTTCATGGACAAATAGTAGAGATGTTCAAAAGCCAGATTACCAGAACGGTAACGATAGTTGTGCCTACATAGGTTGCTAAATCTACTCTCCAGATCTTAAAAATACCGCAGACATATGTACATGTTTGGGCATTCACGACCTGAAATCTTTCTGCTGTTCTGGTGATCCTGTAAGCCCTCCACCAGGTTCTTGTGGGTAGAAAAAGTGTTCAAGTCTTGAGCACAAATCATGCTGTGTTCACATGAAAGTCACTTTTAGAAGCTGTATGGATACACAAAACCTCTTCCCACAAACAGATGTTTGGATCTTAGACAATGAGTTGTGGCTCAGCATTCATTCTCATTACATGAGCATGGAAATCCCAGAGAAACTGGTATCTGGCCACCCTCATAAGCATCCTGGCATGCCCACTGGAAGCATAGTGCCTGTGAGTTTCTAGTGGCCTCTTAAATAGCTGCAGAACATGAAAATGTAATATAACACATACAATAGGGCAGTGGAAAAAGTACATTTTACAGAAATTTTCTAAAAAGGTTCTCAAGACTTGTGTGTGAAGTGGTTACAGAAGTGAAACAAGCATCAAGGTTACTTCTGAGGTAAGAAAGACAGTGTGGAGTGGCTAGGTTCAACAAAGTGCTCTGCTTACCAGATAGGTAAAAGTTGCTGTTAGCACTAGCATACCATACAATAGGCTGTCTGGTGCAGGCCTCACTTTATGTGCACAAAACCTGAAAGCCAGGTGAAGAACTGCAAAGTCTGACCAAGGAGATGCTCCTGAAGTGCTTATCAGAGACAGCCCTACAGGTATTTGGCTGATTCATATATATTCATATTTGGCATGAATGGAGAGCATTTAGAGGTTAAAGTTTAGTGCATCAGCCAGACTGAGAACAGGCACATATCTGTCCCTTTCTTTATTCTGTTCTTTATTTTAGAAGAGACAAATACAGACAGGCTGTGTCCTTTGGAGGACTCTGACACAAGGACTGTCTTCAAATCTTCCTCGCTGTCTGAGGGATGGGTGGGGAGGGAAGAGATGGACAATATGGCATTGGTGTATGAGTGAAAATTAGCTGTGGAAATCACTGTCTTTAGGACTGATTCGAAGCACTGACTGGCTGTGCAAAATTACTGTGCTGCATAAGCTGATGACAGCATTGATAAATACAGAAAAGTGTCACCATGTGAAGGGAGAATTCAAACCTGACCCATGTGTTGCAGTGCTCTCTGTGCCTTACCCAGCTTCCCTTCACAGATGGCTGAGGGGGTTTCATAGCCACCAGTTGTTTGTATATTTGGGGGTTTCTTGTAGTTGCTATGGTAATACTTTAAATTTGCATCCTGAAACTTACCTTGTTCTAACCTGCTCATTGTCTAGACAGCCCTTGCTGCAGGAGAGAAATTATACATGCTGTAGAAACTGCAGACTGGATGCCTGGCTTTTTTATAGAACCAGGCAAACAGAAAGTACTTGTCCTACTTTCTAGTCAGTAAGCTGAAATTCTTCATGTTTAATTATAAATCAAATAATTGACTACAAAGCTATTGTGGTATGGCCTTCCATGCTATTGATGGTTTTAATTGCAAACTGTTACATGATGTGCTTCAGTAACAAAGGATGAGCCCTAAAGTAGTGGAGAAAATGTCCTACTTTGCCTCTATTTTTACAGTCAGGATGCAGGAAACTTTCCGGCTTGCCGTTTGTCCCCATGATGGACATGAACAAAGGAGTTGGAGCCACACAAGATGGCAGTCGGGCCCAGGCCGGTGGTGCATTTGCACAGTGTTCCTGGGGACAGCCCAGGAACTTGCTGCAGCCCATTTCTGCTGCCTTTTTTTGGGGTCCACCCCCTTAAGGTCACGGTCCCCCTTCTCAATCCCCAGATTGGAGCTTGCATGGCTCACTCTGGAGAAGGGGATGAGGCAGACCACAGTGTGTGCACTGAGGGCCTTCCTTACATAAAGCGGCACCTCCAGCTGGTGGTCATGGAGGGGAGACAGTAGAGGGTGACACTGAAGCTCCTAAACTCCTCAGTGCCCACGGTGCAACTCATTGCATGAAGAGTCAAACATAGCAGGGGCTGTGAGGGGAGTCCCCACAGGTGTCAGAGGCTCTCCTTCCCTCAGGTGTTAGGCCCAGGGCTGATACACTTTGACTCCTCCGGGAAAACAGGGACCTGCTTCTGCTCCACCACACAACAGTCTCTTGTTCTCCCACTGCGCACCTCACTGAAGTGCACCATCTTCCCAGTAGCCTTCTTGTAGATACTGGAAGGTCTCTCTGAAACCATCTTTTCTCCAGTCTGAACAAGTCTATGTTCTCCAGCAACACCTTATGGGGCAAACGTTCCAGCCAGGTGGCCTTCTGCTGAGCTTCGACCACCTCATTGATGAGTTTCCTGTATCAGGCCCCAGCACTAGACACAGAACTTCAGATATTGTCTCATAGTGATGAGTAGGTGGGGATAATTACTTTTCTTGGTCTACTGGCTACATTCCTGTTGATACGGCTCAAAATTCTTTCTTCTTCCCAGATACTACTGGTCCAGGCATTTACTGTTCCCCATAATTACTCCATGAGGTGAGGGCTGCCCTGTGTCCCACAGCCCTCCCTTTTTGGTGGAGGGCATAGACAAAGCCACAAAGCAGAGATCTATTTGCCATCTGCAGTTGTTGTATGAAGCCAATCTACTCTCCGAGGAACACAGGGAAAGGAAAAGAGGCAATGGGCAGGGACGGCAGCAAGAGAAATTTTTATCAGTTACAAGGAAAAAAATTATCACAAGGAGGGTGACTGAACACTGGAACAGGCTGCCCAGAGTAGTGGGTTGTCCGTCCTTGGATACACTTGGAACGGAACTCCTGAGGTCCCCTTTAACATGAATTTTTGGTCAATTTTATAATCTGGAAAACTATTCACAGAACAGAGTATGGGTGTTTTCATTTAATTTTGTCTCTTCAGCAGTGAGAAAGGGGACCCTTGTGCACAACTGTGTCAGGTAGCAGTGCCTCCTCCATCAGGTCCTCCAGTGGTCCTGGCTGCTCCTTTCCACTTACCGAACCATTTCTTTACCATCCCCACCAACAACCCACCAGGCTGCAAAAGATTATCTAGAAGATACTGAGAAGGTGCTTGTGGTATCTTGAGAACGTGAAAATGAGAAAGATGAATGAGATTTTCCTTTAGCAGAGTAACCTGAAACAGGAACAATCTTTACCTGGGCTAGAGCCAGGACCCTCCACATGCTTGGAGCAGGGTGAAAAAAAACGGATCGGGAAGGGTCCTGTGCACTTTGGTGCCCAAAAAGGAGGAAGGTGAAGAGGTAGGGCAGTGCTGTCAAAAGTATCTCATAGGTAAAAGGCAGTGCTGGGGTAAATACCTGCTGAAAGTAAGGAGAGGTACACCTTCAGAAGGTTGGGAGAAGCAGGTAGGGGAGTCCTAATCCTGTGTGTTGTGTGGCCAGAGCTGCTTAGGGACTTGCTAGTGGGAGAGAGAAGCTGCAAGTCTTTCTAAGTAATTTTTTTGTTTTCCCTCTAGTGCCCAACTCTGCTCATCCCTGTGAATCTATCCCTGCCTGGAAGGCCGTCTCAGAAGCAGCTGTAAACTTACTTGCTTTCTTCTCCTTAGAAAAGAAATATTGAAACCTACAGCCAAGATGGACTGAAAAATTCTCCCCCTTTCACCCACAGACAGGAAGATCTAGAGCCTTTCTTTGTTGAACACAGAGACTGAGCAGGGCCAATTACCTGCAGTGACAAACAGTGTTACAGTGAGTCTTTGGGCAGAATAAATGTAAAATCCTCCAAGTCAGCTATGACATCTTTCAGGCATATTTAGTCATTGAAGCTGAATATCCCCAGCTGTGTTAAACTGT
Source organism: Nettapus auritus (assembly GCA_011076525.1). Lineage (NCBI taxonomy): Eukaryota > Metazoa > Chordata > Aves > Anseriformes > Anatidae > Nettapus > Nettapus auritus. The sequence goes on along the minus strand of CM021765.1, from coordinate 125,764,440 downwards.
TAAGCTGTTGAGTTTCTGTTTGGAAGCCACTGACGAAAAGTAAGCTGCAATAGTCTTGCTGTGCCTGCTCTTGCCTGGCGTTGCTGAAGGAAATGAAACTTAAAGCCAGGCCTGATTCAAGTTTCTTGGAAAAACATCCATGCCCTTCATACCAGTGCTGTGTTCCAGTACCTTCCTGCTGGCGAAGTTTTTCTTTAGCAGCTTCCAGGGCTGTGAACCTGTGTGCTGAAATCTTTAAACAGGGACAAATGAGCTGCTGCTTTATTGTGTAACGGAGTCCCTCTTGAACCTTGCTCTGCTGAGTGCACTGATGTGGCTGTGCACAACTGATCACCTCCACGCTCAGGGAACCTTTTTGGTCTTGTGGTGGCACCTTTCTTCCAGGATCCCAGCAGGGCTGCCCAGCTGCTGGGTGTGTGGCAGAGCTCCTGTCCCCCAGGGAAGGAGGGCAGTCATACTTTAGCCCGGTACAGCCACTGCTGGAGTGAGAGCCCTGCTTGGAGAATTTGGTTCCAGCACAGGAGCGGATTTTTCTTTTCTGAATGTATTTCCCTGCAGCCCCAGGGGCAAACGATGCTGGCCGCAGTATTGTGCGAAGCACTGTTGCTGTGATCTGTATAAATAATTACAGAAACCTTTGTTTATTAATCTCTGATTAAAATCCTAAGTAATTTAGATGCAAATTAACTACTTCACTTATGATCCTGGCTAATGGCCAGGCTGGCCCTTAGCGCGGCAGAACTAGCTATTTTCCCTGGCAGCTTTGCTGCTGTAGGGCCTCCAATCCCCTGGCAAACCTTGCTGAAGACCCCTCAGCTGAATGCTCAACCTCTGCAAGGTGTAGAGACATCCTGAGCCAGCCAGGGGTAGGAGATAACTGTGTCCTGGCAGGGGAGGCTGAGTGAAACCTCTCCCCGCTCAGGTGCAACCAGGCACCTTCTGTCCTCCCCCAAAAACATGTGCAGCTGCTGAAGCCCACACGTTTTCAGCACGTGTATCTGAGAAGCTGCAGACCAGATTTCAAATGGCTGGTTATATATTTCCCTCTCCTTTCCAGGTCTGGTGACAGCTGGATAGTTAATGCTGGAAAGTAAGGCAGGCTGTGGTGGTTGTTGCCATGTTTCTGCACTGCCCGTAGAGCATCGCTCCTGCTGGCCCACTGCAATGACTCCATTTGTTATTCTGCTATTTGAAATAATGACTTTTGTAAAATTATCTTCAAATTCTTGATTTAGTGAATTCTTTTACTGCCTTTTTTTTTTTTTTTTAACATTTAAATATGAAACAACCTTGTTTTTTTGTTTGTTTGTTTGTTTTAATGTATGTATACAAGCAAAAAAGCAGTGAAAAGGCCATCTTTCCTGTTGTTGTTAAGGAGACTGTACCTTCCCTACACATCGCACCAGCAGCGTGATGTTTCTGCTGGTGTCCAGCCAACGAGCACCTGCAGACCGCTGAGGCTGTGTCCCGAGCAGTGCTCTCCCCTAGGGGTGCAGCAGCAGAGCCAAAAACGCTGTGCTGCTTGGATGGCAGGGCGAGCGCCGGCTTTGGAAGCCAAGCACCGTTTTTCATTACAGATTGCAATCTCTAACAGACTAATTCCTAATTAGTGACCCGTGGTACAGACATAGGAAGGAGCTGTAAGGAACATTCACTCCTGAGACCAGCCGTGCTGATGAAGCACGCTCCCCTGCAGACACCTGAGCTGCAAACCCTTCAGTGCCTAACGTGGGCTTCGGACCTGGAGAACGGGTCCGTGTACCCAGTGACCTGTCTGTTCTTCCAAGGCCGGTCAGTAGCTCTAATAAAAGATGTTTCTCCCCCCACATACTTCAAGCCCTTAAAGACAGAACAACAATCCCGTTAAGGGCTCGGTTGTTTTGCTGTTTAGTGTAATAAGTCTTTTAAAAAGCAAAACCTTCCTGAAATTTTTATGAAAACATAATGGTGGGAAGTAGCAATCAGAAACACAGACTTCCACAAATCACACTGCAAAAAAAATAAATAAATAAATAAATAAATCACATTAAATCTTGTAATAAATGAGCTTGACTGTTCACAAATTCTTTCATACATTGGAGCACTTTCCATGAAACCCCCTGCTGGGCTCTTAAAAGCAAATTTACAGAATTTCTGAGTGTTTGGATGTGATCCAAATTGTGCTATTGAGATATAATGCTCCAAAAAAAATCCACTGCTATTTTATCTTACACTGATAATATGATCTAATTTGATTGTTATTTTTTTCCCTTAACTGCATGAAGTGAATTAGCCTGGCTAAAAGGGAGTTGAAAATAGATCATCGGAACCGACTGAAGCAGGTACCCCCTAAGAAAATAAGCTCTTAATTCCCTAGACAATTCCAAAGCTGGGAAGGAAATACAGTAATACTTTGTGAGGATTGAGCCTGTGCATAATTTTTTTTTTTTTTTTTTTTTTTTTTTTTTTCCCTCTCACATGGGCACTGAACTGGGAAGTTCCTGCTTAAACCTGTGTCACCAAACTTGGGAGCAGTTTGGAAAGGCTATTTCCAGGGCTGAATTCCTTGATTTCCCGCCCTTAGCCAAGGTCAGAGCCATTCTTGGGAGCTACCTGGCAGCTTGGAAATAATCGTTACGCCGAATAAATCTTTCAAAAATGCTTTATGTGGAAATATATGAGGAAAGGATACCTTCCCTTCTAAGATGTTTGCTTGTGTATTAAATACTTTCCACTGTCTCAGGAGAACCCAGCAGGCGCACACAGCCCAATGCATATAGTTTGTCAAAGCTTAATGAACTCTTTAGTGGATGTTCTTTGTGGCTTTGTGGGGATTAGGCTAGCAACCACACTTATGCTTCAAGGTGAAATGAATCAGTCTCTGCAGGCAACCTGACTTCCAGAATGTTTTCATATGAAAATCTCTCTCAAAAATTTTTGTTCTCTTCTTTTGCCTTCTTTCCGCTCACCCTCCTCTACCTTGTGTATATATGCACAGTTGGCACAGCTATCCAGTGTTTTTGTTTGTTTGTTTGTTTGTTTGTTTGTTTTGTTTTTTCAAGGAGTTTCACAAAGCTGAGAAGCAGGAGTGCACTTGGCAACAAAAATATTTCTGGTAGGGACCTCTCCTGTCTACTGGGCAGCTATTGCCCAGTGACAATGGTCTAGTGACTTCTGGTGTGCAACTCGCCTCCCCTCCAAAAAACAAAATAAAATAAAATAAAATAAAATACAAACAAACAACAACAACAACAACAACAACAACAACAACAAAAAAAAAAGAAAAACAAATCCAGAAGAGATGATTCCCTGGGAAAAATAAAATAAAATAAAAATAAAAATAAAAAAATAAAGTGTCCTCTATGTGAAGGAAGGGAGCTCAAGCACAGAACACACATCTTGTAGAAATATTAATTTTCCTCAGAGGTAGGGAGTTGCACTGTATGTGTATGCAGAGATAAATCTTCTACCCTCTTCTATCTATTTGACAGCATCCACAGTGCAGCTTCACACACCTCATGCACACCTTTGCTTTGACTGCTGGAAACCTGGTCCCTGTGTGGATGCATTTTCTGGAAATCTCCCACTGTTGCCTACATTTGTTTCTCCAGTTGTCCTGTCAAGTCACCGGAGCTGTGCTGGTGCTGGACAGGGAAAGCATTTTCATCAGTACATCATTTTCCTGAAGAAGAACAAGTCTGAGATGGGCTAGAATTTTTATTTTCCTGTATGACATTTCTTATGGTTTGTTTCTCTGGGCAGAAATGCATGGCATGGAGCAGCGCTACAGTTGAGGGAGTGAAGTGCAGAGTGCATGTTCTCCAGATGCTCCATTTTCTAACCAGAACAATGGGGGATTAAATGCTCTTGCTCTCCAAGACTGGGCTTGGTCAAGTCCCGCTGGGTTAGCAGGGGAGGTGTGAAGATACAATGCCAGGGTGGTGGAGTAGGTGTCTATGCAGAAGTGCTATGGCAATGAGTCCATTGGCATTTGAGTCCATATGGCAACAGTTCTGCAGCAAGCTGCATCTGGAAGGAATGGCAGGGCAAGGACCAACACAGCTTGTGGTGTCACTACCTGTCTTGTCAAGGATCCCTTCTTTGTGCTGAGCCATCAGGTCATCTGTCTGTGGGGAGCAGTCTTCATGTGTTGAGGCATGATGCTCAATGAGAAATAAGCAAATACCTGTAGATCTAAATACTCCTCTGTACTGAAAGGAGCAGACACGGTGTCATAATGGTTAAGGACCATATCTTACAGTGTTTCTCTCCCAGTGGTATTAGCCCAAGTGCCTGCTCACACTCCAGTAACAGTGAAATAGCTTCTGCACTATTTGCAGCACAAGCTACATACCATAGAAGAAAGCTGCAGGGCATCTGGATAATCTTTTTATCTGCTCATACCTTCGGCACCCAACACACCCGTTGCAAAGCAGCTACCACCTCCAAAGCAGCAGGATGCTGTGGCATCCATAGCCTCTCCCTTCTGCTCCACTTGAAAGGGATTTCAGATGGGTAAGACCAAGGCACTTACTACAAATCACTTCTAGGATTTCGTGGGCTGGGGTGTGGGTCTCTCCAATTCCCTCCCTTGTTTTTCAAACTCCCTGTGATCTGTGTGGTCTGACCCAAACCTCCAAACCACAGGAACAAATCTGGGGGAGTGTACAAATCCCTGGCTGTTCTGCATGTCTCCAGAACCTCCTTTTTGTGTACTTTTGTAATTATGATTCTGTGCTGTGCTCAAGTCTCACTCATTGTACCTCTTGTCCATATATGTAACCAAGTTTCCTGCTTTCCATTTCTTAGAGCAATCATCTTTTTTTTTAAAAAAAAAAAAAATATTATTATTATTATTATTTCAGTGAATGCTGATTATGCCCCAAGTTAGTCTGGGAAAGACTGCAAAATAGATATGCCTTTGAATTTGCTGAGATGTGCAACTCTGGATGCCCAAGAGGAACAAGCTCTTAAGAGTCTGAAAGGCTTCCAGAGGGTAGGTGCCCATCATGTTCTCAAAAAGCTGCAGGACTGCACCAAACTTTGAAGCATTCAGAATCATTAGTGACAGACAGCCTTAAACTCTGGCATACGCACATGCCAAAGCCCCCTGGCTGTAATACATGCCACAGGATATATTACACTCTACACACCATAAATCTTACAAGCTAGGTTTTGAAATGACTGAAAGATAGTCTTGCCCAGCATTTCTCGGAATCTCTCATCCATGCCTCTGCTCAATCCCCTGGTGTTGTTTTTTTTTTTGACAGATTCCTGCAGGTCTGATCCCTTCCCTGCCCAAGAGCAGGACCGGCTTGTACCGAAGACATTCACAACAGATGTTTGCCTAAGCTGTTATTCAAAAACAAACAAAGAAACAAACACAAAAAAGGGAGATATAACAGTTTCCCCAGCTGATCTATCTAGTGGTTAATCAACCTTACATTAGGTTTCTTGTGTTTATCCTAAATCTCCTTTGCGACTACCTTAGCCCATTATTTCCCATCCTGTCATCAGTGAACACAGAGAACAAAATTATTCCCTCATATTTGCAGATAACTTTGATGTATTTAAAGATTGTTATTGTCTCCCTTCAGTCTTCACTTCTCTAGACTAAACAACCCTATTTCCTTCAGTCTTACTTCATAAATCATGTTTTCTAGATCTCTAATTGGTTTTGCTACTTTGGAGAACTGGATTTGGGCCATCATTTTTTTTTCTTTTTCCTAAAAGAAAAAAAAATATATATATATATAATGTATGAAACTAAACAAAATATTCCAGCTGAGACCTTAACAGCCCCAAATAGACCTAAGGTGTGCCAAACAGCTTATAACTGGTGCTCCTGGTGCTGTGCCCCAGCACGATGCTTGCAGTCCCTGCAGCAGTAGGACATTGTTGGCTTCTTCTGCCATATGGGGTGACCCCCCGCTCTCAGCACAAGGCACGGGATGTGGTACATCATCTTCCAGCCCTGTCCTGATCTCTTGTCTCCTCTCCATACGTTTCTCCGTGCTGTTGCCTCTTGCCACAGGGGCTTGACTCTTTGAAGCAAGGACCAGCCTTCTGTTCTCTCCCTGGGCAGTGCCTGGCATGACGGAGTCTTGATCCATGATTAAAGATCCTGAATGTAATGGCAATAGAAATAATTCTGTCTCTACCACAGAGACACTCCTGTTTGTGGCAAAATAGGAGAGGAGTGGGTTTTATGGGTGTGTTAAACTTTCCTTTAGTGGCTCTAAAAACTGTAATTGAAGGTGGCTTTTAAAACTGAGCTGCTATTTCATTAGGAAAACACTCTTTTGCTGAGGAGAATGGTGCATTCCTCTCTGTAAAAATGTCACATTTTCACCTGGGGCATATTCATGGAAATTAAAACTTTGCTTCTTGTTGTAAATCTTTATAAATTTCCATGAAATTGCCGTAGGTGAAAATGTGACATTTTTACAGAAAAAGAATACTCCAGTTTTGCTGAGAGAGGCAAAAAGGCCTTTCTTAAAAAATAGAAAAATAAAAAATAAGGCAAAGGCAACCTTCCACTTGTGAAAAATATATATCCCTTTTATTGGAAAAGAAAGAAAGAAAAAAAAAAATGAATACAGCTCTTGCAGGGCTGTATTCCCCACCTTCTGATCTGCCTCTGTCACTAACCACTGTGCTCAAAGGTGCAGAGAGGAGCTTTGCTGTGCATTTAATTTACAAACGCACTTCAGAAAAATGACTTCTTTTTGTGGTGGGAATGGGTAACTTTACCATTAAAGTGTCAGCTTTGCTGGCACTAATATTGTTATATATTCAACGATTGTCACAAGCCAGCTACTGCAACCCTGGTTCTTTCAGCACTTCCACTAAAATTGCTTCAAGATATAATCATGAAAGAACCCATCAAATAATGTCATTTTGCAATAAAAACAAAATAAAATAAAAGGGCAGTGCTTTCTGTTAGCTTTTTTTCCTGTTCAGTCATTGATTATTCAGCCTGTCCCAGACACAGTACAGTCAACTGAAACTTTATTTCCAAAGTGGAAAAAGGAAAAGGAGGGTACTTGCAGGCCTGGGTTGAACAGGCCTGGACATCACTTAGAGAGAACATAGTGTCCCTTGTCACACCATTTTTCATGACAAGTCTCCCTGTGGCAAAGAAGAGGAATCACAGAATCACAGAATTGTAGGGGTTGGAAGGGACCTCAAGAGATCATCGGGTCCAACCCCCCTGCCAAAGCAGGTTCCCTAGAGCAGGCTGCCCAGGTAGGCGTCCAGATGGGCCTTGAATATCTCCGGAGAAGGAGACTCCACAACCTCCCTGGGCAGCCTGTTCCAGTGCTCTGTCACCCTCACCATGAAGTTCTTTCGCATGCCAGTGTGGGACTTCCTGTGCTCCAGTTTGTGGCCATTGCCCCTTGTCCTGTCCCCACAAACCACTGAAAAGAGGTTGGCCAAATCCCTCTGTCTCCCACACTTAAGGTATTTGTAAATGTTGATATGATAATAAAAAAGTGGGAAAACCTTGCACTTGAACTTGCTGTCCTGTAGCTGGAGAGCTAGAGAACCAGAGGGAGGGTATTTGCTCTCTCAAGTCTAGCAGCTCGACAGTGAAGCTTCTGCTTGATGTATGTGCCTGTGACGTTAGCAGAAGTCGCTGTGTGGCTAAGCTCTTGTTATTGCCCACTCGGTTGTAAGGAAATGAGAATTTGATGCTAATGCCAAAAAGGGGTCACTGAAGTATAAAAAGGAAGAATCCCAGCCAGCAATCCATGCTCCCCAGAAAAAAAAAAAAAAAAAATGGCACCCTATGTTCCCAAACTGTCAAAGTCCCAAAAGCTTTATAAAAACTGGTATTTGATTTGGCAAGTAGGTTCACCCTTACTCAGTGCAAAGCCATAAAATGAATCAGTATAAAAATACTCTTTTATAGCAGAGTTGTCTCCTCCCCCTAAGAGTTAATAGAAAAATAAGCTCAGTAATTACTGGTCCTATGCATAATAAGTGCTGGTATCTGTTCAGGGAACGGCTCTCCCACGAATCCTTCCTCCCTCATGCAACTCGCCCCCTATAGCATGGGTGTGAGCACACGGGGTGTGTCCCCCACAGACCATCTGCTGCCCATCACATACCACCACCTCTCTAGGGGCCATGCTATGAGGCTGTGAAGCCAGTGAAGTCCAGCAGCCCCCGTGGCCTGGCACGGAAGGGCTTGTGCTTGCCCACTGTGGTCACAGAATGGCCACGAGGAACGGGGACCAGCTGTTTCCCTCCCTGTCCAAATCACCCACCTCTGGTTCCTGGACTGAGACATGTGCTTGGTTAGCACTGACGCTGCTCCCCATGAAAATTTCCCATACTCACCGCAGTGGTAGGGCAAGAAGAAAAGCTCAGCTCAGTCCTTTGCAGTTAAAGAGTTAACAGTACTTTGCATTGATTATTGGCAGGATTTTTGTGCTGACCTCCAAATCAAACTAAGATATGTCAATAGAATTTGGTTGCCAGAAGAAGACAAATATTTTTGAGGACGCAGATATTAGTTTCTAAGCCAGCCACTGGTATTGCACATTCACTGGTGGCTAAACAGAAACAGTAGGTCTGGAAACCCAGGAGAATGAAATATTTACAGCCCATAGCCATGGCATCCCCATAGGAACCAAGGGAGCAGCAAAGACAAGTTTTCAGCATTTTCTGCACTGTGCTGCCTTGCCATGCCTGGAGAACTAGCTGATAGGGTATAAAACCCTTCTCTGTGCTGCGTAGCCACCCTTCCTCCCCATGGCTTGAGGGGCTGCATCACCAGCCTGTTACGGACCCTGACTTTCCTAGTGTAGATGGATGAGGCCATGGAGAAAAATGCATTATTATTTTACTTAAATAGTTTAAATTTCCCAGTACCAAATGCCCTAGGAGTCTTTGCAATTAATCTTACTACACAAGAATAGTGACCATCCAGCAGTATTACAGATAAATCTGTTAGGCAGCGTGCACACTCAGCCTGCCAACAGTAGTAAATAAATGCTTGTAAGTGAACTCCAGCAGTAAATCAGAGATTTTTTTAAAACAACAACAACAACAACAACAACAACAAAAAAAACTTTCCCCCTTGTTTCTGGAATATGTCCTCAGCCTCTCCCCAGAATTACCCCTAATGAATGGCTTCCACCAGATACCACAGCAGCAGATTCCAGGACCCCAGGATCCAATCCAGCCCTTGCCAATGAGGAGATTTTGCCTTGAGCTCCCTGAAAGACTTCCCCAGCCCCATGGAGAACAGCTCAGGGGCTTTCCTGCCACCCCCCACTCCCCGCCCAGCAGCTTCTCCATCCCTTTCTGCAAAGGAGAAAGCCTTTTGACTTTGGTCTTGGCCTCAGCCATGAGCTGAGTTGGAAGTCTGGGTGGGATTCACTATTATCACAGTGTTGCCTTTGGCAGTCCAACATTCCCTGCAAGGATTGATGGCTCTCCCTGCTGATTTGGCATCAGATCCCTCCTCTCAAGTGTCATTATGTTCATCCTCTTGGGGTATATGGGCTCAGGTCCAGCAGTAAACACATAAAGTAAAACACGAGGTATGCCAAACATTTTGTATTATCATAATTATTTTAAAATAATGCATTTACCTGGAAAGGCTTAGCTCATACTCAGCATCTGGTTTTTGGTCAGCTCATGCTCTTTTTTTTTTTTTTTTTTTTTTTTTTTTTTTTAAAAACAGTTTTCCAGCTGAGTAGACAGAGGAACACACCAAGACCATACAAATTGCCAAAGGTCACACAGAGAATCTCTGGCTCACGCAGGATTTATAGGGAGATTTGCCCTGGCTTCCATCAGCAATTCATGTTGTCTCTGTTTGGGTTTGCTCTGACACTAGGGGTTCCTGATTCAGCCTTGCCAGTTCATAAGACTTTCTCATGAGTCTATTAATATTTGTGGCCTCTCAGAAAGCCGACTAATTGTTCAAGAATTTCAGACTTGTATGAATTAAGCTTCTAGCTGTGGTGACAGCAGAGCAAAAATAACTTAGAACAAAAGAAGACTGCTCTATCTTCTCAAGGCCTTGAAACTGGAGTAAAGTTGCCTTTCTTTAAAAAACACATAATCTTCTAGCCTGATTCCCGAGCTTTGGAAACCATCTTTGTATTTTGTGACTACTTGGAGCTCCCTTCCTGTCAAGTTACTGATACTTCTAGACTTCCTTATATCTTTTATCCCAAATGTTATTTTATTCCTTTCCCCCCTCCCTTTGACATTTAATTCAAGAATGCTGCTCTACTTTTCTTTTTCAGCTTCTGTTCAATCTTGGATTTTATTTCTGTAGATACATTTTTTTTTTTTTTAATGGGGAAAAGGGTGTTCTGTTTTGAGGTTTATCTAATTTTATTTCTGCTCAAAGGGCTCCATATATCTCCTTCAATAACAGAATTCAGAAAACTCTTAGCCCCAGACCAAGATGTCAGGATATTCAGACATCTTAGGTAGTTGCTAATCCCTTGCCATATATGAGATATACAACTGCTCAAAACTTCTGAGAGAGTGAACGTGATGCACAGGACCAGACTTCTGGATAATCCGGCAAGCCAGGCAGCTTCAGCTATCAGTACGATGGAGATCCCCATGCAAAGACATAAGTTTTTGACAAAGATAAGGGGATAGAGTTTAAATTGAATCTTACCAGAACAGTTATTTCTGGTTTTAATCAGGGCTGCACTGAGTTAGATATAGATTTCAGCTCAGTGTCTATGCAAAATATACCGGCAGGCCTGAAACTGCCCATTTGCCCTGTGAAAATTGCATAATAACCTTCCATCCCCCTTCCTACAGAGACACAGATCTTAACATCCCTGCAGTGTTAACTGCCTAGTACAGCATGTAATTATATACAGAGAATTATCCCTACACTATGATTAGCCAAATGCATTCATATGCATGTGAATTACTCTTTGTGCTGACACGGTGAAAGGCTGGAGGCCGCATTTTTCTCGAGGGGATGGAGAGGAATGTGCTTGTGTGGTCCTCCAGGGGTGCCCTGCTAATGGGAAACGTACTTCTTGCATCTCATCTGCCTGCAGCAGGGAGAGCCTCTGGAGCTGGAGACGTGCTCTGGGTGTGAGCCCTCCGAGCGCCACCCTCTCTCAGAGCTGTGCAGGCTGCATGCTATGTTGCTGTAAAGGAGGTGGTGAATTATTTTCTTATGCCCAGCAATCTCCATATGAGGCTCTTCAGGCCTGGTAATGGACAAAATTGATGCAAACGGGAGGGACTAAGCTTACAAAGTGTGCTCCGTGGGTGGCACATCAGCTGCTGAAGAGAGAAATACCAGTGTGGAAAGTCCTGAAACTCACCTGACACACCCATGAGTCTTTACTTGTGGCATAGGGGAAGGGTGCACTTCCTAGCCTCCCACAGCTTCAGCTTCCTACTTGTCCACTTAAGCAGGATGTGAAAGGAGAGTCTTTCCAAAAGCAATTTTATTCTCTTCCTGCTACACAGTTCTTAAGGAGGAAGATGACACAGGCAAGTCCTTCTAATAGTCCATAGGACCCCTGAATGGGTAACTCCTTTCTACCAAGGGTTCAAACTGTCTTTCAGGGCTGGTGGCTGCTATTAGTGTGACTTCTGTCTCCTTGTTAACTTGGTCACCATGGGGCCATGATACTCTGGTTGGATTTCTGCTAGTTGGCACATGCTAGGAAGGAGAGGTGAGCCTTGCAGGTCTGATCTGGGGTCCTTCTCACAAGGGAAATATAGGACATGCAGCTATTTCAGAGCACGATGGTTGGCTCTCACTTGAATTTTAAATCTTGGGGATGGTCATTAGGGGAGAATAATTAGTTTGAAGCTAAATGAAGTTGATACAGCTCAGTGCCACCATGAGCATGGAAAGCTGCAGTGGCACTGCAGGGCTTTCTATGGCAGGAAGGATACTTCTGGGTGTGCGTTGGTGCTCATTCTGCAAGAGCTTTACAACTTCAGGTGGTTGAGTATGGGCAAGCCCGAGGAACCAAGCCTGCCTTCATTATAGTAGTGAAAGTCTGCAATAATTCTGAGTAAGCTGCACAGCTACTATAAATTTCCCCCATAAGTGTTTCTTCCTGGATTGTTTCCTTTATGTGGTAGTGAGGCTAGGGGTTCACAGTTAAATGCTATTAAAATATTAAGTATAATTTTCTTCTATATTATCTCTCTGGAAAGAATGTGCAGGAGATGGCACGCCATGTGAAATGTAAATACAGGTATTCCAGGGCAAGCAGCTTCTCTCAGGATATGGTGATCCCTGAATTATGTGCCTGGGGGTTATGTCTTTGATTTAAAAGCTTTTTTTTTTTTTTTTTTTTTTTTTTCCCTGGTCCACCCTTGCTAATTAGCAGACTAATCACCGGCAGCCAGCTACTACAGGCTGGAGCAGAAAAGAGGAAGTTTTTAAGCTGCAGCCAGATCAGCCAGATCTGTGTAACTTTCTTGGTTTGGAAAAAAATCAGATGCAAGCAAAGGTGCTGAGCATACAAATGCTGATCCGTATCTATCGATGAAGGTTATAGCATTGCAGGCACATGAGAGAGCTTTGTAGCCAAATCAAACAAATGTTTGCAGAATGAAAACGTTCCTTGTGTGCCAGTTCTCTCACTGCGCTCTCATGCACTTCTGGCCAAGAAGCCTCATCACAACACCAGCCACAGAAGACTGGGCATACCGGGGAGGCACCTCCATCAGTGATGCCAGCATGTGACCAGCAGTGTCCACAGTTGTGCGGGATGGTGGGTGTCTCGAGTTGCCTGGGGGTGCCACCAATGGTGCCATACAGGGTCTCCTGCTGGGCTGTCAGCACTGCTTGCTGTGGAGGTGCTCCTGTGCTCTGCCATGGCATATCACACCTACCTTGCTCTCTCCACCTTGCTTTTCTGCAGATGGTAATGGGGGAAGCCATGGTGGGGTACCCGGGGTAGGGAATTAATATTTCCTTGCTTTGCAGCTCTTGGCCACCCTCCTTGTCCACTTCTTCCTCACCTTCTGGATGCTTTATGGCTCGGACAGGAGTTCCTTGATCCTTGCTCCAAGGATAAATCATCCACAACTAAGTACAAGCGGTGTTAAAAGAACTGAGAAGGTATTGAGTATTCTGGAAATATAGATGAATGTTTTCAGCATGGAAAGAAGTATATTAATATTGTTTACACTATTAATACATAGTCTTACGTCCTGATGAGTCGATATTTCAAAAAGAACAAGCTGTTCCACTTAATTTTGTACATTAAACACTGAAGGGAACTGGGTGTTTCCAATGCACCCTAGGTCCACCATACAAAGAGCTCCTCTTACAATAACAGTGAAAGAACAAGCACAATTCCATGCTTGCTTTCACCATGAACTCCCATGGGCTTCACTTGTGCAGGTAAAAATACTTTGAAGAGCATCCACTTTCCTGTGGGCCCCCTCTGGCAGAAGGAGATCAGCACAGTCCTTCCTCTTCCTCTAAGAGGACACAGAGACAGGCTCCTTACCCTACACTTATCTGTCCCCTGGATGCCATAGTGTCACCTCCCACCAGACCAGGTTGCCCAAAGCCCCATCCAGCCTGGCCTTGAACACATCCAGGGATGGGACATTCACAGCTTCTCTGGGCAACCGGTGCTAGTGCCTCACCTCTGAGTGAAGAATTTATTCCTTATATCTAATCTAAACCTACCTTCTTTTAGTTTAAAGCCATTCCCCCTTGTCTTACCCCTACACTCCCTGACGAAGAGTCCCTCCCCAGCTTTCCCCAGTCCCCCTTTAGGCATTGGAAGGTTGCCGTAAGGTCTTCCAGAGCCTTCTCTTCTCCAGGTTGAACAACCCCAACTCCCTCAGCCCGTGCCCATAGGAGAGGTGCTCCAGCCCTCTGATCATCCTTGTGGCCCTTCTCTGGACCCACTGTAATAGGTCTATGTCTTTCTTGTGCTGGGGGCCCCAGAGCTGAACACAGTGCTCCAAGTGGGGTCTCTCAAGAAAGTTTATGAAGGCTTTTCTTCCAGGAAAGACAGTGAGGCTTATTGCAGGATTTCTGTTAGTAGCAGAAATTTGCTTGCTTTAATGGCCCATCAGAGACAGCTTTTAAAGTGGCACCCAGGAAACTGCTGCAGATGTGAGCCAAGATACCAAAAGGAAGGTATTGCCTACATGCCCCCTGAGCACCAGTCCTGCAGGAGTGATGTTTCTGTGCACATGAAGAAATTCTGCTTTACTTTTGAGGAGATCACTGTCAAATCCTCAGAGGGTTGTACAGCATGGGATTGAATCTGGCACGAGAACAGAAGCCACATGAAACATGAAGGGAGATCATTTAGGAACCAATGAACACCTCAGCAAATCATCAGAAACACAGAGTTCGCCTGAGTACTTTTCCTTGTGTCTGCTGCTGGTCTTCCCCACAGTGCTGAGCTCTCACACCTCTGCCTGATTCCTATCCAGCAGTTTCAGTCTACTGGAAAAGAAGAGCTCCCTAATGCACAGGATAGCATTTGAAAGTTGATTGCCTGCCATCCAAATGTAAAACAGCCACTAAGTCTCAGATCCTGAGTTTTCTATTAGCCTCCGGCCATTTTATTCCTTCCCTTAAAACAAACAGGTTGTCACTGACCTCAGTTAAACCCACAATGAAGCCTGATATGACTTTATTTACGCATTAAGTGGAACGAGCATAGTCACAACATCTACAATATCTTATAAATCAATCTTCTCTCCAACAGTGTTTCCACCCTTTTGCCATAGACAAATGGAGCAAATTCATGGACCATATTTATATAAACAAATGTTAAAGGTAACAGGTTGAGTTGAAGGCATCCTAAATACATGAGATGTGCTTTTTTTTTTTTTTTTTTTTTTTTTTTTTTTTTTTTTTTTTTTTTTCTGGATGGAGTGTGTAGGCAATAAACCTGCCTCTTGGGCAAATGCCTGAAAGAGTCTTCCTATGCTTAAAATCAGGACAAAGCTTCAAAATGTAAAGGTGCTGTGCTACAAAAATACACTGCACTTATGGTCCTGTGTCTAACACCACCCTGTTAGATCCAATGCTCTTCCTAAGGCATTGTTTCTTGAATTCCTCAGAGGAGGAATTTGTCCTTGGACAAATCTTTCTGTGCCAGGAGTCCATCTTCAGCAGCCCATGACTTACCTCTCCAACTAATCTGCTCTCCCACTGCTGGTAGGGCTTGCAAAAGCTACAAAAGATCTAGTCATCCAAGGCAGACTCAGCTGCAGATAATCAACCCAATCCTGTCTAGCAGCAGGCTGGCACTGAGGAATGCAAGCACTTTCATGGCCCTGCTCCCCAGTGGGATTTGCTTTTCCCTGGAGATTTTGCCCCTGGCTGAAGACCACTTCCTCTTGCTATTCAGTTGTGCGAGCAGGCAAAAGAAGCCCCTGCCCACCTACCTAGAAGTTTCCCTCTGTGAACTGAGATTAAAGAAAACCCTCACTTTCCAATCCTTTCTGGCATAACCCAATACAGAGTGTGACCGAAGTTGGCAGGGTTCCCACTCCTGCAATTCAGTGATCGTTCAAGAATTAATTAGGCAATAAAGTAGAGGAGATTCAGCTCATTTGATCTAACAGTTTGCCAGGGAATGGTGGCTATGGCTTCATCTGATATACATACCTTATAACTCAAATACTGATTCCATATAGTCTCCAAAAATACATTAAAACCAGCTGTGAAATACAGTGCTGCCATAAACTAAATTGAAGAGAAAAACTCTTTTGAAACTTTAGCCTTGAAAAGCATTAAGAGATCATCAGGTCTGCTTTAAATAAGACTATTTATGTGAACTGTCAGAAGTGTAAGCTATATATAATCAGAAGTCAAGAAGCTAGGACATCAGAGAGATCTCTGAGCTGCCCGCATCGTGATGGGAACAGACAAGGAAATGCCCACTGCCCAACTGCAGAATGAGCTCACCAGTAAAATTGTTAGGAAAGCAGTTTTAAAAGAAGTTCATTCAACTTGCTGGAGCAATTTCCCAGTCCCACTGTAATAACTCCTTGCAAGGACAACACTATTGCAGACTAAGGCTGTTCAGAGATGTCTTTTCCAGTATAACATGGTGAAAATTCTTAATGGTGAAAATTGCTCTTGCTCTGTTAACCACAGGGGCTAAAAGGCTCTTTGTCTTCCCCCAGGCAGATTCTCACAGATGCAGAAATTTCTACCCCTTTCTGCATCCCAAATTCTGAGTTACCCAGGAGCTGCTGCCTCTCCCGTTTGCTTCCATCTGGCATTTCTTCCAGGTAGCACTTCCCAAAGGTGGGTTTTATCACATCATGCTTCTGGAGATTACAGCCAGACATCTTTCAGTTGTTTTGCAAATAGTACTTCTGTAAATAAATCATTGACCTTAAAAATTCCCATGGAAAATGGCAAGAGCTGGGTAGGCTGGAGACCGGTAAACAGAGATGCTGATCAGTGTTACACATCCCACCACCACAGCAATTAACCTTGGTTGCAGCTCTCGAGCTCTGTCTTGGTGACAGTGATGTAGCATATTTTATTATGCTTGGAAGGACTCCACAGTCTCAGGAATGCACTATGCACAGAAGATGGGATTCTCCTTTAAGATGCATGAAGATGTTCAGTATAAACGATGGATAACTTCTTAGGGCTGTGCTGAATCAACAACATACGTTTATTATCTGGTTTATATTTCCATGTTGTTCAGCTTCTTTGTGAGACTACAGGGAAATGTTAACAAATTAATTGCATCCACTGCTAAAAGGTACTGTAAGAGCTGTTCTCAATCATCTGCTTTATACTGATAGTGTGTGTAGGAGGTTGTGTTGTTTACTGCCAACTATCATTTGTACTACCATAGCACCTAAGAGCCTCAGAAATGTAGCAGGTTCCATTGCAGAGATGCCATGAAGACAGAAAAAAAACAGACCATCACAGTCTCAAAAACCCCTCTGAGGTGTTAATCCCTGAAGACAATTTAAAGTAAAAAACAGTGTAACTCAGCCATTCTCACTTCTTTAAAACTTTCACCTTTTCTTTCTAGATGAAACTGGGACTCAGAAGCTTTTTGTTTCTCATCTTCTGTCTCTTTAAGTTTTATCTGCAAGACACTAGATAAAGTTAAGCCTAAAATTGAATATGTATCTTTTTACTTCAGCTCAAACTGCATTGTTGGCATGATGGTGTTACCCTGATAACATTGTGACATGGGGTACTTCGCATATATTGGGATCTGTATCCTTCTAATTAGCCATCAGCTAGATAAACTTCAAGGGGAGGAATTTTCCAAAGGGTCTGGAATGCAGGCGGAAGATAAAGAGATAATATCCTAGTGAGGTATAAAACAAACCAAGTATGGTGTTTGGTACTGTGATGCAGCTCTGTCAAATTGGAGCACACAATGTAAACAGTATATTAAAAAAGTTAATGAAGCAAATTTTTCAGTTATCAGACAACCCTACTGCAACAGGACTGGGTCAGTGCTCCATGCCTACAGAGCGGTTTTCAACCTCATAATCCACAGACCCATAGAAGTCCTGAGGCTGCTCCCAGAGGCTCTGGGAAGAGGGTTATAAACAGGCTCCCACCAGCTCCCCAAGGGTCCTCACATCTATTAGAAAATATTTTGGGAGGCATGTTTCTTCACCTCTTTCCCTAAGCAAAACAAAGCCAAGCCTTCATGCCCAAAGTATTATTTCAGCTTCTGAAGATGGTTCAATGGAGTCAACATAAGAAGGCCCTATATTTACCCAGGCAGACTGCTACCTGTGTGGATGACAGGCCCAGCTTTTCTCATTCCACCCTCCCTGGTAGAACATATTGTCAGGACTCAGTAAACTACTTGCCTTGAGTTTTCTGCATTTGCTGGCAAAGGTCCATGACTTCTTTTGCTCATTACTGCTTATAGAGGAAAGTGGAACATGAGGCAGTGATGTTGCCCCTTACAAGGGAAAAACTGAGAATCCAAAGTGATCTCATGACTCCAAACAGAATCAGATGATAAGCCTGGGAAGCTTACCCGGCTATAATGGTGCCTTGTACCAATCAACAGCTCAGGATTAGTAGGATTAAAGTAAATCTTATTTCTGGCCTTCCATGTCTGAATTTCTGTTTGGCATGTGGTCAACAAAGCAACCGCCTTTTGCAAGGTAGTGTGACAAATTTGTTTTTCCGTAAACATTATGGAAAAAAAAATGTTCTTGAGAAGTCTGTGAAGTGCTCTGTATTATCTGTGGAGATGGTACTAAAATTGGAGCAGAACACAATGTTCAACTCTCATTTTATAAAAGAGCACGACAGCAGCACATCATGAAGTCACACACTTACATCTTCTCAGATGAGGTAGGAGAAGCATTTTCTCTGTCATATGCACCTTCTCCTTACACCACACCCAAGTCCTCCAGATGAAATACTTTGTATTATTTTTAATGTTCCTTCTTGTACTCTGAGTATGTAATCACAGATGAGCATTGTCTGCCACACTTCAATTGTTAGCCAGATGCAATGGAGAAAGGAGGTTCAAGGACACGAAAGGACACAGATAACACAAAAGCAAAATAACTGGTATTTTGCAGTTGCAAAGGTGCTGAGATTGCAAGCTTTAAACAAAGCCTGATGTCTGAGCATGCTAAGGTTTGGAATGATCTCTGCCAGCAATTTTCCTCTTAAACAGAGACTCCATTTCTAAAAATGTCAGGTTAAAATCTGATTCTTCATCGTGTTAACTTCTCAGAATGGGGTGACATTTCTGAAAGATCTCTCTGTTTTCCATAAACTCTGATCTCTCTTGTGCTTGCGGCTAATAATTGACTCCTGCTCAGGTACCAAAAGGAGGCATGCCCCATGTATAGGCATGTCCAAACCAGCATGGTGCAAATGGCTGAGCTCAGTCCCAGCTCAGGAACAAATGGACTGCATTTCTCCTGCTCTCCAGGCTTCTGCTCTGCACCATGGGGCTGCTGACTTTGATAAATACTGATGGCTAAAAGATACACAAAACATTTGCAGTGGGGAGGAGATGCCAGGTCTGCATTTTGGATGCAGACCTAATTTGGTAGGACTATTTGAAGCATCGAGTATCTAATACCTGAAACCAACAGACCTTTTAACCTATTCCCGGTGAAGTTCACTCAGGAAAATTAACAACGTTAGGGGTTAGCTCTTTGACTAGTAAAAGGCTGAAGTTTGTAATCCCTAGAGGCAGGGATTAACATTTTCAGATTGGGAATTATGCCTTGAACACCTCCTCAATTCTTTGCTGTCAATGCCGGGTGGAGGGGAAGCTACTCGCTCCCTGGTTTATGGTCTGAAAGTTTCTGGGTTAGAATGTTAGGCATTAAAAATTACAGAGCTCCACTGGCGTCACTCCGATTTACAAGAGTGAAAGATCTGCCCCAGCATGTACGGTGATTTTCTTCAATTAAAACCATGTCTTTAAGAGCATGTGCCTGTACTGTCCCCTGTGGCCCCACAGCTGCTGCTGCTGCTGTCTTCTGGTAGCAAAGAGGAATAACAGCTTTTTTATCTGAACACCACCAGGCATAAAGATCACGCTGGCAACAAACAAGGTATCGTGTAACAGCAGGGATCTTCTAAAGGAGTGTTTTCAGTTTTACGGGAGTTTTCGGTCCAGAGTGGAAGCGTTAGTGCAGGTCCAGTAAGAAATATAATACCAGGAGTGAATTGCAATAAACATCTTTTAAAGGGTGAAGCTCAGGGCTTAAGTGATCCTTGTGGAGATACAGGCCTACGTTAATGTTACCAAAGCAGAGTTAATGGGCCAGGCAGTCAGCTGGTGCAAAGGGAGCCCCGCTCAGTAGGAAGGCAGGAGTAGCAATTTCATTTATTGCTCATCATTATTAAGCGACTCATCCACTAAGCCAGTGGGGGCATGTCACTTTCCTTCCAGAGCTTGTGGCTGGCTACCAGCTACTAATGTCAATGGATTAATAAGGGGGATAATATAGGAACCCCAGAAAACCATTGGGTATGGGTTGGCCTGATGTCCCCGAAGCTGGCAGGGCTGCACCACGACACACGGATGCGCACCCTGGAGCAGGCACTCACTTCTCAGCTGCATTAGGCTCTTGCTTTTGCTAGGAAGGTGTCAAGCCCAGGAAGCCTGGATAACAAGGGGGTAGGTGCATGCATAGAAATGCGCAGCCCATTTCCCAAAGCCTTCCCTTCTTCCCCAGGGACATCCTTTGGTGGAAGGACCTGGGACTTGTGGAGGCTTCGTCAAGCTCCACCCTGGGGTTCCTCTGCTTTTCAGTTTCTACAAAAAGTGAAGGCCAAGTTTGGGTTGAAAAGGCTTAACAGCCGTGAAAAGTGATACCTAGTGCTTGCAGGTTTCTAAATGGCATCCTGCTGGAGGAAGAGACCACTAACTCTGCCTGCTAACTCCTTGGTCTGTGATCAGAGCACCCGGCCAAACTTGGGCTGAACAACCCCTTGTCCCCCCTTGTTTCATTGCTTTGTTATGCATATAGAGTGTTAATTGCCTGATAATTCACTTCCTATGGCCCACACACTTTGTCTTCTCACAGGATTCAGCTTTGACAGCTGACATGAACCGCTCCGATCTAATTCCAGTACATTCACACGAGCTGTATGGATTATTCCCGGCGTTTGTAGGATGTGTTTGAACTTCCATAGAAGAAAAATCAGAGGCTATTCTTCAACAGTGACCCCACTGGAGAGTAAGCCTTAACCTTTGTTCTCTCATCTAAGGTATTAAATTAATTATGGAGAGCAAGATAAGTAGCTCTCAAGAACAATTTGTGCTTTAGTAACTCATTTCATGTAACCTAAGACCTCACGCTTGATCAGTGATGTTGCAGTGAATTTTTAATGTGTTCTGCGCATGGATTTTTTCTGAATTGCCACTTCAGTTTGATTTTACTTTACAGTGCTCAGTGTTGTATGCTTGTCAAGGCAGACTTTGCAGGAGTGGAATTCTGCGCCTAGTTTTGAAATGGAAACAATATTGTTGAGACATTTTGCCTGTGGTAAGATTTTCAGTATTGTGACAAACGTTGAGATAGTAACAAATGTAAGTAAAGCTGTAGGAACAAGGTTAAAACATGCTTCCTTTCCTCGTGCTGCTCCTTGCTCTTGATTGATTATCAAGGCTTTTTTTTTTTTTTTTTTTTTTTTTTTTTTTTTTTTTTTTTT
>CM021765.1:125731803-125742925 GCA_011076525.1 Nettapus auritus | reverse complement strand
TTTTTTTTTTTTTTTTTTTTTTTTTTTTTTTTTTTTTTTTTTTTTTGAGTAAGGGATTAGATACAATTCCAAAAGTGGTATAGATGCATATCTCCTGAATATCGTGGGTCCTGCATCACTCATTTGGACATCATTGTCCTGACACATTGTCCACACAGCAACCTCATTGCAACATCATTGCCCAGGCCTGGATGGGAGCCCAGGGTGGTTAGCATGGACTATGCCATAAAGAACCAGAGGGAGTGCTCTTGGTTCTTATTCAGACGCTCAGAATATTTTTATTTGCCTGTACAGGGTTGGCTGCTGCTAAAATAGGTGCAAAACAGTAAATATTCCTAATTAATCCGTGGTAAAAAAATGCACACATCATGTGGAAACTGACGTCAATAACAGAGGCAATAGCAGCTATGAGATATCCACATAAAAGTCTTAGCCAATACTTCAAATACAATGGTCAGCTTGTTGACATCATTCTTACAGGTGGAGCATCCAACCAAACTGCCATCCCAGTTAATGGAAAGGAAGGTGTTTTCTTTTTAACCATAATAGGTAATGAATAGATGCTGTAGTGCCTTCAGAAACAGTTTTCACACAGCAGAAATCATACATGATGATTCAGTATCCCCTCCTGTAAACTGGTTACCCTGCTCACTCTTCCTACCTAGCTAGATCGATTAAAGTCAGCAAGGTATTTTATAAGCACTGGGGCTTTTATAGTCTACTATGGCCACTCTTTTTTTCTGATGTTTCCCCCCATATACCTTATGCTCCCTCAAAAATTTCCTGGGGTCATTATTCATCTGCTATCCAGATGAGAAGAGCATGAGACTCCAGGAAGTTCATTGTAAACCTTAATATTGCTAATCTGATACAGAAGATGGTGAGAATAGTGTGATCATATCTTTCTGCAAAAGGGAGATATTGGGGCACAGATTCATTCCACCTGACTCGTGATGTTGGTTCGTAACTGAGATGTCCAGGTTTGGAAGCCAATGCCTATAGAAAACAGGGACAGATGCAGGGATTTTTAGAGCACAGTTCAGGTTTTAGCAAGATGGTTAACCCACTGACCCACAAAATTAAATAAAGAATACAGGGGTTGCATATACTTTTCTTGTTGTTTGTAATCACCATTAAGAGCCTCACCTTTGGGTAGGAGTGCCCCCAGAATCCCCACCAACCTGTCCTTTTTTCTGCAGCCTCTCTCCCCAGTCCTTATCGCCAACTGCCCTGAAGGGCCTCTGCCCACAGCATATAGTCTGATTTGGGGGGTGATCCTGCAGTATGGCCATCATTTTATAATCACTTACAGGAAGACAAATCTGTGAATGTGGAATGAGGACTAAAAGAAGTTAAACGACTCTGCTCAGATGCCTTGCACTCAAGATGTACCCTTTTTATTTCCAGAAATGTTTATTTGACTTACTAACTTCAGAGTTATTTTTCTTTGAGCAATAAATATTCCATAACACCCAAAATGTTTTAAACCTCTCTTCTGGCAACAACTTAAATTTGCTGAGGTCTCTTGGTATCTGAATGGTATTATATTGGATTAAACTTTTCAGAGGTTCTTTTGACACATCTGCATAAATGTCAATAGAACTAGAGCAAGAAGGGACAAGAAGAGAAGCTTTTGGAAATCAAGACACTTGTGTAATGTCTTAAATGTGGACCTAGATGGCTTTTGTGCCTGCATTATTATTTATTTATTTTTGATACATAGTTGCATAATGTTTGTGATGCTTGTTTAATAATGCTTCATTAATCATAGTTGATGCCATCAGCAAAACTCCACCTCCTGCTCCAGCTCCAGTAGTGCTAGTTCAGAGAGCTTTAATTAAAAATATTTAATGGAAAATACCTAGTTATTTTGCAAGCTGAAGCCAAACAGTCTGCCTACCCTGGCCAAAATACTTACCTTGCCTGCTCACCTCTGCGTTTGTGGGTGGCTCTAATAATATTTGAAACTGTGTCAGGTTTTCTGATATTAGGCCTCATCACTGTATATTTAATGCTGTGTATGTGGAAAAAATATAATTCAGAGAATTATATTGTGAGTATTAAGGTAAGCTGCCTCTTATAAGCAAATGTGAGTGTCCATATGTTGTACTCAAGATCTCAAAACCAATTTAAATTGCTTTCTTCAGGACAGGTGCAAAGTACTTGGTAAAGGGGTATACTTTACTCTGTCCGCATATGAGTTATGTCTCATAATGTACACAAACGTGGGTCTCTATCATTAATGGTAGGCTTCATGAACTAATGTCCCCTGGCTTCTTTCCTACGAACTGTGAACTTCAGTTGCATCATGGTTTGAATTTCATACAGCTGTATGCCTTTGCATTGAAATTATAAGAAAAGTCAGTCTGAATATATCAGAAAAGCGATAGCAACAGAACAACTTTTTGGATGCTAGAAAACAGGAGGAAGTCTCCTGGATGATTTTGCTGCTATTCCATCATCCCTTATTGACTTGGGTGCTCCTTTTCAGGTTGTTAACTACTAAGGGCATTTTATGTCCTGTTATTTGACTTCAAGCAATTGGTTGCCACGGAAACAGTAAGACACAGCTTTGGGCATCTTTGGGGCCAAATTCTAGGTGAAAATCTCAGTGGGAAAATTGTCATTGTGAGATAGCTGGGTTTTAAATCAAAGCCCAAGGATCTCAGCTTAACAAAGGACTTGAAGTGAGATGTGGCTGGTCTTGTCTCTCTTGATAACCAAGGACTTGTAACTAATGGAGGAACTGGGATTAGCCATGGAAAAGGCAGGGAAAAAAAAAAAAAAAAAAAAAAAGAGGGACCTTGTATAGAAGACCTTAAAAGAGAGCGTATGTCAAAGCATCACCAAACTGATGTAAGCAGGAAAGTGGTGGGGAGTGAAGTTTGCACAGGTATGGTGTTCTGTTAGTGCAGTTGTTATCTGTATGCAGATGTTGCATTGGCTTTTCTGGTTAGTGCCTCTGGTGTTACTGATAATAGCAGCAATAAAGGCTTTTTTAATTTTTATTATTTCTTAAAATAAGAAATTACTTAACAGACTAGCTTTCTCAGTAAAGGAGATATACAGTTTTGCACAGGTTAGAGTGTCCTCCTTTAATGCTGCTACATTTCAGTGTATGTATAAGGCATCAGAGAGTTTACTCAGGCTGGCTTGAACAGATGGAACCTTAAGTCTAGTTGGGAGGTTTTTGAGCATTACCAAAACGCTTTTAATACCTCTTGTTTCTGCACCTGCAGGAAATACTGTGTCATCTGCCAAAGCCCAAATTTCAAGGATTAGCTAATAACATTTTCTTTGAAAAAGAGAGCTGATTCTTAACCAGTGTTGTGAGCCTTTGAAGTCTCTGTAATCTATTTTCACCATCCGCTTTTAATGAGCCTTTGAATGTTACTCTGCAATTTTTTTTAATTATTTTTTTTTTAAATTTGTTGGGAGAAGGGGATACACACTCACTTTTCTCCAAAGAATTTTAAAAATTCATTATTGCAAATAACTTTCACAGTGCCAGAAGACTAAGTCATATATGGTAAATAAATCATAGCTTTATTGGATTCTCCATCCTAGAGGTCAATGAGATGTAGAAGAAAATCCCAATTAACTCATATCTGATTTGGGTCTCTTTTCTCACCATGTAGGACAGCTATTGGTGGCATTTCTTCCAGTTCTTGAAATCCTATGCTCTGTACTACTCCATATTCTTGAAGTAGTGACTACCAGTATGCCCATGCAGTAATGCAGAATGTTTTGCAAACATTCAACAGTGTTTACAAAATTAGCAAATCTAACCATAAACCAGTTAGTTTTGTAGCAGGTCAGGAGCTCAAAAGTGATTTTTGTTGTTGGCTTTTGCAGGGGCCTTTACAGACAGCGAGCTCCTGAATCTCCACGCCATGCTTCACCCCTGTCTGTGAGTGCAGACATAGACAGGCTTGTGTAACATGAAGGTCCACTGACATTCCCTTGTGTGTCAACTCATGCAATGCCTGTGCTGGTGCTGGTGGACACCTCACTCTGGGAAGACCTCTGTCTCTGATCCCTTCTGGCCTCCTCTGAGGTGCACCTGGGGCAGCTCAGCAGGTGGAGGGGGAAGGATATGGTGGCGGGGACTCAGCCTCTTGAACAAACTCTGCAGTCACACGCCAAGGATGTGGGCCTGGCCTCGCAGTTGCTCCTGGAGGGCTCAGCATGGTTCTGCAGGCTGTTTTGACTGGCAGCCCAGGTCTCCCCCTCGGTTTCTGTGTGACCACAACCACAGGCTTGCTGTCGACGCCTCCAGACACGGGAGAGCAGGCCCCGGCCTGCGCGACTTCTTCGTTAGTGCTGCTCGAAGCCATAATTATATCATATGAGAGGGTTTTCCTCTTGCCAGCAGACAGAGTTAATGTACAAAATCTGAAGTAGTAATTTTAGGTATATTGCAGCTCGACTGTAAACAGGATAGGACTGATTTTTTATTTTTTTTTTATTTTTCTCTACACAATGAACAGAGCCCATTAGGCAGAGTACGGAAGGAGTAGACATAAATGTGGGTAACTGTATAATAGCCCTGTTTATCCCTAAAATAAATGTAGACTTTAATGACATTCCATTATTTAACCTGTTTCTGTATCTCTCTCAAACCCAAAAATTATCTTTTCAGTTCCTCTACCATATTTTTCTTGTTTAAGAGCAGATGACTAATTATGCTTCTATAAACTTTGTTTGCCTTTGAAACAGTAATCACTTACTCTGTCAGACTTTTCCTATTATGGTGCATTTTCGGAGCACTTAAAGTATTACTTGTTAGCTAAACAAAACAGGGATCAGATTTGACTGGCCATGATGAGACCGCAAGTTGTCTCAGACTAAGAAGGATTTATGTCAGAAGATGCTTCTCCAGAAAGCCAGGCCAGTGCTGGGCACTGCCATGTGTCAGAGCTGCTCAGCCTGCCAAAAAGCACACGCCATGAGCCCTGCTCTGCTGCAGGAGTTAAATCGGCAGTGTTTGGGGTGCCTTCCCACTCTGCTGGTGGAGGGTTGGAAGCCCTGCCAAGCCACTGCACGTAAAGCTAGTCTTTTTGCCTCCGTTGTGGACAAAGAGGTGGAAGAAGGAATTAGCCCACCTACTAAGCTATTATTTATCTTTTGTTATTTTGATTTCTTTCAGAATCAAAGAGTTACTCCTGGCAGACAAACTTCTATGCATAATGGAAATCATACAGATGGAAAGAGTACGTGCAGGGCAGCATGAGCTTTTGAATTTACTTGCCCCAGCGGTCTTCAAATCTGATCTGCTCCCCCCCCCCCCCCGGGGGTTTGGTGTGTTTTTTTTTTGACTCCTGGAACATGGACTTTCTGGAACACAGCCTGTAAACCCCAGGCCACATCTTGAAACACCCAGACAGGCTCTACAGCAATAATTTCTGAAGGTCAGGCGAGCATGATCCACTCCCAGATGTCCTGTGCTGAAATCCAAACCAGAGAGAGCCCAATGGCAGGAGCTTGCCTAAAACCTCTCGATGATGGCTGACACAGGGCTTTGCAAGCAAACCTGTGACACGGACCTACCTGGCTCAAAAATGCAAAGCTAGCTTACTCATGCAGTGCAGCTACCTGAGCAGCACCCAGGGCTGGGTGAGATAACATCATGCCACAATACAGAAAGAGGCAGGTGAGCCGAACACCCATCCCATCAACACTCAAGTTCTTCCCTCAGGGAGAAGCAGTGGGAAGCACAAAGGCACCAGCCTGACCTGGCCTTTCCAAGTGCAGCCTCCTCCTCACCTCCTCACCGTGAGCAAGAGGGGTGTATCTGGCTTTTTACTGGTCTGGTTTAGGTGACAAAAGCTGTGAGATGGTGGGTTTTTTGTTTGTTTGTTTGTTTGGTTTGGTTTATTTTATTTTTTTTTTATTATTTTTTTTTTATTATTTTTTTTTTTCCTAGGGAAGAGTTTGAAACAAAGAAGACAGGGATAAACATCAGAGTACAGAAACTTGAAATTACTTCCACATTTAGACCACATGATAGGGAGCTAGAACACATTCAGCATGTAACCGGCATGTGCCAAATTATTTTGGGAAGTGTAAAAATGCTTGTTGTTAATATTGAAGAAATGATCATTGGTGGATGATGGGTTTTTCACCTTCTGTTCCCAACGAATCTTCCTTTTTCTACGTCTGTGTTGCTCCTCTTGCTCTGATACAGGCAAAGTGTCAGCTGAGGTCAGCTGAGTCCTGAATCAAGACTGCAGACTGGGCCTGATGTGCACAAACTGCCTGATGCCAGCAGGCGAAAGTAAAGAGAACAGTGAAAATACCCACCATGTGCAGGTTAAACCCCCACTGCTAACAAATCAAGTGTAATTAAAGAGTCAGAGCAACATAGAGGGTGGACGGATCTCACACTGCAAGGAAACATCTTCTTTCTCCCTTATGCTTCCCTTCAGTGAGTTGTTTCTTTGTAATAAATACAGATTATTTTGCCTGCCTTTTCTTTTATCAGGGTTTCTTTAACGCAGAACCACCTTAGTTACCTCTTCATCATCCTGAATGTTCCCACTTGCTCCCACTGAGATCAAATTAACCACTCCCTCTGCATCTCCTGCAGTCAGGCTGAAGACGGGCAATTTTACCCCACACTTCCCGCAACAGAGCTGTCCTATATAAACTAGATCCTGACTTGAGTTTGAGAGCTTTGCCATCTGAAGACATACCTGCCAGCCCTTTCCAAAACCACGGTGGCACTATCCACATGTTAGAGCCCCTCTTTCCTGAAATCCAGTTCAGAGCAGAGGCTGCTGCCAAAGCACGGTCACTCTGCTGTGCTGTCCTCTCCTATGGAGTCTAGGGGAAGCATCCCGAGTGTCCTGTGCACAGCTCCCCTTCTCTGAGCCAACAAAAACAGAAGCAGTATTCTCTTGGATAACAGCGAGGATACTTACACTCATCATATTATAGTAGTTGGAATTCTTTAATGTTTTTCTGGGGGACCCTGAAATTTACCAGAAATTCACAGCCTCATTTTGGTTTGTTCTTGGATTTATTGCACATTCTTTACCATTATTATTTTTAAAGGCATATGAATACCTTTTTAAAGGCATATGAATACCTACCATGAATAATAATGGTACTTATTCAACTTTCTTTTTTTTTTTCTCCATGATATCTCCCAGTGCTAGGCACCAATACCCTTTTCCAGGATGTGTGGATGTGAAACTAATATTGATATCAGAGGAAACTGCAGCATTTCCTGTTCAGAGAGGTGCTCCATTGAGCTTTCTGACTCTCAATGCCAGGTAGTACTGATGGAAAGCACTCAGTAGATATGCACTTAACATGAACTTGCCAGGGAGATAGGGAAGTTTCCTTATTAAAACAGACATTTCTTAGTCATAAAACTCAATTATCATGTCAGCCTTGACTTAAGGCACATTTTAAAGAAAGTATCAATTTAATAATCACTCTTCAGCTTGAAATGTCATCCTACTCTGATTACAAGTAAACTCTGTAACAACTGTAATTAAGAGAGTTTGAAGAAAGGGAGTTAACTTTCAGGTTTTAATTGTTTTGCCTGCACAACATGATTTGCAGCACCTTGTGGAGCCCAATTACTCATTTTGCTACAGGTACACACGCTCCTGCAGGCCCTGCATTTTTCCTACTTAAAACAGTGACTAAAGCGGTGGGGTCATGGTTTAAGAGTGAAGCGGTTTATGGTAATATAAATATTAACAAATACCAGAAAAAGCAGTAGCAAGATGAATTCAGAATGCAAGCCGGTGACAGCACGTGTGTGGCTGGAGAAATCCAATGGGACAGGAAAGAGAGATTAACACTGAAAAACGCTCATTCTTGTCATGTTGGTACACCTCCTCGCTGGGAAGCGGGAGGAAGGACAAGAAACAGGTTTACTGAGACTCATAGAATTATTCTTCTCAAAGAGCAGTGAGAAGAAAGGGCGCCCAGGCCTGGTGGGCAAGAGAAAATGCAGTGTCTGCACAGCATTAGCCTACTTGGGAGAATTGTGAGAGATCGTGGGGGCAAGGATGAACAGGGACTATTCCTACCTGTCCGCACCTGTTCATGTGACAGCTCCTGGAAGAGGTTCATGGTCTTTGACAACACTTGTACAGCTGTTTGTGCCAATAAAGTCATATGGAAGTGGGAATTAGAAGTGAGAAGTGTGCCTTAGTACATCAGTGGTGTTGCCTTCAAAGGCCAGATGACACTGAAGGAGGAAATGACCTTGCTGTCCAGAACAGAAGTGTTTTGGCAAACGCAGGACATGCTGGGTGAAGCTGAGTTACCAGCATTTTGCCTGACTAAGCCATTCAGACCCAGAGAGCCTCTTCAGGAGAAGTATTTCCCAGCTAAAATCTTGTTTTGGACACGGTCTTGACATGTTTGTGCTGAAATGAACTGGCAGGGCTGTGAGACCTAAATGAGCAGGTCCAGACTCACAGCAGACTGCCCTGACTGTGCTGCTTTCCTGGCTAATGGGCTTTTATTGTTAATGTGGCCTTGGTGTTATCAATGTACGTTGCTATCCTGTCTAAGAGAGTTTCTGAACAAGGATACTTCTTGCTAGCCTGAGTGGGTACAGGTTTGGTAATGTGCTGCCTGTGACATCTTTGCTGGGAATAAATATGTGATGCACTTTGGGGGGCTAGCATCGGCGATGACAGATGCCACATTATGGTCAAAAGGCCACAACTTCATTAATATGATGCCTAAAGGCATCCTCCTGACAGCCGTGGAAAGAGGAGGAAATGACAATAGCCTGAAGCACTCATCAGCCTCTCCTCTCTTTTTGGCACTGCAGAGCAAGGCGTACTGCAGCAGGCCAGAGCAACCCTGCCAAGCTGGGTGAGATTGCCTAATCCCACCTCCCTGTCTCCTGCACTGCATCAGGGAACCACTGATTCCTTCCGACCTGTCAGTGGTCCTGCCCTCCATCCCTATCAGCATGACTGTCCCCTGGCTGGCATCCCTGTAAAATCACCTCAGCAAGGATGTCAGCAACAAATACAAACTGGGGGGTGAACACAGCTCTAGCATGGGGATAGGGGCTGTGAAGCTGCACAGCAGCCTCTGTGTTTTATGACCAGGGGCCTGCCCACCACCAGCAGCACTGGTCAGAGGCCAAGGAGGAACTTTTCTTGTACCCTCTTCCACCCCCACAATGTAAGTGTCTCTGAAGTTAACCACCATGCAATCTTTCCCTGCCATGAGTGAAGCCGATGCCATCCACAGCAGCATCCCTGCCTGAAGTCACTGCAAGCAGCACAGGGAACACAGCTCACATGCACACAGGAAAGCAGTACAGTCCAACAGAAGGTTTTTCCTGCAATAAATAAATAAGGAACTGGTTCACAAACTTTGTTCACAGCTGGTACTTTTTCTGACATGTCTCAATCTCTGAGATCTCTGATCTGTGTCTCTTAAAATCTACTGATGCAGAAGTCTGGTCCAGGTTGGCAGGTTCATAAATGAACACTTTGGGGAATATTCCTGAAGTTTAACTTCAGCCTAGGAAGCTCTGCTGCCTGGGCTTCCCCTTGCAGGCAGGGCAGCAGGACAGGCTCATCTGAGGAGACTTCAGAGCTGAGGTAAGTGTTCAAAATCCATCATGGGGGAATTTTTCCCTCTCCTTTGGCTACGGAGAGAGCCTCCAGAGACCCATCCCCTGAAGCTCAGGGTAGCCTTTGGACTACTCCCCTATATTCCGACCCCTATTATTGAGCAGACACACCAAGAGCAGTTCTGGGGGCAGCCGAGAACCTGCTGAATTCGGATTTGTGTTATCTGGCATCACCAAAGGAAAAGATTTCATAGGTGTGTGACTGGGAGGGTCACTACCTGACCCCCCAGCACCTACAGTGATAGACAGAAGCTGCATTCCCACCAAAGGAAACAAGGAGGCTAAGAGAGCTCCTGTCTCTTCCAAGCTGCCCAGATGACAGTACCAACCAGGAGGCTGTAGCAAGGCACAGAAATCCTGCCTCTTTCAGCTTCCACCTTTTATGAATGTCCCAATTCAGTGGCTCATTGGGATGCCTGAGAGCAATGTGGGATAAGCAACTGACAGCCTCTTCCCTAAATGCCAGTCTTTATCCCCACCCGGTGAGGGCTATGATGCTGCTTCTAACAGCTTTGACTCCTGTGGTCCTTTTCTTGTGATCCCGCTCCAGTTTGGGTGGCTGCTGCCCTTTCTGTGGCATTAAAATTTAGCCACCCCCCTCCCTATCCCGTTTATGAATCTCAAGTGAAATATGAAAACGCCTTTCAGCGGATTATAACTAATGCACTGCGACTCCCACAGGTGGCAAGAGCAGCACAGTCCGTGCTCCATTACCAGGGATAAAAGCCACAATCCTTGGGAAGAAACTCTAGGCAGAGCATCAGGGCTCAAGATCTGCCCATGTGCCCATGTCAGAAGCCCGCAGCGGGTCCAGCAAACTCGGTCTGCTCAGATTTGTCTCTGCAAGTGCGTGCTGCTGGGCTGGTGGTGGCTGCAGCTCGGGCTGCTTGACCACAGGCAACAGCATGCCGGCTGCATGTGGTCACGTAATGTGTCCTGCACCACTGTAAGGATCCAAGGGTGCAAGGGTGACAAGTCGGTGACAAGCAGGCAGCCTGACCCTTCCTAACCGTGGAGTGTGGCTGTTGTGGTTGTTCTTCTGTGGGATCTTTCCCCGCAGCAGCCCCTCTGCACGTTTACCACCCATCACCCAGGATTTGGTACCCACATCACATATTGGTTTGACATCCCGCCTGCTCCCTGGGCGCTTTTGGCTTTCGGCACCCCTCTCAAGCACCCCGGCGGGCTCCGCCAGCATCTCCTCGCCCTCCGCGGGCGGCAGGGGGGTGCCTGCCGACCTCCCCCATCCCGGGACCCCCCGGCCGTGCCGCGGGGGGCAGCCGGCCGCCCGCACCTCCCAGCTCGCTCCCTCCAGCGCCTCCCCGCGGCCGACGCGGCCCCCCCGGCCCCGAGCCCGGCGCCGGCCCCCGCCCCGCCGCCTCCTCGCTCCTCCTCGCGGCCGCGGGATTCCTCCGGCTGCCTCGGTGGGGCCGCCCCTTCGCACCCGGCGGCGGAGCGGGACGGCGCGGCACGGCGCGGAGCGGCACGGCGCTGCGGGAG
>CM021765.1:125431206-125731403 GCA_011076525.1 Nettapus auritus | reverse complement strand
CCCAAGTGCCCGATAGAGCTGCCTGGCAGGAAGCTGCCCATCCTTGCTGTGGCGTGTAACGAGAGCATGCTTTCTGCTTCCTAGGCTGACACCTCCTGCTTCATTGTTACTTTCAGCAAAACTATGCTAATGTTTGTTTTAAGCATGAAGTGCCTACACATTTCATTCCTGGCAGCATTTCACTCCAGTCACAGGACCTATTCATTCTCTTCAAAGCAACTGAGCAAGCTCAGGTCTGCCTTACCTTACCAGCCTCACATGAAGGCATGCTGACTTCTACATCCAGCAGCAAACCTGGGGACGGTGAGGTGGCTTCTGGACTGCCTTTTGGTTGTCGGGTCCGAGTACCACATCTAAGACTAACTCAAAGCTGACTGGAGATTTGGGCTCACACCACATGGAGCAAGGTGGTGGTAGGCACCTGTGTCCTGTCTGTAATGGTGGCACTGAACCTGCAGTGTATCAGGAGCTTGGAGGTGCCGGACTGCTTGCTGTACCTATTGAGGTGCTGTGTACTGCTGTGTTAGCCTAACAGCAGCACAGCCCAAATGTACATTTTTTAAGGTCTCGGTTACAAACTAGTGGGCTATCTCGCCACAGTGAGAAGTTCTTGGCATTATAACATCGACTGCGGCACAGTGACTTGAGAGTAATGCTACCAGACGTGCCCTAGATACTGAGCTGTGACATTTGAAAGCCTTTTTCTCCATGCCTCATAAGCCAGCTGGATTCTTGCGATGAAGGGATGGTCTGGGCGAGGAGAGGGAAATGATGGGCTAGATCCATCCCAGCAGCTAAGGGAGCCGGTGGTTACGGAGGGGATTCCTTAGCCTGATCCAGTCCATGGCAGTAACAAACATGATAGCAAGGTGAAGGAGGTCAGGAAAGGAGCTCTCTTGAAAATAGCATATTGTACAATTTCATGTAATAATGGCATAATTTACATCAGAAATTATGTATTGTTGCATTCAAATAAAACACTGGTGTTGAGTCTAGGGAATATTAGCAGAAAATTGAATGAATAACGGTATTTTTCTAGTAATGTTTATCACTGTGGCTGTTCTTTTCCTGAGGACTTACCATTCTTAGCTTTCTTGCTATTGAAGTGGTAAAGATTTGCAAGACTGGGTATGCTTTGCTCTAAGAAAACTGCTTGAACTGCTTTGCTGAGCTGTTGTTAGAGGGATTTACCTATGTGTTGCTCTTTTGGTTCTGGCACTGTTCGGAAAGTGTGGTTGGAGATCTTGTTAGGCACAATAAAGGACAGATTCTGGGCAGTCACAAGCAGGTCATCTTCAAAAGCTCCAGGTCCCTCGCCCCTGCCTTCCCAGATGCCGCTGGTCCTTTCATCTTTCTTACAAGCCTCTGGCCAGCTACCTTCTTGCAAATATGAATCCTTTCCCACCCTCTGATTGGAAGAGAAACAAGGGTGAGAAATGTTTTCCTGCTCAGCTCCTGAACTAACTGCTTTGCCCTTCTGCCACTCCAAGTACTTTGCTGCTTTTCATCACGATCAGCTCCAGGGTCTGCTTCTAAAGCAGAACCGTGTGGGAATAACATGACTGTTGTCAGTCTTGCTGTTGCTTCGAGTTTTCTTATTAACAGCAAGAGAAATGAGCAGTGTGATATTAGTTTCATAATCGTGGTAACACAGAACCGTAGAAGTGCTGGATTCCTGTGTATACTTGGGACTGACTGCCTCTGTCTGCACTTGGAGAGATGATTCCTCCAGATCTGGCAGTCCGAGTGGAATACAGTACTTCTCAGAAACTGATGATGTAAGCTATCGTGCTTTCTGAATAATCGATAGTGACTGGGCAGCAGATTTTCAAGCCCTGGTTAACAAGATCGTGTTTGCACCCTGGCATCCCAGAGAATTCCATGCATTCCAGGCTTTTTTTCTGAAAGCATCAATGTGCTACCAGAAGCAAATCTTTCTAAAGGCTGTATCCTTTCCAGCAGTTGCCTGTTGTATCTTCATTGCACCACTTTTCCATTCCCGATTTTCCTATGTGCTCACATTTAGCAATACAGCTGCTTAGGAGTGCGGGCATCCCCTGTGTTACTGTGTCCCTCAGAGGTCCACACACCTCTGCGGTGAGCTCCCCAATACTTTTTTCTTCTTTACAGAGGTGACTGCATTGAGATAAAAAAGACAGCTGTAAACTGTTTTTTATATCATTTTATGCTCTGCATTAATTTATTCTATTTCATTGAAGTTGGTTACTGGGAACAGCCTGGCTAGTTTCACTTTTGCTTTTGGTACGTTTCTTTGGGATTTTTAGTGGTGTGGGTGGTGTTTGTTTGTTTCTTTATTTTATTTTTTTACACACTGATATAATGCTCCTCTGTTCGGGTTGTGAGCACTGCAGGGAAATGTTTAATCAATTTTAAAGTTCTGATTTGCTTTCTGCTGCAGTTCTTCCATTTCTACAAAAATATGTTGGATCCAAAGCTCAGCAGATAATGCCTCTCCTCCTCCTTGGCTTAATGCACTGAAACATCAGTTACTGCTGAACCTGGAAACCTACACCCTGGTTCCATCATAAGACCACCCCAGGCTAACTGCTGGTGGTCACACTTGCAGAGATCTTCAGGAGGGTACATAAGACTTTAAAAGTAGGTGCCCCATTGAAAGAAAAAAGAAGCAAGTGCAGCTTGGGTAGGTAAGTGCTGCACTTTATCCCAGCTTCACAAAATCCCAGGGAATTCAAAGTGCAGTTTCCATTGTATGGATTTCCTATTGTGCTTAGGCACAACTGTAGACCCCCACAGGTTTGATACATTTGCACAAAAGCGTCTCTGGTACTGCTGGAAACAAATGAGAACAGATTTCTAGTTTCCTTTAAGCCTGTGTTATAGTGCTTTATAGTGCATAAGTGTATCTGTGCGTAAGGGTAGCTACACTTTCAGATGTGTTCACTAATGCGGTTTGGGGACATGAAGCACAAGAATGTGCGCAGCTCTCTTCGTACATCGAAATCATATTCAGTCACTGGCAAATCTTCATTGCATAATACAACCTCCAAAGAAAAACAGAATTGTGAGATGGATGTAGTAATCAATTGCCTTCAGCTTTGTGTCCTGCACCCATCCAAATGGAATGACATGGCCTCTTCCGCCTCTTCCTTTGTCCTTCTGAAAGTGGAGGAGGGCTTTTTTGTTTTTTTTTTTTTTTTTTTTTTTTTTTCCAGGCATGTTGGCATGTTTTTTGGGGGGTTTTTGTTGGCACTTTTTTTTTTCTTTCTTTCTTTCTTTAGAGTTTGTGTTTGTTGTTGCTTATTTGCTTGTTTCATAGAGCTCTACTGTCTGGTGCACTTGACTGTACTTTTCCCATTAATGCAAATAACCCGGGTTGTGGGTGTGGGAAAGTTGGATAATTTCCTGAGTGCTTGGCTTCTTCTAAATGCAGGGGGTTGGTGTCAAGTTAGCAGAGTCTGCAGGAGTGGGAGGCCAAACCATTGGTTTTCCTGTTTACTTTTACTACTGTCAGGACAACAAAGAAAACTAGGAGGAAAAACCTGCTAACTTAAGCATCCCATTTGTACCTTGCCCATGACATTAGATAGAGTGCCGTCAGTTAGGAAAAAGATTCCTTATCTTTGTTTACAGAGTAGTGATAGAAAACCTTTTACACTAGAGCACGACCGACCGTACGGAGCCTGGGGTTGAGAGATTTTTCTGATCCATTTAGTACGTGATAGAACATAAGGGGAGGAAATTTGTCAGGTCTCCTTGGCAGAGACATAGTGCTTTTGAAGCTGTTGTCACCTTCAGTCACGTTGACTGGTGTAAAGCAGAGCCTGGCATCTTTGCAGATGAAAGCAGAGTATAAAACCCTTTGTCCTCTTGAGGTCAGTGGGACCATCAGTGGAAAGGCTCTGAGAGCTCAGTGCTCAGGTAGACTCGCTAACCTTTATCTGGCATAACCTGGTAACAGATGAACAGCAGGTGGCTGTGGTTTTCCTCTGAAGCCATTCCCTGTTGAACAGATGTAAATCTTCAGGAATTTTGCTGAATTGCATTTACTTGGTCTTCTGCTGGCATGCTATAGAAGGCCTTTACCTTTCTGTAGTTGCTTTC
Source organism: Nettapus auritus (assembly GCA_011076525.1). Lineage (NCBI taxonomy): Eukaryota > Metazoa > Chordata > Aves > Anseriformes > Anatidae > Nettapus > Nettapus auritus. Next base: position 125,727,320 of record CM021765.1, on the reverse strand, counting down.
CATCCCACAAACAATACTTAAACTGATGTAAGAGATTTGAAATGTTTGAGGACTTTGTTGCTAGATGGAGAGCCTTCTGGACAAAATACCTGATATCCAGTTATAGCCAAAGCTGGAATCCCACCTCACTGCAGCCATATAGAGATGATACTACTCACTGCGCAGTACCATAGCCATTAATGGAACTTCTTTCTGGCTCATACTCCAGCACCAAATAAGGGTCTCCAGTGTGTTTTTTGAAATCCTGGTGGAAATGACTCCTTAAGATCGATGAGGTCTCATTTACCCAGGAGTAAGACTGCAGGGAAAATGGAACCAGGCTGGTAACTTACTGTGGATCTGATGACATAACATGAGTACTTCCCACAGTCCCTTTAAAAATCCCTGCTTCTGTTTTGGATCCTTTATAGTTTAATGTATATGGAGATGTGAGATGAGTGTTCCGGTGAAATCAGCAAAGACGTTCCCACTTTCAGTTGGTTCCCCTGCTGATACGGGGCAGATCTTGAGATTAAGAAACAAGCAGGCTCTGATAACTTACTGAGGACATGGGAAGGTCATTCACCTGTTTATTCACATACATAAAAGATGGTGGTTTCCCTTTATGAAAGATGAAGGGCCTGGAGCGTTTCCAAAAACCTTATTGCGTAATTCTCAAATGTCCTTGGACTAAGGGGATGATTTGCAGGAAGCAAGTATAAATATGTGATATAACGGTGCCACTCAACTGCTCTTACAGTTCAGCAGGGTAGCACCAGCTTTTTGAAGAGCCCCTAATCCGACACATTTGCTTCACACAAGCCTAGGTGTATTGCACCCAAATCAGAGACCCACGAGGAACTCCTAGAAGCAACGTTACGATGCCCAAAGTGGGGAGAAAATACGACCAGCTCATGGGAATAATACAAACATGCATTTTAAAAGCATCACCGCACAGGTGTGTGGTCTTCTGAATCAGAGAGCTGGGATTTTCAAAAGCTGCTCTTTCCAATCACTTGGCATCTCCATGTAATCGGAATCTGACATCAGACTCTCCACTGGAGCTACTCGAGCTATTAGGCTGTGAAGAGCAGAAGCTCTCTGTGTTACTGAGTGTGCGTGGAGGGGGAAGTTTTTTCACTTCCTTTGATGTATTAGCATCAAGAGAGGGAGTCTTAGCTTCATTCCTAATTGCTTCTCGTCTTTGAATTTATATACCAATATGTAAGTAACTGCAAAGGGAGATAGCAGAATTTATAAAAAGTTCAAAAAGGCAGGGCTTAGAGCATGATTAAAATAAAAGATAGCATACAGTGCGTGCTGTTTTTAGTTGAAGTATCTCCCCAGAATACTTTCCATTTCCATTTTCATTATATCTAACTGCTTCTAATGCGCTGCTTAGTTTAACAACTGGCATGCTTTTAGGGTAGATTTTATACGAGATATACACCCACTGTGTTCTTAACTTGAGACTTTAAATTGCAGTATCTGTATTGGACAATCTTTTCTTATACCTTCTTGGCTGAAGGCACGAAGAAAGCAATAGTGATGGGAACCTAATTAAGCCCATGGTTTAATTACACCAGGAGTTGTGTGCCTGAAATGCTGCTAGATTCAATGAGTGCTGCGTGGCATTGCCATGCTAAGTCCCAGCAGAGAAAGGCATTTAAAAAAAAAAAAAATTAATGGGATCACTGTAATTCTTACAAAGCCACTGTGGTTTTCTCTTTCTTTTCAGCCGCGGAGGCAGTTGGACTTTGAGCTATAGCCACTCGGGCTGAGTCCCTGAGAAAGTTCAGAGGAGCTGTCTTGCTAGCGTGTGCATGTGATTAAGGAGAATGAGCATGGGGCGGTGTGTTTGTGCTATAAATATGCATAGCTCGCTCGGGCCTCCGCAGCTTTTCCCCTGCCTTCTCAAAGTTTTTTTGTTAGCTTGCTGATGTTTGAAAAGACCTTTAAGCTGGCTGGGAGGGAGGGCATGCTGAAGGGAGAAGGTGCTGATCCTTCTCTTCAGTGCTGTGAACCAAGCAAGTCATTTTGGGGAATGAATTATGTGGGGTGCATTGAAAAATTCCTCTCTTGGCACAGGCTTTGGACTGCTTTAAAGGCAAAACTGGTTTCTCTATGGATGCTCTGTTTTTCCTGTGTGATTTGGTTTTGTTTTCAAAAAAGCTACTACCAAACATTGTTCTCTCCAGTTTGTGACTGCCTGTGATTGCAGAAATGAGATCTTATTGATGATGATCAGGATAGGCAGCAGTAACTTGCTGTGGTGCTGAGCGGCACGCTTTTTGTAACACGGTACGCATTTCACTGTGGCTGGTGTTTAGTGAGATATGATAAGGGGTGAATTAATTTTAAGCGAAGGGAGAGACTAATTATGATTAAACACTTTCCATGCAAATCAAAATGAGTCCAAGGAGAGGGTACTACCCAAGTCCATTTCTCTCATTGAACCTGAAGTCTTGGTCTCCCCAGCAGATTGCATGAAGTCTCGCACACAGCACGCCAAAGCTGAATTTTCCCTGTAGGATGGATTATTCTGACAACACAGTTTTTAGCCTGGTTTCTTTCTGAAACACGAATTAAGGGATAGCACACTCTGTGAGTGTGTAACAGGGGAGGAGGTGGGCATACCTATTTATCTCAGAGCAGCCATTCAGAAATTTTGTATGTTATTCAACTACAAGCTCAACTACATTGCCACAGGGTAGGAATCATAAAAGAGGCTGCCAGGTAAAGGAGAGAACAGAACTGCTGCTGCATTTGAAGGATGGGCTTGTTCTTTATTAGACACCAGAAAATGCAGAGGAAAGGAATCCACTGTAAATGCTCCAACCTGATTAAAAGAAAAAAAAAGTGCTCCAGTTGGAGCTCACATTTTCTTCAATGTGAAAGTCAGTCCTCTGCACAACATAAAAGCTGGAGAAAACCAGGCTTCATTAGTTCCGCTGCTTGCAAAACTGCTTGTTCGTGTTCCTCTTTCCCCTCTAGAATTACTGATTATTTCTTTCCAATTTTAGTCTTTTTTTTTTTTTTTTCTTTAAGGAGGGGGACACGACTTGTGCCTTGAATGACTTTCCTTTTGGGCCTTCCTATACTTTGCTCCTTTTTTCATGATGGTTTCATTAAGGATGCACCTGTGCCTTCACTGTTTACCTCCATGTTAACAGTAAAGGCAACCCCCCTCTAACTGTGAGAATGAGCAGTATTAATTTTTATGGCTGTGGTTTATTCTCTATTGATTATCTTTAATGTGGTGCTGTCTTGTTCAGTTAATAAACTACTGATAACCTGCTAATATTTAATTAACAACCATCCCCCAAATGTAACCTGCTTTTAATAGACATTATAAATGCATTCATTGTGGCCAGCACATTAAAATCACTGTTTTAAGTTCCTTTACTTTGAAATCGCACTCTAGCTGAAGTATATTCTGTGGCAATCATCTTGTCGTTACTCCGCTAATAGCCTAAAATAAGTATCACTACTTCATGATTTCAGCAATATTTTTTGGACACTGTTATAGCTCCCACAGGCTTGATGCAGCTTGGTGCCCAGGCAGAGGACAGATAAGCTATGTTCTGGACAAAATCCTCTAATGGAGAACTAGTAGCTCACCTGAAGCTCTGCTGTTAGCTGTCCATCATCATGAGGAAGGAGCAGCTCAGCTGGTGTGAACCCAGAGCTTGTGAGCCATCCCTTTGGAGTGAGAGTGGCAAAGCATTGCTTGTTGGAATGCAGATCATGGAATCACAGAATGGCTTGGGCTGGAAGGCACCTTAAAGACCATCCAGTTCCAACCCCCCTGCCATGGGCAGGGACACCTCCCACTAGCATAGGCTGCCAAGGAGGAGGCTGTGGGGTCTGGCCTGGCCCTGGGTAGCCTGCACTGGGTGTCCCTGCTTGGGCAGGGCTTGGAGCAGGTGAGCCCCAGGGTTCTGTGAGCCTCAGCCTTGCTGTGATCCTGTACCTGAGCGGCAGGACCTGTGCTCAGGGTCCCTGTTTATGCTTGGCTGCCTGTTTAAAGTATACATGCAACACAGGCTATTTATCCAGATTACACTGTAGGCATTTTTAGGGACCTCTGTGAATGCATGCAAAATTCACAGGGCAACTGTATCAGATCCAATGATAAAATTATCTGCCTATTGGTATAGTGTGGAAATGAGTAGCACCCCTGTTCGAGGAGTGTTGGGTCTGCAAGTGAGCAAATACATTACAGCTACCTTCCACATGTATAATGTGGCTATTCATTTGTGAAATTGTCCAAGTGGAACTTAGCACAAATTATTAATGTAGATTAGAAGTATTTTTCATTTATCTGCTTGTTCCTAGGTGCTGTGCTGAAGAACCCATCAGAATGGCAATTCATTAAAGGAAATGAGAGGGAAGTGCAAAATATTGCAGCTCAGAGAGATTATTTTTTTCCTTTCTGGAATTTGACTTGCTGATTGGCCGTAGGTCTGACCTGACAAGCAGCATCTTGGACTGAGACTAAAAGATTCTGTTGCCATAAAATGAACCAGCGTGCAGACCTTTCCTAACAATAGTTGCAACTGAGGAGATTTGGACAGCATTTTCTTCCCCCAAATTCTGTGTGTCACTGGAAAAGAAACACCATTTTAACTATCTGTGTACACAGAAGTTAAGGAGGAAGATGAGTGGAAAATTTGGGCAAGATAACATTGGTCACTGAGCTTAGAATAGCTTAATAGAGGGGAGAAGAATTTTTACAGCTGTATCAGCAGTGATGTGCTGAAAACATGGGGAAAAAATTCAGTAATATAGCCCTTATTACAAAGTTAATAGTCAAAGGTAACTGATGTGTCTCATTCTTTGCCTTTTTGACTTTGTGTCCAAAAGCATCTTGTGGTGGAGTTCACTTCCTTCCCTTCCCGTCCCTCTCACACTGGAAGATTAATCTGGCTTTGAGAGTTTGTTGTGTTATTAATGCAAACTCTTCATCTGGATGTAATGGGTGATCCTGCCCCGGAAGTGGGGTACATCTTGCGTGGGGATGTGGGAATGATGCTGGTTTTTTGTTCTTATTCTGACTTGCAGAAGTAAAGCCTTTGTTTTTAAATCAATTGCCCCTGCTATATTGCAGTGCGGACTGAAAAATGGAAATGTAGAAAACCTCAGCCTAGTTCATGAAATTAATTCTTCGAAGAGAACAGATGGGAAAGTGAAAAGTAAAGTGGTGCAAGTGTACAGCGTAGATTTTCTGAAGGGATGTTGTATACTCATATTTACTGTTTCACAGAAATGTCTCCTCTGTTCCCTTTTGAGACAGTCCAACCTTGGGCCTGTTTAAATACATCTCTGTAGAAGTTGGCACATGCTGACCTTGTTTGCTGCAGTCTGTTCTTCTGTAGCATCTTGATTCTAGTGGCATGAGCCAGATGGACAGATCCCTAGAGCTGAATGCTGGATAACATAATTAAATGCTCTAGTACTGGAGGCTGGAGCTGGCTGAGTCAAACTTTGGCCAACACTTCAATACTTCTTAGTCCAAGATATATCTGCTGTGTCAAAGTAGGTTTTTTTTTTTTTTTTTTTTTTTTTTTTCTTTCAGACCATAATACTTGGGTGCAAGGATGTTAAATTATATACCAAGAACATTTTCCTCTGCATAATATAAAATTTTCTCTCTGCTACTTCATGTCCTGATGGCACCACAGGAACATTTTACAACCTTGTAGAGCTATGTGAAAGCCTACCTGAATTGTTATTTCAGATATGTCCAGCCTTTTTTCTGTTGTGTTTTGGAGCTGTGGTTGTCAGTTGTGTCACCTGAAACCCCCTCCATGGAAGCCACATGCTTGTGCTGTCCTGCCTAAGCACCCTGTGGGCACCAGGATGTGACTCTGCAGGTCTCATTGTGAGTCTGGTGTACTGCACCCTTTTTCCTTCCTGCTTTCCTATGCCATTTATAGCAAGGGAAATGTCTCCCATCTCCCCTTCTTGACGTGCCACTTCACAGCATTGGGGGTGCTAAGCAGATGGTGTTTCTTACTGGCTTCATCTTTGCAACCCAGCTGCTTTCTGAGGCAACAGGCTCCCCTGCACAATGTTCATGTGCAGCGGTGTTGCCCTGCCTTGGTGCAGCTCAGCCTCCAAAGGTGCTGTGCCAGCAGGGTTATGTGGGAGGAGAGCTGGCAGCAGGGTGGAATGGGTGAGGAAGCTGTCTGCCCTCGTGAAAAGACCACTCACTGAATCTGTGTTTGTAGTAGCTGCATGACACAACATGGCTTGTTTAAAATAGCTCGGATATTTCTGGCCTCTACTTAGAATGGGCCTGAATCTGGAGATCACGCTCCTCCTGAAAAAGCTGCATCAAATGGAGATTGTTTGTTGGTCCCTAAGTACCCTCCTCGTCTGTTCCCTCAGTTTCTGCTGAAGAAACATTAAAGTTAGGACAATAATTAATTTTTTTTTTTTAATGTTACTGTGGATTGTGCTGTGTATTCATAGCAGGGAGATAATTACAAAAAAAAAAAAAAAAAGAAAAAAAAAAAGGAAAAAAAAGAAAAAAGGAAGAAAGAGAGTGTTAGAGCAGTTGCATGAGCCCCAGAAGAGCCAGCTCAGGAGACCAGCACCTCCCCACTGTTTTTACTGCCAGGGCAATTTTCCATCAGGAAAACTTTGGCAGTTTTCCATCATTCTAAACGTTAGGCAATCCATCCCATTGTAAAGCAGGTTTGTCCCTTGCTGTTGAACAGAGGAAGTTTATAGATCTCATGCTTGGATGAGTCCCTTAACTTGCGTTAAACACTGTAGGGTGAAGTGCGAGTACTGCCATGGGCTCCTTAGGCCTCAGTTCCTCAGCTCTGTGGCAGGCCCATCCCTTCTCTTCAGGGGTGATACCACACAAGGAATGAGGATGAGCTGGGCTGGGCTTTCTGGTGGTGGATGCTGTACAGGTACCCAGGCTTACTTTGTCAACAATGAGCAATTTGCAGCGCTGAGAATTTTCCACATCAAGAGTGCTTTGGTCCTTCATGGACAAATGCTTCCAGGTGTTGATGCCATTCTACCTAATTAAGGTAATACCTCTAGGTGGGGTATTCCATTCCTCCTTCAGTAAGCAGGATTACTTGTTGCTGAGAGCCACAGATTTTTCCCCTTGAGGATCAACCTGAAGTTGGGCTGAAGTTTTTGCAGTTACCAATCTTTCTTTTGAGGCTTGGATCATAGAGAGCGAGCTTTCGTACGTTACAGACAGCATGTCCTGGTTAATTACAGTCATGTAAAGATGAGGTTGTACCGTGGGACTTGGTTTAATTAAAAAATGGTGCTGGGAAGTTTAATAAATGTCTGATGTGTTCTATCTGGCTGCCGAGTGCTACTGCTGCAGTTCTCTTTAGGTGCACTCTCAACTTCAGTCAGAAAGAGCCAACTGAGCTTGACATCTGCTCTAATGAAAGGGGAGGATGGATATTACATTATCTGTCCAACCAGGCTGGTGTCTGGCATTGCACTTTTCACAGCTTGGGCTTGTGCATGGGCTTTGGGAGAAGGCTTGTGCGAGTAGTAGTGTCAGAGGAAAACTCGCAGTGCGGTATCTAAGGCTTTCCCTGTGTAGTGGAAAAATCATCATCGTACATGTGAAGTACAGACTAGGAGGAACTTTGTGTGGGTGGTCTTATTTTGATTCTTCTCCCCCTCGACCCATTGCCTTCCCACTCATGTATATTGAAGTCTGTCATCTATTTAACTTGAGCTTTTCTAATAATCACAGATAATATACAACAAAACCAATAATAAAGTGCATGCATATACAATCTCTCTGATCTGAAGGAGCCACAAGATCTCCTAGACATGCTTTTTGTTAATACTGGCTTGTGAGAGACCTAGCACTCCATGATGCCCATCTGTTAGCAGCATGTTTAAATGTGATTAATGTGAAAGTTGCAAGAATTGCAGATAGCTTTTGCTAGTCTACAACAGAGTCTGTCATTGCTAATCTTTCACAGTATTAAGAGCTTAACATAGTAAATCTAATGTTATGGAAAGCTGTAGCTTTGCTTTGGTACCATCACCTTACTGCATTATTAAGCTAATATTTCCTTTTTTCTGTAGTTCATAAGCACAGCAGAGGCAGTGTAGGTACCATTTACCAGAAGAAGAATATTTAAATGATCATGTATCTATGAAGGCTCTCAAGAAGGACATGCTACAGCATAAAAGGACTCGGGAACATTGAATTAGTTTGGGATCCCTGAGCGGAGCTGGCCAGAGCACGTTGCATTCAGTGTCAGCTCTCCCCCCAAATCCTTGAAGAGGCTGGGGAAGTCACAAATGGTATCTTGCCATGGTCGTTCTTTTCCATGACCAGGTAGAAATTAGAAATCATTTTGGCTTACCCAGCCATGACAGCAGGTGTGCCTCCCCAGTAGTGCTGATGATGCTTAATCAGAACTGCTGTGTCTTTAACAGAGGGTGAGGGCAGGGTGAGCAGTGTTATGGAAGGAGCTGGGACTGCCTGCTGGAGCAGGTTGACACTGCGGGAAACAAATAGCGGAGGACCCAGGGAAGGAAAATTGCTTTCTTCATATAGCTGCTTGTGTTGGAAAGGATCAAAGAAACCATAATGAGTCAGTATCTTTCTTTCTTTCTTCCTTTTTTTTTTTTTTTTTTTTTTAAAAAAAAAAATTTCAGAAGAATGATTCAATTAAATAGTCGTTTACCCAAGATCTGCAGGTGGCTTGTAAAGTGTAATTAGATCCCCCTTACCTTTTAAACCCGGATCTAGAGCTTTGTTCATTTTGGTGGGGGAGTGTGTGGAGTTCCCCATTCTTGGATTCACACTGGGAGGTTGTTAGAGGGGAGGGCTTGTTATAAAACTAACCATTTTGTGACATGATTACAAGGTGCTTTTGGTTCCAGCAGGGACAGCAATAGTGCTTTGGTCCAGGCATTTCAAAACTGCTTTTAATTCATAAGATCATCAGGCACTGTAGGACAAATTGAGACCTGCCTTTTGCTGAAGCACCCCCTAACTCCATCACACACAGCTTTTTCACAGAAGCCAAACAGCTTGTCCACATCCAGTCATTGCAGAGAGTCAAAATCAGATCAGATCAGACAGGATAGTGCTTTCAGAGGAGTAGTTACAAAGTGTACAGTCCCAGAGATCAGACCTGGCTGTATGGGATTTTCTAGTTCTTTTGTGTACCCCTCTATAATCCAGTCTTTGAAGCATTTATGAGCTCAAGGTGCCATGATTAAAAGCTTCAAGCACTATTCTTTTTCATTTAGCCTCTAAGAGGATAGGCACCAATTCCACTGCTCTGAGCTGTTTTGAAGACTTGCAGAGAAGACAGACGACATTTGCCTTTTGTAGGATGTTGGTCAGACCGAGCTCAGTGAAGGGGCTTTCTCCCTTACATGGTAACACACATCACTGAGAAGATGAAACTCTTCAGTTCTGGACCCTGAGGGCTGCTGTGGCACACCCAGGGCCTGTGGTTTTGGGTATTGCTCCTGCCCTGTGCTGTGGGTTGGAGAGTGACATCCAGTGTCCTCACTCTGTCCTCAGTGGGAGTTCATGTACCAAGGGCTTCAAGTAGTGAGCTGATATGAGGAGCATGCAGCAAGTAATCAGTCTGGGACCCTGCTTTGCTCTGCCCTCTCCCCTCATCTCTTTGCAAGATTTGGCTGATGCTCCATGAGAAATGCCAGCATCTTCCAGGATGGTATTTCAAAGCTTTGCAAAGCTGTGCGTGATAGTGTAAGATCTGTTTACAGGAGTCATTATGGATCAGCTCCACCCTGTACTTGTGTTGCTGGAGTATCCCTGGAAAAGGCTACTTTCCCACGATCTGGGAGAATCTTGGAGATGAGGAAGAAAAGGGAAGGGGCATTCAGCTGCACCTTGAATGTTCACTTAGTTTTCAGCTCACTTTTTTAGCTGTTAACATGTCGCCACATTTTAGGAAAGATGATTCAGTAAACAAGTGCATGTGTGTTTGTCTTCAGTGCCTGCCTACTCAGGCAAGGGAAGTATAATTTAGCTGCTAGTTAGTGCTGATGTATCAGAATTGGCAAACACTGAACACTCCTGCTACTGGATCTGCCCCAGTTGCTTGATGTGCAGCGATGAATGGATGAACATTCACCAATGCTGTTGCACAAACAACCAAGTTAATAAAAAGCAGCTGATTATGTCACTGCACACTGTAGAAACTCCAGAACAGCACTGAGATTATTTAAAAACAGATGTTCTTATCTGGGAGCTCTTAGAAAGGTAGAGCTAAATGGTGTTTAAAGAAAAAGAAGCACACAACAAAACTCAGCAGAATAGGCACAAAACTACGTCCCTACCTTGTCCTGAAACAATTCAACGGTGAGGACTTTTTAAGAATATTTGTCTTGGAGCCTTAGTCTGAGTTTGAAAGTGAACTTAGCTTTGAATTGTGTCACTGATAATTGGAGCCGCTCTGGCATTCTCCAGCAAGAGAATTAACTCACAGGGAAATTTTTTTTTTTTTTTTTTTCCTTAAGGGGATAAGGGGACACACTGGAAAGAAATAGCAGTTGGAAAGAGAATGCTCTGTGAAAACTGGAATTATACAAACCGGCTGTCTGGCCTCACATAAAATTATATCGGCCCTTTGTACCTCCATGTAAGTGGTATTTAACCCTTGCTATCATTACTGTGTACCGCCGAGACGGATGAACTTCTTCAGCTGATGCTTGAGCGGGGCCTGGGAACAAAGCACGGGCTGATGAGATTGTAAGAGGACGCTCGGCTGTCAGCAAGGCCAACCGTTAGTTCATTATTCAGGCAGACAAAGCTTCGTGCCCTCATGAATCACTTCTGTGTTTTTTTTCTTTCTTCCCCTCTCCGAGGTAGCTCACAGAAAGAAGCAGGCACGTAGAGCGGTCACGGAAAGCTGGATTATTGTCTCCATTAACGTTTTTCTGCCCTCTGGAGGCAAAAGCTGTCCTGTTGCATATGGCATAGGTCGTACCATGGCTCCCTGCTCCCCAGGGGCTGGTGTGGGGCAGCATGCGGGGCCTCCTCTGCACATCTCCCTGCACAGCTCCTCCGGTAGCTGTGAAATGCCTGGGAATGACGGACAGCTCGGGGTGCCCCCCCAGTCTTCCTGTTGCTGAAGCGGAGATGAACACCTCCAGAGAGGTGTTCCAGGGCCATGGGGGCAGCCACACGGGATGCAAGGGTTTCTTGCTGTAGTGGTGGTGGGAGCAGCCCCGGGTCTCTGCTGCTGCACACCTTGGCTCTTGCAGTCTGAAGCAGCACAGGGTTCTGGGGGGATAAGGAGAATTCTTCATATTCTTATGTTGAGATGGGGAAAATGTGCTCGGGAAAATAGTTTTGATCAGAAAAGCTGTGGCTGGTACCAGATGGCTCAAGCAAAAAGTGCAAGAAGTAGTGTAGTAGAAAGTAGTAACAACTGCCCACACATAAAGCTTTATCCCAGAGAAGGCAGGATTGGTTTCGACAGGTCCCCTGAATCATCAGCATTTCTAGCTCTTCTGTGTAGTTTTTTCACTCCGTATGTTGTCATTGCACATGCTACTATTAATTGAGCTTGCTTTTTTTTTTTTTTTTTTTTTTTTTAATTATTTTAAAATTCTTGTCCTCAGTGCTCAGTGATGAAATGTAGCCAGCAGCTCCACGGGTTACCTGTGTATTGCCTGGGAACTCACTGGAATTGGTTTCAATTCTCTGAATACCCACTTGTTCTTACATTACAAAGCTGGATAATTAAAGAATCCCGGAATTCTTTCTCTGTGCTATTCATTACTTTGTGTACCTCTTTCATGTGCCCTTATATCTAAATTAAACACATCAGACCTCTTCAGTCTCTCTCTATCTGTAGATCTTTTCATGCCACTAATTATTTTTATAAGCTGTTTCTGGGACTCCTCTTTTATTTCTCTGTATCTTTCACCACTCGAATGAGGCTGCAGGCAGCCGTCTCCTTATGTGCATGCATTCTCTGAGTGTGTTTCCCTTCAGTTTCTCTCTTTGCCCTCCCTGTTTCCCTGGGCTCAATGCTTCAGCCCTTCCTAATTGTGCCGTCTAATCCCGATGACTTCAGCCATTGTAAGTGAAGACTACAGAATCCTTCAATTATATGTATTAATTTGACAAACGACTAAAGCTAAAGGCCTGAGCATCTTGGTTAGCTGCCATCTTCATTTGCTAATCGTTAACACAGTTGAAAGACCTTCTTCTTTATTAAAACACAAAGTATGGTCTTTAAAGAACAGTGTTTTGCAAGACGAGAAAGCTGTGTTTGTTTTGAAAAGAAGATTTATTGGGATGATATAATTCAGCTTGCACTATCTCACCTGTTTTTCCTCAGGGAGACCATCAATCTTTATTAACATTTCTTAATCATAAGATAAAAATGATAGACAAATTCCAGAATGGGATGAAAATACTAACAACAGCTGAAAGAGCAATCCCTTCCTTTTAATACCTGCTGAAATGGAATTCAAAGAGAAGCTAGTTTGCCACAGATGTGTGGGATGAGAGCAGTTCTGTGGCTCCAGTTCTGTTTAACCGGAGATCGGGCAGAAAGCACAGCAGTGCACGGGTCCCATCTGGAAGAATTTATCATCTGAACTCCTAATGCTAGACTTGCAATCTTTTTGCAGTCACATGAAATAACTTTGGGTGGGTCCTGGGCCTGGCTGGGTCCAGTTTCTCTCCTTACTTTACCATTGCCTTCCCTGAGCAGCCTCTGCACAGCTGATGCTTTCCTTTTTTTTCTCAAAATGGGCTGATAGAAAAGCTGCCCGGTACAGCTTTTAAACAGGGAGAAGACCTTGAAATGCTTTCAAGGAAAAATGAAGCTTGCCAAGTCCTTGAGAGATGAAGGTTTCAGAGAGAAGCTGTTATGCAGACCCCCAGCTATTGTTGCAGGGACATTTGCTGAAGCAGCACCACTTGGGCCGGTGGTGTTGGAGTTTGCTCTTATTTCGAGAGAACACTCCAGCAGGAGTCATACACAAATGTTTAATGGCTCTCCTGTGGCTACCTGAGATCTCTCCTCACCCCAGAAAACAGCCTGTGATACTTGCCCTCTGTGGGAGAAAAATACTTCCTCCGTGCATAAGTGAAGAAAAAGGTTGTTTTCAGTAGACCATGCACTTGTGCTTCCCTTCGTGTGTTACAGACAGAAAAGTGGCAAATGGGACCGAAAAATAACCAACAACAACAAAAGATTGTTTCTGAAATTCTTTTTTTTTCTTTTTCCATTTCCATAAAACATAGCCTTGTGATCCCAGCAAGGCAAAGAGCTGGGGAGATAGGGAAGCGTTCACTTTGACTGTGATCTTTAGCAGAGTTTGATCAGTGCAATCTTAGTTGTAATTTCTAAAATCCTTAGACATACATGCATGTTATATATTCATACATCCATAAGTTTAAAGTGTTATATCTTCAGTTAATAGACTTTTTCACACATTTTAATTTCTCTCTAAAGATTCTTTGCAGCCATTGGTATTTTACTGCATATGGAAGAAAAGGGCAAAACCCAAGCTTTTTCTCATTTGCAGATAAAGGGTAGTACTACTGTGATCCAGTGATTGATTTTCTTGCTTGTCTCAGTAGCCATGAATCAGTCCACAGCTCTTCAGCACTGAACAACGCTGGGTCAGGGTTGAAACCGTGGACTGTGTCAGAGAATCAGGGAAGGAAAACACATTTTATGATTTGTTTTTCCTGTTTGATCTAATGCAGTGCATTGCACATGTTGGAACTAAACAGAATAAACTTTGTAACCTCTAGTGCATGGCATTAATTTATTTTGCAAACAGGCTTTGATTAACAAGGTATAGTTGCTGTTGACATTTGGTCACTGGAAACAGTGATTTATTTTTTTTTTAAATGCCTAGTAAATGGTAATGTGCAATAGTACTTATTTTTAACACAGAAACTAGAAAGTTAATGCTCATAAAGCAAATGAGACCCTGAGCCCTGGAAGAGCCAACTTGTGTGGGGCAGTGGCAGCACACCTGGAATTTGTATACTGCAATGTAACTGTTCTCTGAGCAGAGCAGCAGACAGGCTTGGGCCACATCTTTCCTAGAGAAGCAGTTGTGGCTTGCTGGTTTGAGAGTAGCCACCTCCAAGGTAGTCAGAAATGACATTTCTTCCTGGGTTGAATCTCCCAGATGTCTTTTTGTGTCCATGATCACACAGTATGCCTGGGAGCAAATGAAAACCACACATAGCCATATGCTTTAAGCTTGATTTTCTTCCTTTGCCATGTTTTTGTGGCAAAGTTTTCAACTTTATTTACTGGTATGTCTCTTTATCAAAGAGAAGTCAGCAGTTTTTAGCAACAGAAATTCTATCTCAGAGATGTTTACCAGTATTGCATTCTGGTCCATCACCAGGAGCTAGACTGTGGTGGTTTTGGGGTTTTGTGTGTGTGTGTGCTATTGTTGTTTGTTTTGTTTGCTTGCTTGTTTATTTTTGTTTTTCCTGTGGGAAGTTACAAAATATTCCCTTTCTTCATATGTGGATGTTTGTCCCAGAGTAGTGGGTGAAGGAGGCTGCATCCTGGGCCAGGCTTTGTTGCTGTGGATTCTCTTGCCCATGCAAAACCCCAAGAGGAGTTTCTGCTAACAGCTGGAGGGATCCTAATGTGAGGAATGGGGCAAAGCACAGCAATTTGGATCAGTCTGTTCTTCTCTAGGCCTCTTACTCTGGGATGACAGAACGTCCTGTGCCTATGGGCCGCTGTGATCACACAGAGCCGATGTATAACGTTTCACAGGAAAGAAACAACTGTAAATAACATGTTCAAAGGGAAATAAGAGAAAGAGGGAGATTGGAAGGAACACAGAAGTCCCGGAGAGGGCAGGTGCCTTGTTTTAAAGAGGGGATGCATATTTTTACAGAGGCAGTCTTGGTAGAGCCTTTCTTTCAGAGAATTCTTAAAACAGTGTTGGTCTTTACGTGGCACTACTTAAAGTTTAATTAGGTTCCCATTCTAGTCTCTGGGTCTGAAGGGAGATGGAAGGGGTATTCAAACTCCGAAGGATATGATTAGAAATTGGACTAGTCTGAGGAGGGAATAAAGTCTGCCTTTCTCTCTTTGTCTCTCTCTGGAGTACAACAGCTGGTTGGGGAAATTTACTTCTCATGATTGAGTGACCTGATTTTGTCTCCCACTTGCACAACACAGCCTCTTATAAGAAAACGGCTAGTCTTAAATTCATACATAATTGCACAGCAGGGAGACGGAGTTTAAAAATGCAGATTCTTGGGCATTAAGCAGCAGAAATCTGTTTTGAACCCTTGAACTCCCTTTGTTGTTTAAATGGCCACCTACAGAACCAGGCTGTGGAGAGCAGCAGAAACACAGTAGCTTCTTTTATGTGGAAAAAAGTATCTTCCCCCACCCCTCCTCTTTTCCCCTCCATTCTGAAATGAATGTATACTCTATCCTTATAGCAGAGGGCACTAATTATGGAACTTGACTATGTATGTCTAGGCTATACAGAAGCAGTAAATGAGGGTATATTCTGCTAATCAGTGCTGCTGAACTTGGGCACAGTGTTATCTTTCTTTTCTTGAGAAACTCGGTTATTTGTTTCATCTTACTTCTTTTTTCTTATGAGCTTGATATGCACAAGCCTTCTCCTATCTGTATTAAAGGGGCTAGTATTTACATCTTTACCCCCAGACGTTCAAAATACAAACTCTTGTTACAATCTCAGAAACTTAACATAGAATAAATGCACCCTACTGTTGCTGTCCTCTATATTAATTATTTTAAATGCTATAAATGTAAATATGCAGTGAATATGGTTTTATGGATCCTGCATTTGTACTTTATCATACTTCCCAAAGTCTTAATATAAAGGGCAATGTTTGACAAACATGCTGTGAGGAACCCACATGAATATCAGCAAGAAAATTAAAACAATGTGGGATACTTTATTTCATGCAAATGACTCCTAAACCTTCTGTTTTACAATTTTGCATTTTTCATATTAAAAAATAAAATATATGTAACTATATAATACATATAATTTCTATGTATTTAACCTAAGTCAAACAAATCACCTGAACTGTGCATTGAAAAACAAATTTTGTGGATTGGATGATTTTGAAATAAAAATATTTTACTCCTTGAAGACATTTGGCTTAGCATATACCTGTGCTTCAGAGTTATTATCTTTTACTCCACTTAAGCTAAGGTAAGATGAGGAAAAATACCCATACTGGGAGGTTTAACTCTTTTTCAGTTGTGTTATTGTCCCCATGCTGATACAGAACTGGGTAAAGTGTTATTCTAGCTCTGCTGGGGATTTCCGTAAGTGTGACCTGCCTTTTGAAACATTCTGGGAGATACTGCAGGGTGAAAGTGTCTGTCTTGACTTGACAAGTAGGCAAACGTGATGTTAATGATGTTAATATGGCAACTTGTTACAGTACACAGTTATGAGTTGCTGGTTTAGAGCCTGAATGGCCTGAACTGAGACCATGTGTCCTGCAGCAGAACAGCCATCGGCTGGGAGTCAGTCACCAGCATGTGTGGATTTCTCATTTTGATTAATGTTCATTTGGCTTAGGGTTAAGAATATCAAACTAACTGGTTCTGTAGCATGTCCCAGTGCTGCTGGGTGATACCTTGTTACATCCTCCAAACTTGGTGAAGAAATCATCTTACTTTTTACCCCAAGGGCAGTGCTGTTAGATGTGGAATTCCTAGCTCCAAAAGTCTGTGTCTTGGAGAAAGCTGAAATACCCTGGCTTTGGAAAGTGTGGTTTGAGAGCACTGTGTGATTTCTGTCCAGCTTGGAGCAGACTGGTACTTATCTTACATTGAGCTCCCATGCTTGACTTCTGCTTGCTGCTTCCTAGCAGCCAGGCCAGTATTTCGTATATATTTAAGTAGCATCCTGTTATTGACCATACTTACCAGAAGCAGCTGGGTCTGGTGGAAGGGGATTGCTGTGATGCAGCTAGGGCTACGCCAAATAACAGGAGACTTCTAGTTAGAGGTGGGTTTGCTCAATGGCAGGCTGCCCAGCCATGTTTGGGGTACTTCTCCCAACAAGTGACCTACTCTCTGAGGTGCATCTCCGTATCCATGACGTGATCCAGGACTTTCCCACAGATTGGGAAGGAAGATGCTTGAGAAGTCTATTGGATGGGCATAGTGAACCGTTATAGCCAATCTATGACCTGTAGCACTGTCCAAAATGTTTCTATGCCCATGATATGTCCCCCCATTGTGTTTTGTTTTTGTTTGGTTTTGGTTTTAATATGTTTTCTTATTTTCTTTTGCAAGCAGAGAAATGTTTTTGTACCAACTCTGAAGCATTAAGACAGATTGCTTTGCAGCCAAAAAGAAGCATATAATCCTACTGATTACCTGTTCTGTATTGAAATTACAGTTTGTTTGTTTTCTGACCCTTTGTCACTGTGCTATGTGTTGAAGAAGTGGATAGCCTAGGTGTTGGTTGTGGACTCTTTGAAAGATGAGAATGAGGTAAACATTGAAGCTAAGGGTCTTCTGTAAGGTCCTCACTGCTTTTAAGTGAAAGCTATGCAAGAGCAAAATGCTGCACTTTCTGGTAAGTCTTGTATGCAAATGAAGCTAAAGCATTTTGTGCTCATCTTGACTGTTACAGGGTTGTCCTTGAATGCAGCTAACAGTTATTTTATTAACCTTTTTGGCTTTGTGCTAGCATAGGGTGTTGAGAGATGCTGTTGGTAACTGTTTGGAAAAGAACACTGATGGAAGGGGACTTTGTAAAACGGTAGATGAACTATTGCCCTTGGTTCATGGCTTGCTGACAGCATGTAGGCAGCATTGCCAACTTCTGTGATTTTATTGACCATCTTTAGAGTGCCAAAAACTGGAGTCATATGTTCATTTGAGCATCAGCTCTCTATGTTTAGAAAGAAGAAAGTTACTAGTTACTAGTTGTAAACATTAGTATTTTGAACTCTAGAAGTTCACAGCCTAAAGTTAAATGAAAAGGACCAAACTACCATTAAAAAACAACACAGACAGCCCTGATACTTATATCTGATTGTTATGTATGCAGACTTTGTTTCAGGAGCCAAGAACATTTGACTACTGATCTTTGAATACTTGGAGTTGGCAATAATGGACAGAGATTAGTGTATGTTCTCCCTTTTAAGGTGAGCTTACTTGGAACTGATCTCAGCACCTTAAAATAAACCCAAAACATAAATAAATGCTAGGTTGTCTGTCTGGAGGACTTCCTGATAGGCATATCGTTATGTTTTCTGCAAGTACAACAAAGAGATAGTTTCCCATCCTACTCAAAGGGTTATTGCTGCTGCATTCACAGTGAGGTTCCACATTTTTTCTTTTTCTTTTCTATTTCTTCAGAGGAAATTTTGGTAGGTTTTGCTGTATAATCTGGAAGTGGTACTGATGTCTGGCACTGATAGTACCTTCTATTCTTGAAAAAAAAAAAAAGTGAAAAATTACAGAAGAGTAACAGTTAAAAATGGTTGAATTTTTATATCTTTCTTTCAAAATTGGACAGTGCATATGACACCACTTAGATATTTTTCTCATGACATTCCTTCCTGCTAAATCATTTTTTTTTCTTTTGCAAAACATTCTTCCTTAAATCTTGTACACTCATAAGCTGGTGAGTAGACTAACTTAAAATCACTCTTCATTTTGTGAGTTAGAGGTTGGTTTTCACAGATATAACTCTTCATGAAAACACAACTCTTGATGTTCAAGTATCCATCTGAATGTGTTTTAGTAAGGGCGTTAGAACACCACCACCACCAATACCATTGTCCATCTACAGACTGAGTAATATAATTGATGCCTTAAGGTTTAGACTTGTAAACAGGTATGTTTGGGTATGTCCTTAAATCTGTCTAGTTTTGTATAAACCATTTTCTTTGATCTAATGAATCTTAAGGCACGTGAGCTTGGCTTCAGGCTTCAAAATACAAAAGGTTTTTTGCACAGTGATAGTAAAAGGACAATAACCGTTTTGGATTCAGCTGTAGACCTCTGTTTCTTGGCATTAGTAACATTAATTTTATTCTACTTTTGTGACATACGTGAAGTTAACCAAACAAAGCGTGTTTTGCATCCCCATCTCAAGATGAGGTTGTTAAAATGGGGTTTTGTTGAGTCTGACTGAAGACCCTTAAAACCAGTAGGAGTTCCACTGATTTCAAGAGTTGTTGGAACAGAATGAAAATGGAAGGTAGAAACCTGAGGAGACATGAAGAAAAAGAGACCCCCACCAGCCCAGGCCCAGGCCCCTACATCAGCCCAAGGGCCACCAGCCCCTGCCCCGGCGAGGCCGCAGCAGGCCCAGGCTCCAGCTCCCCACAGCCCGGACCTGCCTGGGCATGGCCCCTGCCCCCCGAGGTGCACCCGAGGGCTTATGCCCTGGTCCGGCCTCTGTCTGGCCTGTCCCTGTCCCCAGGGGGGTGCTTGGAGCACCAGGGCTGCCCCATTCCTACGGCTGCCTGGTTCAGGGGATCTCTGTACCAGCTGCCCCAACATGTTAAAGGAGCACCGATTTGGGACTGTTAAAATTTGGGGTAGGTTTTACCTGACCTTGCAAACAGGGAAGGCAGTATGCTGTTCTTGCTGCAAAAGCAAGGGCCTTTTTTTTTTGTTTCCCCAACTGCTAACTGCAATTGTTTATATTTTACAATATTATTACTCCTGTTATGAGCTGCCTAAGGCAGCCACATCAAAGTACTGCAGAGCGTGTGTGGTGCCAGCTCAAATAATAGCAACAAACCCTGGTCTCTCAAACCTTGGTTTGATTTCATTGTTTAAATAGGAAATGAGCTAGTGTGATCCCTCTGTCTGCGAGGTTCTTTGACTACAGATCATTGTTCTGGCACTCAAATCCCTATTTTAATTAGAAAAGAAGGAAATACTTTGAGCGGATGCTTAGATAAAAGCTGTGAATGATATTTATCACTCTCTTAAGGAGTTTTCTTTCAAGACCTCACAGCAAAATCTGCTGTGAGGACTTTCTCTCCTTCACTTCTATTTCAAATGTTTGCGTCTCTTGTTGGCTCTAAGGCAGCTGAAGTGATTGCACTGTTGCCCCAGTGTCTGCCAAATGCCCTGGGTGAAGTTCTGGCCTCAAAGATGTCTGTCTGTCCAGGGGAGCTTTGTCATTGATTTCAGGGAGGCCACAGTTTTGGGCGTTGTCTGCATAGACGGATTTAAGGAGTGGTCCCCCATGGGAGACTTTTATCATTGGATGGCTTGGGTCTCTCATAACCAGCTTTGGATGTGGTGGGTGTAGAGCTGCCAATGGACGTCATCTTCTCTGTACTGAGGCTCCTGCTGCCACCACTAACCAGGGTTGTGAGGAAAGATTTCAGTGCCCACTGCCTCCACTGATGCATCCAAACTGAAGCAATTTGCTTAATACTTCCAACGGCAGGAAGTACCATATTTAGGTCCCGATGATGTGTAAGCGTGCTGATTTTGGAAGTGTCGGTTTTGAAGTCTAATTCTTCATGAAGACTGTTTGTGCTTTGTCCTGCTTGCCACCACTGTCCAAAGTATGATTAACTTGAAGACTGTGATTTGTGGCTTTGCCTTTTCTTATTATGTTTTTTTTTTTTTTTTTTTCCCCAGTTCTCTCTTTTGAAAAGATAATGTTTGTTGTCCTATAGCTTGGTGGCTGGCAGCAGCCTTTAAAACATGTGTACATGAAAAGGATGAGTATCCACCACAGTCTTCTATACCTTCCTTCCAGAGTCTCAGCCAGTTCCCAGTCAGAATCTGACTCAGCACAAGTAGTCCCAGGACTACTGGCAGTGTGTGTTAAAATCATTCCCTTGATTGTTCTATTTTAGAAACTTACATTTCTACTGGGCAAAATGAATAATCTGCAAATGCACCAATGTTGTTACACTGCTAATATGGAAGTCCATCACAGCTGACCTTCTCTTGACTCAAGCTTCTTGTATTTGCATTTCAAGTTTCAAAGCAAGGTTTATTTATAGTCCCCATTAATAAAGACTGCGCATGCATGGACCTTACCTCCTTCACTGTTTTCACTGTATTCTGCCAAATGTGCCTTCTTGCTTTGAAAGCTGTGAAGTCAGAACATTAAGTAAGAGTAAGCTTGAAAAAATAGCTCCCATATAAGTAAGGAAGCGCTCACATTTATGGATTTTTAGAATGTTCTTTCAGGCCAAACCATTAGAAGTAATCAAGCAGCTGTGCATGAATGTGTTAGAAAACTAACTGAAGATGATGTAGCTTCTGGTTAAAAGTTTTATCTGTGTTGGTAAGAACTGATGTTTTCCACTTGGTCTCACACTATTCTTTAAAACAATGCTTGGCAAACTTCTTTGTATTGTAAAATGTTGTATAGCTTTCATTTTCATTATAAGTATGTACATGTTTAAGTAAGGAAAATAAGTCAGAGTTGAAGTGACTTACGGGTGAAGTTTTCTTCCTTCACGTACATCAGCATAGTCTGGAAGTGGTAATTTCACAAAGAACAGGAAGTTGTGTAGTAAGTGGGGAAAAAGAATTGGACAATTAGAAAGAAAAATTTTATTACTGAAAACTCCAGTATTTTTTGAGTTCTTATAAAAACATGAGACATGAAGGATAAAAAACAAACAAAAAATTAATACATTTAGAAGTCACAATGACAAGTCTATGAAAAAATAGATAATGAGAACTAATTATTTTTAATGTTATTTTATTATAAAATAATACTAATAAAATTATTGGGGGGGGAAATGTTGAGCTTAGAGCAATGTAAAATCTGGACTGTTAAGCAGAACCCTGATGTGGCCAAGGAAAACAGAAGAACTGGGTACAGCAGAAAGATGTTAAGGACATAAAATCAAACTAGCAAGTAAGTTCACAACTATATGAGATGGGTCCTTGAGCAACTGGGGAACTCCTCACCGCAACCTTTTGAGATATTAAGATAAATGATAAATGGAATCAAAAGCAATTGTATCCACTAGTGGAAGGGAGGTCTATAGAGCAGTATTAAATAAAGAGGAATTGCCTCTGGCCCAGGAGATCCCACAGGATCATTCGAACATATTGGTTGAAGTGGCATGCTCTGGAGGAAAGTCATGGCATTTTCTTGTATGTTGCCTTTGGCCAACTGCTGGTGCTGTTTTTTATATTTTTATAACTCAAACAGTTAATAGGAGGGCAGAAGATGACATGCAATGAACCATGCTTAATCACTTAGACCTCCAGTTTAACATTTTGTTTACCCAGCTCTTTTGGAATTGAGCAGATCTTGGGGAATGTAATTTACTGAACTGTAATTTAGATCAGTTTTCTAGCCTTGCTTCTGAGTCTAGCCCAGAAGCTATAAACCTGTGGTTTCTAGGGGGTAGTAAAACCACAAAAAATGAGTGAGCGGTGCTAATAAAGAATAAATCAAAGCATTGACTTAGTTATAATAATTATTGCAATTGCTAGAATAAGGTAAATGCAGTGCCCAGACAGCCAAACCTTGTGCCCCTGAAGTCAGTTTCATAGCTTTCACCGACTTTCACTTAATTTTCAGTAAAGCACATGACAGTATTCCTCAAAACTTGCATGGAACTAATTTTAATTTACCTAGGCTTATGCACTGCTTAGTTGATTGAATGAAATGGCAGCGTTTCCTGACTTTGAAGTCTTATTACAGTAGGGAATGTGCAGTTCACATTAAGGCATACAGAGCCTACAGTTCTGTGTATGTGTATGTGTACGCATGGACATACGCAGGCTGGGGACACTCACCCAGAGCTCCAAGCCAGGTTTACAGCTGAAGCTTGCCCTTGATCAAAGGAGGAGGGTGATATGAGGAGGCCTCGTTGCAGCCTTTTAATACCTAAAGGAGGCCTACAAGAAAGCAGGAGAGGGACTCTTTGTCAGGGAGTGCAGGGATAGGACAAGTGATAATGGCTTTAAACTAAAAGAGGGTGGATTTAGTTTAGATATAAGAAATTCTTTACTCAGAGGGTGGTGAGGCACTGGCACAGGCTGCCCAGAGAAGCTGTGGATGTCACATCCCTGGAGGTGTTCAAGGCCAAGTTGGATGGGGCTTTGGGCAGCCTGGTCTGGTGATTGGTGTCCCTGCCCATGGCAGGGAGGTTGGAACCAGATGGCTTTTAAGGTTCCTTTCAACCCAGACCATTCTATGAAATTCTGTGGTATTCTTTGGTATCTCTTCTCATCTCTCCTTTCTGAGACTTCCTCACATTTGTTTTGTTCCAAAGCTAAATAATGAAAGGCTATGTCCTTCCTGGTAAAATGTCTTTCCCATTCTTCTGTTTATCCTTTCTTTATGTCTTACTGAGCATTTCCAGAGTTCGCTTACAGTGATGGCCTGGGAGTGTGATTAAATCATGATTTACTAAACCCTGCCAAACCTAAAGTAAAATATGTTTAACATACTCCAGCTGTTCATCATACATAATCCTTGATTTTTTATTTATTATTTTTTTTTAATATTGAGCTGGTGTCCTGTAAAAACACTCCTGGGAAAGCTGCTCATTTGCTTCTATGCCAGTGAGAGCCTCTTTACTTGCTCAAGAAGCAGTGTCTTAGTCTTGATACCTTGGTTCTGCCGGGTAACAAGCACCAGCCAGTAGTTTCCCAAAATACAGAGTGCTTCCAGGATGGAATGGCAAACTCAGTGTTGTTACATAGCAAAGCTCATGACATGCACAGAATGAGTCCTGTGATGCTATTGTGATGGTGTGCAGGCTGTCTGGCTCCAGAAACAGAGGACAGGAAAAGTGTTCATTAATTGCAGTGCATGTAGGTCACTTTATCATTCCTTAGAAGTTAGGAAATGCTTTTATTGAGGCAAGGCATTAGATTTCTCTTCTGTTATTTTCCACCATCCTTTTCTGTATTTTGAGCCTGTGCTATTAGAATTTGAGTTGTGGGAGCTCCAGGTACATACAAAAAGCCAGGCCTCTGTTTTTCAGATTGACTTATTTGCTGCATTCCTTAGCTATGTGTCTGCCTGTGTGTTTCCCACATACTGAATGTCAGGTGGCTGTTTCCTTGCTGTCCCCTCCCCCCCCCCCCAAACTAGCCGTGCCCATCATGAAGACTGCAGGACAAGTAGGTAAACATCCACGCTTGTAGCATCAATCTGTCAGATGGCTTTGACAGAGGAATAAATTGTGATGGTGCAAATGAGGGGCTACTGCAAGGTCTTTGAGGATTCCCTTAGGGGAGCCCTTCCTGAAGCTCTCCTCTCCATGATTCTCCTCCTGAGACTGTTGCTGCCAATAATTGTTAAAACCAAACTTTGGCCCATTGGGACTCTTGACAAAGACAGCACTAACAGAGAAATGAGTTAAGCAGACATTAAGGGGAGCTGAGCAGGAGGGAGTGTTATCCAGACTCTTTTCAAGGGTGTGGGTGTTGCTGAAAGGTGATAGATAGCCTCTGTTCTACCTTGATCACCGTGAAGTCCTGATTTTGTTTCTAAATGCAAGTTCCACAAAGATACAAACCTGGGTGAAGCCAGCCACATCTGTGAACAACATCTGAAGAATTTCTGTCTAGTTATTTGGGGTATATTTTAAAGTAACAAAGCTCATTTTAAAATTGTATGTTTAACATTTGGGAAAGGGTCCTATGTCATCCAAGTAAGATTTCCAATTGATCATAAGATAATAGAAGTCCCAAACATTCAAACATTCAAACAGCACACCATCTACCACTGGAGCCTGTTTATATATACGCAAGTGCAGTATCCATCCAAGTGCTGCATATAGATTTCCTTTTTTTTTTTTTTTTTAATTACTCAAAGCACGAATGATTAATTTGAGGGAGAATCTGCTGAAGTAAAATAAGGACCTGCTTCTTATCATTGTGTGCAGCTTTAATGGGAAGTGAAGCCTGGGATCTGAATGACTTGACGGTCAGCTGGACAGTTTTGCTTTCAACAGCTGAAGAACTTCAAGCAGAGCGAGGAGAGAAGAACACAAACCTGAGCACGGGATGCGAGCCTCTTGCCAGCTGACTTTAGTAAAAACAG
Organism: Nettapus auritus; assembly: GCA_011076525.1. Classification (NCBI taxonomy): domain Eukaryota; kingdom Metazoa; phylum Chordata; class Aves; order Anseriformes; family Anatidae; genus Nettapus; species Nettapus auritus. The sequence goes on along the minus strand of CM021765.1, from coordinate 125,702,330 downwards.
CGAGTACATCGTAATGGAAACAACCTTCCTTAGCTCGCAAGTCCGGGGCTGGTGATATGCTTGTTCAGTGCAGGTGGGTGAGTGGGAACATTTTCACTAGGTTAATCTGTGCTTAAGCTGTCTCCTAACCAGGTGGCACAAAAACAGGGCTACACAATTTAGGAATACAGCAGTGTCTTGGGGCTCTGGTGAGTGGGCTTTACTCCTTGGCAGAGGTTCACGGCGTCAGTGTTGTAGTGCCATTGGCTTCAGTAGGACAGGAGTGTGAGTGGCCCCTCACTTGGCTGCTCACCACGGCCGTTGTGACTGCTATTGCTATTAGAGTAGAAGAGAGATTTTTTTTCCACGGTTACAGTACAGCTAGGCTTTAATGTTCTTGCTGATTACCACTGACCCAAAAAGTCTGCCTAGCATGCCTTTTATATGGAGTGTATGTCAGTGAAGCTTAAAGTTTCTTCTCCTCCCCTAGGCTTCACTCCACAGTCATGTCTTTCAGACAGCTGAAATGCCACAGCTCATTCATCGGGTTTTGTAGCGAAATGCTTGATCTAATCATGTCTGAATATTTTAAAAGGTTTTCGATAAGGGAAGGATAGAAGTGTGTTTTAAAAAGGTCTGCATCCCTGAAAAGTGTGTGTGAATAGTTTAAAACTGCCAGCTCTATCCCAGCTTTGTCCCTACCAAAATACTTCCCATTTCTCTTTGAAATCGTAACTCTTGTCATAGAAGTCCTTATTTCTCTGTTGCCCTTTATAGTTTTATTTGCGTTTTTAAATGTGAGTTGCAGCATTTGAAAGCCTTGGTGACAAAGACTGTACCAGTCAATGAAACAAACTGTTCTGCCATCCCTCCTGCAAATAATTTCCATTAGCTCATGTAATTCTGTACTACGGAGTGTGCTTTGTGTATCTGTCACAGTTACGCTGCAGCCAAACAACAAGGTTTGCAGTTTTCTCCAGAGGGCACTTTAAGTGGGGCTTCAAGCTGCCTCTGTCCCTCTGCACCGCGTATGTGAACTACTGAAAGCAAAATGGCTTTTGCTGTATTAATGGAATGCTTTCATGCGGTCCATTATTAAGCTAGACTTCCCTGGTATAAAATTCCTTATAGCAGGGTAATTCCTGAAAATAAACAGGGTAAGAAATCTTACACTCCAACTTATGCCACAGCTACTCAGCAAAACAGATGCTGTCTGAGATAAAGGTGGGCTTGAGTTGTTCTTGGTGCTTTTCCACTATTTACATACGGAGTACTTTGGTCTGTGGAAGTCACGTATGTAATGTCACAGCAAAGGGAAAAAATCTTGGCAGCCACTACTGACCATCGAGTTCCATTCAACTGCATGTGCTATAATACTCAACGAAACATTACTGCCCTAAATGAAGGGCGCTAGCTATTATTTGAGCCTAGTTAGCACATTAGGTTGCTAGCAATGGGAGGGAAAAGGAGTGTAGTAGAAAGGGAAGCAGAAAAGGAAGAGTATGAAACCTGGGTACCCATCAAGGGAGAAAAAGAGGTGGATCCCAATGCAGGTATATAAATGGCACATAAACCTACAGCTGGAGCTGGGCTCTGGGACAAGTCTCATGTGTGCAGGGAGCTGCTGTCTTTCAGGAGGACAGGACATCCAGAGGCCTTTTGAAATGCTCTTAATAAAAATTCATGTCCTTGACTTCACTGAGAAGGGCAGTGATTACAGGTGTGAAGAGAGGGAGCTAGCCACACTGCACACACTGTGTCTTGGGAAAGTAGATGCTTATTTTTTTTACTGTTTTTTTCTTGAGAAGGAATGTATGTCATTATTATCTTCTTGTTCCTCTCTAAAGCAGCTATTTGTGAAAGGAATATACAGGCTTTTCTCAGAATTAATTTTAAGGGGAAAAAGCCGAATACTTCCTTTCAATAAAAATCTTCATTTAGAGAGAGAATACAAAAAAAAACAACACACCAAAGTTAAATGCCTAGACTGGAAAGCCCTCCTCAAATCTTTACACACACGTTTTTTTTCTATATTTTTTATTCCCTGCTTAAGCAAATAGGACAGTCCAGGAGGTCTCGCTTTTTTATTATTATTATTTTATTTTGTTATTGCAAAGCATATTGTAATAGATTACTCTCTCTCTCCCTTCTCTCCCTCCCCCGTCTGCAGAGCCTCCCTTGAGAGATAACACCAGCCAGGGAGAGGAAGAAGGAAATATTAAGAGAGTATTTAATAGATCCCCAGCTTCTCATATGCAGTGGAGGTGAGAAGAGCCATCCTCACTAGGTCAACCTGAATCACTAGCAGTATCAGTGAAAGGTATTGCAGAGCTTGCAGCAGTGTGGCAAGATGCCACCATCCCTGTTGAGAGGCAGGAGACCCAGATTATGGTCTAAGCCTGGCCAGTAGCCTGCTCTGTGGTGGCAAGCAGGTTGGTTCACCTCTTTCTATCTCTGCTTTTCACTGGCATTTCAATTATGAAACTCTTGGGGGAAGGATAGTCTTTTCATAGGTGTTGGCTAATACCTAGGCCAAAGGGACCCTGATGTTAGTGGATAGTTTGGGCACTCAGTGTAAATGAAAATAAGGAAACAGTGAAGGACATTTAAGCTGCTTATCCATCAAAGAAGCACTTGTTTGAATCAATGCTGTACCTTTTCATGTTGACTAGGCAAATTCATGGTTATAGTCAGAAATCAGAGCAGAAGGAGGATTTTAATAAATAATGTATTGTGCATACTTGCAGTGACCATGTTCTTAAAGGAAAGTGAAGGTGGAGAAAAAATGCATTCAGAATATTCGAAAGAGAATAGATGAACTTAAGATTTAAAATTTCTTCCTATCTTCATGTTAGCAGAGCCACTGAAACACACATGATACTCATTTTCCTGAATGCTGGCTCTGCACAACATTTTTTTTCCCTCAAAATAACGATAATAGAGAGGGGAAAAAAAGGAATCTAATATGCCAGTTTCTGAGCAAAGTTATATATGAGCTGTCTGGCTTGTTACCTCTGCAGTTCTGTACATTCATATGGCCTGGGATGTTTGTGTGTCCTCACCTGACCCCGTTTTAATGCAGGCATGTGTTAAAACAGTATATTCACAGGGCCTGACCCTGGTGACAATAGGGATCTGTGTAAGAGTACTCTGCCCTCTCCCCAGGAACCTGGCTGAGCATTTGGCTGAGGCGTTCAGCTGGTGATGACCTCAGGCACATATACATATTACATCTCTTCTTTGCATTGGTGGGGGAACCATAATGGAGATTTAGAGCCATCTCACAGGTTATGCAAAACCATCCTCCTGAAATAAAGTTAGCTGTGAAATTAATGTCTGCAGTTCAAAAACAGAGAAAGGAATGGGTTCACCACAGCTGAAAAAGGTTCTGAACTTTTTGTCCTGAGTAATAAATAATCAAAAGCATCTTTAAAGAACCAGCTAAATATTTCTAAAGAGAATAAAGAAGGGATCTGAATCATGTTCAGCCCTCACCGGTCAGGGCTTGATAGCCATGGATGTGACATGCTGAGAGAGGGAAATAGAAATGTGTGGGAGGAGAGTCAAAATCATCAGAACTCCCAGAGGGAATCAGAGCATCTCCAGATGACCTCGCCCCAATGAACCTTAATACAGTTGAGCTTTAAATTGCCTTGCAGCTCCTCTCTTGGAAGAAAAAAAAAGGAAAAGTTACATGAAATCATTTTGAATGATGGTTTCATTATTCAGCTCTGGTGGATAAACTTCCTCTGGGCTTAATTTGAAGTGCAGGTTTCTACTATATGTAAGTCAAGGCCCTGGCTAGCGCCTATTTCCCTGTAGTTGGCCTTAAGAATTAATTCCCTTTCCTGACTCTCTAGTGTGCTCCTCTGAGTTACTTCTTTCATTTCAGCTTTTGTTGTCGTTGTTGTGTTTGATTTCATGCCTTGCATGGAAGAGAAGCCAACTCTTCCTCCTTATGTCTGAATGTTGGGTTGGTTGCTGTAGACCTTTCAGTACCTGTGTGAGTGCCTGCTCATGTTCATGCGTCCTTGGCTTCTCTCTCATTTGGTAATCTCACACAATCAGAGTCAGTGCAAGGTGCTCCAGGATTCCACCTGTGAATAAGACATCTCTTTGATGCTTTTTATACTCTGTGACTGAAAAAGATTAGTGGTAATGGTGTTTTAGCGGGAGCAGGTGCTTCTGCACCCCTTAGCCTTCCCTTGAAAGATGAAGGATTTCTCTTCTGAGGAGCGTTGGAGATCCTTCGGCTGATGTGCTGCCTTTTAATGAGGGAGTGTTTGGAAAGCACCATCTGTGAGGAAACATCAGCAAGCAGCATGTCCCAGAGCTTGTGCACACCTAAGCGTGTCATGCAATATGCAGGAAATGCAAAGTGCCAGACCAGTATAACTTGAGAGTTGTATTGGAAGGAGATTTCTGTGCTTTGCGCTGAGGATGCATGAATGAACTAATAAATAAGTAAATACATCTGAGGAAAGAGGAGAAGGAGGGGGAAAGTCCAGTTCACTGCTTCATAAACTTCAGTGCCATGTTAACCATTTTTGCTCCTACATCAGACCTGCTATGCTATCACAGTGCTTTAATGTTTAATTCACTTTGATTTGGACTACAGAAATATCAAGTGTTTCTGCAGGCAAGCCGAGGCATCTAAGGAGCCCTGTTGGGAATAAAACTCTAGAAAGACCTTCAGAGAAATTAGAGAAGGGGCACGATATTGGTTTTTATTCTAGTCCTGCAGTTCTGCTCTGTGGCTCTGTTTTTTTCCCCTCTGTTTAAATGAGTATGAGGGACAGATTGATTTTAATATTGTGTCCTCATTTTTGTGGGTGACCTGTGGAGGCTGTCTACAGCAAGATTAGAAAAACAAGCAAATGTTTAATTTTGTGAGGGGGAGGGGAGAGGACTCAGAGGCCCTGCTGCTGTTAGAGGACGTAAGACACTGCTGCAAAACAGACAAAATGAAATCTGCTTGTCAGGAGAAAGAGCCTTGATCAGCCCTTGCCTTCCTGCTGCCTTCAGACATACATCCAGGTCATATACATTTCCTAAGGAATCATTTGGAAAAATAAGCAACCACTAAGTCTTGTATTAATGTGCTGTCAAATAGGTGGTCAAATATGAATGAACCGTGCAGCAGAGACACTGCAGACTCCCTCCAGTGCTGCTTCAGGGAGGCGATTGATGAGTCCAGTCCTTTCTGCATCGCTGTGACAGTGTGAAGGGTCTGAGCATTGCCAGACAGCGATGTCAGGGAGCTCAGTGCAATTAGATGCTCTGCCTTCATCCTCTGCACCGTATGAATGCTCAGTTCTCTTCTGAGGGTATGGCGTGATTTGAGGGGTGAGGGCCAAAGCTGCCTCGGTGTCACCGCCTCCCTTAGGATTTCAGCTGGTGCTCTGTGTTGGCCTGAAAAGCATATTTATGCATGTGTGATAATGCATATTTATGAATGCGTGCATTTATAAATATGCTGGAAAGCATCTTTATGCATGTGTGTTACGGGTGTGCCGAGAAGACCATTTTGCAGCAGCCATTACAGCATGTCCAAGAGCTTTGTGTTGTGCTTCACCAAACTGGTTCAGCCCACACCTAGCTTCTGGGCCGCTGCAATGCTAGGAGGTGGCTGCAAGGGGAGGGGAAGGGCCAGCAGCCCTCTGTGAGCAAGGGCTAGAAGCAGAAGGCATGGTACTTATGGCTGACACATTCCCCTGTACCAGGGAGCGGAAACCCTTGCCCACTGCCTCCTCCTGGAGACTTCTTTCTGCTCCTGTTGGCTGTGGGATGCCCCGAGCATCATCCCTGGGTCTTGCACACATCAGGGGGCATGATCATCTGAAAATCCTCAGGCCATGGGAGCATGATCAGAAACTCCTGGTATGTAGGAAGTGAAATAGAGAACCAATAACAGTGAACAGAATTACTATAATTCAGCCTACTTTTTTTTTCCTGACTCTGTACTCAGTTATCGTGGTGGTGCTGGCAGTCTGAGGAAGTAGATGTGCAAATAGCTAACTTGTAATTTGCAAGTGCAATTAGCTGGTTTTGTGAGTTCAATCACAGTAATTGCAGGAGCCTAACTTATGTGCTTCAGTGTTTTTCATCTTCAGAGCAAAGACTAATTAAACATTAATAATAACATTAACAGCAAAATTAACATATATATATTTGAGACCATGAATTATTTGCTTTATTGCAAGTCACATACGCGTGAGGGAGACAAAATGCATGTTGAACAGAAAGAAGCTCACTGCATCTTTTTGACCGCCCCAACACAGCTGTTTCATCATGATGCTGGTGTTGTAGCTGTGGCAGAAGGCAGCTTGAGGCATGGCTGTGTGAGGATTAGGGCTCTTTGTAATGAAATCTGGAGAGCGCATGCTGTAAGATGGCACATAATGTGGGAAGTCATTCTCGGATTCCTGGTACGTACAACCCTGCATAAATGCATGCAGCACTTTTCAAACAGTGGAGGAAATCTAGCCCTCTTCCAGGTGTTTTTACCAGGACCAGGACAGCAATTTGGCCATGGAATGGCACAAAGACGCTAGGCCAAATCTAGCAGATGTAGGAAGGCTTCGAGGGGAAAACAGGTTCTCTGGAGATTTAGGTCATTAGGTAAAAAGGAAACTGGAAACTGTTCCAAGTGTAGTGGGTGGTATGGAAAAAAGGCACAGAGCTGAGAGTGGGAGCACACTACAGCTGTAATAACTGAACTCAAGTGTCTCTGTCTGTTCACAGGCACAAAAAGTTGCTTTTACATTTCTTATCTTGCCATATGATAGATGCACATAATGCAGTATGAGAGTGTCGGCTGTTTCTGGATGTCCTCCTGCTCTTTGCTCACCTGCACCACAGCTTTGTCATTCTGTTGCTGCTTTGAGCAGCACAAGGAATGGATGGCTGGCCAGGAACAACATCTTGTTTCCTTCAAACAAGTGAAGGTGAAACTTGCACTCATAGTGCTGGTGGTCTGTTAGCCCCTTATCTAAGCCAGACATAAACCAGCTGTTTATTACAAGCTTCCATCCATTTTTTAAACCTGGAAATTTAGATTTTTCTTCTGAGCAGTGGCCACCTTTGCAGCCTTCAGGTCCTCTGTCCTCTTTAATTAGCCCTTTCTGTTCATAGTCTGTCATTTATTTAGTGTCTGCAAAACAAGTTAAAGTCAACATCAATCAGGACAAACTGTACCTGTCACTGGGGATTTCAAGGAGTACAAACGATCCGTAGTTTTTATAATGACTAAATAAGGAAGAAACAATAAAATTCTGAGTTTCAAATGTAAAATAATACAGCAAAGGAAAGGGAAAGAGGCAGGGAAATAGAATTCCTTAATATCATGCTACCATGGTTGAGGAAGCCGTCATGACTCAATCACAGGCTGTGATGGCTGCTTTATCAGGCGTGAACCTCCATTTATCCTCCTTGCTGTGAAAGTGTATGAAAAATGACTCCCTGTTACTCCTAGGTGGGCTGTTGTGCTACTGAGATCAAGCACCTCTGACATACCAAAGTGCAGGAACTGTTCCCTGACTTGGGCTTTTATGAGTTGCCAGAAGTACTTGTCCAAATCTTACAGCCCACCAGTTTAGGTCACTGTTGGGTGTGAGGAAAGCAAGGTGGAGTATGGAGAAAGGGGTGGCGCAATGAGGCAATGTTGGGTGATAGATAGCTTATGTCTCACTTGTATTTGCTTAGCCTGGCAAAAAAACCCTGCTTCTAATGAAAAGCTCCTTGTGAGTATGTGTACCTGCTAGGCCTTAGATAAGCCAAATTGGAGAGCAAAGGGAGAAAGAGGGAGCACTTTTACAAGTTTCTGCAGAAGCAGGTAAGGAGACAAGGCTTGTAGCAGAGGCATCGCCTTTGAAAGCGTTTCGCTATCAGGGATTTTGTATCTGTTTTTTTGTAGTTAATTGACAGAAACTTGCTCCCTGGCTTGGAGACAGAGGAAGTGGCCCCCACTAATTGAGCTAAAGGTGTTTTGTTTTCTTTTCTTTAAACAAGGACAAGGGGAGGTGAAAAGCAAGAGCCCTGTGGCTGTGCGCAAAACTTGGCTTAGACCTCCACATTTTGGACAGCTGGCTTCTCATGCAATTACAAGCATTTTGATGATGGGTTTACAGTTCCTATGTAAGTAATCCTTAGCTCTTGTTTAACAAATTCTCCAGCTGAGCCAGCAATCTGATATTTGCTGGTAGCTTATGGGAGGCCTAGGGAAAAACAACAGCAAGAAGGGAGGGCATCTTTCCCACCTTCCCCCAGTTCTGCAGGCAGCAAAGCTTCTGAAAAGGCTAGGGAGGAAGGGAGACTTGTCTTGGCTTTCCCATACTGTGCAACTTGTGGCATTTTGCTGTTCTGCATGAGGATGACGTGAAAAACTGCTTGAGGTTTTTCATAAAGAGAGAACCCAGAGGGTCAGTTAATAAGCTAGGTCTAGAGACATGAGAGTACAGCAAAATGGGGCATAAAGGTGTATTTCTCCTCCCTGTGTGACTGCTCTGCCTGTCCCTGAAGATAGTTATGAGCTTGGCAGCAACACTTCTACCTCCTCTTTCTCCAACAATCTCAGTGCAAGGCTGAGTGCCTGCAAAAAGTAAATAAATAAAAAAAAAATGCTGAAAGAGTTCAGCAGGTAGAGCAGTGACCATTGCCAGTCCTGCACTTGGCCAGTGGAGGAAGGATGCTGAGGTAACAGGTTTCAGGGAAAAGCACTTGAGGCCAAGCTCCTGTTAAATCACGGGAGCGATGGTTTCACCCACACATCCTTCCATTCCCTCAGGTTAATAAGGCCAATTCTGCATTTCTAAAAAGTTGTTTTTAATATCTGATAGCCTGTAATGCCTGCTGATCTAGCAGGTGACATTAATTGGGAAAGCTTTTTTTAGCTGCTTCCTGAGGTCAGGCATGTATTATAATCAGAAAGCTACAAAACCCTAACAGAAAGGCATGGGACCTTCCTCTTGGCTCTCTAAAAGTTGTTAGAGCCAAAAAGGGCACACCCTGTTCCCAAAACCTTTGGTGCATGCTTCTGCAACCTAAGAGTACAATGGTTTCTTTGAAAACGTAAAGCTTTATCTAGTCGGTGTGATGCCTTTGACACAGCAGAGCTGTTCCAGGTCTGTTGTTTCAATTTTCCCTCAAGAGACCATTTGTCTGAAATGTACTATCCTCCAAAGAGCACCAACTGCCTCACAGATACCAGATATGCCCATTACAGGAGAATGCAGAAGTCTTTAATAACAATTTAAAAGCACAATAGTAGTTTCTGCTCACTTAATTCATTTAAATCTCTTCACTCTTTCCCCTGCAAGCCTAGCTGCTCAAGAGCCCTACAATAAAGATAAATGTATTCAAAACATTTTTTGTTCTAAGTGCAGTGCATTCTGATGATTTGTGGGAAATAATCCTGGCTGGGTGGGAGGTAGAGTGGATGCCCTGGGAGACCTCCTGCTTTTATAATCCTGTACACATCACACTGTGTTTTTGTAACCTCCAAGAACTCTCTTTCAAACTACTAGCTCCCAGACTAAGATTTGTTATGTATTTATGAAGGTGCTGGCATTTACCATTTCACATCTCTGCTGGGGAATGCAACAGCTTCACCTTTTTGCTCCACATCTTCTCTTCTTACTTATGTTAAATGATTCTTTTTCTCCCAAAGTACTTTCTCATTGATCCCTTGGCCCTTTATGCTGCCCACACTTTGACAGCAGTCTTGTTAATCAATTGACTGCCTGATCCCACAAGAACTTCTGCTGGGACCGTAGAGATGGGGCTGACACATTGTCCAGGGAGCATCCCCTCCATACTGCTCATCATAAATATGTTTGAAAAAAAGGTGGCATTTCTGGGAAGGAAATTTGCCTGTACAAGTATGTTGTGATTGAGAAAATTCACTGGACATTCCATTTCTTTCCTCTGTTGAGTAGAATAGACGAGAGAGAAAAGTAACATCTTGTAGTACAGGCCCTGTGATGTTACAGTGCTGGGCTGAACTTATGGGTGAGAGAAGTTTTCAGATTCATTTATTCAGCAGATTTTGAGGAAGGAAGAGGTAATCCAGTAAAAGAAGACCTGGCCAGCTTTGAGGGAGATTTGCTGCATTGTGCCATCGACATTGCAAATCACTGTCTGGGCTTGAGTATTGCTGCATTTCCTGAGTATGTCCTTCAAAGTGAGGTATGACGTACTCCCATTCTGAAATCTCATTTACCACTCATTGGATTTAATCCTTTATGTCCAAAATCTAGAGAGTGTTCTGGGAAGAGGCTTCATGGATCCTTTGTCCTCCTCTCCAGGTGTGCAGCTGGGGAAAAGTCAGCTACATGTACAGGTGGGATGTTTATTTTTTTCTCAGTGTAGCAGGTGGGTGGAAGGGGAAGATTCCCCTTGTAGTATAACTGCTGTGAGGAGGAAGAGCATCTGAGGAAAGCAAGTATGATGTCCACAAATGATCTGAAAAACAGAAAAAAAGATCAGGGAAGAAGAGAGCTGTCACTTTAAGCTTTTGTTTTCATTAAAAGGAATGTTCTGTAGGCCTTTTGGCTTGCTGCAGGGATGAAACCAGTGAGTAAATATTGTTGCTATGGTCTAAAGAAGGAAAACAGACAATTCCTTTCTTTTTTATGAAGAGGAATTATTTGAAAAAGGAAATTTCTCCCACAAAGTAACTTGCTTTTAGAAGTTATTTCATATTATATGTCAGGATAAAGCACAGAGTTTCTAAAATGTAAGTAATTTTAGTTTAATAAACAAGTAAATCATGCAGTCTTAGAAAGCTCAGGCTGGAGGGGACCTCAAAGGATCATGCCTTCCATCTCCTTGCCCCGAGGTGGATCAACTGTACCAATGTCATTCCCAGAAGGTGTTTGTTTAACGTATGATGAAAAGCCTCTAATATTAAAGACTTCATGGTCAGCTTGTCCCAGTGCTTTGCTATTTTTGACATTCAAAAGTGTCTCCCAGTATCTAACTGAAATTCTCTTCTCTGTGAAGTAAGCAGTAAGCCTGCTGCTTATTTTCCTGTTCATCATCAACACAGAAAATGGGATTTTCTCTGCAACAGACTCAATATATTTGAATAATGTTGTCCCATGTTCCCAGTTTCTTTAGACTAGGCAATGCCAATTCTTTCACTTCGTACTCTCAGGGCATTTTTTAGGCATCCCATCTTTCTAATTTCTCTTCTTCAGACTGTTCACAGAGAATGTGTCATTTGGAGAGATCCCTTATCTGAGTCTGTAAGCAGGGGTGATGGGCAGAGCATTGGCTCTTGCTGTTTCTCTCTACATCAGAGGGTTTCAATACTAAAACTGAAAACTGGTGCAGATTGCTCTGAAATGTCAAGCTGGCAATAAGTCCAGAGAAACGGGTTCATTATATTTGACTGTATTCATCTTCCTGATGGGAGTTGTAACATCTAGATAGTCAAAACATGGTCTTAAAACACTGTAAGATGATTTTAAAAAGCAACAAGTTTTAACATAATAATGCATTTGGATTATTATTATTATCATTTAATTTCATTGAAATTTTGGCTTACCTCTAACTGCATCTCCACAATGATGAGGTTTGAATTTTTGATTCCTTTTTACCTTTTCTCTCACTAAAATGATAATTGTAGCTTCCACTCCACCTGGCTCCAGCAGCTTGGACTTTAAGCAAAGCACCATATGCAATGAATGAAGTTACTGGATGTGGTTATTGGCTGTTCTTGGAGGCTGGCCACCCTGATTAGTAATGTGGTCTCTTTCATTAAAAAATGTAAATCCTTTTTTTTTTTTTTTTTTTTTTTTTTTTTAATATTACAGATGTATTGGAAAAATTGTTTCTGATAAAATCCTTCAGAAACAGGCTGTAGTCTGCTGGACGTTTATTTCCTTGCCAGTAGCTAAAAGGCAGGGTGGAGTTAGCACAGACTGCCAATATTTGGCCAGTTCACTTCAGCTTTTCTTTCTGTCCTTTCTGGAAAAGCTTAGGGGGTCCCAACTACAGCTTGAGCAAAGATGTTGTTCTCCACCCATATTTGGAGGGTTGTGTTGCTGTCTGGACCAAGGACTATTTCATGACAGTGCCTTACATTGATTTATTGTTTTTGTTTTAATGGTTCTAGTCTGCTGAAAGCCCCTCCATCCTACTGGTGCTTTTTCTGGCCCCCCAGTTGCTTCAATCTCTTCTTTTACTGCTGACATTTCATATTCTTCTTGGTTTTGCCTGCTCTGGCCAACCTGATCACTCTTGTAGTTTTGTTGTTCTTTTCCCCTGCCTGCCCTCCCCCTCACTTCTGTTTTCTGCCTGTGATTTATTACAGTTTCCAGCACAGCAGGACTGGAAAGGAAGATGGAAGGATTAATCAAGAGCATCTAAATTAAAAACTATAAAATGTAAGACCCAGACTGGATGGTTAGGATATATAACCTTACTTTCCAAGTAGCTAGCATCAGCTGTGAAGCCTCCAACGCAATGGATGGGTGGTCTTGTCTGGATAATGAGCAGAAAAATGTGTGATTTGTATGGATTCCCCACAGTCCCATCTGGCAGCTCCTTTCTGGCAGCACTGGCGGGGATGCGAGGACTGAAATGGCACACTACTGCCTTCTCACCCTGTTAAAATGCTCCCTCCCATGCAGCTCCTGTGCCTGCTGGTGGCAAGTATCTCAGGCACTGCTCTGGATGGAGGGTTTTGCTCTTATTTTATTGAATGGACTAACTTCTTTTTGGTCCAATCAGTGTGTGTTCATGTGTGTCCCCAAGTAAGTTGTCTATTAAAGTGATGCTGAGAGATTGAGAGAAAAGAAGGGGAAGCTCTCTCTGCCCCTTGTTCTTAATGCTACCCATGTTGGCTCTGGGGCATGTTCCCACTCAGCATGCAGGAAAGGCAGACTGCACTGAATAAAACCCACTGGGGTTGTGGTCCTGCTGCTTCTGGGGATGGGGTGAAGGCTGTCAAAGTGAGGGCTCCCACTGCCAGTGCTCATCACCACCACTGCCCTGCCAGCTGCAGCTGTGCACAGGAGAGCATCGTAAGGAGTTGCTGAGTTACACAGTGACTGCGGTACAAAGGCTGAGGCAGACAAAATTTGGACAAGACTGCTTTCAGGGTTTGTTTGTTTGTTTACAAAGTGCTTTTGCTATGTTGGTTTGAAAGCATTAGTCTTAAAATGGCATTTCTCTGGTGTGGATGTTCTTGCACTGATGCAAAGGTGTTTCCACTGCTACAGATACTTACAGCTCAAAGGAGAAATAGTTACTGTACTATGAAATAGTTTATACTAGTGTTACTATTAATATTTTAACTAGTGTTACTGCACCTGTGCTACGACTTTAATTTTGCAGGCATTAGCATCCCACCCCAGCTGAAGTAGTCAAACCATTTGAGATACTTTGGGTAGAACAAGTCTTAGAGGAACTAAAACCCAGAGGGACTGGCTTAGCTTGAACCACCAAGGTATTTAAACTAACCCAGCTGTTTTTTTGCCTGGAGCAATTGAGAGAGCTGCTTTTTTGGAAGTTGGCTGTTCAAAGGCTGAGCCATATCAACAGGCATTCAAATGTGTTGCAAGCATTTATAGCTTACCTTTCTCAAGAAAGCTGTTACAGCATTTTTGGGGGTGTATTGCACTCTTTTAAGCAGGGCATGAGAAAATATCCCTCTACACCATTTGTGGCCCACTCTGCAAAAGTGAATACCTCTCTTCTGCATGCTATGCTATGACTAAAACATGTACATTGATAAATAAAAATATGCATGAGTTTCTGTGAGCATTCAGGATTTTATGCAGTGACCAGTGAATTGCAAATGCAAGTTCTAAGGCAGCCCAGTACAGTATATTTGGATTTTTGTAATGAGTAAGGTTAGAATTGATGAGATGCAGCTGAGGAGCAGGCTTGAAATTTATGCTTGCTGTTAGCTCAAGCAAAAAATAAAATAAAATAAAATAAAAGAATAAATCCATCAGCTCTTCACCCTTTTATGTTCCTTTGTACATATTGGCTAGCATTCCTGCTTTATTTTTATTGCCATGGTGCTGCTACAGGGTTAACTTCAGTATCAGTTTACCAGTGGGCCGTTTCAGAAGCTTTAATAACCCCGTGCTCAGAAATAGAGGAATTGTTCTTGCAGTGTTGCTATTCACCAGATTATCAGTCTGCTCCTGTGTTGAGCTGGTTGGGAAATTACCTCTTTTGGAATGAGTCATACTTCTTATAAGAGCTTTGGAAAGCTGTGTTGTTTTTTCTCTTTAGCAGAGAGGTGGGTGACATGGGATTTCTGTTGCACAAATGGGTGAAGATCTCTCTGACATACTGCCGGCAAACGTTGCCCTATTTGTCTTCTGAAGGCTGACTTTTCTAAATCTGAACATTCACCTTTCATGCTGTTATGGGCTCCTAGAGTAAGACATTAGTGTTAATGTTTGACTTAGATCTGTGGGAACGAATATTTATTTCAGAAAGCAAATCAAAGAAGCCCACTCATGTCTATCCATCTTCCCTCAGCTGTGAAACTAATAGGCAGTATCCTGAAAGAAAAACAGTTCTTTGAATATTAAAACCTACTCCATCTGACCTTTGAAAGGAAATAGTTAGGAAACCTAAAGCTTTTTAAAAGCAGCCATTTGTGGGACTTTTTTAAATGAAGATCTTTTGGATACTGTTGTGGTTTGGCAAAGTTAATGTTTGGTAGGTCGAGAAGCTGAGTGCTAACTGCTTCACCTTCTAACACGTATGGAGGAGGAGGACTACACCACCTGTGGTCTGTAGAGCCTGCTCGGACTACACTACTCGTCTATACAGCCCAGTACTTAGCTGCATCAGGTATCAATAGTGCCTGCCTGCACAAACCAAGTTTTACAGCCTGCAAAACTACCTGAAAAGGCTGGCCGAATACCGGCACAGTCAGCTTCATTTGAGCACCCTGGTGCTGACTGGAGTAGTGCAGAGACACAAGCCAGGTCAGCACAAGCCTTGCAGAGGTGTCGGTGTGACAGAGCAGAGTGCTGTGCACTGCGCCCTGAGCAGCGTGCGGGCGACTTTCCTCAAAGTCTGCAGGTGTCGGGCTCAGCACCCACTGGTGCTGCCCCAGGGGAGCAGCAGCAATGCCAGGAGCTGTAAAACTACTATTGAGCTGTTCAAGGAAATGTAGGAGCCTGTTTTTCAGGGTGTTATATGTTAACTCTAACACTGAAGTGGCCTTGCTTCCCGTGGAGTGCTGTGGCCTTTACAATTTTTAAGCACTTTGCATGCATGCCACATTTCTTCTCTGTCCTCCACAGATGCAGCCAGAGGGTAAGCATGCGGACATGTAAACACAGGGACACAAGGGCACACACATACTACACACTCTGCTCGGCACGAGTGTACTTCCTGGCCCCATTTCTCTTCTTTAACTTCCCTATGCACAGGAGATGCGTTGCACTTGGTCCATCTGTAAAAGTTCAATTAGCTTTGTCATTGATCCCTGCATGGGATCGGTCCTGATTGGCTTCATGGCTGCTTCTGAGGATGCAGGAATATGAGCCAGCCTGGGAGCTAATCTGTAAATTTTGCACAAAGATAATTCAGTTTAATGAAATGCCATCTTAAAACCACAGGTGGAACACTGTTGAGGGGCTGCATCCTGCCAGAGCCAAGACAATTACAGTGCTTGGTGGGTCGAGGGCTTGGGTTTAGACCATCACTAGGAGGAAGCTTTGTTCAGCTCCCATTTGGACACACAGCAAATCAGATTAGCTGTGGACAGCAGGGTTTCCTCATAAAATATTATGCTGGTTTATCTCAGTTGTGCAGTATCCTGGTGTGGAGAAAAATTTGGTTTGGTTTCTTTTTGGTTCTTTTTCTCTTCTTTCTTTTTTTTTTCCTCCTTTCTCCTTTCTCTTTTTTTTTTTTTTTTTTCCCCTTTTTCTCCCTGTTTTTCTTTTTTTTTCTCTTTTTTTTTTTTTAAATTTATTTTTTATTTTTTTAATAGGTGTCAGTTGCTATCAGTTTGGTTTGTGTTTCTGAATATCCTTTTAGTGTTCCCAGTTAGTCAGTGTCGCTGAACCAGGACTGTAACAGTCTTGCTCCATTAGCTGTTACTGTTTGCTGAGGAGTTAATGTAAATGAGGGCAATCAGGAGGAGAAAAGCAAAGGGAATTACGCTGTTTCTCCTGTTACAGCTATGCCTGGCACTGCACGTTTTATTTTAAGTCCAGCACTAAAGGAGATTGATAATATAAGATGAAAGGTCTGTGTGATCTCATGGCTGGTAATAATGACTGAGGGACCACTTATTTCCTCCTCCTGCTTTCCCAGTTCCAGTCCCATTGCGATTTTTTTTCACTGCAGTGCATTAAAGCCCATAGGTCTGGGCTCCTTTACAAGGCTTTTTTTGTGGTGCAGTTTTGTCTGATTGAAACCACATTTTTATATGTGTCAAAACCAGTTGAGTAGTTAAAAAGAAATCATAATATCGATTGGATCATATTTCCTAAGTGGATGTCACCAGCTAATGCTTTTGTTATACCATTTAGCTACACAGGATTAAGCGAGTGTTTACTATTAAGCAGTTACATATGGGTTCTATTAATTCACGCGCTCTGGCAGTGCTTTTGACTAATATCTTGTCAAATAGGTTAGCATTTCAAAATGTCTCTAAATCACTAAAATGCAGGGACCCTTCATTTTCAAAGCAAGAGCTAGTCCACTTAGGCGTCCACAGGTTAGAGTAGTGATGACATCTGAGAGACTTTTTTCTAATATTTAAAAAAAAGGTTTGCAAAACAAAGTACTTTTTTTTCCTCATTAGGCTTCCTGCAGTGTGTGACAAGGAGTACTCATGGTTTGCAAAAAGAGCGAAAGGTGAAAAAAATGGCTTTTGCATCTCCTGTTGTCTTCTGGCACACATCTCCAGGAGTGAAGTTTTTCCCTTCTTCCCAAACTTTTTCATTCCTTCTGGAACAGGCTCCTTGTCTTTTCGTCAGTCTAAATAAGCACCATGTCAACTTTGATAGGTACTGTGTTGATCCCTGCTGTCATGTCCTGTGATGAGCCATTGTTCTCGTTGCCCTCCCACCTTCTGAGCTCTGGGACCTGATTTCAAAGCACTCTCATCGTATTTGGAGCCAGTTTTGTTGGGAGCGGAGGAAGAGAGGAGATGCTGTGAGGTTTCAGAGCCACGAGGTTTGAAGGACACTTGTCACCTGCCCTATTCTCTCTCCTTAATTTCCACTGGGCTGTTTTCACAAGGGTGCTTCCAGAGGCCTCTCTTCCTGGAGCGTGCAGCTCTTTCCAGTGGGAAGATGACACTTCTTTGGAGAAGTAAGAGCTCATTAGGGTCAAGGAGCAGCTCAAGCACAGCCCTGGGACCTGGTACCTCTGCAAGGTCAGACCGAAGCACCATCTCTGCATCTGGGTTGATGCTGCTGCCAAAAACTGCGTGGCAGCAAAAGGGGGATCGAGACACCTCATGGTAGGGGCTGGGAGGAGCCTCTAGAGTGGATTTGGGGATGAAACAACACTGTCTCTGGAAGAAATTCAGCAGGTGAAGGACTAAACAGTAAGGCACAGTCATTACCTGCTTTCTCAATGTAATCTCAGCAATAAAATCATAGCAGTTACTGTTTTAAAACATGATATGCTTTTACTGAGCCCTTCCCCAGGAACATCCATGATGAGTCCTGCTTTGGCAGTTGGTTGTTGCAATGGTCCCCCTCTAACTGCTCCATGTCCCTGACACTGCTACCATCTCCAGGGAGAAGCGCTGTCTTTGCTGTTTGTAAAGCCACTAGAATGTGGCAGATACATCCCGAAAAACTGCAGTGAGAGTGTCCTGATCATGTTCTGGCCTTTTCTTATTTAGCCTGTTTTTTTTTTTTTTTTTTTTTTTTTTTTTTTTCATCGGGCTGAGGTATGAGCATGCCTTGCAGAGCCAGGACGGGGCTCATTTTCTCCTCTTGGCTAGTACTTTAAAGCAAAGTTCACACTGGAAGAGTTGCTTTTGCCTCCTGCCCAGCTCTTCTTCAGAAGGGAGCTTTTCTTTTCCCTGTCTGAATGGGTTTTTGGTAAACATGTCATGTTGCAACAGAACAAGCCAATGAAAGTCAAAACTTCCTCTTTTCCAGTCTGTAAACATTTCCTGGAACAATATGCTCAGCTTTGAAATCCTTTCCAAAGAGTATCTTACGACCTCCCTCCCTGCCTCCCTCCCTCCCTCCCTCTTTCTATGAGTCACTTGATCAGAGAAGCATTCCCTTTTTGTCTGTTCAAGCCACTTCCAAGCAACCTTGTTAAAGCAGTAAGGATTTAGTGCAAGGAAAACCACTGCCAGGCTAGCCATTCCCCCGGGACATGCAGCTGGTTAGCTGGAGCTGGTTAGCTGCAGCTTCTTGGGAGTCTGTGGGCTCCGGTCCCAGGCTGCAGTTTCTTGGAGCAGGAAATTTTTCTTGGACACCACGTGCTGGTCAGAAGGATAAAGTTCATGGGCATAATACAGTAGGCTGCACGTTTTTTTTTTTTTTTTTTTTTTTTTTTTTTTTTTTTTATTGCATACTCCTTCTAAAACAAATAAGTTAGCTATTTGCTCCTTCTTCCCTGTTGGTAATCCATTACATATTAGACCTTACTTCATTGTGTAGCAGAAGTAAAAACTGAAAGGGAGCTTAGATAATAGGAGGGAAATAAGCAGTGGTTTAAGCTCTCTGCTCTTGCTTGCTCAGAGTGCACTTGCTGGGTCTGTGGGTTAGCCCTGTGATGGGGTCATGCCAAAGGCAAGGACCCCAGGTGCATGGAGCAAGTGGGAAGGGTGTTGTGGAGTCAGTGGCTCAGAAAACCAGAGTCCTTTGGGGTAGTGAAGCAGCACTGCTGCCATGGTACATGGGGAGCACATCCAGGAGGGCGGCTGGGCCATGTGCTTGCTGCACGGCTGTTGGAGACATTTCTCCTGGGCTCCCCAGTCATTGTGCCTGCCCATCGCTTGTCAGGGCCGGCAGAGGGGTTCAAGTTCTCCAAGGTATCCCTGAGCCCCAAGGTACCACAGGGCCAGGGTTGGGTCAGGAGAACAGTCTCAGGCAGTGGCCCTTCGTGCTCAGTTAGGTTATGGGGATACATGCTAAACCTGCAGCTGTAATAAAGGCTGCCCTTTACTGTATAGGAATTTGATTGAGTTTGACTTTCCCAATTTAAGGAGATGTTGGGTGGAAAAAGAGTTAAAGCAATTATGAAGCTGTACTCTTGCACCTTTTGGAGAAGAGATGTAAGAATCTGTTAGCAGCAGCTTTACTAAGTTGCCCGTGTCTGCACGTAGTGCTTTATCCCTGAACTATCACCATCCATATTTATTCTCGCTTAATGAGAAAGGAAGCTATCTTTTTTCCTCTCCCTCTTCCTTCTCCTTGCAGTGACTTCAACCTGGCATATCGTGTAGCAGAGATGGGTGTTGTCAGGATGTGCTTCTTGTGGGGCTGTGCATCTCTGGAATTTATTTTCCTGGCTTGGTCTGAGCCCAGCTTTGTGGGTATGGTGCAGAAGGCATCCGTTCAAGAGCACTGTGGCTGTGCTTCCCAGACCAATTAAGGAATAGAAAGGATCTCTTTTTTTCAAGGTGGTTGGCTGGAAGATTTCCTTTCTAATGATGATTTGAAGGCTCATGGGGGTTGGCTGTATGATTAATTATGCGTGAAGATGCCTGGAGCCTCCAAGAAGCGTATGATTATTATTTATTAAAGTCAGAATACCAGTAAATATAATGAAGGGGAGCTTTAAATAAGAATAGAGGAAAAAATTGATTTTTTTTTAAATTTTTTTTTTTTTTTTTCTACAAGAACACAAGCAGTTTTGCACTGCTCTGGGACTGTGTGGGTGAGGGAAAGTTGAAAGGACAATTGCTGATGCAGAGCAGAAGCCTGACTTCAGGAGTCCCGTTTCTCCCTAGGCAAATGTTCACATTTGTGCATCTCTCCCACATAGTTTCCTTGTTTCTGGTCCATCTTCTTCTGAACACCTTTTCCTGAAAGCCAACAACCTGCAGAGCACTGTGGTGCTTCCAAAAGCATTGCAAGGACATGGAGGAGCAAAATCAAAAGGGAGGTATGTTGAGTTATTCTAGGGAACTTTACTATCAACTTCAGCCTGAAAGGTGAAAAACAAAACCAAAAAACCCACACAACTCATCTCCTATTTTCAGTCTCTTTCATACATAACAACTAAAATCACTCCCTCATTTTCATGGGAATAACGTAAGGGGTGTGACTGAATAGCAACTTTGAGAAAGTAATAGCACTTTGTTCTGCTTGACTATCCATCTGATATGGACTTTGCCCTCTACAAGTGTGGCTGGAGTCTGTTCCAAGAACTATGGAGTCAGAGAAGGCTTGATGTAAAAACAAATACTTGAGTGCAGGAGAGGCAGCCTGGTTGTTGTAAATGGCTTTGCCTGCCAAAAAGCTGGTAATAGCATGTTGGCCAGGCATCTTTGCTTTCCTAATTGAAACCACAGGCTTTTGATTACAAACGTTAAGAATAACAGTGCCTCATCTAATTTAAACCCCCTTCTAACTTCTACGGTGTGATTTCTTGCTGGAGTGCTTGCCAGTGCAGGCTTTCATCCCCATGCCCTCTTCTTTAGTACTTTGGACCACTGCATCCTCTCATCAGCTCAGTTATTCCCAGCACCCAAGTTCTCTGTGGACTGACATCTACAGAGAGTCTTACATTCATGTGAGAGGTTTTGTGCAACTTTAGGCGTGGAAAGAAGTAGTTCAGTGAAAAGAGTAATGAGTAAGTAACTAAGCTAGGATTGCTGCTGTTTGGCAGTTGATAGCATACTGAGTTCATATGGCTCTCTTTTTTTTTTAGTTTTCAAACTTTGATTGTGTCAACATCATCAGAGATGCACCAATATTGTGATGTTTTGGCATTTTTGACTAGATAAAGGAGCTGTGCCATAAGCACAAAATGTTGATGCTAAACCAGAAGGTGCAAACAGCTGGTATTTTGAAATTGGCATTGGACTGCAGACTCAGAAGATCACTAAAAAATATGTGGACTATCCAGGCTTTGCAGATAGCCTGTCCCAAGACACAGTGGACAGTGGACACAAGGGAAGTTCTTAATCATTTTATATTCAGGCTGTGTTGGTTTGGAATATTCTGAAGCATCTTTTCCATCAGAAAATGCCAACTCGAAATCAGATGAGTCTGTGAAACTGGATTGGTTACAATGTGATTTTGACAGATACCAGGCAACTTCCTGAGAAAACTTTGTCTGCAGGGCAGTATCTGAAACCTGCCTCATTCCCTCCCAGCTCCCTGCTTAGCCAGGGGGCTCATGAGAGCCAGGACCAGGGGAATCTCAGGAATCTCTGTGTCCTTGGTAGCCTGGTCTTGCTGGCACCTGAGTTGTGGCTGTGATGAGACCCAAGTGGCAAGGTGCTCTCAAGCCTGAAGCCAGCCTAACTCCTCTGAAACTTTGCAGCTCCCACCTCCTTGAGCACTGTGTGTTCTCCTCCTTCCATCTGCCAGGGCTCCAGGACCTGCAAGAAGATTTTCAAGAAAAGCCAAAGTGAAATAGGGGTACTTCATGCCTATGCCAAGCACGGACTTTGCAGACACATTCTTGTAGGTAGGAGTGTCAAATTGTTTACCTTGGACCTACAAGTCTACATAATAGGTTTGCAGTAGATTGAACAGATAGCTTTTCATATTGATTAAAATCAGTGGTCCCTTATCACCTCTGGGCCGTGAGGTACCAGTGTATGCCACGCTCACTGTCTTTGCAAGTGTTGTGAAATAATTTCAGTAGTATTTCTACTTAGTAGAACCAGCCTGTAGGTACCGAATATCTTCAGTGGCAGCATGTGTGGGATTAATTTCATCTAAGATAGCAATGGTTAACATACATTCCCCCCCCCCATATACCCACCCCCACAAAATAAGAGCTGGCAGAGTAGCTAAGACAGTGCCTCTTTCAGATAATGTAGATGTTTCCGCCTTCCACTGAGTTAGCTATTAGCTTTACCAGTTCATTTTCCTAGGCTGTTTCATATCAGAGGCTCTGCTTCTCTGAGGCAGTAAATTTTAAACAGGCAAAATGGGGAGAGTAGTAAAAATTTCAGATTCTGAGAGCCTTTTGGCTTTCACAGTGCTCTTTGGAAATCTATGATACCCTGAGATTAGGATGTGGAAGCCATATTGCACTGCTTAGTTGAGCCAATGCATGTTTAACTAGTTGTAAATTCAGTTTCTCAGTGAGTAGGAGTCCATCAGCTAGGTTAGCATCCAAGTTGTCCATCTGTGCTAACTTAAGTCAATCTTTGTTCCTCTACTTTCGTTTAATCATGTGTTTGTCAGCAGAACCAAAAGCAGAATGTCTCTGCTTCAACTAAACCAAGGGGAAGGAATAAAACCTCTTTTTGTTTCTCCAGAGACTTCCTTTCCCCATGGGAGTCTTGAAGTTATACCAATCAACAGCTTTGAACTGCTGGCAGCAGCAGCTGGGAGAGATGGCGTGCCAATGTGGGACTTGACATACCACCACCTTTTCTTCCGTCAGAGCTAAAAAGCTCATTTTTAACACTTTGGAACAAATAATATGTTTAAATAGCCATTAATTTGTAGCTGACACCTTCTCTCAGTGCTTCTGACAGCCTGTGTATTTCCTTTGCAGAGTGTCATGCTGCTTCTGTTTAGAAGCTAATAATACAATTTTCATAGTCATTACAGATGCTGTTTGGTTCTGAGGTTTCCTCAGAGTCTAAGTGGTGCCGGAGCTTCTTACTTGAAGCTACGGCAAACTTTAAATGAACAAAATTTGTTGGCCACTGTGGTGATGACAACTGGGATAGGGAAGGTACCTGTGATGGGTTTACCTGGGAAGGTTTAGGTAACAGAAGGGCTGCTGGGGTGACCTCTGTGAGCAGAGCCCAGCAGCTGCCCCATGTCCCATCAGAGCCAGCTCCAGCCGGCTCCAAAAGAGACCCGCTGCTGGCCAGAGCCGAGCTAGGGAGCGATGCTGGGTGGGTCTCTGGGAGAGCAGAGTTAAAGAAGGGGAAAAAACTGCTGTGTGACAGCAGCTGGGAGAGAAAGGAGAGAAGCAGCCCTGCAGCCCCCAGGTCAGTGCAGCAGGAGGGCAGGAGGTGCTCCAGGCAGGCAGCAGCAGTTCCCCTGCGGCCTGTGGAGAGGCCCCTGGTGGAGCAGGCTGTCCCCCTGCAGCCCATGGGTCCCACATGGAGCAGATCTCCACGCTGCAGCCCGTGGAGGAGCCCCTGCAGGAGCAGGCCCCGGGCCGGAGCTGCAGACCATGAAGCGGAGCCCACACTTAATGAGTGATCCCCTCTGTTCTCATCTCAACCTTTGAGCCCCCTGCCCCCCCCCTTTTTTTGTCATCATATTTTCTCCCCTTTCCCTTTGAGGAGGGTGAGTGCAAGAGTGTCTGTGGTGGAATTTGTCTGCCCAGCTGGGTAAAAGCACCACAATAGCTACAGAAAAGCTTGAGGTTCAATTAAATATTAAAATCAAAACAGCTCAGGGTTTGGTTAGAATGGAGCCCTCTAACTACCCTGCAGAATGTTTGCAGACCAAGCTAATGGTGTACAGCATGTCATTTGATTCACTTTGAATCCAAAAAGATGCTTCAAGCCTTTGTCCACTCATAACAATTCCCCTTACCAAAGGTACAGGAAGGAGGATTAAATGGAGAGTGACTGGCCACCATTATTTTTATGATGTCTCTTGTCTGACTGACATAGGAGATACACCTTGAATCTCAAGAGCAATAAAAACCCAGTGCAGATGCAAGAGAATAAATTCTTGCAAAGTTTGCATCCCTGTCTGGTGTAGGTTGGTGCCTGTCTAGTTTGGGAGAACATGAATGCCAGCCTCCCTCATGTTCAGTTAGGGTTAAGCCTTCCTTCCCCATCATCTGCTACTAGAAAAAAAATGAGTAAGGTTGCAGAAGCACACTCTCAAAAGTTAGGAAATGCCCTTGTGTCTCTGCACTACAGCAAGCTTTAATTACCAGAATAGTAGTAATTATGGCATGGAAAATTTCAGCCCAAGCACTTCGAACTTTGAAGAGAAAGCCTTAATAAGCAACTGAAAAGCTACACTGAGAAGAGTTGCTTTCTACCTCTAATAACATGGTATTGGATCCCATATGCCATATCAGATCTTAACATATCTTTCGCTCCCTCTCCATACACTCACTAATTAACATAAATGTTCCCAATCCTGCTCTCTTGGTAGCCTGGTAAATTTTGGGGGCAGTTGTGCAGCTTGGGTTGTGGCATGGCAAGAAAATAATGTTTTTATATGATTTATTTTTTTTTTTATATCTGGGACTGTGGGCTTGAGCAAAGGGAGGCTGCACCTCATGAAGCAAAAACTGGTCCCTCATATTGCCTGGCAGAGGATGGCTAATTTCACTACAGAATACGTATGTGAGTTTAAGCCCTGTCTTCCTGAAGTTGTGATCAAGACTGATAGAGCTTTCTTTACTGAAAAAACAATCAGCCTGATAGCCCAAACCTGACTGCAGCCCCAAACTACATCTGTCAAGCGGGTGAGACATCAAATGGCACACTTATCTGTGGATTCTTACAAATATGTATGCCTGATGTTTGCAGTCTAAAGAATACTGCTGATGCTGTGCCCTAAGGTACAAGAATCCACTTGTCCTTGATGCTGTCCATGGAATTTTCTGGAATAACTGTCCATCACTTTTGCAGGTTTCAAAAGTTTCCAACCCTTGTGGGGCCTGAAGAAAACTGAGCGACTGTGAGCCGATCCTGCGCGACTGTAGAGCAAATGCTGATGAGAGCGTTGGCAGCTTTTGCTGCTGCTATTTCTAATTCCGTGGGTGGCAGGGAAACAAGCAGGAATTAGGTCAATTTAGCTCCGCTGCTGCTTGGGAAAGCGAAGAGCAGCTGCTGAGACAACCACGGGAGCTATTCCCTCTTGGAGAGCGCAGAGAAGTGGAAGCTGGGGGATGGGTTAGGACAGTGAGTGGGGATGTGAGGAGCAGGGATCATCTGCTGGAGTTGCCTGGACTAGGAGCAGGCATTGCCTCAGGTGGAGCAGGCGTGCGTTGGCTGTACGCTCATGTAAATAGGTCTAGGGATGAAGTAACAGCAGTCTTGCATCCTGGGAAGGGAAAAGGAGGGAGACGTGTTTAGTTTTTTTGCCTGCAGCTGCCCTGAAAATGTTTCCTCTTCCCTTACCCTCTTCTGTTTGTATCTGCAGTTCTGAGACAGGGCTAAAATCTGTATTTAGGGAGAAATACAGATATTGTGGTTTGGTACTGGCTAGGTCTTTGGTAAAGGAAAAAATACAGAGGAATTGGATTTCTAGCTAGAGCCTATGCAAAACAATTAGGAGGACATGTTCTCTGTAGGGTATTGCATGGATGCTGTACTGCATAAATGAGGGTAGTTCTTCGGGAAGAGGTAGGTACCCTAAACAAAACACAGCTTCATGGGGGCAAACTGCATCACAGGCTGCAATTGCTTCCTGCTTAGAGGGACTTAAGTTCTTTTTTCTCCTTCATTCATCCAGATGAGTTGCTTGGGTCTACAAAACTATGCCTGCAAAACTGGCTGTATCAGCAGGATCGGTGGGCGAGGAGAAGAGAATATGGCAACACAGGGAGCCCGCAGGGCTGCCGAGCTCGGCTCCAAAACCACGAATGAAGAGGGAAAGACTGCCTGTAGTAAATATAAGATTTCCCTCACTTTCCCCCTTCAGATGTAGCATCTGAAAGAAAATCCTGTCTGGAGCCCTGCAGAACAGCAAACACCCACTTCAATTTGCTGTCTCCGTGGTGGCTGGCAAGGCTCCAACCAAGCCTCCACCATATGCACAGCCCCAGAGGTAGGCTGCAGTGCTCCTGCTAGTAGCAGTAGCACAAAAGAAAGGAAGAGAACTTGCTCTTCTGTTTCATAATCCATTGACTTCCAGAGGTAGCAAACTGGTAAAACAAAACACTCACAAAAAGTCTGGGTTTACAGAAGGTGAAAATCTGCCACCAGGAATGGTAATGCTGCTTTAATTATGCCAGGGCTTGAATGAAGTCTGCATCCAGGCTTTCTGTGCCACGCTCCGCGGCTCTGTGCATGCCGGCATTATTCTCTTTGTGTGTCTCGCCGGTCCCACCAGCTGCCAGGCTGTAATAAAGTTACGTCTGAGTCACTGGTTCCCAAAAGGATGACAAGTAGGTTGTGTGTCGCTGAATAGGACGATGCTGATCCTGCCAGCTTGGGTCTGGACTAGGGCCATCACTGCATGATAGATGCGAACAAATGCTGATAGCTGTTTAAGCGAGCTGGCCGGCTGGAGAGGGATGTGGGGACATGATGGGAGAACGAGGCAAGCACCTGAAAAGAGGGCTGGCATGCCAATGAAATGGTTACCAGCCGTGTTTTGGCTTCCAGTAAACAGATAGGATCACTGGAAAGGCACGATAGACCTTGCTTGTGGCTGGGCTGTGCGGGAGCAGGGGGATGCTGATTTTGGAGGCAGGGCCATGGCAGTCAGGCTGGCAGCAGCTTGTGTGGGTGATTAATCTCTGTGAGCTTTGGTCCTGTCAATGCCCCCTTGTTTAGCCTCTGCTGTCCCAAGAGCTCTCTGAGTCACCAGGTTTGTTGCCGAAACATGGAGAAGGATGCTCTTGAGTCTTTGGTGGTTCTTTTTTTTTAGTTTGCTTAGACTAGTACAACACGCTTCTGGTGTTACGGGGAAATATCCAGACATATTTGTAGCCGATGGGCCAGATACAAGCTTCCACGAAGGTGAGCCTGGGCCCACGTCCACTGCCCCCTGAGCATTAGTTTGTCTAACCAGCTCTGCAGCTGCTCTCCAAAGCCCACTGCTGGCAGGCCAGGAAAACTCAGCTTAGGTGGCCCCATGTGCACAGCAGCTCCTGGTGACTGTACCACACACGTGGTGAGGGAATGCCTGCAGCCTGGCCACGGGTCTCAGCTTCTCACAGCCGGGTCGCCTGTGCTCTTGTGATGCCTTCTGACTCCCTCCCTAGCAGCTGATGCACCTCACCCTGGGGGAGGTCTGGGCTTCGCTCTTCCAGGTGAACTGGATAATCCCCACCTTGCAGACTGCTGAGCTCTCTGCCTCAAGGGAACAAGATATCTTCCCTTCTCTTGCTTACTAAGTCCCCATTTGTTTGCTGTTACCACCTAGGCTATGTGTGCACCAAAGTATGATAGGGGAGAGTCTCCTGACATGAAGCTGTGTCTTTTTCTCATGGGCTAAATTTGATCGCACGATACAAATGAAGGTGATGTCTCTGGCTGTGACATGGCTGCTTTGGTCCAGCTTGCTTTTATATCAGAAATGCATTAAAACATATGGCAGTGATTTGTGGCAAATATTTGCAGAATATTATTTGATAGTCAAGTTAGTCGGTCTGGAATAATTGTTGAATCTGATGAATATTTAGTTTTTAAAAATGCCACAATTCGCATAAAACATTTGCTACAAATACATTACAAACAGATCCCTAGCTTGTAGCTCTGCTTTGAATTTGGCAAAGAAAAGGTATTTTGGTTCCGCAGACAAAAGCTATAGAGTTCAGTCCTGGCTGATTATTTGTAATGGTTGGCCTAGGTTATGGGAACTCGTTCATTTGCTGAGTGTGATAAAGGAGGTGAAAGACAAAGGTCACTCTATCTCTGGGATTAGTTGGGTGAATTAAAGGGCATGTGGAAACACAGCTAATTAGGATAAGGGCCACACAAATGCTACCTTCTACTTGTATGCCTCAGCGTGCTGATGCCTTGAAATACAGCTCCTGCACAGAGCAAGTAAGAGAAGTAAAACTGCCATGTCCAACAAGCCACTGTGGCTGAGCACCAGTGATCAAAGGGATACAAGTAAGTGTTTTGGGGTATCTGCCTGTAAGCTAATTTCAGAATTCTGCACTGCAAGAAGCATCTTCATGTCCCCTGAAAGCTTTTCCTCATGTTTTTTCCTGAAAGCAGCGTCCTCTTGCTACCTGCAGTTATTAACTCCCGTCAAGTGCAGCTGGCTATGCAGGAAAAGCGAAGGTACCGCTGCAGTAGGTGTCAAGATTAATTTATATACTGCAAAACTGGAAGCTCTTTTAAATACTGACTGACAGGCTTACCAGCTCGAATGAACTGGTTCGCTCCAGGAGTGCCGCCAGGCAGAGGCATCTCGTTTGAAGAGCACGAGGGTGCATGCAGCGCCAAAATGAATACGGGTGGCAGAGGTGAGAGCACATCTGGGGAACTGGGGAAATTTGAGGCAGGCCGGTGCTAATGGAGGGGTTTAAGCCTGCAATGGCCCCTTGCTCCTGCCATTCTCACCTGATGGATCTGTGCCAGCTCCATCACTTGAGCATTTGCAGCGGTGGTAAAGAGCTGGATAGTGCCTGACAGAAGCCCTTTTGGCACACCGTGTTAAAAATCACTGGAAGCGCCAAGAGAAACACGAGTGATGTAGCACATTCACATTTGTAATTTGTCTGCATTTGAGTGAAGCATTCAGGGAAGGAGCCGGGTGTGTCAGCTCGGGGCTTAGACCAGCTTTTCCTGGGAAAGAATGCTGCTTGCACAAAGTCTACATATACATGGTGCGTATAGACATACGCACTGTATGGAGCAGAGGAAGACATTGCCATATGCCCGTGTGCCATTTACCAGTGTGTAAAAGTATTTATTTTTGATTGAAAACAAAACAAAATGAGGTTTGCTTCTGTGTTCTGGCTGCCGTCAGGCCCTCCTCGTCTGCCATAAGACAACAATGGGGAGCTGTTAAGCCGTATGGAAGCAGTTGGGGAACAGATGAGGACAAGCTGGAAAATCCCAGTTGCTTGTCAGGTGTTAAGGAATGTCTAAGTAAGGGGAAATTACAAGGGACTCCCATGCCCAAAGACATGTAAGCAGTAAAAGCAGATCTGGAATTAGATTTGGTGTAGATGAATGGAGCTGGTAATAATCTTGCAGGAAAGTGCTCTGGTTAGTAGTCTGTTAGTAACAGGAAAGTCAGTGCTTTGTGGTGAGGGAGAGCTGGATTACAAGGTTGGAAACAGACCCTTGGCAGGATAAACAGCAGCAGAAGTAAATAATCTCAGAATCTCACATTCAGCGAAAATTATAGGCTGGAAGGGACTTCTGGAGGTCATCTGGTCAAGCCTCCCAGAGGCTCAGAGCAGAGCTGATTTCAAGGCACTTAGCTTAATAGTTCAAATTATTGAAAGCAACCCTGGAATTTATTTCCAGAGCACGCCATTTGAAGAGGCTACAACACAACCAAAATGTGGTGGCTAATGTTATGATCTAGAGTAAATCAGTGCCCTCACAGTCATGATTTTTTCAGTATGGGACACCAAGTGAAGTGCTGATACTAGGTTTATACTTCCGGTGGAAATGAATTTTTCCCTTCTCAAATCACATGCACAGGCTCTTAAAAGCACCTGTGCTGCTTGTGCAGTGGAAACACAAGCCCTGTGGAGCTTCTTTTCCCAAGAAACTCTAGGAGTTTCTCCAGGCACTCCCAGATGTGGAGCCGGATTCATTCCAGGTACGTGTCAGTGTGACTCCGTTGACTTCTGTGGAACTGCTGCGGCATAAAATGAAGATGAATCAAGCTTGCAGTCTTCCTTTTGAACTATGAATGTCAGTGCTAGCCTAGAGAAATGTGGTTTTCAAGCTGATGTGGTTTGACACCAAATTCTACAGCAAAGATGCTGGACAGACCGATGACTGAGGTAGCTCCCCAGGGACAGGGTTGAGTGATGGGTGGGCACTTATTTTCTTGCATAGAGGCGTTCACTGTTCAGGCTTAGCAACATCCAGAACTGATTGATCTTCATGAAGGGTTGCAGTTTGGCCCTGTGCCACGGAAATCCCTCCCTTTACTCTCTGCATTACTCATCTTCCTGAGGGCCTTTTGCTCTCAGTTGCTGCTGCTGGTTCTGGAAAGCATCCTATTGCAGAGCCTGTGAAGAGTGTGCACCTTCCATCATGCAAGGAAAAAAGCCAGTCACAAGTTTGTGTTGTCAAGTCCACAAGCCGAACAGTCTGAAAACACAGAAGAATTATACGTTTCCTAAACCCATTGAACGTGGTAAGGATTTTGTGTAAACCAAAATGGGTGCTGTACTCTCAGAAGGAAAAGTAATATTGTAATGTGAAAAATAACTCTGCTCTCCCAACTGAAATCTCTGGGGTTGTGGGCCTTCAGGGACCTCATGTTAGGGCTGTTCACATCCATCTTGGGCCTCGGTGGCTGAAGGGGGAGGTCACTGCTCTGGTCATTGAACCCTCCGGTCACTGCTTCAGGCTCCACTTCAGAAGAGTGGTGCTGGAGGAGAGTGTTCCCTGGTCTTGTGTTTTCCACTTCTCAAAACCCAAGAATGCTGAAGCACCTATTGTCTCGTGGGAGCATTCAAAACAGAGTACCCTGCTGGGTATCCTGGATGTAACGTGCCTGTGGCACGGAGATATGACACGTGGTACTAGGAGGGCAAGCAAAGCTGTCATCTCGTTTCAGGCAAGACTCTGCTTAGCCTTCAAGTAATAAATTTCATCTACTACTGGCTATGATTTGATATGTATAAGCTGTAATAACATACTGCTCAAATTAATGAAGTACTGCTTCCAGTACTCTGGGCTAACCATAGCTTAACTCTTAAGGGCTCTACTTTGAGCTTAACTATTTGATAGGGCTGTTACATTTCAGATTATAAACAACAGCAACAACAGCAACCTCATTATCATGAAAAATAAAACCACCAAGTGTTACAGAGTAAATTTTCATTATGGATTCTGTAATACTTGGTAAACATTTGTTGGAAAAGCTCATAATTCAAGCCTTTTTTAACACAAGTAACAAACAAATTATAGTAATTTTCAAAAGCATCTAGAAACCACAATTGTGAGACTATCTGAAGCTAAACAAATCCTAATGAGATGCAGTGGTAGCAATCGCAAGACAGACAGGAAATCTATACAGATAATTAAGAAATTATCCATTTGGGAAAAAGTTTAACCATCTTTTACCTTCTCATCTGTGGAAGCCAATGCATGCAACTTGTTCTTCCTTCTCAAATCTTCCCCGCCTCCAATTATTTAACAATAACATAGGAATTGCTGTGGTATTAAGAGGCATCTGGAAATACAGCAGCAGAACCCAAGGATTGGTTGGTGCTCTATCTAGCTGACTCTTCTATTGGCAGAGCTAAAGTCCTAGTACAAAATACCAGCCCCAGGGGTAAACAAAGTTAGAAAAAGACTTTAAGAACATTTTTTTTTCGGAAATAATGCTGTGATACATACGGTGGCTAAGAGAAGCAGAATAATAAGCGCCAGCAAACTCACGAGTCTTGTCCTGATTTGGTTTGTGCTGTGCCTAGAATTGGTTTATCCCACTCCGTGCCTGCATTCTTTCCTGTTAGTATGAAACCCAGTGATTTTGTTATACATGTTTCACACAGGTAAGACGTGATCAATAAAATCTCGGCTACAGCTACCTGTAAAATAGAGGGATCTTCTGGTATACAGAAAAAGGTAAGAAAGAAAGGTTAAATGCCCTCCTGCAAATGATATCCTCAGTAAGATGTCGTGATCCTTTAAAAAGTAAGTGAAATACATAATGCACACATATGAGAGAGCTTCTGTTATTATACAGAATGTAATGCTGCTTCAGTGGTGGCCCATCATCCTTATAATAAGTTCAGTTGAAATAAAAATGACCCAAGGTAACGAAGCGATTGAAGCCCAAGAGTTGTGTCTGGGCTGCTTAGGCTAGAGCAGTTTGGGGACAAAAGAGAAAACAAAGGAATTTCTGTAATCTGGGTTTAAAAAGAAAGATGGAAAAGTTCTGTGGGAACGTCTGCCATAGTCCCTCCTTCTGCCTTGGTGGGACCTGATACTTTTCAGATGTACATCTTTCTGCCCCTCAGAGGAAGAAGATCTGGTGGACTGAAACAGATCCTTTGCAAAGATCAAATTAAACTAGTAAACTCTGCT
Source organism: Nettapus auritus (assembly GCA_011076525.1). Taxonomy (NCBI): domain Eukaryota; kingdom Metazoa; phylum Chordata; class Aves; order Anseriformes; family Anatidae; genus Nettapus; species Nettapus auritus. Next base: position 125,670,370 of record CM021765.1, on the reverse strand, counting down.
GCTTCGCATGTCCCAGGAAAAATCAATACATTTTCTTTTGAGGGAGTGAATCCTTGGGATTTCTCTTCTCTTCCTACTGTCCCTCTCTTTCCCACCACCCATCCCCCTGCCCCTCCAAAATTAGACACTAGAAGCTGAAAGTTGTCAGCTATGTAAAGATAAGCCATTGCATCATTGTGTTGGTGTTAGCTTCCCTCCTCCCAGCACAGAGGGGAGTTCAGAGCCGCACAGTGCGATGCATATTGCTGGGACTGCACAATGACCCTAAATTGCCATTCTAATGCAAATAAAATATACGAATGATGTCACGCCTGATGAATGTAAAACTGAGCCAAGCAAATATGGAAATGCCAATAAAATGCTAAATGCCTTTTTTTCTAGGATAATAAAGACTTGCAAATTCGCCTTCATTTTTAGGAAGTAAGAAGGAAAAAATGCAGTGATACAAGCATATTTTATCTGAAGTGGTTCTTTATCAAATGTAATTATGCTAAGATATATCCTTACACAGCCTCACTTCAGGAGATGGAAGGCCTTTCATTTGTCATTGAGAAGCCAAAAATAAAGAAATCATATGGCAGTATGAAGGAATGGATGAGGAGTGATCCTGCTTGAGACTGCAGGGCTTGAGTCTTTCTCAGATTTGTGGTCAAGTTCTTTGTGAGCAGCTCCTCGGGTTTATCTGGATGCATTAGATTACTTTGATTGGGCATCTCTTTATAATAAATTCTTTAAAACAGTGAGTTTGGACACCTGTCAATGACCTAGAAACTTTCTGGGCCATCTCTTCTGGTCAATCTAACACACTTTTTTTCCAGACTTCGCTCTAAACGATATATTTTCTTTATAAGAGTCAAGGGATATTCAATGACATTTATTTATGTAAAGAATAGAGTGGGGACGAGGGACTTCCAGAATTCTGCAGGACTCAACACTGAGGGCTGTATTTGTCACTGCAGTTTTTAGTGGGTCCTCAGGCTCCCTGCTGCTGCCTTGTTCACCTGTAATTACCACCTCCTTAGTCCAGTCTGATGTTCCACTGTAGGTCTGCAAGAGGCTGTTCAGATCATCTCAATGTCTTCAGGTCTGTGTTGTTCCTAACAGCTGTTTGTCTGCTTCCTAAAAACCTCTGGTGACAGCAATCGCACAGTTGGCCTAGGAAATATATTCCTCTCCTACTCTTACTGCTTTTTTCTCCTTACATCTAACCCAGATGTCTGCTGCTACAACTTAATTATTCCTTAATCGCTCCCATTACTTCTTGTCCAATCCTCTCTATTCGTGGAGGAAGGTCTCTTTCTCTTTGCAGTGATCTCTTGGCTTAACATTGTAAAAGTTGCATGGGATATCCTAGCTAAATTCCCAACTAATCCTTCAGCAGCACAGGGAGACAGGGCGAGCTTAAGACTTCTGGGAGGACTCTTCCGACGATGCAGGGTGTGGGAGTCATCTCTAACCACTGTCAGACTCTTGGCCTCTTCCCCAACTGCCAAAAAGAAACACATTTTGGGTCAGATTGTCGTCTTGCTTATTCTAGTTTTACGCTGTAAACAGCTCAGTGAAGTGACCCCTAATACAAAAGAAAGGGTTTAAGGTGGTGAAGCTCCTTGCTGCCTGCCACCCCAGAGAATGAGGTTGCTCCTGGGAAGTGTTTGCATGCCCAGTGTTAAGCAGTAATAGCAACACCCATATCTCTGGCTTCGTGGTGGCAAAACACTCTACTTCCCTATCTTGTGGTTTTAAGTATGTCTGGAGTTCAGCTTTCCAAAGTTTTGTGTTACACTGTGGCTTTCAAAGAGACAACGTCCTGAAGCAGATGAAATGCAGGACCCCAAGATTCATTGCATGGCTCACAGCGGTGTGAATGGGACCAGCGTTAGGCCGATCCAAAAGTGATGTGAGCTCAGGGGCCAGGGAAGGGGCGGGGAGGAAGGTGGGAGTCTGGGGCTGGGAGAAAATGGGACGGTTAGGCATGAACCCAAAGCTGCCACCCTGCCCTGATTAATTTAACAATAACGAAAGAGTTTCAGTGGAGACCAGCGCGCTGCTGGTTCCCAGCCAAGCTGAGAAGGATGAGTTGTGCAACGGTAACTGGGCCCTATTCATCACAGGCAACGCACACAGCAATTACCACTGCTGTCTATGCACTGAAGCAGACTTTTTCATTAATTGATTTACTGGGACCTTTTATCCCCTTTCTCTTTTGTTTCCTCCTTTCGCCTCTGTGTTTTTGTTTGAAGCCCTGGCTCGTTCGGCCACAATGCACAGCGGTGCCTGGCCACAGGGGACGTGTCCTTGGGATGTAGGGTGGAGCTGCCTGGTTTTGAGACACTGCTCTGCCACTGTCCCGTCCCTCCCAGGCTGTTTCCCAGGGTGCTGCCTGCCAGACGGTTTTTCTTCTGAAATCCACTGTAGTAAGCAAAATGGATCAGACATCTGCTCTTTCTCCCTCCCTCCCTTCTCCACACCTCTCCTTGCACTCCTCTGTTTTCAGCAGTGATGTCGTTTGCCTCTCATTTCACGCTGGATATGGGAGAGAAATCTCATTATTTCTGACTTAGGTATTCACATGTGTCTCTCTACAACATGTCATGCCAGTTGCCTGCTTGTTACAACATCACAAGAAGAATTCAAAGTGCTGATTTATCTGCTATTGGAAATGTCTCTGGGAACAAAAGGAGATATGTGAAGGAGGGGGAGAGGCAGAGAAGAACACAGGGGAGGCAGCACAGGACTGCAGCTCCACAGGGCAAGACTAGCCTTATCTTACTTTGCTTGCTTATTTGCTGCGGTTCTACTAGCTGGACAGGCAAAATGATCAATAGGATGTGAAATAACCAAAGATGTAATGGGCAGGAAGCTTTTATATCTGTGAAGGAGAACTGTGGGAGAAAGATGCGACGATGTGACAAGTCTGTCTGGTAGATGTTGAACAAATATAAAAAATAAAAAAATAAAAAAGTTTGATACTTAATCCCAGCCTTTTGTTGGAGAGTGAACAGTAGTTATATTTGAGAGCTGAAAGGCTTCCAAACACAGAGAACACCCGCCCGCTCCTTGCACACTATATTGGAATCAGATGTCTCAGTTTGATCCTCTGTGTGTTTTTTCTTTCATGTGTCTGGCTCTGTGTATCCTTCATTGCAGGACTGGGGAGTTAATGACATCTCTTGCCATGCCCATGGCATTTCTAGCTGCACCCACAGAAAAGCAAAAGGCAGTAAAATTCTGTGGTATCCTCAAACATTGGTACTTATTTTGCGTGAGCATACAGAAGTCCAAAGGAGGGATCCTGACTCCATCAAGCAGCGGTGCAGACCAGCTGAGGCTGGAGGGCACGTCTGGAAACCACCAGTGCAACTGCCCAGCTCAGAGCAGGGGTAGATCCAGCAGGATGCTCAGGGCCACGGCCAGCCAGCTTCTCCACATCTCCAGGGCTGGAGAGTCCACAAGCTCTCCTGTCAACCTGTTCCAATGCGTGATCACCCTCACAGTGAAAAGAGCTTTTTTTTTTTTATGATTGAGTGGAATTTCTTTCAATTTTTGGAAATACAGTTTTCCTGGTCTTTTATATATAGGTTATCTGTCAGAATGTACATCTTCTGTGGATAATACACATAAAGAGTCATATTAGGTCTTAAGCCATTCCTGAATCTGAGTTCGTGCCTAGCGAAATGGTTAAACCACTTGCCTCAGTGCTTACAGGGATGTTGTGAAAACAAACTGATGTTTATGCAGTGCTTTGAAGGTGTAAAGTGTGCGTTATTTATTTATTGTTATCATCAGAAAAGTGATTGATAGCTTCTACTTATGCTGGTATTGACATGAAACTGTGAACAATACGTATCAGGAGAATGTCAGTTTGTCTGCAAATGGAAAAACCAAATGGAGAGGATCCTTTGAAATGATAAAGAAACAAGACAACAAAGCTATAGAGCAACCTTAAAACATATTGCAGTGTTAAAATCTGTACTAAATGTGCATTATCTATGATCAATAGCCTTGCACACTGATGATTAGGGTCCAAAATGTTCAGTTTTTAACACAGGGAGCATTTTTCATTTGGAAAGAAATTACGCTCCCAAAAAAAACCCATTAGTATTTTTAAATTAATAGGAGACCGGTAGTAACTCTCTGTGACATCTACTTAATAAGCTGTTGAAGTGATTTAGTGATCAATAAGCACTGACATTTCGAAAAAGGAAAGGCAAACTTTGGCACTTCTTCCTGCGCTCCCCCAGCCTCCTGGCTTTGTGAGAGATAAGGATGGCATCTGTGGGAACCTCGCTCTGCTGTGAGCGGGGACACTGCTGCTGCTTCATGCAGAAGGTTGCTGAAACAGAACTGCTCCTTTGCCATTGGGGGGGGGAAAATATAATAAGAAGTATTCTCTTCAGTGTTGATTGAACAAAGTGTTTAGACTCAAGTATGAAGGATAAGGCTACTCAAATATGGGTTTATGGGCAGGTGCCTTGTATGCAACTTCCTTGTGGTCATTCAATTTTTGCCCCCCGACTGCTGTTGCTCTGGGGTGCTGCAGCATGAGGATGCCTGAAGTAGTTGCTTGTTTTGTGCAACTCAGTGGGAGGGAAGCCTGCAGGAACTGGCTTTGTCTTGCTCCAAGTCAATCCAGTTTTGCCTATTCCAAGTTACTCTACTTCTGTAACCACTCTGAGGCAGGACATTTTCCTTTTTCATTGAATTCAAACACATATCCTTAACAACGAGGAGGATTTTTTATTTAAAAACTGGGTCTATTTGCCTGAACCCAGTTAGAGAAAGTAAAACCCAAGGACAGTGTTAGCATTTAGCAGACTGGATCTCCAGGAGGAATGAATTGGTGTAACTTGACTAGTGTCACTGAATTACACTGATTTCCTCTGCCTCAGAACCTGAGCCCATTTTTTTTTTTTTTTTTTTTTTTTTGATAGATTGGCCTGTTTTAATGTCCTCAGTTGATTCTTACATTATTATTAGCAGAAGATACTGTGGTGAGGATGAAACGCTGCCATCAGATCTGCGTACAAAGTATTCTCTCTCTGTTGGTACACACACACGGGGCTGGGCAGAGTGGTGGAGCAGGGCTGGCTGTACAGCTCCGAGATAACGATTTTGCCAATTGGCTGTTCCCTATCTGTTAGATTCATAGCTAGAGGTAACGGGTAAAGACCATTTGACTCTGGAGGCACCTTCAGAAATTACTATAAGGATTAATAGTCACAATCACAACATAGTTGTTGGCATACCCTTCAAATTATGACAATTACCTCCCTACCATGGATTATAGCAACTAGTCCTAGATCTTCCTGAGCTTCCAGCATTAAATGTAGGATGTGGGTTCCAACACCGAGGCAAATGTTATAAAGGATGTGCTGCAAATTGGTATTTGTAGGTCACTTTAGCCAGGCAAGCATTTCAAGAAACCCATCAAAATGTTTCAGATACGTAGAGCTACTCTTGGGAGACCAGGTGAGGCTTGAAATGCATTTTGTAATTGGCTTTCCTTGTCAGGTTTGATTGCAGGAGGCTATGATGGGACTGGATGAGATTTGACTGGGATTTCCAGTCTGCAGAAAATGTTATCAGGCAGGTCACTGCGAGCCTTCCCCTTTCTGCTGGCCTCCTGTTCGGATGGCTGGAGTGACGTGCTGCAAGCCGACAGCTCGGGGACGTGCAAGCGAAATGCTCTCTGGAGTGCAGCTGCTCCATTGGGCATTGCTAAGGTGAAGTTGGAATCTGCTACGATGCCACTGGCTCTCTGCGAAGCAGTGAAGGAGAATTAATGCTTGGATACTGATTCTGCAGCTCTTGAGAGGCGCCCTAGCATAACACATGCACCGTTGGCTGCTAGAGAACCTCCATTTTGTCTTTGGCTCTTTCTTTGCTTTTTCTTCTTCCCTTTTAAGCAAAGGAAAGCCTTTGGTATGCATCTCAGGAATTGCTGCTTGTGCTAACATTTTGGGGATGAAAAAGGGGTATATTTCTTCCTTTCCCTCTGCTTGAATCCTTTCCCATCTCCTATTAGGTAGTCATTGTCTTTCAGGATAAATGCTCTACTTTACTGTCACCTTTGGGTTAAAATGCTAGCCAGTGTAAATGTTACTCTTCTGCCTTTTGTAAAGCCAGCCTGTATACCTATATCCTACAAATCTTGATTCATGTGCGTGACTGAGGGGAAGGAAATCCTTGATCTCAGAGGTGTTGGTGTAGAACCTTCAGGACCCTGGTAGCTGTGCCCCTTATTGCATATGGCCGTCTGAAACGACACTGACCTGATGGATGCTTCTGCCAGCAGTGAGTGTTGCTTCTCTATCTGGGAATGACAAGCAAGTACACATGGATGCTGAAATCTAACTCTTAAAGCTAGGTTCTGCCCTGTTTGAAGCAATGATCCTTTTTTTTAAAAAAAAAAAATAAAAAAATAAAAAATAAACCATGTCATTATTTTTGTTTAACGATGCTGTTTTCTTTTGCTATGTCTCCCATAGCAGAAAAAAGAAGAAAATTATGTTTGGTGTAGCAACCCTGTACGTGTGTGGAATGGCATTTGGCACTTTGACTTCAGTCAATAACTCTTGCAGATCACAAGCAGCAACTTGTTTGTTTGACATAATGGTGATGAGACTTATAAAACTTTCAGTCAATAAGCAGCGGTCTGCAAAAACTCATCACAATATCCACATTTCTTCTAAGCTTCATTACTACCCTTCTAATACCTAGCAAAAAAATAGTATGCTCAAATCATCAGATTTTGGTTAGCAGTAAAGTTGGGGAAATGAGGGGAAATGGTGTATTGTAGCTGGGATGTTTATTTTTTTTAAGATAGTGTTCAGAAGGCATCACACAGACTTTAGATCCAAAATGAAATGTTTTAATTTGAGCTATTTATGATGAAACAAATTTCAAAAAAAAAAAAAAAAAAGCAAGCAAACAAACAAACAAAAACAAACAAGCAAACAGAAATCAGACATATGCTGCTCCCACCGAAGCAGAGAAGTTCCCCATCAGCCCAGGAGCTGCAGAAGACCCAGGCCACTGCTTGAGGAGATTTGGATGTGTGTAACATCTGTCAGGAGATTACATTAAGCCATGTCTCTCATTAGACACTGATGTACAGATAGCATATAAAACTTTAATATCATTTAGGTCCACTATTTGTTTCTTCTGCTGTGGCTCCACAGACTGACAGCCTTCAGATAGCAGAAATGAAATATTTTGGTAGCCCCACATGCCTTTATTTTGGTTGATGACATCTACCTGCTTTTATTTCAGCCGCTCTGTTACAACAGCAGGAGCACATCAGCTTTTTAAGGCGATCCTAACTGAGAGTATCGTTTCTTCATTTTGCAGATCAGTAGAGTTTCCTGCACTCTGTAATCTTATGAGGTACTTCCCAAATGATCCAGAGAAGGGCTTTGACCATTCATGCTCTTTGAGTCTTGAAAAAAAAAATCTACTAAGGTTAGATTCTTCTATGCTTTGGGTGTTACTGTATCTTAGTATTTCGGATGAGATGCCAATATGGACAGGTAACGAGTCTGGGAACATTTTTGTGGGCCCGTTGCAGGACCGTTTATGGCATGTGGGTACGGTGGAGATAGACTCAGGGGCTGGAGGGAACTGCCATGGAAGACACCGGCGGTACCTGAGATAACCTCTAAGCCTCTGAGGATCAAGGGATCCAATTTGCTTTCGTTACATTTTCATTATAGTTGCAATATTGTCTTCCTGATGTTATTCTTTTTTTCCTTTTTTTTTTTTTTTGTCAGGAATAAACACTTGCTGTTTCTTCTTCTGTGGGCATGCATTTATGGTGGCTTAAGAATCTGATTCACTGCTTACTTTCATGGTGAACAGATTAAGTAAGGTATTTATCAAACCACAAGGTTCAGGAGGGAGGTCAGTGAAACCATTTGTGTATTGTCTTTGTGCACAGTCTTTTCTAGGCAGGTCTTTATATTGATCTCTTTTAGGCTTGGGCATTCACAGTGCTCTCTCTTATTTGTTTTACTTTTTAAAAACATAATGGCTATGAAATAAAGCAGAGTACCAATATCTGACAAACAAAGAAGATGGATTTGGGGGTTCTTTTCTATTATCTTTTTTTTTTTTTTTTTTTTTTTCTCTCCAGAACAGGTAATTGCATGCATTTAAACTTCATCACTGTAGACACAGAAGTCTCACCAGGAGATCAACCAGTGATGGAGTTTGAAGTGGCTTAACCATACCAATCTGCAAATTATTCACTGTCCTGTTGCACTGTGTAAAGCTGCTAAATACCTGTAGAGCACTGAGCATCATGAACATCACCAGCTTTACTCAGAGAGAGGAAGCATGATGTTTAAGAACAAATAAAGTGCTCTCTTTCTGCCACCCCAGGAAACATACAGAATAAACAAAAAAACCTTGAGAACTGTACAACTAACTTTTTTTTTTGTAAAGGAAAATATGTGTTGAGGTAGAGTGCAAAATGGTCATTTCATTCACTGTATTCTTCTTCTGCTGTTTGAACAGCACAATGACCCCTGTCACACCAGCCTGCTAATACTCAGTGCTGGCCGCTGGGGAAGTCCCACTGTTCTCCTCCACCTGGTAATTTCACTTTGCATCACCCTTTCTGCTCCATGTCACTGCTCTCTAATGGCCAAGTCAGCTCCACTCCAACTAAGCTTTGAACTTTTGCATGAGATCTGCTTTTTGCAGTGAGCCAGAGTGAAGTCTCTGGGGAAGTTTCTGTTCTTCTGGTGTTGATGGATCTGCTGAAAATCAAACTGTTCCTCCAGGCATCTCTGCCTCTGCTGATTTGGTCAGGTGGGGTTATCTGTGCTTAGGGGAAAAAATAATCCATATTCCATAGATTTACTATATTGTGGTTTCTGCATGGTATCTATTATTAAATATTGTATGCATTAAAAAAAATAAGAGAGAGAAAGAAAGAAAACAAAAGCCTCTAGAAAGCACTGCAAATGTCTTTATTGAAATAATACAATTAAGGTTGCAAAATGTATGCATGGGAAATGCCAGAGCTGAGTTTGTTCATGCAACCTTGCTTCAGCCAACCTGGACGTGCCCTGTGCTGCAGTCTTCATCCACATGATCAGATATTGCCCTCTTCAATGCAGGAGGATTAATATGGCTAAAGGCCTTTTGTAGTGGATATCTGGGAGGAGCAAATGAGAGCGGCATCGACCCACCCGGCTCTAGTTTAGGCAGGTGGAGGAGATGTCCTCCTGGGCTTCTTGCACAGCCATTGGAAATAGGTGGGTGCTTCTGGGGGCAACACCCTCCCCTCCCCAAAGTTAAGGCATGGTGTTGGGAAGGCTGCTTTCCTCCCCACAGGGCTCCCGGTGTAAAGCAAAGATAGCATACTGTATTTCTGTCCTCCTTTCTAACCCTACCTGGTGCTGCTTTTATGCTGGTGTCGAGTAAAGCCTGCAGAGAGCACCAATGCCATGGCCCGCTGAGGAGGCCTTGAGATCCTTGTGCATCTCTGTTTGGTGTGGCACAGACAAGTGAGCCGTGATGGCCGTGTTTTGATCCATTTCTCACCACCACCCTGCTCCCTCCCGGCTTATCTCTCCCTGAAGATTAGGGGCAGGGTGCCAGGAGTGCCCACGGCTGCCACCTGCTATAGGTGTCAGGGTAGAGGGTGGGTAAAGGCCTGAGGGCTCCCTGCACTGGAGGGAGGAGACCAGAACATTGCAGGTGAGGCCAGCAAGCATCGTAAGAAGGCACTCTAATGAGGAAAGCAAGCGGGAGGGAAAATCCCATCTCTCTTGCTTCTGGAGGTTCAAAATGAGAAGTTGAAGCTCTGAGGGAAGGTCCAGGCATGAGCCAAACCTCCACCCGAGATCCTAATGATTTCTAAATAAGCCCAGCTTTCAAGAGAGTGTCAGACCTGAGCAGGGAGATGAAATATGAACATGGCTCTGTGTTAATCCTTCAGTGGTTCCAGAGCAGGTACCTGGGTCTGGCCAAGTGGTGGATTTGCTCTGTGATTTGGGGCAAGCTGGGTCACCTCTCTACACTTTTCCCCACCAGGCTCTGTTGTGCTCATTTATACAGTCCCAAGCCATATGGCCCTGAAGGGCTGGGAAAGCTGCTCCAGTGGTGTTTGTGCACAGCCTGCCCCGCTGAGTGTCTGGTTAAACCAGTTGCCACCACTAACCAAACAGCAAACATAGGAACAATTAAGCCTGGTACAACTGTGAAGAGAGGAGGAGGGGGACATTGAGCCTTGCTTGTTCTCCAGAAATTCTTGTTTCAGCTCATCAAGCTTCCCCGTGAATGAATCTAAAGACAGCTGAACCTTCACATGGGCTGTATGAGCTGTAACTTAACTTGGGACACCCAGGTCAATTTGGGCTGCAGAACTGGGCTCTTGTTTCCTGGGGAAAATAAATAAATAAATAAATAAATAAAATAATAAAAAATAAAAAATAAAAAAATAAAAGCCTCCACAGATCTTTTAGTCATTCAGCAGTAGCAGTTTCTGGTCACCACTGGAGCAGGGAGAGGCAAAATAACACAACAGATGTATACAAACAAAAACATCTAGCAGTGAAGGCCTGAATTGTGTCTTACTGTTTCTTAACCATGTCAATGGTTTTAATGCAATTAGCTTAGCCTGAGGTAACATGAATTCATTCAGCTTCTTTGCCTTCAGGACTAAATTGGTTTCTCAGGGAGATCTGGAAAACCCTTCCCTAGCCCATTACTGTGCAACATGATATGATGTGTGTAAAGGGGAGCACAGCAACTGAGCTTAAGAGTATAGGCTCAGCTGCACAAAAATATCTGGATGTCCAAATCCCACTAATCAGGTGTTTAAGTACATTTGTTTTCTGGGCTGAGGTGATGTCATCTAGAGAGAAGGAATTGAGCAAAGAAAGGTTCAATTTTTCCCCCTCAAAGGTATGAAAGCAGTCTCAGGAAAATCAGAACATTTTGGGGGGGTTTATTAAATCATCCTGCCTTTTCTGGTAATGGGTTATGTCCTCTGCCATATCTTTGAGCCTGCTCTCTTTCAGACCAGGCTTTCCAGCTGGGCTGCATCTCCCTCCATCATGGACTGCCTGCACATGTGGGGGATGGCATGATGCTACTGTGTGGCCAGAGTTATGCAGCCTACGCAAAGAGCTTGGGTCACAGAAAGAGACTGAGAGATTGGAATTTGGACCAACAATCATGGGCCACAGTGGTGGGATGTAGGGATGAGACTGATTTAAAACAAGAGTTGAGCCCAATGGCTTGTTGCAGAAAAGCTGAAAGTTTATTTTGGATCTAAACATCAAAACAATATCTGTCTGTCTGTCAGTCTTTCCAAGTGGAAAACTTCAATTTTTAGCTCAGAACTGAATTGTTTCACTTTCTGGGTGCCAGAATATCTTTGGTGGAATTCTATGAAAATTGAAAAATGTCAGCCAAAAGCAGACACATTAGGATAAAACTCTGTTTTCTATTTAGAAAGACCTGAATAGGAGAACCGTGTGGTTGTTTCTTGGCATCACAGCATTTGCACAGCAGCATTGGAATGTGCATTTTGTTTATGAATACAGAAATGTTCATTTTAAAACTATGTCTTGGGACATGCAGGAGAAGGGGACGTGCTGATGTTCTGTGAAATGCTAACTGTAAAGATGGGGAGAGAATAGCTGCAGTTATGCTCTCATTGCGTGGGTGTTCATGCTCGCTTTACTGTTGTTGTAAAATTAAACATACCTTTTCGTTATTCACGTTAAAAAATAGGGTAGAGATATTTTTCATGCACTCTTTTATGAGTGACATACATGCCGATTTGCTGCAACAGATCGTTTCCCTTGCAGTTCCTTTACTGATGCCAATCACTTATACCACTTGTGCCTTAGCTGCTGCACAAGGCGTCTGCCTTGTTCCTTGGGGTAAAGATGCCTGGTTCCTGGTCTGAAAGGCACAGCCCCAGGTAGCCTCTGGCAGCAAGCAGCTTCCCCTTCCCCCTCATTCCTGCTCCCCATGCGAAGGGTGGGATGGGGAGAGAGGATGTATGTTGTGCACCAAGGGCAGCCTGTGCTCCCTGCCTCATACCCAGGGGGCTGGCTGGGGCAAGAGGGAATGGCTTTACTTTGCCTGCTCCTGCACTCGCTTCCTCAGAATGGAAAGCAGTGGCTCCATGGCTCCAGCTTTCTTTTTCCCACACCTTTTCTTCAAGCCCTGAGCAGAGGAGTGGGGAGGCACATCCCTTTGTATTCCCTGGGCAGTCCAGCAGGCCTGTGTCACAGTCAAGCCACAAAAAAGCAGTGAAGGAAGTGGGAAAGGACATGAACTAGAATGCTGTATTGTAGCAAATTCAGCTGAGCTTCCATCTTGGGATATGTGTGTTTGTTTGTTTGTTTTGTCTGTTTATTTATTTTTTAACTTTTATAAATCTTTTGCTCTCACTGCTGTCTTTGGCCTTCATCCTGCAGATTCATTTGAACAAGAATAGACTCTTCTCTGTGCTTCATTTTTATTTTCCTTCAAAGGAAGCCAGACCTTTTTATAGACGCTTACTGTAGGGAAGCAAAAGATTTGGTGCAGACAATTCATTTTGACCATAACTCTTCCCACCTCCTCAGAGCTCTGGTGTATGCCAGGGTGATATTAATTCACCCAACCTTTATTTCCTTTACAATAAAGCTGTAGAGGCTGCCTTGGAGGGAAGAAAAAATCCTCCTGCAACCTGCTTCACTGGGCTGGGACTGGACGAAATGAAGACTGGTGGGAAAGGCCAGGATCATAGCATCCCAGCCTGATGCTGACTTTCAGCCGGCTCCTTGCTTGTTCCTATTTCTATCCCAGCCACTCGGCTCCATGCGCCCTTGCCATGTGGAATAGATGATGTGTTTCTCCCTGGTTGCCATGCCAATAGGAAACAATAAACTTTGTTCCCCACTTCTTCAAAATAGATTCATAGTTTGGAACTATATATATGTATATGCATTTATACTTCTACATATTTGGAAACAAGCAGTTGTTACTGATTAAAATTGCTATGAGGACTTTTACTGATTATTTTAGATCCCACCCTGAGCACCTGTCTCATAGCAATATTTACTACTCTGTTTCTGGCTTTCAGGTGAGCTTGTTAAGAGTAGTCAGTTGTATAATTGATGGTGACCCATCTGTATGGTTTTAGGCTTAATCTTTCGCATCTTGCTTTACAGTGTTTCTGTCAGTCCGTCGGCTATATATCCTTCATTCTGTTCAGTGGCCTAATCTGGAAATAGGTTTCCAATTTCTCTTCCAAAATTACTTCTGGAATGGCAGAAGGAATGTTTCACAAACTACAGCTAGTTGAACAAGCAGTCATCATGATTATCAAGATAATTTATCAGTGGAAAATTGAAACAGGAAAACTGTAATTAATCTCCCAGTACTTGCAGTCAAATGACATATCCTAAATAAATCTTGGACATGAAGAAAACTTGTTGTAAACTAGGAGAGAATGCAAAACACACATTTTTGCTGGAAAATGCTTACTCCAACAAACTCAGCAACACAGTTAAGCAAGAGTGTGTGACACAGCACATCATTCTGTTTTGTTAGCAACTGTCTCTTGACCTGAATAGTGTCAGTTGTCTTCTGTAGGAAACAAAGTCTTTAATCTGATCACCCCAGTAATGTCACCCAGATGTGAACTTTCCAGAGGAAGAATGGATGGATTTGGAAGGGACTTGCCTACAGTTCTAAATGAAGACGGTCTTTGTGGAGGTTTCCATAGCGAGAGCTGGAGCATGCATGGAGGAGGCTGGCAGGGTTGGCAGCACACTCCAAAAGTCAAATGTTCCTTTTTCCCATAAATGGTCAAAACTCCATTTACACCTGCAGGGAACATGGTCTGACATTGCCCAGAATAGTGTTAACTGTTTTCACACTCTGCCTAATATTATTAGCTTTCCCCAGAGCTCTCTGTTCACTACCCCTGTTGGTGATGGCATGATGGCTAGATCTAGCTAAAGCTATTTTCTGGGGACCTGGGTGTGATTAGCAGGGAGAGGGAATCCTTTGCCCAAGGTTTGCAAGCAACAAAAGCTTGGTAGACTTTTCAAAGGGCAGTTGATAGGAATTACGTGACAGGTCTCCTGGAGAGAAAGCTGCAGACAGCATGTGGACAGCCATTTGGGAAATGCAATTCTGGTTGACATGCAGAAGAACACTGACCAGCCTTTTGGACAGGTGGCTGTAGCACTGTGGGGCTGAGGAGAGTCTTCAGTATGACTGTTTGGCAGATGCACCCGATGCTCTTTTATTGCAAAAACAATTAGTAATGTTAATTCTACTTTGGGTTTATGCACTTACCAGTTGCTTTAGAAGGTTTACATCTTCCCAAAGACGGGATATCTGGTCCTGGTATCTCTCTGTGAAGCGCACAAACTGCAGTCTCTTTAAAAAAAGTTCATTTATCTCTGTCCTGCTTTTGGCAGAGAACTGGGGCATAGAAAATAAACACCTGTCTGAGGGGTGTTTGAAGGCAGTGTCATTGGCTAAGCTGTGTTTGAAAAAATAGTAATGCATTTAAAAACAAATCACTATTTTCTACCTTGTACCTTCTAAATCCTGGATGTGTTACTGTCATTGTAGGTAGGATGGGATACTCAGGTTTGACAGAACAGTTTCTTCATCTGCTTTATTCTTTCTCCTGTTGCAATGCCCATGTTGCTATTTATACTCTCCTAAACAGCACCACTGTTTTTTTCTTGTTATACCATACTAAAATGAAATAAATACTAAGAAACAATGATTGTCACTTGAATGAGAAATCAGGGTGTCAAGTAATAGAAAAAAAATATCAGATGAGAAAACCTGTTTCAGTCTCAATGTTGCATGTTTCTATAACTAGTAACAGATATAAAAATAAAGTCACGAAAAAAAATATTTCCGTGGTGGTGGATTCTCTATTAGAAGCATGCTAACATTTTCCAACACAGTCACCTAATTTCTGCATGCTATATCTCATCCACAGTAATTGCTCAAAGCTAAACTGGTGAGTATAAATTTCTAAACCAGAGAGCGCTATTTTTTTTCTCTAACAAAACTGAAGCTAATTCTGGAATGGCTATTTTAAAATAGAGGTTGAATTTAAATGGGGAGGGTTGAGATCCTTATTTACCCGCTTTTAATTAACCTTATCTTGTCATGATTCTAAGTCCAAGTGACATCAAATAGCTGTTGGTATTGCAGGGAAGTTACTCTGGCCTGATGTCTAACATGGAGTTGATCAGAACCTGGCCTCAGGACACGGTGAGCATGTATTTTGCTATAGTAGACATGCCCAGCAACTTTTTTCTTTGTATTTCTAACCAAAATTGCAATAAGGCCAGGTGACCTAACAGATGTCCTCTTGGCTGGTAGCTCCTGTCTTCTGCCCGCCCCGTGCTATACTAACCTGAATACCTGCAGCTGCCCCTGGGGACCTGCACACCTCACTGCTAGGGGACTTTGGATGCAACTGTGGCAGCCTGGTGTGGGTCCCTACTTGGAGGTCCCCCTCTACAGTGCTGGGGATGCCACACCTTGAATATTGTGTTCAGTTTTGGGCACCCGACTGCAAGAAAGATATGAGTTGCTTGAGTGCATGCAGAGAAGAGCACTGAAGCTGGTGTAGAGACTAGAAAACAAGAGACATGAAGAGCAGCTAAGGGGACAGGGTTGTTTAGTCTGGATAAGAGGAGGCTGAGGGGAGACCTCGTTACTCCACAACCACCAGAAAGGAGGTTGCAGTGAGGAGGGTGTCAGTCTCTTTTCTCAGGTGACAAGTGATAGGGCATGAAGAAATGGGCTCAAGTTGTGCCAGGGGAGGTTTAGCTTGGGTGTGAGTAAGAATTTCCTCACAGCGTGGTCAAGAATTGGAACGGGCTGCACAGGGAAGTAGTGGAGCCCTTGTCCCCAGAGGTACATAAGAGACACGTGGACGTGGCACAAAGGGGCCTTGTTTAGTGATGGGACTCTGTAAGGTGTGCTTAATGGTTGGACTTTGTGATCTTGAAGATCTTTTCCAACCTAAATTATTCCGTGGCTCTATGACTGGGTGCCAGCAGAGCTGTACGAGGCCTGCAGTGCCCCACTGCAGTCCTCTTGGCCTGCAGAGGAGGAGGTTTTCCATGTGCAGGCATGGCACATGCTCTGTTGGGAGTCAGAGGAAACACAGGAGGGTGTTTGGTGCAGGCAGCAGTAGGTAGAGGACAGGCAGCGCCCATGACTTCTGCACATTTTGCGACCCATGTCCTGATCCTTTCTCTTCAGTTTAACACTTGCAGAGGGCCTACTCCTCCACTAGGAGCCAAGGCAGCTTCTTCTGGCAGGAGGTCTGGTGGGACTTGTTTGCAAAGTCCCAGCAATATGCTCCTCATGGAGAGGAGCAAAAAGTGTGATCCAGATGAGGCTGCCAGTGCACTGCTGCTCGTCCAGTGCCAGCCTCTTCTTGCCAGGCCAGTCAGGAGCAATGGCTTGCTTTCTCTGTCTCACTCCTTCTCATGGGTAGTGTTCAGAGAGCAAGCAGGACACCTTTGGTACATATCAGGAAACCTCACTCTTTCAGGGCAGATTTCAGGGCTTGAAAGACCGAGGCTCTGGGAAGTCTCCCCTGGAAAATGAGCCCGCAGATGTCTCTGGTCACCTCATTTCTCCAGCACCTCAGTCAGGGTTTCAGGGGGGTCATGCAGCAGCAGCGGCAGGTTTCTGCTGTGCTTGAGGTCACTGCTGGTGGGACTCGGTGATGTCCCCACAGCTCATTTCTGTCTTTGTTGTAGCCTGCAGCAGGGAGGTGTCTGGGAGAACTGTTCTAAGTTTAAATGGTTTGGCCCAAACAAGCTGCAGGAGGGAATGATCATATGGGGAGGTATTTCTTTTAACCGTGGCTCCAGGGTGAGGGTGTGGCAGCAGCACAGGGAATTTTGCTGAACAGTATATGGCAGTACGCATAATTTTAGGCACTGCACAATGGCTTGGCATACCTGCTGTTTTAAAGTCTGTCTTAATCCCAACATTCTGCTTTCCACAAAAACAACCACAACAACAACAACAACAAAAACGGAATCCCTCTCGTCTCTTGAAGCAAATCCAGGTGTCTTTTGAGCTCATGTGCAATCTTTGTTTCAGCTGCCTCTCCTAGTAACTTGTTCCACATGTTTATTACCCTTCAGCTGAAGCAGTTCTGCCTGACTTCCCTGTTTACTCCCAGTTGTTTTATTTGAAATGTTTGCAGTCTGGTTCCACATTCCTTCCCTTCCTTCCCCCCTGCTTCTCCATCCTGCCTGGGTAGAAGTTACCTTGATCACTCCCTTCCATGATCCTGAAAATCCTCTATTAGGTCACCTCAAAGTATTGTCTTTTCCAGTGAGAATAAGCATAACATGCTCTCAGTTCACCCACCCAATAACTTTGGGCTTGGTAAGAGCCAAGATCTGGTTTCACTTTTTGTTGCTCTGTGCTTGCACCCTCTGAGGCAATGATATTCTTGCTGTGATATAACGGCTAATACAGAGCATCTGTTAAGCCTCCATCTCCAGAACAAACCATTGATTTCTAGTTGTTATTGCTGTATCTCTGCTAACACAAGCTTGTATCCCATTTCTCTCTCTCTTTTTTTTCTTCATTTTTTTTTTCCTGACATTCTGCCACATATTGATGGCTTTAATTTTTTTTTTTTTTTTTTTTTTCCCATTACATTGCTGAAAATTCTTTGCCTTTACTATTTGTCTTGTCATTATTGTACTTAGCATATACAACTTTGCCTGAGTCCTTTCTCTGGAACTAATTTATTTTGCGCTTTTTGTATTGAACTACATTTGCTGAGTGAACCAAATTCTCCTACATTGATAGTGCTTAGCCCAGATTCATTTCCTAAAGTGAGAGCTAGAACACTGTGTGAAGATATTCTTTTCAGTATCTCTCTATTGACCTCAGTGTACAAGTACAAGCTCAGTACTGTTAACCAAAAGGGACACTAAAGCCATTGCTCATAGCTGCTGTGACATAAGACCCCTCATCAAAGGCAGTAAAGGTCATAAGGACATTTCTGTCTGAAAGATGCTAACATGGAAACAGTATTTGAGGGAAATGGGGTGGAAGAAGCATTGTAAATCTGACCCCTCTGCTCAGTAATCTTTTTCCCTATATAAAGCGCCTACCCAACAGCTGACTATCTCTTGCTCTGCAGCCACTGTTCCGTCCTTTTACTTTGTAATCCATAACTTTTTGTTTGTCTCCATTAGTCAGCTCAGAGGCTGGACCTTGTCAAAACTTTGTTTGAAAAATCTAATCTCAGTGTGCTGTACAGCATCTGTCATGTTTTTCTTATCTGCCACGGCAGTATTATCTTCAAAGATATCCAGCAGGTTAGTTAAGCATGACCTCCTGTGTCTAAATGTATGCTGACTGTCCTTAATCAAACTGTCTTTCCAGGTGTTCCCATGTCACATCCCTTAAAGGTTTCCTGTGCCAGATGTTAATCCTACAACTCTATAATTTCCTGGTTTGGTTCTTGACCTGTTTCAGGGGTGGAAAAAAGAAATCAGAGTGCCACTTTTAGCTTTAAAAAAATTCTGCCAGGCTGCAGATACTTTAATATAATATCTTCCTTATTCTCTCTTCTATCACTGTTCTCGCTCCGTCCCATCAATGGGCGTTGACCACTAATGGGTACTTGGACCATGTTCACCTTCTCAAATTAGTGGTATCTCAGAGGCATGACAAGTTTTTATAACTGAAAGGATACATTGGTGTTTTGCCAGAAAACGAAAAGCCACAAGTAATGTACTCAAAATGGAGCAATGCGGTAGCTGCCCTCATTCATTAAAGGGGAAAAAGCTTAAAGAAATGACTCAGACCTCCTGCACCAAGAGGCAGTGCTTTGGGTTTTCTTCAAATAAATGTGTTGGTACATGGCTCATTTCTTTGAACTGCAGTAGTGATGATAGTAGGAACAGTGTTGTAGATCTTTGGTACCCTTTTTTTGGCCTTGGAGAAATGATCTCCAGTGTAGAGGCTTTACTTCTTAAAGAAGGTAAATTGTCCTGTATGCAATGAGCCTTCCCTCTTCTATTTGCCAGATTCTGCTCCACAAAGTCATGCCATTTCTTATTCCCCTCCTCTTATGTGCTAACAATCTATAGTCCATGAAAGGTATTTTTTCCGTCTTGTTGAGTTTCAGACTGATGGGCTGTATGGAAGAACTGAACCAAAGATCAGCTGTATCCCCATGGGTCCCATTCCCCTTTCTTAGGAAGTAACAGATTCAAATTTCTCAGTTCATTTCTGTGGGTGAGACATCAGGACCAAGAGAGATAATCAGTGGGAGTAGGTGCGGAGGGGCCTTGTTCTTCTTTGTGACTCTACGGAAAAAAAGAATAGAAATGAAGGAATAAAGTGGCAGATATAGGGTAGGATAGGATAGGATAGGATAGGATAGGATAGGATAGGATAGAATAGAATAGAATAGAATAGAATAGAATAGAATAGAATAGAATAGAGGAATAGTTCAGTTGAAAGAGACCTACAAAGATCATCTCATTGATAACGTGCATTGTAAAACATGTAAGTAAAGACAAATGTTATTCTTCAGTCCACTGATTCACAAATTCATGGCTTTTTTTTTTTTAGTACTAAGTTTAAATGGTCCAATTCTAGCTCCATTAGAAATAAAAGCATACACCTTTGTTTCTGTGCTAAAAGACATATTCTCAAGGAGGTCATGATAATGATTATCTAAACTGTGTTCCCAATTTTTAAAAACACCCAGAGCAAAGATAGCAAGCCTTTATAGATCAGAGTAACTGTTGTTACCTTTATGGATTGTCCTTGTTTGCTTTTTAATTAACCTTCATACCCTTAGTGTTGTTATAATTAAGGGGTATTCTTTAAGATCATGGATAAGCAGAGCACATGCTAACATCAAGTACTTCTTCGGCACTTAGCTGAATCAAGGCCGAACTGCAGATTCTTCCTTTTGAATCGGAGGGTAAGTATGATAAATATGATTTAATCTTTGTCCACACAAGAACAAAAGGACATGGTTACCTTCCATACATAAGTAGTGGGAATTTTGCTGTTGATTTCGCTGCATGAGCTGCGGCTACTCATAACATTTAAGGAAAAGCACATGTAGGCTTTGGGTGACCACTGCTGTACATAGAATGAACCTGACTGTAAATAAACCAGGTCTCTCCTTCCTCCCCTTCATTCTTGTTTACTGCTGCTTCACTGCTTCTTCGCTTAGAAAGCTGGTGCTCTGCCTAAAAGTTTTGGAGGACTCTGCCTCCAGGTCAGACTCCTCAAAGCCCAAGGGGAGGCTGACGTTTCTAGGGGGTTCCCAAACCACATTAACATTTTGTTCCCTAATTTCTGGGAAGTAATTGCAGAACTTTTGAGTTTCTCTTATTAAACCCTTCTAGACTTTTTTCCCCTCAGATTTTGCATTTCTTGTTTTCAAGTACTGATCTCCTTTACAGATATGCCAAAAAAAAAAAAAAAAAAAAGCAGAAGCAGAAACATGAATATGCAACTGAGAAAACTCTTTCAACAAATATTATTAACACAAACCTGCATACCAGTCTGGTTTCGTTACTATAGCAGCAGCACTAGTGAGGTATGTTCTCAGGCTGTGAGACCATAAATCAAGCGCAAAACCCTTTAGTTTTGTCCAGCAGGATCTTGTCCTGTTCTTCAATCTCCCCCTACCTGGGCTTATTGTGTAGTTCTGGTTTAGATAATGGAACATCTGAAACATAATTTATAAGAGGAAATCACTTTCCTCTCCAGCCACAGGCCAGCACTGGCCAGACTAACCACAGAAATTCCCAATTTGATGTTTCCATGGTCTAAGAAGACAGTTTCTATTGCGAGTTACCTTTGTTCTGGTTGCTTAATAGGTATTAGTAAATTGGGATGCGTAAAAGCATCCAACTCATTCTTTTAAAAAAATGAAAAGAATAAAAAATTATATTCAAAGTTTGTTTGAAAACAATCCAGAAGAATTTGGATTGCCTTGTCGCTATTAGGCAAGTATCTGGGAGAACGGGCCGCTTAGTTTTGTTAGGGGAACAACTGCGGAGTGAAATGACTGGCAAGACACAAATAATTGGTTTGGCCACTGGCCTGATTTGGCTGGTTGGTCAGCTTGTCTGCCTTTGTTTCTTTCTCCAACAAAAATAAATGAGCTTCCCAATTCATCTTTCATTTTCAGCAGAGCAAGTCTAGCCAGTCAGTTTTCTTCCTTGATTGATCAAAAGACCCAGAACAGAAATGCAACTAAACCATGGACAGCGTTTGAAGGAAAGCTGTCAAATTATTTTTATTAAATTGATTAATTGCAGGAAATTCCAGTTCCTGACTGACACACTATACCACAGATGCTCTGCAGAGAAAGGGATTGTTATGCCCTTTCAGGAAATCTACTATGTGCTGGGTTTCTTTGGTCTTTTTTTTTTTTTTTTATATGTATTTTCCTGCAATGTTGATCGATGCATCTGTAGTCTTTTTGCTTTGTCTTTCTTTTTTACAGCAGGGAAATATACAGGTGAGTAGAAATTTTTGTTAATGTAACTCTCAGACTTGTTTGGCTCACAGGTATTTTATCATGATAAAATGCCAGTGGAGTAAACCAAGTCCGTGCTGTCTTTTGATAATGGGTGTGCTATCTATGCTGGGGAGACTTGCACATCTAACTATACTTCCACTAAAGGCTAAGCACGATGAGAGGACAAACCATGAACTCGCTATACAGGAACACGCCACATGGAAAATCAGCATAATGAGCTGCAGAATAATGGAATAAAATCTCCTTTCTAAGTCCCCACCATCTTCATTTGCTTTGATCTTGGATAACTATTGAGGAGTCAATAGAGATAAATGCGTGTTTTTTTTTCAGGCTAGCTTCATCCTGTTAAAGCCACTGGACAAAATAGTTGCTGGTGAATGGTTTTGTTTTCAATACAGAGCAGTGTAGTCTTCACAATAAATAAAGGACTGCACTAGGCAGGGTTTGTGAATTAACTTCATACTGCTCTTGCTCACTCTGTCTTGCTCACACCATCTCCATCTCCTTCCCCATCCCCATCCATAGCCTCTCTGTGTTCATTGCACTGCAGTGAAACTCCGTTTTAAATGAGACTCCCTGGTTGTGCATTGCCTTGCCTGCTCCTGCAGTGGACAGAGTGAGTCAGAAACCAGCTTACAGCAGGTAGCAACTGGACAGTGAAATGAATGAAATGAATGAAATAAATGAAATGAATTAACTTTAATTAAATGAGATTTTTTTTTTTTTTTTTTTTTTTTTTTTTTTCTGCAGAAATGGTTCACCTTGTTTCTGTGTGTCCAAGCAGCTGAAATTTCTGTGTGATCTCCTGCATTGCTTTCCCTGGGCAGTTTACAGATGGCTTATCTTCCCCTCTGCATTGGCTTTAGTCCCCACTTGCCTGTTGACGTTGTTTACTTCCACTGCACTGTATTGTTGTTTTACCTACGTATGCTTAAAGCACTACCTGATTTATTTTTCCAGAGGATCTCTTTTATGTCATGGGTATTGCTATGGATTGAAGTGGATTTGCCTACGCATCCAAATGCATACTTCTGTCTGCGTGCTTTCATATTTTAGGCAAATGCTCTACTTAAACATAGGATGAGTTTAATCTTTTTAGCCTTGCAATCGTTCCCATCATCTGTGTTGAAAGTTACCTATTACATGTGAGTTTGTGAGGAGGGTAGAAGTTTGTACTTCTCACTGTGTTTGTTGTCATTAGTGCTTCTGTGTACAGCTTGAGGTTTGTGTGGTGGGATGTACATCTGTGCATGTGAGATGCTTGTATCACACGTGTTTATAATTACCTTGCAATACTTTCTTGTGTTTCTGCACCAGTGGAATAAATTGCATTTACTTTGCAGCTCTGACCTTCTCACCTGCACTCTGCTCACTATAATCTTACTCTGCAGGAATTGCTTTGAACACCTCAATTCAATAATGCTGTTTTTATACAGCACACTATTTTCTCATAAAAATAACCTACTATAAAGAAACTTTTCTTTTTTCCCTTTTACCATCTCTTGCAGCCTCCAC
Organism: Nettapus auritus; assembly: GCA_011076525.1. Taxonomy (NCBI): domain Eukaryota; kingdom Metazoa; phylum Chordata; class Aves; order Anseriformes; family Anatidae; genus Nettapus; species Nettapus auritus. The sequence goes on along the minus strand of CM021765.1, from coordinate 125,647,302 downwards.
TGAGTCACAGCAAGGAATGAATGTTATGCTGATCTAAAACTTAAGTGCTACAGGTTTAGGACTGTATATATTAAGAGCAGATTATCTCATGAATCAGCTAGACCAGAAGATGTTTCAGCTAAGTCCTTGAAAGCTTTCTTTTACAACTGGAATGAATAATGAAATTTTATCACACCTAAGAAAGAAAAGGATGACGTGGTTCAGGATGGAGGATAAAAATGATTTGTGCTACTAGAGAAAAGGAAACTAAGGCAAAGGACAAGGCAAAGTGGGAGGCAAGCTGATGAGCCAGGTTGTCTCTCTTCCTTTCTCTTCCTCTTGTTCATTCATTACCACAGGGACAATGGCAAAATTGCTGTTTAGGGCCTTACTCAAACTACCTCACTTCTGTGAGCGTCCCCAAGAGAGGCACCTACAGCTTTAATTTTCTAGAACTTTATGTATATATATATTTTTTTTCCTAGTTATCTATTAGGGCCCCAGTCCAAGATGTTGGAGTACAGTGTAATTGCATCCAGTAAAAGATAACTTGTGCAATGGTTACTTCAGGAAACTTCTATTTTAATTTGGATGTTAAAACATTTGGTTACAAGCTCATGTTGGAATGGTGTGTGTAGATATGTCACGTAGATGTTAGCAGGAAACAGTGCACGTCTTGATGTGCATTCCACTTGGAACGCTAGCTGGTTTTCTATGAGCTAAATACTATGGTGAGTTCAATTAAAGTCATACAATGTATGACATTCTAAAATGGTGACTGGCATTCGCAGCAATGTTTAGTGAGCATGTTTTTGAGTAGAGATAGCAGCTGATGGTGGCTGTTTTGGTACAATAAAACAGTAAGCACTGGGCAGGAGCTCTCTCATCCTCCCTCCTCCCCTCAACACTGTGAATTTAGTTCGTTGGCGCAGGAACGCAGCAGTAAAGCCACAGGTTGGATCAAGTGTGTCAAGAGACAGCCTCCTACTATCTTCATGGTTTCTTTTGTGCTCCCAAAAGGTTAAGACAACTCTTCCCAGAATGCTCAGGCAGGAATTAGAGTGTGGCTAGTTTGCTATGGTGATGGCATGGGATGTGCCCTGAGCAGACCTAGCGATATAGGAAGTGAAGCTGAGAAGACACCATGTGTATGTTTATGCCCAATCTGGGCAGATTTAGGCCCACCTAACTTTTGTGCTAGCTCTGCACTAAGCTCTGAAACGTGATTTGACTGAGGGTAAATCTGATTGCCCTGGCTTTGTAATTAAGTAAGACTTAGCCCATCCGCCTCTAACTAAGAGTAAATGCATCAAAGACACTGCAACCATTCTGCGCTCAGGACTGTTTCCAGAGGAGTGATGTGGCTCTGCTGGTTCACATTTGTTCCAAAAACAGCACTGGGTTAACTTTGTACTGGCAGGCTTCACGCAGGATCGAGTGTCATCTGTCCTCCCGCAGCTGGCGGAGGGCCAGCATAAACTCCGTATCATGTGCTCCAGCTAATTCATCTTAAATGTGATTATGCGCCCTGGGCTGATCCAGATCAAATGTGTACTGAGACCAAAGAGCCAGGATTAATGGTTGTGGAGACATGACCTGAATTCAGCCAAGGAGGAGAAAGCTGCGATAGCCAGTGGCTCGCACCTCCCCTGAGCAGCATGGAGCTGCTCGGCCTTTGGTTCCTCAGGGAGCAGGGCAGGGAGAGGGAAAGGGCCAGGCTTGCTGCTCATGGTGAAGGCTTTTCATGGTGATGTTGACATTTTGTTCCTCTCCAAAGACACCTGTGTTTATTCTCCTCCTTTGAAGTATTTAATTGCACACGTGAAGAGCGATAAGGGAATTGGGAGATCCCTCTGTAAAATACCGGCTTTTGTTTTGCTTTAGTGTCTCCAGATCTGATGAGTAAGCTAGGCCTTCCCATTGCCAGGATAAGCCTGATACTCTCTTAAATCCTTAATTTAGGAGACTGAGGCCCAGCAGAGCTTCCATGTGCTTCTCCCTTTGACGGGGGTGGCAGTGCGGGGCTCCCAGCACATCTCTGTGCAGCAGTGCGGAACGGTCTCCCTGAGCCTCCCACCCACCACACTGCAGGGATCTCTGTCAGAAAGCCCTGGCAAATCTTCTCTCTGCTGTCCGGCCTCATGGTTCACATTTGTCACGGGCACTGGGGATGGATCAATCTTTGGAGGCCTGTCAGGACACTGCTTCTCCTGACAGGTCACTGCCAGGAGGGCAGGAGGAGGAGGATTTGTAAGTCTGATCCCTGTAACCTCAGGGACCTTTTGACTGCAGAGCCATTGCAAGACATGAAAGTTAACGTCAGGTGTTCCCCAGCCGAAAGGAAAATCTCTGGTGTTTTTGCTAGTTTTGCAAAGACTCCAATGATAGGGAGCGTGCAGCGATGATCTCCTATCACCTTACAATCCAAATACAACCGCCCAGACATCAGTGTTGTAAACTCAGATGGTGGCTGAAGAGAGATCAAGGATGCTTGAGCTCAGTTTGGAAAACTGGAGGTAGTTTTTTGCTGAGGTACTTGTTTTGAAAACATGGTGTTGTTCTTCACCAACCTCTGAACCTCAGACTCTCCACCAGCCTGACCCTTTTGCCAAAAGCCCTGTGCCACCTTTGACTCCTCCTGCTTTCTTGTCTCAAGCCATCTGCAGTAAAATCCATGCTCAGGCTCCCGTCTTATGTCCAGAACTGTCCCACTCCCCTAAAACCTACCTGTATTCCTCCCCAGTGGTGGTTCTTTCTTCTCCTCTGTAACCACATTGCCATCCTCTTCACATGGCTCCTTCTGTTTCACCAGTGCATGTTTAAGCACCCTTGTCCCCTGACTGGTTTATAGCTAGGGACATGCTTCTCCTCCATGCTGTCCTCTGGTTCCTTTGCTCCACCAGTGCTGGTCACCTTGCCTGGAGATTTATTATTTTTTCTTTAGATCTGAAATCTGCAGTTGATGTGTAAGTAAAATTTTTTCCCAGCCTTGAAGACATTTCTTAACCGCGTTTTCCACATAGAATTACGTAGCTGAGAACCACTAAGATAAGAAGAGTCAGCACTTTGTAATAATATTTTAGGTATACCGTTTGAAAGCATTTGCTTGCATCTTTCGTACCGTACCTTTGCATATTACTTTGGCAGACAGTGATGAAATACTTAGATCACAACCCCCCCCAGGCAGAGAGCAGGTCCTCCTGTCTGCCTTGTACCTGGCACCGGTGCAGTTATCCCATCAGCTTCTTATGGTGGTAAATGGGCCTGGAGATGGAGGGATTTTTCCCATATAAAGTTTGTGAGGTTTTGATGAAGTATTTTCCCTAACACCTCAATATCTTGTTTCTGAAACACTGCCAGGATGCTTCATGAGTTTTATAGCTGATACATGCTTCAGGCTTCCACTCTTGGCTTTAGCCTGGTCTAACCAATGTCTCCCTGTGGGAAGAGGACACAGTGCATCCTGGACAGGCACCTAGTGTGGGGCTGTGAAGGGTGCAGGACATGGCCCTGAGGCAACAGCATGAGCAACACATGACAGTAATTCTCCAGGTTCACTGCAGCAGCATTTTATACACATACTGTACAGGATTTAGAGCACTGAGGTTCTGCAGTAGCAAAGAGAGGTTTGGTAGGAAGTACTCCTTCAGCAGAAACCCAGTTTTTGCATAGCTGTTTTCCAGAGGAGAGATTTTTATCATTCCTTGTAACAGTATAATAGCTGAACCCTGGGCTGCTGCTGTGTTTTAAACACCAGGATCTTCGGAGTCACGTTGAAGGCTGTACATGTAGCTGTAAACGTTGAGGACTGCGCATCTCTTCCTGTAGGCAGTGGGGGTGCACAGGTATCTTCAGGGAAAGTAAAGGAGGTCTGTTTCTGTTAATTAGAAACAAAATCAAAGCAGGTTTGAAAATTCATCCCATCTACATCTTTCAAACCTGCTTTTACTGGGAAACACCATCTCACAGTGTTGGAGGTTGCTGGCACAAACCACCTCCCTGTCCTATCTCTAATGCTGACAGATGAGATATGGTTTCATTTCTGAAAAAAAAATACTTAAAAACACTGAAAATAACTGTATGTGCAACTGCCAGTGGGCAAATTTAAAGTAGTGGATTGCTCTTCAGTATTAATCATGTTAATTTATGGCTAAATGCGACTCATTTGATTACTTATGAAAATCAAAGCTGAGTGATTTTCTACACTATATATAGGGAGAGGGCAATGTGTGTGTATGTGCGTGTGTTCATTATCAAAACAGGGAGTGACTTCACCAATCACATTCCTTTGCTGCCTTTTATCCTTGCAACCCATGGAACAAGAATTAATGCAAAATCATTTTTCAGTGCTTTTAAACTTTATTTATTTATTATTATTATTATTCAGGACTGCCTGTGCCAGCAGTTGTCTTCCCTTTTCCTGGGGATTTCTCAACCCAAGATGTCTGACAGAGCTCCAGGAGGTTTCACATTCAGCATTTTGATGATTTCCCATGTTCCGTTCTTTATTTTTGGAAATTATCACAAGAATAGCTTGAACCAGTTTGACCTGTTTGTACATCTCATAGCACAATGGGGCTCTAATTGAGGCATCTCACATTACTGAATGGGTGCCATTATTATTATAAAGCAAGTAGGTACCTATTAGGAATATTTATTCCCTGTCTTCTATCAAGAAAGCAATTTTCTAAAGAGAGTCATGTTTTTGTCTAATTTAGGGTATTGATTACCTACTGCTTTGAAATAAAAGGAGATTTATATGCTCTGCAGCTAGATAATCTGCACAGGACTGTTATGGTGAGATTGAGCCCCTAGGCTGGGAGCCAAGAAGAGAGAGGATGCTTCGCAGCTTGGCTCTACCTTTCTCACATGATTCATAGGATGCTATTTAAACCTCTTTGTACCTCTGCTCACTTCTCAGTTTCACAAAACTCTCTTAAGGACTTGTAATCATTGTAATTTTGGGGACGCTGGGCTCCCTGGCTCACAGGGTCTGCAGAAATATTTGCCATGATGTGGAGACAATGTGTGGAAGAGTAGCTCTTCTTCTGTGCTGTTGGCCCCGGATACTCATAATTCATGCCTATATCACCTGAGCTTCATTTAACATTTTTTTTTCTTTTATACATGTTTAAAATTTTGAATACTTTTGAAGCCTTTTGAGTCTTTTTATTGGTCTACAGTGAAATTAGGTAGAATTTTTTTTACGAAACATGGAAATACAAGAGTAGAGGCAAAGGAACCTGCATGCACCATAGCCAGTTGTAGTTTCCTAAAGCTCCCATCAAGAGGAAAAGGAGCGCTTAATACAGGGACACATTTGGTGGAATATGTAGGCAGCAAAATGAAAAAAAAAAAAAAGAAAAAGAGCAGTTAAAAAAAAAAAAAAAAGGCGGGGGAGTGAATTTTCATGCTTTCAAACAGATGCAGAATAAAGGGCTTGAGAGCATGGATGCTGAAGGATTTAAAATCCCTGTCACTGTGTCAGTAGGTGTGTTTTGCTCCAGTGAGGCTGAGTGAGTCTGAAGGAAGCACTGAGTAATGTTTTCCTGGTAGTGGCATTTGCAGGGATGGAGGTGAAAGAGAACCATCACCCAGGCTGTTCCTGAAGCTGCAATGCCATCTTTTGTGTTGGCGTGAGCACAGACTGTGCATTCTGCGCTTCCCCCAAAATGCCTACTCATTCCTTAAAGATCACCTATACTGAAAAGATGAGTTCCCCAGCTCGTGGTAGACACAGCCAAGATCGGGCCCTATCCCTTTTTGTTTGTGTGTGTATTGTGCATCTCGACTTTCCCTCAGTGGAGGACAGGAGCACAGCCTTCCAGAGAGAGAGCCCGAATGGAGAAGTGAACAGATCGCTCTCCAAGCAATGGGTGGTGAATATAACCGGGGTGCAAAGGGGACACGAGAAGTAGAGAGGGACACATTTCCTTCTGCTATATGTTTTTGTAGCCCTGCTGACTTCAGCTGATCATTGGCACCCATCCGGGATGCAGGTGTGAGGTTTTAGGGTACTCCATCACGACGGCAAGGTCCCACCCGAGGGCTCACCGCAGCCTGGCCATTTTAGGAAATTCAGGTGGTTGCCTGGGCATGTTGGTAACCCCAAGCTTGTTGCCTGCCCGCAGCTCACTGCTGCTGCTAATGTTTTGGACGTCACACACTGCAAACCTGTGGCCAGCATCTGCTGTGTTACTTTTAGGGAAATCACCTCTGGGGGGATATTGGGCCTCCATAAACCTGGTCGGGGTTCTGGGAGGGATGGGGTTTTAAAATGAGATAAATGAGGATGTCGCTTGAGTTCGGCCTTTTGCAGAGTTATCGGAGATTAATGGTTTATTTCAAATTCCTGACATAGTTCTCACTCTCAGATTAATCCTCCTGGTGGTAAGGAAATCTGAAAAAGAGGAGTACTGAAGTTTGAAAAGGCAAAACATAAATTAAGGTCTCCTCAAGACAATTTTCCAAACTTCTTTTTTCTTTTAATTGAGATTTAAAAATTACTCCTACTCCTGCTTGAAGTGGAAGTCATGGTTTTTTGGGTTGCCTGGGGCAGTTAGTGCTGCATAGGCTATGTGTTTTGACATTTCCAACCATTGCTTGCTATTTGTATGCATAAGTGTGTTAATTAGGTTATATTATGAGTGTATAGATACTACGCTATATTTATGCAGTAGTAATCTGAAAAACACCAATCCCCAGAATACAGGAATATAGGAAAAAGTGGTACATTGTATGCAACTGATAAGACTGAAATGATCTGCCCCCGAAGTGATGATGGAGCTGGAACTTGAACTGTTATTGTTATCATTCTTCAAAACCTCTCTCCAAATGGGATTTATCTTTCTCCTCTATGCCTCTTACAATGATCTGAAACTCCCATTTGTTTTAACTTCTTTGCTTTCCCTGTCTTCGTGCGTCTCCCCTTGAAAGAGCTGTCATAATCTGTTGAGTGAAAACTCAATTTTGCATAATAATGCTTAGAGATGATTGTTCTTACAGGCTTTGTGACGGGTTTCTCAAAATGCTGGGGTAATTCTTGACTGGGTTGCTTAGGTTTCACGTTTGCTTTCCTACTCGTCACTCAGGGAGTACACATATGCACCTTTTTGCTTTTTTTCCCCCAGATACTTCCAAAATAGTATGTGGCCCCTAGCCTGCAGAAAGGGGTCAGTGTGTTTGCACCCAATGGAGCTGCAATTTATTTGAGTCACACCAGTGTTTTGTGATTCATAACTTGCAGTCGCTACTGATTTGGGGATGTCTTTGGAGGGGATGGGATGGGTTGCTTGTCTGTGCCACTGCTGACAGTTTAGATGTTGCAAGGCTAGGTTTTTGCCAGTGGAGGTGTGTTGGTGGTTCGGTGGTATTTGTTTGGGCCGTATCCCACTGGATCAGGTGTTAGCTTTCTGCATGAGCTGTCATATCCTTCAAATGGGGATTAGCTTCACAGGGGTAAGCCTCGCAGCAATTCTGGGGATGCTTAAGTACTTTATGTTTGTACAGTGCATAAAGAGAGTAAAGCAACATACAAAAGTATTTTTTTCCTCCAAATTTTACAGCTCTATTCTTCCCTGAAATTCCCCACTTAATGATTAGAGCAGCTCCTGCACAGCAGAAACGCTTCCTCTGCCACGGTTGCAGCAGCTCAAGTGAGTTCATAATTCATAGGGCCATGACCCACACTGGACATGCAAACACAGAAACTGTCTGAGGATGAAAAAGCTTTTCATTTTTTAAAAATATGATTCAAACTGTGTTTTTGCTTAAAGGACATTTGCCCTTTTTACATCCAGTGCATTCATTATATATTTCTGAAGAGCAGCTCTACCCTTTCAGTTGGAATGACCTTTATTTTATATTTAAATGCAGCAGCAAAACAAGGAGAAAGGAGTGATGCGAATTCTTCTGCAGAGTCCTCTCGTTCTCCTTCTGCACACGAATGCAAAATGGCAGCTGCCATGGCAGCGCAGCCAAGAGTCCCCGCTTAAAAATGCCGTCCTTACACAAGGAGCCCTGGCAGCTCTAAGCCACAAAACCCAGCGTCTGACAAATGGAAAGGGACAAAATCGGGTCGCGGAGGCAGCGCGTGGATTTTGCCCTTGCGTTGCATCTTTGATCAATGGGTTTCGAGTCATGGTACAGACGTGGTCCCTCCTGTGATGTGGGAAGGGGCAGCGAGGAGCGAGGGGCACAGGGCAGCTGCCCGTTCGGATGCAGGACCTGCTTTAGGAGGGAAGGAGAAGAAATTGAGGCCCTGCTGAAACTGCAGGTGGGATTTCTGTAGGCACAGGTAATTAACTGCTCTGGAATTAATGCTCCTTGGTGCTACAGAAAGGGCACTAGGATTTTAATCGAGGCTATTAGTCAGCACGCTGGTAGAGCCACGCTCAGTTCTGCAGCCCGCCCCGTGCGGCAGTGGAAGTGGTTATGGTTATGAATTCGTGGATAGCCTGCATTTCTCTTCTGCAGCACCTCCAAAAGCATGGCTGAGGAGAAACATCTCATCCCTGCCAAGGGGAAGCCTGCAGGGACATCTACCAGGTGGGAGCAGGGCGTCTGGGCAAGCACCACAACCCATCCCGAGGCAGCCAAGCGCCTTGCTTGTTGTCTGCCCTGTGAGAGCAGAGCCATAGGAGGGGCATTCAGACACCCCGTCTGAATAAAGCCCGCGTGTAGCCGAGGAGAAGGAATGCGAAATGGCAAGCTAGCACGCTAGGAAACCAGCAGGCAGCTCTGCCGAGGTCTTTTCATCTTCCGGCTGATTTATGTGGTGCAGAGAGGTAAAACGTGTTTGCGTTTTTGCAGCGCCACGTTCCCAGGCACCCTCACGGGGAGCCTCTGCCTGCCTGGGGACGGACCGGGAGGCGAGCATCCCTGCTGCGAGCGACAGCAAGCAGTCCTGCTGCTGCCCTCCCCACTTGCTCCACTCACTTCAGGGGATTTCTGGGTGGTTTCTGCGTGACTTCTGCTGCCCGGTGCAGTCCTGGTGCTGTAACACAGGAGTCACGGCAATGGACATATTTTGCATTCCTAAATTAGGGCCAGCGATTTGCTGTTTCTGTTTTCTAATTTACCGTTCAGCCTGGAATTGCTAGGACATCGCCCCCAATTAAATTCAGATACATGCACACACATGCAGGCACACACGTGTGTAGGTGTACATGCGCACGCTGAATTTTACACCAGCCTCCCGCTGTGCACCCGAGCCATCGGCGTCCTCCTGCTCTTCAGTTCTTATTCTGCTTGGGGGCAGGAGGGTTTGTGCCTGCCGAAGGAGAGTGCCCAATTCAAAATGGAAGCACAGAACAACCCCGAGGTCTATTTTTCAAGCTCAGCAGGTTTCTTGAACGAGATACGGCGATGCCAGTTGCCGTTGCAGAGTATCTTTCATGTGCTCTTCCTGAAATACGTGCCTCATCTGTGTGACGGGGTGGGACAGCACCTGCAGGCTTGCCTGCCAGCCAAAGACTGGTGTCAGCCCTTGGGAAGTCAGTATACTGGCCGGGGCTGAATATCATTAAATGCCTTTACAGGAAAGTCACTTAATGCCTTTTGTCTCCGAAACTCCCATTAATCTCTGCTCAGATTCCCTCCATTCCTCCTGCCACACCTGGCTTTTAAAAGCAAAACACCCTTGGTCTCCGCTAAGCATAAAGGAAGAGACATGAAAGAGGAGCTATAATTGCTTTCCTAGGAGCGTTTCTTCTCCCCCGCCCCTCTTCTGCTGTTTGGTCACCTTTATTTTTCCCTCTTTCCCCGAGGTTTGATGTCTTTGCTCATCATTTCAGCTGTCAGCGGTACTCAGCAAACGTTTCAGGGTTTTGGAGCAGGGACGCTGGGCCTGGGTTTGATCTCATTTTCAGGGATGTAAATGGAGCTACACGGGTTCTGTTGGTGTAACTGGGAGCAGAAGCTGGCCCTCCTTTTAAGTATCAGGAAAATGCCACCCACCGGTGGCATTTATAAGGGATTGTTACTTTCCTGGAGAGAAGGAGCAAGCCCGGTATATTTGCTGGTTAGCTGTGAAGCTCCACACGTGTGTGTGCATGCCTTTGTCTGCCCTCCTTGCCCTCGTTTTATTCCTCTCTACTCTGTGGCATTTGGTTTAGGATTAAGCATAATTTACTTCCACCACAGTGCAAACTAATTACCAGAAGTATCATTTTTTCTAATTCTTTTTCCTTCTTCCTTTTTCTTTTTTTTTTTTTTCTCCCTGTTTTGCAATCCTTTCTCAAGGATGCAGTTCCCTGCCCAGAGGTCACCTTGTCCTGCAGAAGGAGCATCTGAGGTGGGCTGAAACCCACCCAGGGCAGCTGCCTGTGAGCTGCGGGGCACCCTCGGTGGGTAATAGGGCCCTGGCAGCTCGATGCCAGCTCCCCTTGGCTTCCCCCACTGTGGGGAGCGTGTTGAGGCGAGGGACCGCTGCACCTAGATGTGCCTTGACAATGTAATGGCTCCTGAGAAACCATGGCAAGGCAGCACTCATTAACAGCCCTGAGTGCACCCTGGCTCCTGCCAGCCGTGGGTGCAGCCCCGGGTTTGGGGGAAGCAGCGCAGAGGCTGAGAGCTGAGCTGGGCACCATCAGAGAGGCTGCAGAGCAAGCGTGGAGAAGGTGCAGCGATGTCGGACAAGGTGTGGGTCTCACTCTTGGGTAGCCCAAGTACCGCAAATGGATGCTATTTTAAGGTGCAGATGCCCAAAAAAGGGAGGTCAGAGGTTGACACAAGGAAATCATTTCTGGTGACTGATGTTGATGAGGGAGTACGCCTTGTGCTGTTCTCAAAGGCTATTTACAAACAGAAGAAATGGCAAAAGCAATTTTAAAATCCCGGCTGCTTTTTGCATTTCGGGCTTCAATTTGAGTGTGAAAGAGTGGGGCCAGTTCTGGTTCTTGACCTTTACGTTCAGTGCTTAATTCTCTGTGGCAACTATGATGGATGCAAACGCGCCACAGCTAGCGTTAAATCACAGCTAACTGTGCAGCTGCATCAGCACTGAGCTAACTGCTTGCATATTTACCCACCCTGTCAAGCAGGCTGTGCTGCATGTGCTGAGCTCTGGGCTTTCTTGTCCGTGTTGCTAGCAAGCATCCGAGCTGCTGAGATGTCCCCGTGTGCCTGTGGCCACTTACACCATGGCGACAGCGGCTACGCTCCCAGGTGCAGGCTCTAACACCATTATTCGCAGCCAGCTCAGGATGAGCCCCAGGGATGCTGCTGCCAAGGGAGCTGGTTTTGCCCTTCCCACCGCTGCGGCTGCACATTCCTGCCCCCGTGCTGTAATTCATTTTTGTTAGATTAGTTTCGGCCTGGATTAGTTCTCCAGGTTCAGTTTGCTATAGAGCTGAGCAAACGCTCGTGCCAGCACAAGGCAGAGCGGGGATGGAGAGGGACAAAACGGTGCCTTCAGTAAGAAGCAGGGCCAGGGGAATGCAGCCGTGGATTTGTGGCATCTTGCTCTCACTTGCTTCTCCTTGTTTGATGAAGAGATACTGCTATTGTGTCTCCTTGTTTGCTTTTAATTTCCTTCCTTGGGCTGATTATAGGAATGAACGAATTGCAATAGGTACCGTCCCTGTAGGCCAAGTTACCTCTGGATCAGCCCAGCGGCTTTTTGTTGCAGCATTTTGCTTCAGGGGCTCGATATGAATCACAACCGAAAGGTTTCCCTGCTTTGTCAGAGCACGACTCCAGTACTCCCCACGTGCACCTGCCGTCCATCCCCATATGGGCACCCTCCCTGCTGAGCCTCGCACGCAGTGGGAACCCCAGCCCTCTGCCTCTGCCCAGGGCTTGGGGCTGGTGCAGAGCAGGAGTTTTATAACATCTTGGTGGCAGTCTGTGAGTCTTGGAGCAGCCCTGGTTTGCATTTATTTCCAGCAGTGCTTTTGCCTTTCATTGCATATGCTCGCAGGTGCTCTCTGCTGCAGAGGGCGGGCAGGCAGCGCAGCACGCTGCCCCGCAGCTTCAGGTTATGCAGCGCTTTGTCTGGGGGCTCCCGGGAGGACTTTTGCCCATTTCCTCCACTGCAGAACAAACTGAGGATGGGTTTTATTTTTCTAAGCACATCAGGCCTTCCAGCACAGTGTGATGTTCGGCGTACTGTCAGCTACTCGGGGCTGCTTGTCAAGGAGGGGTGCGGTGCAAGCTGAAAAGCTGCTCTAATTTTTGCGTTATCATTCCTGTTGCAAATGTCATTATTTAATTAGGCTGTGCCATACTTCCGGAGGAAATATTTTTAAGGGAAAGCACCGGTGTTCCTGCATATCGATGCCTTTATTACATCTGGGCTAGCTGAAAGCAACATGCAGTAAAAAAGCAGGAGCAGTGGCATGGGTCCAAAGAAAGAAACGGCCTCAGCAACCTAGGCCTGGCTCCATATTTGGCTGTGATGTGCTGTTCCTCTCTGCGCAGCCCCGTCCATAAAAGGGGAGCTGACCAGTTGTTTTCCAAGAAAAAGCGCAATCGCCCTTCCTACAATATATGGCCTAATCCCCGCAGGATCCTTATGAAAGCAAGTTTAGGGCTTTTTAATTCACTGAATGAGTGAGGCCTTTGCGGCATCGCACAGATAGCTGCTGCTTTTCCTCCTTTTTTCCTACCGGGGCTTTTGACAGTATCAAGGAGAATAACTTTAGCTCTACGTTATTTATTTATTTATTTAAAATAAGCCATACTTGACTCCTCCTGTTTTCCAGAGGAAAGTCCCAGCCACTTGACAGATTGCTGCGGTGTTGTGGAAAGGGCTGTCAAATAAATCCCCACATTTCCTTCTGCTGCTGGTTCATGCACCAGCTACTTTCATTTGTTTGTCTTGTGGCCTTTTGTATCTATCAGCAACTTCCTTTGCCAGAGCGTCGAAACTACGCACGTCTTGCTCTGGTGATGCAGATAGGAAAGCCCAGAATGCTTTGCTCTGTTGGCTTTGCAGTGAAGATTTATTTATTTTACCTTTTAAAAGGTGACTCAAAAGTCAGTATTATTTAAATAATACTGTCTCTAGCTGTTGCCTGTTGCTTTTTTAATTGCCAAACTGTTTTCTACGCATTTAAAAGGACTCGTGCTTGTTGGTAACAAGTATACGAAGTGCTTTGACGTGAGAATGGAGAAAGGACCAGGCTGCTCCTGTTGGACTGTATTAAAATGAATTTTTAAGTTCGTTACAGGGAGTAGATCGTGCAGGGAGATGTTATAATAACCAGAAGCCTGTTGTTGCAAACTTTTACGCAAGTAATACTTAATATTTACATAGATAAGATTTAATAACGATACTCCGAGTTGGCCAAGTCCTGCCACGCTTGCTCAAACTACGTGCAACATCCCCTGGAGAACAACTGGTTGCTTTTAGGGGAGCTGTTGCATTCGTTGCCCTTGCCAGGACTAATTACTCAAATCGGCCCTTGCAGACGTGGACCTGCTGTCCATCTGACCTGACTTGCAACACTTCCCTGTAGAGCCTGGATGAAGAAGGAGGGTGCCCTGAGCTCCACCGTTGGACTCCCCCTCAAACCACTGCTGGGACAGAGATTCAGGTGTCTGGGGGACTGCTGAGAGACCTCCAACAAGCTGTTAACATTGAATGGGGTGAATCTCCTTCTCCTCTACCTGCTTCCGAAAAATAAATGTATGCGGCAGTCCTAGAAATTTACTTGTATGGACAGAAAAAGGGCTTTCTAAGGTTTGCAAGATGTTCCTTGTTCATAGCCACCTATATAAAAACATCGTACATTTTTAGTTCTCTGACTCTGCATTTCTCCTAAATAGTAAAGCAATTGCCAACTATACTTTCTGGAAGACTCATCTGTATCTGGTAATTTTTTACTGAGTCTCATCCTACCTTCATAAGATGATGGGGTTTTGTTTCAAAGGTGCCTCTGCTTGAGCATAAAGTCCTCATATGAAGATTCTCTCCAGCATTAATAACAACTATTTTTGTAGAAATAAAAAGATGAAAATCCCACTAAACATACTTTTTTTTTTTTTTTTTTTTTTTTTTTTTTTTTTCTATTTAGCCAAACCAAGTATAAAGAGAAATTAAGGGGGATCTAGGTGGCTGCTGTGAGGCCTCATACCTCCTCATATATTTGTACCTTTCCATATCTCTCTGTCCATTCTAGAGTATTGTGCCTGAGTAGAGTTAAGGTTATAGCTTTTTGTTTGCCTTTGGCTTTCTTTTCTTCTGTGTTGCAACCCAAACAATTTAACAGTCCACTTAAGAGCTTAATTTGACCCCTTATCTCTTCCCAGGTTAGATGTCAGCCCTTTAGAGAGCCCCTGAGGAATCCACCTCTCTCCGTGGCAGTCAGAGCAGGTACGAAGCAGGATGCCTGCTGCTCTGCATAGTCACACGTCGCCAGGGCCCGCAGCACTTAACGCTTAGGCTTCTTGCAGGGGGTGAACTCCAACTTGCAAATGTTCAACAAAATGAGAGGCAAAAGGCATCGCTTGGCAAGAGGGTGACAGTAGGCAACAGCTGTTGCTCCAGTGCATGATACGGTGGGTGCCATAAAACCACAGGGTACTGGTGGACCATGCTCTGCTGCCTGGGGAGGGGAGGGGAGAGACATTCAAAAGCAGACAAGCATTGCAGCAAAAACAGGCAATTGAAACTGAGGACAGGAATTGCTACCCAGACACCTGAGCTACTGCAGTGTGCCCCATGGACAGACTGCCAGTTTTCAGGCTGAAAAACTGAAGAGCTGCATTATGAAAGGCTGTGTTTTCCTCCCCTGCTGCTCACCAGCAGCAATGTGCACATTTGAGAACTGCAGTAGTGTGGAAAGCTGTGACTCTGGCATCTCCAGCACATGTGTGCTTATGTGCCAGTGGAAACCTTCTACTCAAGTGTCTAGTAATTGGAATGATTTCTGCAGTGCTCTTGGTAAACACAAGCTGGATAAGGTCACAGAAAGGACAATATCAAAAGCTCTGGTTGAGACTGTACTTTTATTTCTGTTTATAATGACAGACTTCTCCCCTCCCTCCTGTCTCCTTCCATAGCACCTCCTCTCCTTCCCCAGCATCACCCCTTGCCAATGTCTAACACACTTGAGGGATATAGATGTTAATGTAATGGCTTGGTTTTGTTTGTCCTGGCAGCCAGAGAGGAATTCCACGCTTGGTGGCATGTATTTCAGAGGCACTTAATAATCTTCAGTGCCTCACATTTTCAAGCAGGGCTGCTATGAAGTGCAACAACAGCCTCTGTCCAGCACAATACCTGCGCTGATGAACCCAGGAGAGCTTCCCACCATCTGCGTGTGGGTGCATGCCACAGCCGTGTCCAAACTCCATGCTGGGGCATGACCAGAGCATGCACCGTCCTTTCCCACTCTCTGCTGTGCCAGGGATCCAGGGCACGCAGGCTGGGTGGGAGCCACAGATTGCTTCAGCAGATCTCACGCTTGTCCCCTGAGGCTTGCTTTGGCATGCCCTGCTGGGCAGCCTCAATGTGAGCACTGCAGCACATAGGAAGGTGATGTAGAGTGGATTTGTAATGCTATACCCATGGGAACGGTGCTCGAGTATCAGCTTCACACTGGGGTGTGGGGATAAAAGTCAGAGAAGTAAGGGATGCTTCCATTAATGGCTGTTTATATCCTAAAGATAGTGCAGATCTGGGAACAGCAGCTCGAGTGAGTAAATGGTTTGGCTGTCAGATGAAGAGCTGGGTGAGATGCCAGCACACTGGTTATAACTGATGAAGGTAGGAACTGGGAGTTTGGAATGAGGTAGGGCAAAATCCCACAGTTAGATAAAAATGCTGTGCAACAGAGCAGCATAAATCATAATTGCTAGGAAAAGCCCTGTAGGTAAAGGATGTGGGCACAGTAAAAATGCTGCAGCAGCTAAAAAACACTGTAAGGAACAATGGCTTTGAAGCTGTGGTTTCTACAAATATTCAGTAAACCATGCAGAATGAATGCTGGGCATGACTGGCCAGCTGTATCTCAGGTGTGATTAGTTAGGAAGATGAGTGAGGATCTGCAGAAGGACATATGTACTATGCTAACCTTATCTGCTGAGAGCATCTCTTAAATGAAATAGGTGGAAAAGATTTACGAAATTATTTTTTCAGGGGAAAGGTTAGAGAAAAAAAAATCTCACAGCATCCTGTACTTAACATGTTTTTTTCTTCTGGAGTCTGAACTATTGTTCTTAGGGTTTATGGTACTGGTAATATATACCACTGTCACATGAAGGGTTTTGAGTGCAACAGTATTTATTCCTTCTAAGAAGACAGTACTGAACTCGTAAGCTGTGTTTCTGCCTGCCATTAGCCGGGCATTCTCTCAAAAGTGTGTGCAAGGTTTCTGTGCATGTCCAGTTTGTTAGTTTCTGGTATAAGTAGTTCTGCATGAAGCACCATATACAAATGTATTATAATTAATTATTCAGACACTACCACCAAATGCTGAGAGCTTTATGGAAAAAAAAAAAAAAAAAGTCATGAGCACAAACAAGGTCCTTGCTCTACAGATTTTCTGCACAGAAAAGGGAGGGGTGGAAGGCAATGTGAAGGCCAGCTCTGATAATGTAGTCTATAAATTTAGTGTTGGAAGGCTGCATCCTCCCTTTTAATATATTTTGAACTGTGCGTTCTTCAGCTTGTCAAAAGAAAAATGGGATAAATGTTTATCTTCCATAAATGATCTCTGGTTAGGCTTATCTTGACTATAGACTGAAAATCAAAATATAAATCATGAGCCTTTCTTATGTAAATACCCATTGTTAACATTTGTCAGACATATAGAGAAAACATTCAAAGTCCTCTCTCATCTTTATGTGGGATGAAAACAAATCACATGAGTAAGTAATGCTGAAAGGGCTAATATTCTTTGAAGCCTTTGAGCAGCATTCATATCCCAAGAAACCTGAAGGTGAACTGTCTATAAAAATAAATAAATAAAAATGCTAGGCATACTAATGACCCAAAGCTACCATTTTGTAGGAAGCTTCATATTATGATGGCAAAATACTCCTGGCAAAAAAGATGCCAAACGCAGTGGGGAGTGGAATTGTGGGATTTCATTTTTCTGTTCTAAAGCATGGTGCTCTCCAAGGGAAAACAAACAGAAAATGGGAAAGTTTACATTGGCTGCATCAGAAGGAGGGCAGAGGAAACCAAAATTTGCTAACAGAGGAAACATTTCAGACTATGCTCTACCCGTGGAGGGCTCGGAGATTCTTTTTTGAAAGCTGCCCTTTTGTAAATATGTGGTACTTGGAATTCTCATATATTTGAACCAGCTTTGAGACGCTTTTGTGACTGTTGCACTTGTCTGAAAAAGTTTAGAGAGGTCTCATGAGGGCTTTTAATTTTTTTTTTTTCCCTTCTAATTTTGAGAATATTACCTAGCTCTCAATCACAGCTTCATAAATGTGGCTGAATACTCATCACAATCTCAGTGGTGGGAAATGAAAGGCTCTAGCTAAGCAAAAAACAAAACAAAACAAAACAAAACAAAAACTATTTATGAACTTGGCAGTCTTGACCCTTGTTTGTTTTGAATATGTCTGATTTAATGAATCTCCTCTTTCTTTCTTTCTTCTTCACAGTCCAGACTGGTGACTACATTTTTTACTTAAAGATGCTTAAATTTTCTTATGTTTTTGATACATTACATGGTAAAGTGGATCCCTTGGCTCTTCAGAACTTCATTTATCTCATGCAATTGCCATGAATCTAAAAGTGCACATAGTTGAAAAATACATAGAGAAGCTCCTGCCATCAAGGTGTGCAGTCTGAAATGAGAAGTGAGATTGTGTCTCCAGGAGAAATGGGAGGAACCCCTGCAATAGCAGGGCTGGCAGGCTTTAGTGGCATAGGCATCACTGGGTTATTCCCAGGTAATCGTGTCAGTGGTCACGGGAGATCTCACAGATCTGTTGGTGAAGTAGATAGAGAATCTTTCACACTCATGGGCTCTGGGTGGAAGTAAGTGGCTTTTGTAGGCCTGACAGGTTGGTTAAGTGCTAGTAAAACATTTCTAGCAGTCAATGAGCCTCAGGGTCTTTCTTCTTTCTGAGACCCATGGGTGATCTTTGTCTCCAGCAAGCCTAGATGCTGTGGTGTGGTGTAGTTAGAAGGAAAACTGCAGGATAAAGCAGCTCTTCTCCTCAGTCCCCTGGCTAGGCTTTATCAGCACAGTGTGAGGAGAGGCCTGCCTGTGCATTGTGACCCTGAGCTGCTCTGTGTGCACCCACGGCCTTTGGTGCTGTAGCTTTTGGATATAGACTCACAGAATCACAGAATGAGTTGGGTTGGAAGGGACCCTAAGGATCATCTAATTGCAACCCCCCTGCCCTGGGCAGGAACACCTCCCACCAGACCAGGTTGCCCAAAGCCCCATCCAGCCTGGCCTTGGACATCTCCGGGGATATGGCATACACGTCTTCTCTGGGCAACTTGTTCCAGCCTCAGAGTAAAGAATGTATTCCTTATATCTAATCTAAATCTACCCTGTTTATCTTTGAAGCCATTACTCCTTGTCTTATCCCTACACTTCCTGACAAAGAGTCCCTCCCCAGCTTCCCTGTAGACCCCCTTTAGGTACAGTTAGGCCACTCTGGACTCACTCTAATACTTCCTTTGTGTACTGGAGGACCCAGAGCTGAAAGCAGGACCCCAGGCAGGGTTTCATGAGAGCAGAGCAGAGAATCACCTCCCTTGCCCTGCTGGCCATGCTGCTTTTGATGCAGCCCAAGATATGTTGCTGCTCTTCAGGTTTTATGTCTCCCATAGGCCATGGGAGAAGGGACAAGATCTGTACACAGCAGAGAGAAATGACTTACCCTGAGCCATGAAGGAAAGTTTTTTGGGGAGGATTTAGTCTAATGTTTCGCTCCATCAAAACATGTAGATGTCTATTATACATTTTTTTTTTTTTTTGGTAAGGATAGGTGCTATTACCATCTCCACTGTGAACTAATATTTATCTTAGTTTTGCTGGAAATTCTTGTTTCTTACCGTAAGACTCATTTTTTTCCTCAGTTTCCACTCCAGCTTCAGCAGCGAGGTGACCGTTACATAGCAGTACAAGTCTGGCACAGCAGGTGCTGTATAAGTAGGCCCCTTACACTTCCCACATCACAGTGGAAATTAACAAAACTTCCCAGTCAAGATAACGAAAGTCTAAGTGGGCACCTGTAATACAGAATAGGTCTTTCCTATGTGTTTGCAGTGCTTTTCTCTTTCCTGGTCAAGTGAAAACCAGATCCCTTTGCGCAGTCAAAACCTTTAATCTCTCCCTTCACTACTTTTTTTCTCTTTTTATCCTTGAAAAAAAAACCTGTAGCCTGCAAACGAAACCCTCATCCTCCATCACAGGTTTTCATATTGATTAGGAGCAATGAAGGAGGAGCATACTGGGGCTGTGTGGCTATGCTTTGATCCATCATTGCAGAAAATGCAGGGATGCTGGTGCACCAAAAGGCTCTAGATGAGTTATCGACTGTTGGGGCTTAAGAGCACACAGCTCAGTGTGCTCGGCACAGGGGTGCAAGAGCTTGTAAAGATGCTTGTGGGAATTCTCCTGCTTGGAGATGACTTGGTACACTGGGAATGTAGCTCCTGGGTGGCATTAGGGCCGCGCCAGTATTGTTTGCTTATTTTTGAGCCGAGACAGCCCAGATGGGCTCCCAAGGAAGCCTCCTGATGAGTCCCCGTGTGCATCTGGAGGGTTGTTTGAATGCACGTTGGTGTTTCAATGCTTTTTCAACATGAGGTTGGCGTTGCTAAACGCATTCCTGAGTGCAGGGTGGGGAGCTGGGGGGAATATCTGCATCCAGCTCCGTTCACTGCTGGGCTGGTGTCAGGAGGATTTACCTAGCTCTGGGGCCTTTTGTCTGGGGATGGTGGCTGGCTTACGAGAGACAATGGCCATGATGGCGCTGGGGCAGGAGCAGCCGGAGCAGGGACACGGTGGCTGAATGGGCCCAGCCGCCGAGCAGATGGAGGGATCAGCCCGTCAAACAAAAGCAGAGCTGTGGGCAGCACATTGCTGACGAGCAAGGGGCAGCGTGGGGGCCGCTGAGGCAGCCAAGTCAGCGGGGCTCAGCAGACAGGACAGTGCGCCCAGAGGCACTGCCCTCGTACCTGCTGGGCTGTGGGTTTAGTCGTGAGCTGAGTGAATTTGCACTGGATAGCAGGGTCCCAAGGAGCTTATGAGAGTCTGTCCTTGCCATTTGCACTGATGCAGCTCCTGTGCCTTCTTGGGGGTTTTGTTCGAAGGGTAAAATTGTCTTTGCGAATGACCAGTGTTAGTTGGAGGAGGCATCTTTTGTCGTTCAAGTGGTTGGTGTCAAGCCAAGAGTGGGGTGCAAACCTGTGCCTCATGCAGGCAAACCCCACAGATTTGTGGCAGAGGCATGCCAACAAGGGGCCAGGGCAAACCCCTGCCACCAGCGCTGCTTTGGTAATGATCTTGGAAAGCTTCAGTTTACAGAGCCATCTGTCAGTCATCTTCCTTACACCAGGTTCATGTGAAAAAATAAAGAGTTGCTCTGCCTAGTAGCAAACACTTTGTTCATAGCTACTGGGCAAGAGAGAGGAGTGGAAATGGAGGGGGAAGATACTACTGCATATCCACCAAATGGTGCTGCTCTGCCCATTCCCTGCTCAGCTCCCTTATGTGTGACTGAAGGTAATGTGGGAACCTGGAGAAGTTAATAAATGGGTGCTCCTAGGGGCTTGGTAAGGAAGGGCCCACTCTGTAGAAGATCTCTCCTGAGATCTGCACTAAAGCACTGGAGCCCTCATGGTGGAGAAGATCCCTTGAAATGCCAGGCATTACAGAGACAGAACAAAGGCCAGTCCTGTCATATAATGCCTATAGATTATTTTCTCCAAATACAAAATAATGGTCTTCTTTTGCAGGCATTAGCTTTGCAAAATGTTTCTTGCAAATCAGATTATTCTGAAAAAGATTTGTTTTTAAAATATATATATATATTCTTTTAATTGGTAGAGGAAATTATTTTTCATAGAATCACAGAATCATTTAGGTTGGAAAAGACCTCCAACTTCATTTTTATGTTAAAATTTGACAGAGTGACTACCAAGATGTCACCCACTGTGATGAGTGTTATTATCAGAGAACTACATTTTGTTTAAATGAAGGAATGACAGTATGATGCAATACAGAAATGAATGCATATTTAAAACAAACATGCCTTCCAAACTTTGTCCTTTAATTAACCTGAGGTTAGATTGATTTCTTTTAGAAGTTGTGACTATTTAGGGATTATTTAGATTGGCCAGCCTGCATTCTGCAGCTGTAGGCATTTGAGTGGCCATCCAAGGGTCACCCTGGCCCCTCTGGTACCCTGAAATCAGGGGCATCACCCCATTCTTGCCTTGTCTCTTGGCGAGGCAGCACAGCTGCTCCCTTCAGGCTTGTGGTGAGCACGGCTGCCCACTTGGATCAGCAAGGTACCAAGCACAACCTGGGACAGCCATGTTCTCCAGACAGCTTAGACTTCACAAACACACTTTTCCCTCTTGGAACAAAGTCCTTCTCTTTGAAGACACCAAGATACATCCTTCTGCCCTGAGTGAAGGAATAAGTCCTGTGAGGCACTAGGGTATGAACTCTGCCAGTGGAAGGGCTGTCCAGTTTTAGCTAGAGATGGCTATAAGAGAAATAGCAGCAATATAGGAAAAAGTAAGGAAAATGATATCCTGAGTTGCTTTGAAGACTTTCCAGGACCTCACTGCTCTAAAACCTAGGGAGCTTCAAATTTCTGGCCTAAATTTATTTTGACCAGGTTCTAACCGTTTATTCTTGAGCCAGCTTCAATAACCTGTCTTTGTCTTGGCATTTGTCTCCACAATGAATTTAGAGAAGGCATCTATATAATCCCTTGGTCTTCATTTTGCAGGACTAAAGCTGAAATCTTCTGGCCTCCTATAAAATAGGTTCACATATCCCCAGTTCCTAGAAGTTTTTCTGTTCCAGAGCAGAGCTAGAGAGCCTTCTTGGAAATGTTGTCCCAAAAGGACTTGGTGATTTTGTAGTGCTATGACCCTTCACGCTTTGTCACTTCTACTAGGCTAACTGAGAAGGTGGAGTGTGTTTATATGTATGTATGAAAATGCAGAATTCTTGCACGTGTGCTTATTTCTGATCTGATGTTTGGGAATTGTTATACATACCACATTTTGGTTCAGATGAGGCCTTACCTATATTCACTTGAACCACTTGACTTATTTTTTACTCCTTACTATACCAAAGGACACAAATAACTTTGTAATTTCATAGAGGACCAAATCAAAATTACATATCACAGTTCAGTATAGAAAAGGCCCCAAATGCAGCTGTGAAAATCCCACTGATCTCCTGTTTTCATCTCATACAGAGAAATAGTTGTTGAAGTAATTTTACCCCTGTCAGAGAAGCAAGTGAAAGGAAATGTTTCCAGGAAAGTTGGTATTTCAGAGATACAAGGTTTCAGAGGAATTAAAAAAGGATAGTATTTTAAAGCAGCTGGTGTTGCCAACCAACAGGTTATTTTGCCATCTAGTCTTTCTAATTTTGATTGCGAAGAGTATTGCCAGCTTGAATGATGGGGCATATGGGACTGCAGGTTGTTTTTTTTTTTTTTTTTTTAAAGCAGTGATGAAAAATGAGAGTAAATAAAATAAAAATGTGTTCATGGGCAAAGGGTAGCAGCCACTGAAAATGCCCCTTTATTCCAACCTCATCCTGGAAGGTTTGCGCATCCTAACTATCTGCAGTGCCTCAGAGCTTCTGCCATGCAGCTTGGCATGGGAATCCATCTGTTTTGGTTTCAGTGGGTATTAGGCATGCTTCTTCTTAATAGTCCCTCCATTTGGAACCTGAAAATCATCTCACTGAGCTCCAAAAGCCATTTTCTTTCAAAGGTGGTCTCCAGGGCTACCTAATGTTATTTAGCATATAAAAATGCTGCATATTTTTGTCTCTGTTTTTACAAAATAATGGTTTAACTGGTGGCAAGAATGCTGAAGCCAGCTCATGGAACAGTTTATTTTCTGAGAGAGAAACTGGAAATATCTATGCCAAACGAACCAGATGGTGCTGTCTGCTTGTGTTCAGGAGCTGGGCTGGTGATGCTCCCACGGAGCAAAGGGTGACAGTCGCATTTGAGGGTTGAGACAGCTTATAGAGGATCTCAAAATCTGCCTTTAGATGCAGAGTTAAGCCATCTTGTCTTTGAATAGGTGAAAAAGAGGTATTAGAGTCTAACAAAAGCAAGAGTGCTAGAAGGTGGGATCCTCCATTGTGGCTGAGCAAGGGTCAGTGGAAGAATATACAGTCCAAAAGTGGGTTTTGAGCTCCTGTTATGTACCTAAGCTTAGAGCCGTCTGAAACCTAGGCTGTCTTTTGGCACAGATTAGGCGAGTCTCAGGTCTGCTCTGCCATTTGCTGGCTACCCACAGGTGCAAATGGTAGTCATGTCAAGCAGAGGGAAACTGGCCAAGGGAAAGGATGTTTGGGCTGTGCGCCGTTTCCCCAAATATGTTTATGACAGCTTTGCACTGCCAGACTCTTGTTAGTGACTCTAGTCCCAAATCTTCTTATAAACAGAATGCTAGCTGTTTTGAGATAACTAATCTCAGCAGAAAGGCAAACTAGGGATACTTTCTAAAGCTGTGCATCATGGGGAAGATCTTTCTGCTTCTATGTGTCAGAAGTAAAGACTTGTAACGTGGCCATATAGTTCCCCCTGACAATCACATTGAACAAAGAGCTCTCATAAGGGCCCTTTCTTCTTACCTTCGATATGACCCCAAGAGCTCTCCAGTCAGCTTTTGAGTCTCTCATGTTGCCAAGAGTTTAATAGCTTCTAGATCTAGAAGAAGAATGAGGGCATCCGAGCTGATTGATACACCATGCTCATTTCAACAGAATATGCCAGTTCCCAAGAGTCGAAGGTGTTAACGTGACCTTGATGCGGGGTCTTGTTTAATGGTCAAGTGAGATTTGAGAGCTTGAGCATAGAAAACTCTGCCTGCTTGGGCGTATAGCCAACAACTTCCATTAAAGTCTCTTACTTACAAAGACTTCAGATTATCACATAATATTCACTTTATAATACCGTGTTGTTAAAGATATGGATGAAAAGGCAGGGGAGCAGCTGAAAGCATCTGAAAGGTGTTGTATGGCCAGATCTCATTTTACTTTTGAACTGCATTCTGTTTTGCTTCAGCTACAAAGCTTTAAAAGGAAAGCCCTGTTTGAGAACTTTGAATTGGCATTAAATGTGGTATTAAAGACCATCTTGGTGGAAGGCGAAGTCATCCAAGATAAACTGGTGTAGTTGCTGCTGCTTTTTTGGAAAAAATCTATTATTGCTTGAAATATAAAGAAGAGAAAAAAGGCAAATACAAATGATACAAAATGCTACTTCCATTTCTGTTGCTGAGCATCCTGGCAGCACAGGGAGAAGGCTGAGCAGAGCCTTATCAGTCACTCCAAGACTTGGCAAATTAGGACCAGCATAAAGCTGTTTATGACTGCTTTTAGCTAGCTTTTCAGTTATGGACTTGCTGCAAAATTGCCAGAGAAATACTGTTGACAGCTGCCTGGGCTTCTTTAAACAAAGGGACAAAAGGGAGTTAAGAAAACAACAAGCAATAGGACAAGAGGAAATGGCCTCAATTTGCACCAGGGGAGGTTTAGGTTGAATATTAGGAAAAAAATTCTTCAATGAAAGGGTTGTGAAGCATTAGAACAGACTGTGCAGGGAAGTGGTTGAGTCACCATCCCTGGAGGTATTCAAAATGTAGTAGATGTGGTGCTTAGAGACCTGGTTTAGCAGTAGACTTGACAGTGCTAGGTTAACAGTTGGACCTGATGATCTTAGAAGTGTTTTCCAACCTAAATGATTCTGTGGTTTTGTGATAAGAACTGGAAGACTCTTTCTTCTAATTTTTCCTCAGAGCTAGGACCCGTATTTGTTGAGAAAATTTTGGTGGGCTGTTTTTTGAGTCTGAGATCTTGCCGGCTACTGGAAGGGGGTTTCTCTGGGTGGGTTCAGTCCCTTCACAGAAGCGGTAGCCAGGAGATAAATTTCATTAAAAAGATGTCCATCTTGGAGGATCTTTCATTTTGTCAGTATGTTGTTGTATTGATATGACCTGCAGTTTAAAGTTGGCAAATGAGACTTGCCTACCCAGTCTCAGTTGAAATTGAGTGGATTTCATGAGGGTCAACAAGAAGGGAGCTTGTTCCATGGAGCTCATTGTGCCAGGCTGCCATGCGAAGGAAGCCTTTTTATAATCACAATAAAAACTTTTCCCTCAGTTCCCCCTCCCCTGCTTTTCTTAAATCACTACTACTACGAGTCAATCACCCAAGCAAGATCCATCGTAATTACAGCCACAAGAATTTGACCTCACATCTATTTTAAATACTTGTTGGTAGAGAGCTGCTTTCAGGCCCTCTTTGGATCTCTTTCTCCTCAGAAACAGGCTTTTAGACTGTCATGTGTGAGAGGAAGAGAGATGAAGATGCACGCACAACTTAATTTGATGGAACAATAATTTGGCAAAGGAAGAGTGGATATGGGCATAAACTTTGCTTACACTCTTAAGAAAAACGAAAGAAAATAAAAATTCAAAATGCATGCCCAACCCCGCACCACAGTTTCACACCTGCACCATCTCATGTATTTCTGTATATGCATTTTCAGCCATAATGTGAATCTCACAACTTGTGTCTACCAAGTCAGTTTGAATTTTGGGTTTCATTTACATGGGCTTAAGGATAAAAATTACTGTCTATCTGTCTTCTTTATGTCTCTCTCTCTGTGCACACACATCAATGATGAAATGGATTGCAGAAATTTATGAGCAAAAATCTCATGAAAATTGGAATGGGTTACGCAATAAACTTTTAACTGTATGAATAGAAGTTTATTGGTGCTTCATTGCATCTTTCAACACTGAATTTGAGATTATGAAGCATGAATAAAAATTGTAATTGTGAAATTTCTAAACAACAGCAGTTGGAGGTTGGTATTGAGGCTTGAGAGAATAGCTATTTGATTTTGTCATGAAACTGAATGAACCAGTCAGAAAAACCTAATGGGATGTATTCATTCAGGAATTAATTATTGATCACCAGAACAAACCAAAGCATTCTCACATATAAAAAGAGATTATTCAGTTTAATCTGATTGCCAGTGTACTGACTATCAAAGGAAGATGAAGCCAGACTCTTCTCATTGGTATCCAGAGACAGGACAAGCTGGGCACAGGCTGAAACAACAAAAAAATCCATTTGGATGTAAGAAAAAGCTTTTTTATGGTGTGTTCAAACACTGGATCAGGTTGCCCAGAAAGGCTGTGTAGTCTCCATCCATGGAGATACTCAAATCCTGAATGGACACAGCTCTGAGCAACTTGCTGCAGCTGCCCCGGCTCTGATTGGGGTTGGACCGGACATTCTGCAGAGGTACCCTCCAGCCTTAGGTGGTCTGCAACTCTGATCCAGAGAGCTTCTGTCCTATGTGCCTGGTCAGTGCTGTACTAGAAGTCCTTTCTTCTGAGGGACTACCTGAAAACCAGTTTTCTGGTCTATGTTTTAAAGTTAGATACCTAAATCTAAACTGGATATCTTGCCTTCTGTTATGGTCAGTAGTTTTTCATGGAAGAGTCAGTGGAAGAGCCACCTCTCCTGTGTGCTAGGTGTTTGAGGTGGATGAGATATGTTACCTTATGAAGTCCTCTACCTCAGACTTAGAGGTCCAGATTTTACACCCAAAAAGTTGGGTGATTCCTACCATGAGTTTCTCTCAGTGGTTGCCCAACCATAATGTATGCAAAATGAGCAAGCACTTGTGAAATACCAACCATAAATGCACTGTGCCTGACGCACTTTCTCCGTGTTCAAAGCAGGAACGGTGACACTGAGCCAGGTTTGAAAAGCATCTCAAGAAACAGGAATGGAGGAGATTCCCTGGGGGACTCTGTGCCTCTGTCTAGAGTGGTTCAGAGCAGCAAGAGTAGGCATGTAAGGAAGGAAAAAACAAACTCAGTGCTGAGAACTTGGCCCCACATTGTGCATGTTGCAGGGGCTTACCACATCTAGCTCCATGGATTGAACACCCTTTAGTAGTTGGATCCCACTAGCTGTGTTCCTGAAGCACATCTTGTGTTTTAGTATTTTTCTGAAAGAAATCCAGTTTGTGTGCTCCCAAAGCCATCAGTAATGCAAAGCAAAGCACAGCAAGTGGGGGAGGGGGGAGATTCACTTGAAAAGCACACTGGTGATCCAAACACAGAAATGCAGGTGTACCAAATGAATGCTAGAGATCATAATTTTTAAAAAAACAGCAACAAAGTGCATTATTACATGGTTAACAAAGCTATCATAAGACAGATGATAATAGAGCAAGGGTTGTTTTTGTCAATACATGGTTGATTCTGACTAAAATATAATTTCAGAGGTACTGAAAAAAAAGTTCTAGAAAACTGATTAAGTTTGATGAGTATTTTTGGCAGAAAGGAGGAGGATGTGGAGCTTTAACAAAGTCAAAACATTCCATTGAAGCATTTTTCTGAACATGGAAACATGTCATTTTCAGATTTTCTAAATGAAACTTTTCAACTTTTAACTCTGAAACAGCATGTTCAATTAAATACATGATCTGAATTTTGAAAAATCATAGAAGAAGAAAGGCTTTAAACTGTGCTAAGTATACCCAAACAAGAAGGGGTTTGGTTTCAGTGTACATTGATATAGACATCTTTTTGTGATATATATATATATATATATATGTGGCTGGGGGAGGGTATAGAGAAAGAAAATTGGATGAACAAAAGAGGTTAATGCCAGGAGTTTAGGTTGGTCAGTGCAAGTATCTGCTATCCATACCACTCAACAATTGCTTGTGGTGCTTATTCAGGTCTGTAAAATGCAGCAGCGAGTTTTGAGGCAGAATATGGTTTCTCTAAGTAAATTCTATCAATTATTTTCTGCCTTCATTCCAGAGAAAAAAATAATAAATCAGAGGATATGATATAGAAAACTGCCTAGCTTTGTGGCATGGATTAAGACCATATGCTTTTATAGGTAATTGTGGCTTCTCTGCTCTTGTACAGTAGGGGTTTCCAGGAATGTCACTGCATTTAGCTGTGCCCTGTGCGTTCTCATACCATGATTTTTACAGTTTCTTTCTGGATGTTGTTTTTCTCTCAAGGGATAAGCTGCATTGGCAGCTACAGCTCAGCCACAGACCTCTCAACCTTGAAGTTAGTTCCACTTTCATTTTAAATACGATAAAGCTAATTCCAAGTGACTGCTTATAATAAAATAGGATCGTTTTCCTTCCATCCCTTTTATAGGTGTTGCTATTAAGTTTTCCCTGGTTAAAACTTCACCTGCAAACAAATCCACTCCCTTAATCAGTCTGCATGTTACAGGATTTCTGTGTGTGGGAGCTTTTCTCTAGCTCAGGTGTGCCTTTTGGCTGTTTTTCCCCTCCCCTCCCCTGCCACCTGCCCAAAAACAGGGTGTAAGAGTTCAGGTACCACTGATGCCATGCCATGAGCCCATTGTGCTGCAAGGGACCCTCCCTTTGCAGCCCTCCGCTTTGCCTTTGCCCATGATGGGACCCAAAGCACCTCCTGGCACTAGGAAAGTGGCTGTAGGGTGTGGAAAGGAGCTTCTGGCAGTTACGTTCTTCCCGTGCAGTGACATGGGTAAATTCGCACATCGGTGCAACTTCTCTTGGACACACGTAAGACTTGCAGAAATACACAGAAGAGGAGATTTCCCTAAGAATGCCACCAAAATGTCAAAGAAATTCACACCTGCATTTTGCTTGTCCACCGCTCATCTCACAGATCACTTGGCTTATCCGGAAATGGAGAGCCTGGGTATCTCAGCGTGGCATGTTCCGTCCTGCCACGGAGAAGAAAATACTGCAATTCACCTTCTGCTTTAATATAGGTCATGCATGTTGCAGCAGAGCAACTGAGCAAGCATGAGCTGAACGGGCTTGGGGATGGTCCTGGGAGAAATAACAAGCAGTTTGCTTTGTTTCTACCTCACTATCTTCCCCTGTTTTTCATTCCCCTCCTCCTTCTCTCCCCTATCCTCCTTCCCGAACCCGGTGAGGTACAAAACAAATGCCACTGCTGTCAGAAATGTGCTGGTGCTGGCTCTGTTGTCTGTCAGCTCCTACTCACTTCAGAGTCTACAGAGTTTAGATACTTTCTGCACATACAAAGTTCAGGGGTTTTCATCTGTCAGACCGTGGCTCTCTATGATGGTGCACTTCTTTGATGCCTGCATTCCTGTCCTTACCTATTTATGTACCTGATGTATGCACAGCTCCTGGGGAGCTGGAGGGAGGAGATGCACTGGCCCGCTTTAGCTTGGCTAGAAAAGTGAGACTGGATTTTTAAGACATTGAATACTTGGAGCATACCGTATCTGTCACTATTCATATGTGAGTGTGTGTTTGTGTGGGTCTAAGCATTTATTTTTTTGAGATTTTTGACAGGCGTGGCCAGTCTTGCATCAAAGCAGAACCAGAATAGTGTCGGTACGGAGCTCTGAGAGCCCAGGGAGATAAAGATAGAGGGGAAGATCTCATTTACTGGTAGAAATCGAGGAGGAGATTGCCGTATTATTCATTTAGGCAACGTTATAGCCATGATTTTAGGGTCTTTACCACATATATGTTTTAAAAACTTAACAGTATTCATTTATTGTTGTTGAATGTGGGACTCCCAGGGCAGGTGACTGGGGAGCAAGACATTGGGATGACCTGGAGGAAAACAGATAGATGAAACCCAAATCCCCCACTGGTGTTCTGTGGGAATTAATCAAAATGTTCACAAGGAGTGAAACTGAGTCAGTAATTCCTTCCCCCTGTTCAGAAAAAGCTGGAAGAATGGCGCCGTGATGGTGCGGTCCTCCTCAGCACTCACTGTGAGGACCTGGGAACAGAAGCCCTGGGCCAGTCTGTCACCAGCTCTTATCTTCACAGCACACAGCTACTTCTCCCAGGAGAAGTGCAAGCCAATCCTGATAAGGGGAATAAACCCAGAAGTGAGCATCAGATGTCCTCTTTCATTTCAGCTGCTCTCCAGGTTGTCATGCACCGAATTGTCTGTTTATTTGGCCCCGGAGCATTTAGTTCCAGAGTATGTGATTACGTACTACTTTTTTTGGCCCTGGTTGGAGACAGCAAGTGGGTGTGTTCATTCAGGTAGCTTTAGGGTAAGAAATAGCAAAAGAGGTACCGTCTCCTCTGTTGTCGGGAGGAAGGCGAACGCTAATTCTGTTATTACAACAGACTCTCTTATGGGGTTGCTGACTCCATGCATGGGCATGCACAAGTATGGGGAAGAACAGGGAAAGGAGTAAAAGGAAACAGAAGAGAAGTGCTGAGCATGTTTAAACGTTAATGTTTAAGGCAGTCTTCTTCATTTCACAGAGGATGTTGCCAGTTGCATGTTAAGGGTAATTCACCCATAAAATGAAGCTCATCTCCGGGGTGGCATCTGGTAGTCATTTCTCAGCACACCACACCGGTTTTCAAGTCATTATGTTCTGAGGGAAGGGAGGGGAAATGGTTGTGAGCTTGGTGTTTAAAGCTCTGAGAAGTGTATGATCAGCAAGAGAATGATCTTCTGGCATGCAGGTAATAGCAGATGTGACACCTGGTAATGCAGCTTGCTCCTGGAGTGCTCTGAGCCACGATGGAACAATTTTCTTTAAAAACATAAGACCATAATATTCCCAAATCCTTTGGAACCAGAGTCTAAGTGAGCAGCAAAGAGGAAAGCTTAATTTTCATAGTTGGCTAGAGAAGCTTTAGGTTTCTGGTAGCAGTTTCCTCACTCCTTACCTCATGGCTTATTCCCATAGGAAGACTTGAAAGGTATGCAGTGGGAAAGGTGCTCAGCCCCACACAAATAACCACAGATGAGCACAATCTATAAAATCAGGGGCACAGTCATTTTCTTCTCCCTTCTCTTGCCTTCTCTTAGCCAAACCTTGATCTTTTCAATTGTCAGTTGAGATATAATTTTTTTCTGCCGAGTGTCCCTAGAAAGGAGAACTCTTTTCTCCTCTTTCCCAGAAGACAAAGGAGAAAGACATGAAAATGGGAAAAATAAGGCTTCTCCCCAGATTTGCCTGCAAGCCTTGAAGCAAACCTATAAAAGACAAAGTGCTTTCAAAGATGGAGGAGCCCCCAGGACAGAAGCTGCTGGTGGCATGCAGAAGGGCTCAGGGGAGCCCAGGTGGAGAGCCCCAGGTGCCTGGGACCCCCAGGTGTCCCAGTGGTGCTTTTGGTGGCAGGGTAAAAGCACCCCATGTTGCTGCCCCTCTCCTTCCAGCTGACTGCAGTGTGTGTCCTGAGGCCTAACATAGTTTCCACTATGTTTTATGATCTTACCCAGGGAATGGTGAATATTTTCTCTCTCTTTTTCTTTTTTCTTTTTTTTTTTTTTTTTTTTTTTTTGTGACTACAGAACAGTTCCTGAGAGGATCAAATTAAGCAACATCACTAATGGCATTTTTGTTTCTTCTTTATTTTCTCTCATTCCCCATTTTTTCCTCATTTACGGATAGATTTTAAACACAATATTCAGTGTCACTGAAAGCAATTCCTGAGTGCTGGGAGAACCAGCACACCACAGGAACCTTCCTGCAATTTAGAAAAGGCTGGGGGAGAAGGGAGGAGAAGAGCAGCTGTTATTGTAACTGAAATTGGCTTCAGGACACAGCTGACAGCTTCTGTGGAAGACACAGGACCATAGACAGATAAGCCTCCATAATCATGAAGAAACTAAAAGGAAGAGGTCCTGAGTCCATAAGTGAAATTCAGGAGGATTGTATCATTGCCTGTTGGCTTATTTGTTTTAAGCGAGGTTGGGTTGAGAGGGAAAAATGTACCACAGGAACATGCTTTGATTATTTTCCACCATGACCAGTTTGCAATTTCTTGCATATTTTTCCTATATAAGAGGGGAAAAAAATCTTCAGGAATGAGCTAACGAATATAGTATCATCAAAATGGCTGGCTGTCGTTTCATGGCTCTGACTGTTGGGAATTTCTATATACTTGTCCTTGTCAGAGTATACTTTGTACCCAGCAAAATAAACCTCCTAGCCCTGCTTCATTAAGTTGCATGGGATCAGCCACAAACACAAAGTTCATTCCAATGAAATCAGTCAAACTACTAACGTACTTAAAGGTAAGCATACACTTAAATACCTTCTTGAACAAGGGCCAGACTACCTACACGTAAGAACAGTTAATGGCTTTCATCTTTTGGCACAGAAAATATGTTGGGAAAAAAAATAAATAAGGGTTTTCCTCCATTTTTGGAGTGCAGATAGGAAAAGCTTCTCCCCCCCCACCCCCCCAATAAATATAATCTTACATCTTTAAAGGAAGTTCGTATCCATATGCAAAATACAAGAGGAATAGCTGGAGGGCAGTAACTTCTTTGCTAGCATGGTCATATCTCTTAGAGAGATTCTGTAGTAGGGAGGTGGTTATCCAGGTGCAGAGTAAATTATAAACAAAGATAACAATTCTACAACTTTTGTTTTGGTGCTATAAATATCGGGTTACATGTTGTGTCATAGATCAGTGAAAAGAAAGTTAGGGAGCAAAGCATTCCTGCTTTTTCAGCAGTAGTGAGAGGTCTTGTGTTGCCTGTGGAGGAGAGAAAGAGGCACAGTTAAGGGGCTTGTTTTGTTTTTATTTTGAGATGAAACTTGCTAATCCCAACCTAAAGGTACTTCTATGGCTTTCCACATCCAGTGGTATACAGCAGATGAGACATGGTGTCCTAAGGATCTCCTCTAGGTTAGTGAAACCACCTGAGCTGAGTTGGTGCCAAGGGGGTATTCAGACTGTGAGCTTAGTACACCTTTAGCCCCATGTGTCTGTGAGTAGGATCTCATTTTTCTATGTTATCTAATTTAAGATTAATGTAGAGAGCATTTACACTTTAGAGTCTTTATGCTCTCTTAGTGTACCATTTACACTTTTCAGGAACTTCCATCCCTTCCGTTACTTCTGGGTTTTGTACCAAAATTGTGGTTTTCTTTCTGCCTGTTGTTTCTCAGCTTCTCAACCCTCTTCAGCCATGGGGTTCACATCCAAACTACAGACTTCCTATAGAACTTTTCAACAAGTCTAGACCCCTTTTATGATTGGTTTTGTTCCAAGGTATGGTGATCTACCTGTGGGGTGACCTAGAGAGTGAATGTACGTTTTTATTTCAGTCTTCAGCTGCCTGTGAAAGAAGCACTTGCTTCTCACTTGCATAATGTCTCAATTAAAGATGAAGGACTGGAGGTTTATTTTTTTTTTTAATTTTTTATTTTTTAACTGAAGAGAAGATTACTTATTTTTTACCCTCATTGGTTGAGCATTGCCTCTGTTTCCTTCTTGACTAAAGATGAGCGACGGGGGGCTTAGCAGCCAGAGAGGGAATGGGATTGGTTTGTTGTTCCCTGTAAAACCCCAGTTTTTTATTGTGGGGTAGTTTACATTGCTAGTGATTCAATGTGGAAAGTCTTTGGGATACAGTAGTCTCCATTTATGAAGTGGCTGCTTCTGTTCATGTTAACGCATGTCAGACACATCATCATGAATGATAAAATGGTTCAGAGTCCCCTCTGAAGTGTAGGCTGCCCGCTTGTCATCCGGCACTGCAGAGGTGTCTGTAGCAGCTGGGCTGCTGTGACATGGCACAGTTGTTCCTCTGAGATTCCTCTTTTAAATATTAATTCTTCAGACCTTCAGCTCGGACAACCTTATTCCCCCACTCCCCAACCCCCTGTGCTTTGTGGAAGACTTTAATGCACTGCATTGTCTTCTCCACGTCTGGTATGCTGGTGTTTTTTTCCTCTTCACCTTCCCAAACAAATAAGCCTCAGATCCCTGAATGTATTGATTCAATGACATGACTGAACAATGATATCACTAACGATGTCACTGATACAATACAGATAAATAAATGCATAATGTATGTGTTTCTGGCCAATTCAAAGATTTGCCCTGAGGAGTATGCTGTGTTGACACAACTAAAGAAGCACTGAACCTAAATAACCCAGTGATGGAGCTATGAGTTAATACGCATCTTGTTTAGTTTGCACTGAGCTTATTGAATTTGCTTTCTGTTTTGTTTATCCATCCTGGAGAGAGGGTTCTTGCAAGCAGCCTCTTTCAGCATGGTGTTACCAGGAGTTCCCTTACACCTTCTTCCTTCCCCCTTTTAAAGCGAGGTGTTATGTTTACTCTTTTCCAGCCTCTGGACCTTCACCCATCTACAGATTCCCAGAGATGACCACTCACGAGCTTGTTAGTCACTGCTTCCATTACAGAAGTAACTTTGGGTGGATTTCCTCGCACCCACATGATTTAAGAAGGATCTATCCCTTTAAGGACTTTCCCATCTGGTCTTTCCATGGCCCAAGCTGAGATCATTCCCCTTCCTAGCCATTATTTGTTACAGAAACCTGCACTGCTGAAGGGGTGGGTGCTGCGGTGTGTGCCCCATTTCCCTTTTCTCAAGGTTAGCTTTTTCTTTGGAGGAGAAAGCGGACGAAGAACCGCTCGCTTCCCACTAGCTGTGGTATGAGCTGCCCCACAGACTGTTTATTCAGGTGGTGCCGGCTTAACATTATCAGACCTCACACTCTAACAAGACTGCGTTTCTACGCTTTGAATTAAAGGAGTGATGACACGACAGATTAGCTTTTTCCTACTTCTCCCCTTGCATGCATCTATGCTCTTTTCCACAACATCGCTCTAATAACAATAATAATAATAGCAGAAAATAAAGCAAATCCAAAGCCCATACAGGAAACTGCTCAGAAGTAGCATTTGTGACTTGCTGTTATTTTTTATGTTCTGCCTGCCAAAAGCAACAGGAGTCTGCCTCAGGGATGTGAA
Organism: Nettapus auritus; assembly: GCA_011076525.1. Taxonomy (NCBI): domain Eukaryota; kingdom Metazoa; phylum Chordata; class Aves; order Anseriformes; family Anatidae; genus Nettapus; species Nettapus auritus. Next base: position 125,612,397 of record CM021765.1, on the reverse strand, counting down.
ACCATCTCGGATTTATTAGAAATGAGTATTTTTCATGGCTCCTCCCTTTTCTTTTCCTACCATTTTGATGACCAGCCAGCCCACAAAAGCTTTCCTGCAAACTCCACTCTGAGGGAATAATGTGCAACAGCTTTGGTTTCACATAGAAGGGCAAAGGGGTGCCTTGGAAACCACTGATTTGGGTTGACTGGCTTCTGGAGAAGGGCATTCATGAGTGCACACCCTAAAAGCAGATCAGGTCCTTTCTGTGGTGGTTGTTTCCTAGCTGACTAAAATATGTATGTGTGTATATGTACATATGTGTGTCTGTATGTGTCTGTCACCACCTCCTTAGTTCCTGGTTCTCACAGTGACAGCCCCAAAGTAAATGGCTTGTAGAAAAACACAAAGTCCTTATCCTGTGTACCCTTTGTTCAGTTCATCGGGGGCATGGGGGTTTGAAGGAGTGCATCTGGCTGATGTGACAGCAAACATGGCCATGGCTTGATACAAAACCATGAAAGAACAAAGCATTGGAGCTGCAGTCATGCCTTTGGCCTACCTGCTTGGGTTTGGGGCTGAGGGCACAGCCTTTGATGGCCTTAAATATTTCATGAAAGTCATTGTAAGAGTCAGGATTCTTGCTGGCAAATTGGTTGCATCAGTTTTTCCAACGAGTCATTCATGGACCAGAAGTTTGCCATGGGTACTACGCTTTTTGTAACACACTTTGCGTTCAGATTTCTTAGCTTTAAGTGGTAAAAGCTCTTCCAGATCAGTGCAGCCAGAAAAGCTAAAAATGTTCTGTTCTCTTTCAAATAAAGCACTGACTCTCACTTAAAGACCTGGCTGTGGGAACTGTTGCTCTAAGAAATTCATCACAGATCAAGTAGGTATATGTTCACACTGACAGTATGTATATTTAATAGCCAAGGCCCAGAGTATTTGGCACATGGGTGTCCATTTATCATCATACGTACAGCCAAACTAGCTGTTTGGTACAAAAAATTACTGTGACAACTAATCAAATGAAATCTTTAGGATACACACAGGCAGAGTTCTGGTCCTGGCCTCCTGCATTTTGCCACATTTGAAAACAAAACTGCTGAGTGTTTTTATTTTGAATGAGCCTTATTTAGCCACAGTTCCTTCTGATGTGGTGGATATCAAAGAGTTCTTTTAACTTTTTAAAAGAGAGCTACTGGAAAATATATCCCCTGGTGTCTGAAAAAATAGAAGCTAAATTAAAAAAAAAAAATAACCTGATGAATTGTTCAGGCCAATCTTGTGAATGCTTAGGGTCTGATTTTTGAAATATAAAATGTCATTTTAGAAGTTATTAACAGAGCTCCCCTTCCACCGCATTGAGATGATTAGTGAAACCAACTTGACTTTAGAAATAGATGAGTTTCAGTTACTGAATTTATCCTAAGAGGAAGAAACAGTAGACCTAGCATGATTTATTAATGTGGTGGTCATCTTTTATCTAGAAAGAAAAGCAGTTGGCAAACTGCAAAAATGTGGGGTTTGCCCTTTGTCATTTATCTTTAAAATCACATTATTCTGAATAGTTTCATCTTCCCTGCTCTTCTTTTCATGCTGATGTGAAGGCAGTTGCCGCTCTCTAAACCCAGAAACACACTGTGATGTTCTGAAAATTGAGTGTGGACTCAGACGGGGGTAGGTCTTTGTCAGCTCCCCTCAGGTGAGAGTGGCAGTGGGGTGCAGCCAAAAGAGGGGTGTGCTTTTCAGAGGAGGCAGTTTCACGTGCCCACAGGACCTGGAAGCATGGGGGATCAGTGCAGTGCTCCCAGACCAGCCAGGTTTTTCTAAGCTCTCATCACGCACTGGTGGCCAGACACCTTCAATGAGAGACAGCATGAGCTTCAGCTCAAGGTTTAGGAGGACACAAAGGTTAAGTGCTTCTACACTTGGTTACAGATGCATGAAATGCAGTATTTTAAATAGATGTGTATGTGTTGGTCAGCTTGAATGTAGAGATGACCTGTGTCATCTTGTCATCTTGTCACTTTTTCAGTGGGTAGATACTTTTGAGGAACCATAGTCAGGACAGTTTGATGGTTTTGCAGTCTGTGCTAGTTGGAACTGGAAAAGAAACATTTTTTTGATTTGATTTTATGATTGGGATTCTTGTTTGTTGCTCTTTGAGGTTTTGTTGTTGTTGTTGTTTTGTTTTGTTTTTTTCCCCACAAACTCTTCATATAGATAGCTACATCAGTGAATTGTTTCAACTCAGTAGTAATCGGTACAGCAACACGAAACTAAACCTCTGAAAGGACAGGGTAGGAAAACATCTAGATGTGAACCTCAAATGCAGTATGTGGATTTCTGTTAAAACAATGATGCAAGGTATAGGCTTGTAAGAAAGACAGAGGAAGAGGTTGGTGCTGTTTGAAATGTGTCGCACTCCAAATTTGGGACTTGATGGTGCAGATCTGAACCTTTTCGGTTGGGGCCGCCCTGGCTGGGCCCACCCCACTTCAGTAATGCAGCTCTTGATAATCCTTGTTGTGGTCTTTGCTAATTAATCCTGTCTCAGAGGTCTGGCTCCCTGGGAAAAAGAGAGCCTGGCTGTTGGTAACATTAACGTATGGTCTCCTTGTACAAAAGGAGACAATCCCTGGAGCTGGTGAGCAGGCCATGGTGCCTGCCTGACTCTTGGAGGAGCTGCAGTCCCATGTGGCCAGGTCCTCCCTGCAAGCTCCTGTGTTTGGCTACCCATGCACAACACGAAGAAACGGGCCGGTAATGGGTACCAGATGGAGGGTTGTGTGTATAAACAAAGACACATTCTGGACAATCAGAAACAACCGAGTGGCAGTTTGTACATTAAACCCCGATTTAATGACAGCACTTGCTCAGTGACCTAGAAGATGCAGGGCAGCGGGGTCTTTGTGTGCTCCTGACCTAATGATTCCCCCTTGTCCCTGTTTCTGCGGTGGGATGGGGGAGTACATATGGCGAGGGTATACATCGGAGCCTCACAGTTCGCAGAGAGCCATCTTTTCACATGACCAAGCTCATCTAGGTATAGAGCCAGGCCACCATGTCGGTGCCCTTGTCATGCTTTTGTGCGTGTTCCTCCTCAGGCTGTGAGAGGGAGCTTTGCGACGTTCGCTCCCACTGGTACATCTGTGTGACAGCATGTAGGTGTGTGTTAAACCAAACCTTGGCAGCATGCAAGTGGTTGCTATGGCTCCTGCCATAGCGGGTAGCGTGGGTTTGGTTACAGCTAGGCGTCGTTTGTCCGTATTTCTGTAAACGAAGTTGGCTGAACAGAGGGAAGATCTGTTCTGCGCTACTGGGTGAATGTCTGTTGAGTGCAAAAATGAAACTGTCATCATCTCTGCAAGCCATAACCCCCCTGTGTATATACCAAGCATCTTGTTTGACTGCGTGTACTGATATGCTTTACAGTTTGACACGTTTTATAAAATAAAAAATATCATCTTGAGAATGATAAGTTCCTAAACTTTCTCTCTTAATAGCGAAACAATAGCATGTAACCTTAACTCTGTCCATTTGGATTATGGTAAAATAAACTTCCTCGTGTGTTATTCTCAAACAATGTAACCTGTCAGCACATGTATCAGTCAGAAAAGGTAGTGTGTTATTTAAAAAGCCAGTTCTGTCAGTAGGAATGGAACATGCTCATCTCTTCTTCTGAGTACATCTTCTGCTTCCACGTGCAGAAGAAAGTTTTATTTCTCCAAATGCCAAAAAAACAGTGCTATCATTTCTGTAGGGGAAAGCCAAAGGTGAGAAAAGTGAACCTCCCTGGCATGCTAAAGCTTGCTCAGCCCAAAGAGGAGCAAATAGCACTGGGCAGGAAACTCCCAGCTCCTCCACACTTCCCCTTCAGTGGAATGATTCTCTCCAGACTAACAGCAAAGAAGGGCATTTTGACCCTCCAATAATTTGTCTTCTGTTTGTTTTTGTAGGCGTTGGCACACACAAGGTTTTTTACATACAGCTACACAATGAAAGTGTTCTTACCACCATGACCGTAACAGCAGCCCACGGTGATCTGTTTCTTCTGCTCAACCTCACCCTCTTCAGTATGTTTTTTTGGTATTTCTGTCAGAGGAGAGACAAACAGGCTTCCTTAGATGGTGCACACAATGGATGTTAACCTTTGGTTTGGCTGTGTTAAGCACAGAGGTTTCTCCATTTCCTTGGGGATTGCCAAGAAATGGAGGGAAAGGGTGCTTCTGCTGGAGCTGCGGTCCCCGAGCAGCTGGTGTCTGCAGCTGCATAGCTCAGGCCAGAGGAACAAGGAAAAAGCATTCCTATGAAGCCAGTCTTCTCCAAGGGAAGGAAGGGGAAAATCCCACTCAGTCTGTATCCACTAACTGCATGGGGTGAGCTATAAATAGAGTGTGGTGGTAATTAACAATGTGCTATTGTGTGCCAGGGACAGGCAAACCAGAGAAAATATACTGCTACAGTATTGTTAGTAGGATAGTGTTCTTGCAGCTGTGTGACTGAGCAAACGTGCTGCATCAAATAGCACCACCACAGCATGTCACCTAGGTGCCAGCGTCCCCTGGCTGAGACCGTTCAGATGATGAAAAAAATGCGTGTGGCTCTTTCCTCTGCCCCTTCCATCTGCATGTTTTTGTCAAGGCTACGTGCCACACGAGATCAAATGCAAAAGTTCTGCAATGTTTTGAGACAGATGGAGGCTGTGATACTGATGGCCCAGCTGGAAGCAGGAAGCCTTGGTTTTCCCATTCCTCAATAGTGGAAACCTTCACTTTCGTGCTTTCTCATGTGGCCTTTTGCCACCTTTTGCTTTGTTTTGTTTTGCCTGACAATTATTCACCCACTTCAGTCATTCATCTGTAGCTACCTACTAACGAGCTAGAAATCCCATTTCTGACATGGCCTGACAGCCTTGTGAGCCCAACACTTCCAGTTGTGATACTATTGCAAATCTTGTGGCATTTGACAGATCTCCTAACCCTCCAGCTTGTACATTTATGTGATAAGGTGAGACTTCCACCTTTCAGTGCAGAAATGTGGCCCAGATATGTTGCCGTGCATCAGCGTGCAAGCAAGAAGAACACGCAGCACTTCCTAATGCTAGGTTTTCCAGGAGCTTAGTTGTGCTGTTGGCAGGACTGTCACCCCTATCTGCTGGTCCATTTGTCCTCTCTGAGTTGCAGATGGTCTCCCTGATGAGTGTAGATTTTGGGTGGGTTGCCCAACATGATCGCTTGCTTCGCATGTCTTGCAGCCGCAGTGGCTGTTCACAGCGAGCAAGCTGACCTCCCCAGTGCTCAGCTGTCTGGAGGTCCAGAAACCCACACACATTGCCCCAGTTGTCACCATCCACTGGCTTTTCAATAGTCAGCTTATAAGTCAGCTAATTCCATGCAGTCATGGTGTTGTTGCAATGCCAGGAGACCATTCTGTAGAGAGCCTGGAAATGAACTTGAACCAAGCGTTTACAGCTAGTGATAGCGCTTGTAAAAGCCCCAGGCCTCCCCCAGCCATTTCCTCTCCTTCTCTGAGGACTGGATAAAGTGCTGAGTTTAACACTTTCGTGAAGTGAGTGGTAATCCAAAAGAAATTTTGCATGAAGTGGATAATAGCTTTGGGGGGTTGTTTCCTAACTAATCCACTTCCCTTCCAGGAAACCCGTGCAATCCTGAAGCCGAAACGCGGGCTGAGAGCAGGCAGTGTGCTTTCCGTAGCTTCATATTGGCACTGGCGGCAGAATGCATCAAGCCTGTCCCCACCGAGGGAGGTCTGTCTGAAACAAAACAAAACAACTTCTCAGATTGCTTATGAATTAGGATCATGTGAAAGGAGGCGACATAATAGCAGGGTAGAACAACTTGTCAGCTCTGCAATTAACATCAATACGTACTATTCAGCGCTCTTTAGAGACACACAAACACACTTCAAACAGCCATCTCGTTAGAAAAATCATGACTCCTATACATACAGAATAAAGATTTTAGTCTGTTGAATACCTCTCACTATTATTTCTAGTTTACAAAAACAAAAGTTTTAATTATGTTTCCAATGACAACAGCATTGTTAACAGACAGATGCTTTTCCCTTAAAAAAAAAAAAAAAAAAAAAAAAAAAAGGTTGTTTATGGAGCTTATCTGGAACAAAGGTACACTCAATGAAGTTGGCATTGAAATATCAGGCTTTCTACAGGTCAGGGTGACATCGTGAAGCCTTTGAAGAACACAGCAAACCTATTATCCTAACCAGTGCCGTCCATCACTGTTTCTCAGCAATACTCGGAATAACAGATTCACAGGGTCATTTCAAAGACAGAAGTCTTATGCAGGCTGCCAGCATATACCCATAGCAGCTCAGTAACCAAGGGCCAGGGCACAGACCTGATGACTTTCACATCATCACCCATGGTGTTACACCTCTGGTGGGCCCTCCAGGCCATGCAGGGGCATTGCCTGGGTGCAGTTCAGGTACTGGTGTAGCCCAGGAACCATTCCCAGCAGTCCAAATGGTCATCAGGAAATCCTGGAAAATGTTAATTGCATGAACAGAGAGATGCTGAGGTGGGTACCTGTGCCTCCACATGCAGGAGTTTTTCCACCTGGTTCTTCCAAATCTGACAGTCAGCTCCGTCAGGATGCCGTTGTCAGTGCTGCTGGAGAGATGGTGCCTGGGAGGGCAGCACAAGCTCTGCTCCTGATGATTTATCCCAGCTGGCAGAGTGGTCACAGTTGCCATGTGTGAGGTACAGATATTCTGATTAACAGAGTAGGCAGGAAGCAAACGACTGTCCCCCCTCTCCCTCCCCATCTTGCCAGCTTCTCGTCTCTGAGGTTAGGGACAATCGTGTCCTCTGGCAGTTCTTCAGGAGGCAGCCCCGTCTCTGCTGCTGGCACTGCAAGGACTCCCCCAGAGCAGGAACACAGCGCTGAGCTGAGCCCATCATTCCCCAGGCAGGGGACGCTTACCTACACTGGGGCCTGATTGCACATGGCAGGTCTTGGCTTGGTGCAACATGAGGCAGAAACTGGATCGTGTTCTGCAAATAGCTGAAGATCAGAGCATCTCCAGGGAAGGGCAGGGAGGATTGGCGTGCCAGGTAGACAGCTAGAGCAGACATACACATGGCATTGGATCAGGTGCTGGGAAAGGGATGGGGTTTGGTCCTTTTTCCTCTCCTTCTTTAGCTGGGCATCAACTGCTGAAAGCTCATCCTCCCTCAGCGAGACAGGTTTGCACCTGCAGGTAGCACACTGATAGCTCCCCACCTTGTTTCCCAGGACAGCTGTGTCCCCCCATCCTCTCCACCTCAACTCCACCCGCTGCTGTTGGCCCCATGGCCGCAGGGGCACAGCAAAAAACATGCCTGTTGCTGAGAAGCCCTCTGCTAGCTGTAGTTTTCATTAGTTTCTGGCTGTAACGTGCAGGCTGGCTTCACAGCAGTGCCCAGATGTCCTAATGTCACAGCACTGCAAGGTGCTACTAGCCAAACAAAACACGCACACACAAAAAAAATAAAAAAAATAAAAAGGTCATCTCAGTTCTTCTGGACAATTCTTTCATGAGGCCACACAACACCGTTTGCTGTACCAGACAAGAACAAGGTGGAGAAGTAGGACTGGGTAAATCCAAGGGGAAAGAAACAGCACCTAGAAAAGGTGGAGTGTGCCAGCTATTTGCTCTCACTCCATTTCCTCTCAGTGTTTTGGCTCAGAAGCACTTTTGTGTAGTTTTCTCATCTCTGTTGGCTTTTGCATGGTGAAACTGTAAAAGAGTAATTTTTTTGTTTTGTTTTGTAAGCTCATTGTGGTTTAGCCAATTTTTTGCTTGTGCTTTAGAGCACTCGCAATTTGAGGATTTATCTACCTACCATTTCTGCAGTAGAAGTGGTAGCTCTGCTGGTCTTTTCATATGAGCCTTCTTCTAGCCCTGGTTCATTTAGCCATTTATCAAATTTCTTCTATTTTGACAGTATCTTTCTAATGCTGTACAATCTGTGTCAAAATTGCAAGTACAGCGAGAGCATCCCTTTCTGCTTCTTGCTGTGATGTCTTTTAACACTCAGCCTCCTTTTTCATGCTGCCATATCAAAATATTTACAACCCATCTTTCGCCATCATCAGGCTGTGTGTTTTTAAATTCAGTTTCAAAATTAAGGGCAGGGAAAATTATGATCATTTCCACATTAGTCACTCCATCCAGTTTCTTTGGAGTGATGAGTGAATCAACTCCCATTCTGACTTACTGTAGGGGTAAATATATGTAATTTGAGCGAATTTGGGTTGCTTGATATAATTGTTTGCCGCTGTGCTGCAATGCAAAATGCGTGGCTCTGGGAGGAAGTGCTTGCAGCAGGCGCATGCTTCTTGCCTTTGGTCCCTGCCAGTTTCTATTTTGCAGTGCCAAGTTTGATGACAGCCTGCCTTAGGATGCAAACAGGCTTGGTAAAAGGACCTGTCAGACAGTTTCCAGCACACCGTCTCTGCATCATGTGTGCTGGGAAGGCTGCGTGCTACAGACCAGATTCGCTTTTAATTCCCCAGTGCTGTTCACCGAGGTGCAGCTGGGTGAGATGAGGGGACATGTCAGCAGCAAATCCCACGTTTCAGCACTGCGGAGGAAGGGATCCCCTTCTGCTTGGTAGCAGTGTGGGTGCCAGCTGTCCTCAGTGCTGCTGCAATCGCGGCTGTGGGATGCTTGGTGAGGGTGGTGCACACGGCGGCACCCCATGATGGGTATTTACACCATGGCTGCTCAGAGCAGGCCTTTTTTGAGTCTTGGCATGAGTAAGAGCTTGTATGGCAACATGAGATAAGCTTGCTGGAGAAGATGGGAGAAAAAAGGAAATAGATGTCACTGGGTGTTGCTGTGCTGTCAGTTGGTTCACTCCCTGTTTTGCCCCGGGGCCCTGCTCTGCTCCTCACCCATGCTGTAGGTATAGGCCCATCAGAAACAAGCCAAGTGTTTCTCTTGGAAGGGAAATCTAGATGTGGGTTGCGCAGGACCCCACACTGAGAACCGTCCTGAACCAGTGCGCACCATTTGGCCCCAGTGTAAGGACTGACTTTAGCATGGAGAATTGGTAGGACATAGCTTGCCGCTGATCACCAAGGCTTCTGCGCAAGGCCAGAGAGTACAGCAGCATCCCTGGGGACATTAAAAATTGTGCATGACGAGTCACAGCGAGTCTGCTGAAGGAACTGGTTCATTATTCAGCCACCAGCATGGAAGCTGTGGCTGCTGCCCTGGTGGTACCTGCTCGTCTGCTTTCCCGTAGGAATCGTATTCCAGCAGGTGAGGATGCAGTCAAGCACAACAAGATGACTCAGGCTCATTTTGTATTTCTCTTTCAGGTAGACCAAGTGGCTGAAACCGTGCCAAAAGTAGCAGCCCTGTCTTTTGAAAGAGGCTGCAAAAGAGATGGACTTTAAGGCATAGCTTTCATATCTGAGGGCTTTTCTAATGACTTCTTAACTAATTGACTTGACTTTGGCAGGGAGACAGCCAGCGGCTGAAAAGGATTAAAACTGTTAGAAACGAACAGCTTTGAAGTGGCTGAAACCCTATTAAAATTTGGATGGCGGATTTCTTACAAATGGTATTTCTTAACCGCTACGACTTGGTATGGTGAACTCTTCTGCAAAACTTTAAGGAGAAAAGGGAAAAGTCTGCGTGGTGGAATGGACTCAGGTTGCTTCTGCCATTCAGTTACCTGATAGCAGTAAGGTACCTTGTATAACCCATGTATCCCACGGATTTTGCTTTCAGGAGAGGGTATTTTGTGTTAGGGGAATATTTTCCTTTTATCATAATTCTGATCTAACACAGTAAGCACCATGGTGGAGCTAAATGGTGTATCTTTGTCCACGGGTAAATGAAGCTTGCTCTGAGAAACAATCTGCCATAGAAATTATTCCAATTAGGGCTTTCTGCGGGGAGCAAATGGTGATCCAGTTCTGTACGGCTGAAAGCTAGATTGTGTCAGATGATAGTCATTTAAGTAGAGGTGATGGAAATTTTCCAAAAGAATGTCTTCAACTTAGAATATGCTGATTTTTTTCAGATGTAAAACATTTCAGCTGAATTTCTGTCAATCACCCCCTTTCCCCCGTGCTCCAATGTGACCTCTCCTGTCAGGCAGGTTTCAAAACTTTCTTGCCTGCCAGATTTTCTCCGAAACCTCATAGGCTTTCTGCCAGCTTACCTGCCCAGCAACTTAGACATCTGCCTGAAACACAGCATCAGGATGGGAAGTGCAGTGGCTTTTAGGGTCTGGAGCTGCTGGACAGCCCCACTGGATCCCCTGCCCCGAGGAAATGCACCTTGTGGTTTCCAGCCTCCCAAGCTAGTTGGCACCTCTGGCATCTTTGCCAGAGCAAAGGAGGAAACCTTCCTGTCAGACCCAGATCTCCAACTAGGTCTCCAAGGGCTTTGAGGCTTTCTGCTTGGCTTGGGTCCCTCCCAAGTTCACGGTCTGCGAGTTCTGTGTCCATGGTCCTGGTTTCCACCATGGTGCTACCAGAGAGCTGTGACTCCTCAGGGTCCTTAGCTCTCAAGCAGTTATCTCGGCTGTTGATGGAAATCTGGAAAACACATTGTGTCCCAAGAATGAAATAATTCTGAATTTTAGTCTTCTGAAAATGTCTGTCATTTGTCTTTTTCTTCTAAGTTAAAATGGAAAAAAAAAAAAAGTTTTCAATGTCAGAAAGTGATCATGGAGAACAAATTTGTTTTCTCGGATTGATCTGCTTTTAGCTCTGGGTTCAGCAAGTACGTGCAGGAGCATGGCATTAAGCCTGTGAGTAGTTCTGCTGAGACAAGTCAGGGTACATCCACTGCCTTAACACCAGGCTCATGCTGCACACTGCCCTGAACTGGGCCTGTGGGAGCAAAGTGTGTTTTCTACAGATCATTGGGTAGGTCAGAGTTTCCTCCAGGGCATTTCAAACAAAAACCTGATGGCTAATGAAAGGCAAATTGTAGTACGCTAATTTACATGGGCACCCAGCTGCAGACCTCTGACACAGTGTTCAAGGAGATCATGGCTGGAACTACTTTTAATCAATCATAACTTCTTTGGCGTGGATCTGTAACAGGAACAACTTAGTTAATTCAGTGCAAATGAGCTTTACAGCAGCCAAGTAATGAGAATAGATGTTATATAGCTATTCTTTATGCAGTTATTTAGCTACTCATGTAAAAGCATTCTTGTACCTATGTAATGCACTAAACTCTTGTGTACAATCATAATTTCAGTCTACCAGAAAATGACAGTGTTCTGGGCTGGGCTGAGTGAACCTCTCTATAGCATACGTATATTTTACAGTGTGTATGCCATTCTACATCGTAGTCATGGATTCTTACTCTAGAGCAAAAGTAGAAGTTGTTCCCTTAAAGCATATTGTTCTTGTGGTTTCTAATCTTATTTCAAAATGCCATGTGCTCTCATTACAAAAGGAGCTTGTACAAGGCTCTGGAAGCCTCCATAGGTCAGCAGCTACTGTAACTGCCTATATATGTCTTATACACAGTAGGTGTATGACTAATTTTGGAAAGAAAAAGAGAAAGTGAAGGAGGAAAAGTGGAAGGAAGGAAGGAAGGAAGGAAGGAAGGAAGGAAGGAAGGAAGGAAGGAAGGAAGGAAGGAAGGAAAAGGTGGTAAGCTTAAAAAAAAAAAAGCAATAAATTGTGAAAATAGTGTGAAAATTTTTGGTGAAACTCAAAAACAGAAGAATCTATCATAGCAAATGGGAAGCTCTTCTATTTCCCCATCATTTCCATGGGTAGATGGGACTGGCTCTGACCTGCAGTTCCCCTGCCATTAATTACCCCATCTGTAAGACAGAAATGGCATGCGTAGCCTTTCTGGCAGTATTTTTCCTAAGGTGGTTTGTAATCTTACTATGAATAATCTAGGTGACATGGTAGCAAATTTTCTCTTACCTTTCATGTGTTAACGCCCTCTTGGCTTTGGTGGCAGTGCTATGAGCAGATCTTCCTCAACACCGGCAAAGCCCTTCTTGAGTGGGTCAGACCCCTCTGGTGCAAAAGCAGAGCTGCTGCCTTCCTTTGTGCAGGTGAGGCAATATTCTGCTCAGACAGGGAAAATTGTGCTGCTGCAGTCTTTTTCTTGTAAACCGCTTCTCATGAAGAGACTCCAAGCTGAAGCACGCAGGATATTGGTACCAACGAGGGCTCTTGACAGATATGCCAGAGTTGTGCAGGCTCATGGTAATTACAGACACATCACTTGGTGTTCAGAACATCGTGCTAACCCTCAGCCCTGTGAGTCCACTTGATTTCAGGAAGTAAAACCCCATGAAAATGACTTTGAGGGTGTGTTCCAGGCGTGAGGAGGGGTCCATGGTTTTCTGTGATTAATTGCAAGTTTACAGTCTTGCTGAACAAAACCTGGCTTAACTTTGTGATACGAAATGTGTCTACTGAAGAGAAGCATCCAATTAATATGGCCCAATTAAAACCTTAAAAGAAATAATCTTCAGTTAACAAACACCAGATGTACTTGTCAGGGTTATCTCACTGCTGTTATATTAATCATTTATAAGCTCTGTTCATTTGAGCACTTACTTGGTACAGAATAGGATTGCAAGATTGTCTTTCTGAATATTATGCCAAAAATAACCACTCCCCTGATCCTGAAACTGTTAGAACATCACATTTAAAAAGAGGGAGAGAGAGGCTGGGAAGCAAAGCATACTTGATTATTTTTTTAATATAAAATGGCCACTTAACCTATTACACAGATTGAATAAGAGACTTTTTACAGTTTAAAAAAAAAAAAAATAGAAATGTTCATTCCATAGCATGTTACTACTTTGTGGGGAAAATTAAGTTATTATTCTGTTAGAGCAGCACATTTGCGACAAGTGTAGAACTGATCTGCCAACAGAGAGATGGAGGAATTTTCCACCAAAAATGTAGGCCGTAGCCAAGAAGAATAAACTAAGGAACAAAAAAATCAGAGATTTGCTGTAGTATTTTCGCATCCTGGACATTCATGTTATGTGGGTACAGAGTTGCTGTTTTTCATTCCAGGACATCTCAGTCCTTGAGCTTCAAAAGGTAATGTTAGGGAGAGACTTGTTCATTGAAACTTGTTTCTTTAAGTAGGAAAAAAAAAAAAAAAAAAAGTTAAAAATTTAATTTTTTTTTTTTTTTTTTTTTTTTTTTTTTTTTCCCCTATATCCAGTGTATTCGACATGGCCACATCAAAGAAAGCAGGGGTATATGTAAGCATGTATTTTATGTTCATACTGGATTTCTGCTTGGGAGCACCCAGAATGAGTAGTTATTTTGCGTTGTAGCAATGCTATATAATAGATATAGAACTGATCTACAGATATGCAGATCTGTGCTTTGGTTTGTGATCTGTTTTCCCACTTTTCAGCAAGCGTTATTGCTATTGCACTGGACAGCACTGGTAGGGAAATGAGTTGAGAATGATTAATCAAAAGGGAGAGGGACCTTTAAAACATTGTATTATGTATGTGGACTTGAATGCCTTCAAAACCACAACATGGGAGAGACAATCCTCATGGAAACAGAAGGGATTTGAAAAGACAAGCTTCTCTGGGGAAGAGCAAATTATGTGGAAAAAATGAAGATTCGGGCCCGAGTGAGGATGAGTAATTGTTTCTGGAGTGCCATTAAGAAATGAAATCTACAGGGCCTCTGTGGTCAGAGAAGACACATTCTTGTCTTTCCTTATCTTGTGCCGTGACAGCTAGACTGCACAAATCCAGAGCAGACCTCCTCAAGTACTGTCTCCTTGTACTTTTAGTTTGGGCTTCCCGCCATTTCTAACAGCTTCACTTAACCACTCATCAGCCTGAAATCTTCCTCAGAGATGACAAATAATGGATTATCTCACCTCCTGGGGAAACTGTTGCAAGAATAACCAAAAAAAAAAAAATTATCTAGAGTGTAATGGGTTGTTTTTCTCATGTACTGTCTGAGTTCCTGCCTGGTGATGCTGTCCCCTTATAATAGGTCCTTTACCCTGCTTTGTCCCATTCCCTGCTATCGCCACCTTGATGGAGCCCAGCCCCACAAGCTGGGGGGACAAGAGCAAGTTTTGCCAAGGTGAAGACAAAGGTTTTTCTTCTGCAACAGTCAGGCTGTCGCTACCCTGATAAATGCAGTGTGCTCTGTATCTTGTCCCTGAGACTGGAATTCTGCTTGTGCTGTGTTCCCAGCTCCAAAGGGCTTTTGTTAAAAAACCCCATGTTATGTGTTCTTGTGAGAGACATAGAAAGGTGGGGAATACAGACAGCAAACAAAAAAGTGTAACGCAAATGGAAAGAGATCATCCCCCCTTTTTGCTTAGCACTTTCAGAACACACATGTTGTTTTCCTCATCTGTGTCCCTCTTTTACCCCTCTACTCCTCACAGTCTTTAGAGTACTATTTTACCCATAAGGACATGTGTCCTTTAAGGGGAAGATGTTGTTTTTTATTATTTTATGGTTTTAAATCACAACAGTGTCTGATGCAGCAGTGTCTTTTGGGACATGGATGCCGTAATCACTTAATTCTTTTTACAAAGTCTGAAATGACATCATCTCTCAAGATTGGGAAACAGAAGGTGTGTCAGCCTTACGGGTTAACGGTGATCTCCGGAGGATGGAGAACTAAGGGGCTGAGCTCAGAACACAGGTATTCTCACGCAGCATCTCATCAGCAAGCCAAGCCTTCCTCCAGCCTAATGCAGTGAAAGTACATGGGTCTTCCTCTTGCATTAGGAGGTAACCACAATGCCAAAGTGTTGTGCTGAATCAAAGTTTTATCATATCAAACAGTAGCCTGAATTTGGTAACTGGTTTCCCCCTTGGCAGAGATGAAGGTGTTGGAAACTTTTGTAATCTCAAAGAGTAAGTTGAGAGCAAAACCTGGTACAGAGTCCTGGAGAGAAATCAGAGCCTTGAAGCTGGTGGGTGGTTACTGAATGCAGGGGGGATTCCTTCCTAGACACACAGCGTGCCCGTGCCCCATCTCTTCCCCACCCTTGTGTATTTTGTGGTCGTTTAAGTAATTTTCTAGTGTAAGCTTATGATAATTTAATTCGTTACATTATTAATTAACTGTAGCCTGTTATTTTAGATGACTGATGCACTACTTTAAGTTCAGAATGGAGAATTTTGTTGTTCTATATTCTATATACTACTTTTTCAGAGTCATAGACAAATATATTTGTTCCTGATGTTCTCTCCCCTCTCATTTTTTAATGTTCCTAATTGTTTTGCATTAAGTGATTTTTTAAATAAACAACAAATGGCAATGGTAGAAAGCAGTGCTGCGTGCATTATGGCACAGAGAGAAATACGTTCTTTTTCTCCCTGAACTCATGCCAGCTTTAATGGGATTCATACATACACAGGCAACGGATTGGCAGAGGTGTGTGCAGGAGCTTTGCTGAATCTGTGGGAGTATTTGTGTATATACTTGTGTGCAAGGGAGAGAGGGGATGTTGAAACCTGGGAACTGTATCATCTGACAGCTCTGTAGTGACAAGTACTGTCCTGATCTCACAATTTGTTTAACAGGCACTATGGAATCCTGGTTTGGGATCCCATGGGACCTCCAACTTGGTGCAGTTTTGTTTTCTCTCTTTTCTAACAAGCTGTAACAAACCAAAGTTAGTGCTACCTGTGCTGTTTGTTTTCCTACTCATTTTGAAGTGAGTGTAGTGTTAATATAGATTATCAAATCGACAGCCCAGAAGCTTAGGTCCTACGGTTTATTGGTGTTATAGCATTGACTGTGGCAGTACACACTGCCCCCTTGTTTTCATGCCTAAATATTGTAAGCTAAGCTGGAGAAGCCACTTGTAAAGTGCTGTCACGAGTCATGGGTTGACTGAAGGCACCAGGAGCCTTCCATGTATCTCACATGGCACCCGTATGGCCCTGCTCCTTTGCTGTGCCCACACATTTGTTGTGCGTGAGGTTGAGATGAGCAGGGACTGCTTACATTTTGTGAAACAATTTTCTGCAGGCTTTCTCAGGTGGAAGCAGACACCTGTTCTTTGGCTCACTTAAAAATATTTCTTCTACAACTGTGTGGGACAGGAAGATATGTTTTGCAAAATGAAGATTATGAAGACTCACCAGGTGAAGAAGCTGAGACTTTTTACTTGTCCCTGTGATTATTGCCATGGCTAACTCTTCATTGGTTGCCACACTCTGCTTACTCTTCTCAGGGTCCTATCAGGACAGAATCGCTAAGGCCTAGGCGTTATTAAGACCTATTGGAAAGTCTTATTTTGGGAACCTATTTGGTTTAAAAGAGAGAAAGTTCTTCTGTACTTCATGCTCTGTGAAAGCCAAGGGCAGGTGGTCCTACCTCAGTACATTCTGGTTTCTTTTGCTACATCCTTGCTATCTGAGAACCCATTAAATCTCTTGATTTACATCAAAATCAGAATAAACCTATGTGATCAGTCCTTTAACAACCTCATTGTGAGAGTTTCATTCCCTTTAGATGCCAGGTAAGACGTGGTGTCTCCATTCTCCCTCTCTCTTTCCCCTCATGTCCTTTTTCATCATTTCTTCTCCACATGCCATAACACCACTGAGCACGGGTATTGCAAGAACGTGTTTCAGCAGTTCCCTGGAAACCTAAAGTATGCCTTGCTAATCAAAGAACAACAGAAAAGGGACAGTCAGCTGAAACTTAACAACAACATGAGTAGAAAGTCAGCTGCAAAGCCATCCTGAACTCAAATCTTGATTTGTTTTTACTTTTCTGAGAGATGGAGTTTCCACAGTTTAGATGCTTTGGGTTATTACAGCAGGATCTGTACAGTTTAAGCAATGAGACAATGTTAAAAAAAAAAAAAAAAAAAAAAAAAAAAAAAAAAAAAAGCAAAACTACTGAAAGACCCAACTTCCAGTCTAGCCTTTTTAGGGGTAATAAGTTTTAGCCTTGTAAGTAGTAATGAAGAATGCACTCCTACTGGATAGGCACTGTGTAAGAAGTTTCTGATATGATACCAGTGGAATAAAAACTTTGGGGAAAGTAAGAATAGTGACAGCAAGTAATGTTTGTGTTCTGCTTCCCTGCTGACAGCATCTGACACCGGTGAGTTTTGAACACAGCAGAAATCATGAGACTGCATGTTTTCATGTGGTAGCTACAGTGAAGCCCGTGTTTAATCCACGTTCTGACATTACTTCATCTGGTTTTAATCTGTAAATTGTAGCCACTATTTTGCTTTTTGGAGTCCCTATTTCTTTTCTTTCTTCCTATACAAGAAAGCTTTCCTGATTATTCCACAGTTGTAAAAATACACGCTAACTCCATAATGGAAAGCCTCTAATAATAATAATAATAATCTATATATATTTTGTGGAGAAATAAAATTCAGAGGTGAAACCAATTTAAGTAGCAGAATGCTGTGTCTTGACTGTATCTCCAGTATCCCTGGTTTGCATATCTGCAGGTAACAGATTTCTTTTTTACCCCATTATAAGCATAATTGTTCTGATCAGCAAAATGACTTTTACCTAAAACCAGGAAGGTAAAAATAAACCTTTTAATTGTGCACATTGTGAGTTATTCAAAAGGCCTTTTAAAATAAATTTTTATCCTGCTCTGTTGTGAGAATAATAGGAAAATTATTTATACATTTAGATTTTTTCAAATCATTTTCCTTTTCCTCTTTTTAGTATCTCAACAGCACAGGGCTCCTTCCTGCTCACATATTTTTTTTTTCGTTTGCTAAGATTGTGTTTGATTTTTTTCCTTCACTCAGTAATGTAGTTTCTGAAGGTCTGTGTTGTTTCCATGTGCTTCTGAACTTGCAGTTCATTTTCAGACAAATAGATCCAAAGGCACATAGAAATATTAGTCTTAAAAAACAAGGCTGAGTTCATTATATCAAAGAGCATCCAGAGTGTGAGGAAGGAAATACAGCTCTGCCCTTCCTCTGGTCAGCTGTGACCACCTCTCTTCATTTATTTTTCTCTTCCCACATGTACCTCCTTGGTATTACACCTCAATATTCTGTAGCTGTGAGGGGTGAAGCTGGAACCTGCTGTCTTGGGAAATGCATGAGGCAAGCAGGGCCTTGTGCTGACATGATGTATGGTGACACAGTGTCGCATTAGGTTTCAGGCTTAAGGGGTACACTGAAAAAAAACTTCCCAGAGAAGCTGTGGATGCCCCATCCCTGGAGGTGTTCAAGGCCAGGCTGGATGGGGCTTTGGGCAACCTGGTCTGGTGGGAGGTATCCCTGCCTAGGGAAGGGGGGTTGGAACAGGATGATCTTTAAGGTCCCTTCCAGCCCAAACCATTCTGTGATTCTGTGAAAAGTGGATTTCACAGCACCAGTATTGCTGACTCAGGAGAACACATCTATATTAATGTGGCCCTTGTAAGTTCTCAGTTTTCTTTATCATTTTAAGGTGTAGAAATATTATTTTCCTTGTTTGCTTTTAAGCCAGTTTTGTGAGAAGGTTTGGATTTTATAGGGAGTTCCGGTTTTGTGTCACAATAGCATCGTGGCACAATAGCATCAGGGAGCTCTGGTCATTGCCTGGATAATAAATTTGAAACCATTTTTTGGAAGAAGAATTGGTATATCAAAATGATGGTAGGTTCTCCTGGATTAGAGCACATTTCCCCAGAGGCAAGCATGCATCTGATCTGTTTTTCCATTCCACTGTCAATCGGCAGCGGTGCTTTGTTGCACTGCACCACTTAAACTCCTCCTGGCAGCGGACACAGATAGCTGCAGATTTCCCTTGAAGTCTGTCCAAGCCCCCTTTGGAGCAGGCACTCAGAAGGCAGGCCTGCGAACGACGTATGCTGGAAATCTCTGGATTCCTTGGAAATAGAGTAAGCCTGAGGCATTCCTCCAGAATTTATTAACTTTTTCTACAGCTTCACATTTCTGTGGCGGCTTGGCACTTGTGGATTTCATATTGTTATCTTTATTGACTATGGAGAACCTTTCTAGTTTTGTGGTTAACATTAATAACAGAACATAAAAATATCTGCTTCATGTTTGCAGCCTGTGAGTAAATCAAGACAGCATCCGCAGACACTCTCCCACTCTGCCCCAGCGTGCTCGACTCTCAGCGCCTCTTTCCCTTTGCTCCCAGCCCGGCTCCAACACCTTGCTGCAGACAGATGCTTAACTGCATGCCTGACTCCAGCCCTCAGACCTTAAATGTTCACCACAGCTCTTGGCATTTCTCATTTTTCTGTGAACAAAGCTCGTGCTTAGCTTGTCTTCTCCCAGATGGGCAAGGACATGTATCAGGATGGGCTTGTGGCACACTTGGGGACATGGCACAGTCCATCTGAGAGTGTCCAGGTTCATGTGCCCATGGTGTTTGGAGACAAGTGATTTCCATCTGCTCTGCACTGAGGGAGCTCCTCTCCTTCCCCTGCTCTGCAGAGGTGCCGATCCTGGGCTCTTGCCACTTGGTTGGTGCTGTGCTGTGAAATGCGACCACTCTGGGACACATCAGCTCCCCGTCAGTAGAAGGGGACACTGACCACATAAGCAATCATTTTATCAAGGAACATATTTGGCCAAATCCTTGGAGTCCAAATGATAAGAAAGTGTGTAACATATCTCTCAATTTTTCCATCTCTCCGTATTTCCCACGACAACTGTTTATCAGTTGGCATTTCCATGAATAGTACAAGAATTACAAAGGATGCTCTTTAGTTCAAAAAAAAAAATAATAATAAAATAAAAATAACACTCTTGCAATTGTTCAGCATAACTCAGATTTATGAAAATTGTAATTATAGCATTAAATTTTGACGTTCTGGCTGTTTATTAACTCTGCAGGGAAAATTGTTTCTGGACAACTCACAGGAAACACGGAAGACTCTTAAACTCCATTCATTCCAAACAACTGCAAAACTGTGCATACATCCTATCCTGAACAGCCACTGGTTTCTGTCGTACTTTCTTGGAGCACCAATGAACCTGAATAGCACTGCTTTTTTTTTTTTTTTTTTTCCAGAAAGGGAAATAAAATTAAGTCAAATCTTTGCAAGAAGCTCATGGCAAGTTGAGATAAAGTCACGTACATCCACCAACCATGTTTTGAACCTTGAGTTGGAGCTGTCTGTCTTTCACTCTGGCTTTGGTGGACCTGTCCTCTCCCTGAAAGGCAGTGTTTTCATTTAATGGCCAAGCAACAAGCTGAGGAGGTCACGGGGTTCCTTGATGCCTGTGAGATAAATGGGAGGCAATATGCTTCAAGGGAGGTCCTGCAGTGATTTACAGTGGACAGCAATTGTTTATAGGCCAACATTAGCTTCCTACTTCTCCAATAAATGTGTTGGATTGGAATGCAAGTGTGCAGTCTCAGTGTCAGCTTTATGGCCCAGGAAGCATATGCTATTGAAAGCACAACTGATTTCTCAGTCCGCTTGTGTTGGCTGCATAACTTTCTTCTTCATCAATCATTTTCTTTGATGACTCTGCTGAGATTTGTGGTTTTTTGTTTGTTTGTTTGTTTGTTTGTTTTTTTCTGTGCTCTCTCAGTTCCGATGTCCATTTATTGGCAGTGCTCAGACCAGTGGGTTTGCAGCAGAGGGAAATATTCATAACA
Organism: Nettapus auritus; assembly: GCA_011076525.1. Taxonomy (NCBI): domain Eukaryota; kingdom Metazoa; phylum Chordata; class Aves; order Anseriformes; family Anatidae; genus Nettapus; species Nettapus auritus. The sequence goes on along the minus strand of CM021765.1, from coordinate 125,591,822 downwards.
GGGCTGTACAACAGTTTTCATGTCTACAAACAATTGTCAGGGATAGCCACAGCTTGGCTCTTTCCTTAAGTGGTGTGAGCATGTGTATGTGTTCATGTACATACTATTGTTTGCTTAATCTGAGTAAGAAACTACCCCAAGTCTTTATGAAAATGTTTGCCTATGAGGCAGCATAGATTGTGCTGATAACCAGGCTCCTTCTTTTTCTACACTTCTCCTGAGAAGGCAATGATACCCTTTAACTCGTTCAGCATTGTTCTCTTCTTAATGGACCAGTGGCCTGTGATGCTACTTGTTAGTGTGATACCACTTTCAGGTGGAAGATGTGAATTTGTTTTGTGTCCCTGTACTGTGGCAGTGGCTGGCAGTGCTAAAGAGGCAGTACTCATGAAATGATGATTCCTTCCATGTTTGGTCACGTTACTATCGGATTCTCAGCTGTGTAAGGCTGTTGTCAGTGGAGATGGGGTTTGTTGAGCTGGACCTGGAAGGACAGAAGGTGCACAGGAGTATAACAGGAACAGGAGCAAGATGGACATTTGTCAGAGAAGCAAAAGCTTTTTAGAAGTTCATCAGTGAAGTGAGAGCAAGGAGCGTTGTGAGGAGCCTGAGAACAAGAGAAGCAAAAGTCAGCTAATGCAAAATAAATGCATAAGAAAGTTTGACCAGCAAACGAAAGGGCTGTAAAAACATCACGGATGTGACTGATATAAGGTCATTGACTGTTCCCAGGAACAGTGTTAGTTGTCTGGGCTGGCTCCTACACACTGGTGACCCCTCTACCTGCCTGTCCAAGCTCTGCCCACGTCTGGTCAGGAAGCCTGTCTTTATAGAGAGGCTGGGAACCTGAAACAAAACCCTGCTGAAACACTTGCCTGCATACACAGCTCTCCCCTCTGAGAGCAGATAAGAAAGGATGAAACACACATAGCAGATGGCAGGGGCGTTGGGCAGTGCATTGCAGGGAGTTCAGATGTTCTGCTGGTGGGGTTGGGTTGAAAGTGGGGTAATGCAGCAAAGATGTGAAAGACAGGTGGTATTTTCGATGATGGATGTTTGTCCTTCCTATGCCAGTCACAGTTCTGTATTTTCCTGTCTTTTGATATTTTAGGATGGAGAGGATTTCTTGTGGGGAGGAGGAGCAGATGAATTCGACAGCTGCTTAAACTGGAGCATGCATTAATTTTTAAAATGTTTCATAATTTATTATTTTCAGTCTATTTAAAAGAAAACTATGTGCCCACAGATACACTGAAGTAGTTGGGTTGATTGTAAATGGTGAATTAGCAGAATACAAAATCTAGTATCTCTCGCTTCCCAAAACATGCTGATACCTGTGTCATTGGAACTGAGGCTGTGAGAAGGGAAGGGAAAAAAAAGATATTTAAAACATTTTACAACTTGTTAATGAGACAGGATTTCCAAGTGGGGAAATTGCACAGGGTTTGGGAGAGGGAAAGCAAGATTCATTTTTATCACTTAGCTGTTCACTACATTAAATTGTTTGTAAGAAGTTGTTACTGGGGACAGCACAGACTCTTTCTTGTTCTCACTATTGCCGTGTCTCCCCCTGCCTTCTTACATCCGAAGCGGTGTGTTCCCTCATGCTTTCCGTTTGTCACAGTCCCAAAGGAGACCAGGTTTTCCCATCAGAAGAGAAAAGGGAGTCCCCTACCACACGTACATCTTCACTCAGCTCCTTGGTCAAGATGACTGCGTAGGCACGATTCATTCAGAAATAGCATTCTGAATCCAGGTTTTTTAAAAGTGCTTACTCTTGTCCTTGCTGCAGATCAGGAATGATTTGAGCAGGATACTGCTTGTGGCAGGGAAACTGTGGCTACAGAAGATCTCTTGGAAGAGGACTAATAAGTGAACAAAACCCAGTGAGAGAGGGAACATCTCCTTTCCTCATGAGAAAGTTTATAGGTTTCAGTGTTCATTTGCAAATACTGGAATGCCCCGAGGACGTGCAATATTGAGGAGTTAATGTGAAGTTGTATGGATTAATAGCTGTTCGATTTTTCTAATGTGGCAATGTAAAAAGAAAATAAAAAAATAATGAGGATTATTGTCTCGGTTGTGTAAATACATAGTTAGCTATACTAAAAATGCACATTATCAGCCTCTTTGGAATCACTGCATTCTCTCATGTAAATATGTATTTAGGGCATTTTTAAAATGCAGGTTTTTGCCCTGATTATGTAAATATGCTTGTACACTGAAAATGCCTATATCTTGTTCACCCCCCACCCCTTGCTTTTTCTCTTTTAGAATATGTAAGTGAATTTCATGCTTAAGAAAGTGAGAAAGTACTAGCACAGAATGGCTAAGAATATTTAGGGCAGGTCCTACCCAGTGATTCTCAAAGAGCCTGTCAGTCCACCTAATACAGTTATCTCCATATTCCAGTCCTTGTTTTTTGCTGAGCAAAGAGCCTGTTCATTAAGACTGTCAAAACTACCAGACTGGAAATTACTAGGCTGACATTTTGGGCACAATCGACACATGTTCTGTACTTCATGAACTGGAATACAAAGCTTTCTTTGTAGAAATATAATGTTCTTCCAGTGACAGTGCAGACAGTAACTATAAATTTCACTCCTTTACATCATCAGAGTACTTGGAATCCTTTATCTTGTCTTGAATCCTATTAGTCCCTGTTCTTCAAAATTATCCTGAGTCAATTCCTTCCACTGATTAATCATATCAGTCAAATTGCAGGAATGGAAGGAACCAGTTTTGACACATGGGTGAAAATCATTTAATTTGTTTTAGCTGTATAAACATATCTAAGATGTCCTCTAGGGACAGTGGAGAAAGACAAGTACGTCTGAAAAGAGATGTGGCCCATCCTAAAATAGGTGGGAGGAACTCTGCTAGGAATGTGCATGTCTCCCTTGATTATGGAGAGAACTTAGATCTAACTTACAGGCAGGTGAAATAAACCCCATCACTTCTGCTCACTCAGTTTTACGGTACCTGAACTTTGTAAAGGGCAAGGATTCTTCATGGGTTCTACATGGGGAGGCACATTCCTTTGGTGGCACATCCAAAGGTCCAGGTCTTTTGATGACCCAGACTAAGAATGACACTAGGTTGCAGAGTGTCTGCCTCAGTGGTGGGATACCCACATACACTTAAGTTTCCTTCCTGCCCTTAAGCGAGAAAGACTTTTGGTACAGCTCATCTCCTCCATTTCAATGCTAACCAGATGACCCTCAAGGAAAAAAATGAGGCACTGCTCCCATTCATCCCGTAGCCTGCTCCGTGCTTCTGCATACTTCTTCAATTGTACTTGGCCTCGTTGTTAATGTGCTGTCTCCCTTCTGAACATATGGGACTGTAGAGGGAGGGAAGAAATTTATGGATGGAAGAGAAAAAGCAGAATACAGGAAACTATGAAAATGTTTATTAAAAAAAATGCAAGAACCATAAATTCTGTGTTGTTTTATTTTTTAAGAAAACCTACAATAATATGCTATTTAGAGATGGGCTTTGCTGGCATGTTTATTCATTGGGGTTTTCCATCATCATTTCCATGTGGTGCATTCTGATCACTCACAGTTTTGTGGGTTTCTATCCAAGCCTTGAACAGCAAATGTTTAATCTAGGGAACTCCCCTCCTCTTCTCTCTTCTTCCCAATAGCATGGAGTGAATTACCATAGAAGAGACAAATTTTGCTTGTGTGGTGAAGAGGGAGGAGGGACAATTGACTGCATTTCAAGCCCTGCAGGCAGATCTTTAACTGGTGTAAATTGTCATAGTTTCAGTGACTTCAGTAGAGCTCTTAACAACATCCAGTGACTGAGCATCTATCCCCCAGTTTTGGCTTCTTCTGTTGAAGGCCTGCTGTGAAGCCCAAATTAACATCCGGATGAGAGAGAGAGCAAGAGAAAGAACGAACAAAACCAATGCAACGCCACAAAATTTTTTTTTTTTTTTTTTCGCAATTTTTAACTGAAGAGCATTGAATGTTCCTTCATCGTGGAACATTTAATTTTTCATCACAGCTGCTGCCACTGAGAGAAAATATTCTGCAAAATGTGACGTACCCCATTCTGGGTGGCTAGTATTTCAACCACAGGCACAGGCAAGTTTTAGTTTAAAATAATAGAACAGTGGGTGATGAAGATGCTTCCTTATGATCTGTGTTGTTTCAGATAGGACACAGACTGGCAACTGTTCCTACAAAGCTGTGGACCACTGTCTTTCATGAGCAACTGAACGCATATTCAAAAAAAAAAATTAGAAATAAGAAAGCCGGGTGACTGACAGAAGAAGCTTTCTGTTGGCCTTGATGGGTGTTGAATAAGGTTAGAAGAATCTTTGTCTAGGAAGTATATTCGGGGTGATGACTTCCTGCTTTGAAGGACATTGTGGTTTCCATGGGTGTAATGCATTTCCGTTGGATTCCATTTGAATATCAGTATCTACCCTTGAAAATATGCTCTTCAGACAGTGCACACCTTTGCTTTAATGCACTGATGGTCTTATTTCTGGTAGCTTGAGTTGAGAGATGCCAGCTGGGAATTCAAACCCAGTTTGGTATTCAGTTAGATTTCTTAAGAAAACTTAAATCTAACTACCACAGATATATTTTCTTATATTGGAAAAACCCTTACTGCCCAAACCAGGGAGTGTAGTATCTAGACTGTTTGATACCTACTGGTTACTCATTGGTAAACCTTGCAATTTGAAGGGGTATATAGTGTGTGGTAATTATCTATGTATCCATTTAGATGCCTTTTTGAAGTCCCTGTAGAATATTTTATCATGGGAATGTAGGAATCCTAAGTTAATTTATTGACCAGGAACACTGCTGTAGTAGTGTTGAACTGGACAGAAGGCTTGGTAGACTGTTCTCAGCTTTATGCTTGTAAAGCCTAATTACATTGTAGATCTCAACATCCATAATTCTGGGTCTGCAATTACAATGGGTGCCCAAAATCTCTAAAAGTGGAGTATTTCTCCAATAGGAAAATTAAGAGTTTTAAGGAGGAGGGGTAATAAAATAACCCAGAGAAGAGAAAATATGGTTAAAATGAGTTGGACAAGTCCATGTGTGTCAGTAGTCAACGCTCAGGTTCAAGAGACATCTTGATTATCCAAAACCACTTGTTCTTACTTGATGCCTTTATAAGGATGTTTGCTGCAGTTTATGGAAATGCAGGCTGTGAGCAAATTGCTTTGAAGACATTAACTGAATGGGTCTGCAAACATTTGCCTTGAGGGAACTGACTCTTATTATTAAAGATCATCAAAGCAAATGCAATACAGCAGACATCATCTCGCACCTTTGCTGAAGACCTGGTGGCATCAGCTTCAGGCCGGTCACAGCAACTCAGATCACCCCTTAGCCCCAAGACTAACAGAGCCTTATTGCCAGCCACATGATGCGGTGTTGGTACAGGATTTACTCCACAACCATAGCTTCTCTATTCCTGATCTAAATCACTTTTTATTCAGTCATTATCTGTTTTCAGTGAGACCTGAATGGTATAAGAGACTGCAGAGTTTCAATGTTTTGGTCTCTAACAGATTGATCTGTAAAAGTGCCTGCTCTTAGTCATGTACTTGAACATCACAAAAACCTTCTGTAACCGATGACAACATAGCTTTGAAAGTCAGTTGTCATTGCCAAAAGTATTGGCTCCATTAGGTTCAGTGGGATGTTGCTAGTGGCTTCCAGGATGGACAGGGAGGGGGAAAGGAATGTCAGGATTTTCCCCTGTTGCTGTTCTTGGGAGCTTTGCCTACAAGTAATGAATCTGATAAATTATGTTTCTGACCTCTGTATGGCTCAAGTTTAAAGGTTTTCTAGGGAAAGGAATATCACAGAGTGACTGGAATGATTCAAAATCAAGATTCTTAGTTTTTACTTAGAATTCTACCTCTGACTCTCTGCTCCCTAGATAGCAACTATGAATGCCTCAATGCAGGTATATACAAAATGGGCATACAGCCAGTGTCAGAGAGGTAGGAGTGAAGCTTAGTGAACATCTGTAGAGCAATTTGAGATTGGAGAAATGTTTTACACGGGTGAACAATGTTGTGTTGTCTAGTTCTTGCATATCGATCATTTGATATCAACAAGATCTTGTCAAGGAATTGGGGACCTAGGTTTTGCTGTGTTGCTCTTTACTAAGGCCGCTTCATACTTTGTCTAATCCCATGACAGGTGACTTTAACTCCTCTGCCTGTGCTCACGGCTAGGATTGTAGGGACTAACTGCAGCTACTTCTCAGAGATCAGGAAAGCAGTGAGAAATGCAAGTTTTCTGCAGAAATTTGGAGAACATTGTGTTACCTCCCCAATGTCTAGGTGACATTCACTTATCACCTGGATCTGGAAAGGTTTTTCTGTCATTGAGTATCCCTGGTGTAAATAGCTCTGTTGCAGGGAATGTTAGCTGAGTGTCAGATTAACTAAATTGATATGTCAGTGAGAATATCATGTCAGATAAACATGGTGAATCCTCATTCTAGCTGTTATCGCACACAGTATTCACACTGATCTGGTTGGTAGGTGCTGATTGCCCATCTGTGTTACCTGCTGGAGAATTTTTTTTGGACTGATGCCATTGTATGAGAAGTAAAACCCAAAGATGTGGCTAATGGCTGCTAACAGGTGTCTGTAAAATCTAGGAACTGAGCCAGCCTTTATAAAAACTGATGCCAACCTAATTTGCACCAAACTGTTACAGAAATCCTTCCTTGGTCTTGAGCTAGATTATTTAACTTTTGGATTTAAGCATTGTTTTTATGTTCAGTCATTACTCAGTGATTTCAGCTGGAACTGAGGAAGAAATTCCTTACATCTATTTCAGAAATGTATTTCTCATTTGGGTAAAAGATAGTAGTAATGGGGCTGTACTAAAAAGAAGCAATTCCCATGAAACCCCCAAGGATATTGTGTGCTTGTGGGTGAAGGGGAGAGTGCCAGAAGGCATTAAGCAACTGCCAGAAATTTCAAGAGCTGACAGAGACTTGAACAAGAGGAGAGCTTCAAAATGTTTGATCTCATTTGGACAGACTCCAAAGTGCAATGTTTACCTGAGCTGGTCCTCGCCATTTTCCCTCATCCTTAATAGAAAATTACTTGTAAAAGTCAGTTTTATGGAGGAGTTTGTTATGAAAAATCTAGTTGTTCACGGGCTCAGTTCCAGCCACAATAAATGTAACCAGGGTCCCTGAGCCTGTCAGCTACGTCCTTCCAAGCTGTAGGAAATAACTAAGGTGAATGAAAACGTGGGCTGCAAACCCACAGAGAGTGAGTTTGCCATTTAGTGAGACAGGAAATAAGCACATCACTGGAAGCTGTTTGGAGGCCACTCCTCTCCTGCTCCAGTCAAACAAGAAAGCATTTTGAATATTGCACAAACTCAGTGAAAAAAAAAAAAAAAAAAAAAAAAAAGTTTGCAGAAACTGCAGACACTTAGCTTTCTTTAGGTCTTAGAATGATTGACAAAGCAAATGTAATGTCTGCCATGGGTATCTGACCAGAAATAACAAGTTTTTTACTTTCAAATTATAGCCATGAGGGTGATCTCATGCTATAATATGGCATGCAAAGATGTGGGGTCAGATTTTGTGGCTTCCAAAATGTAGAAATAAAGATGCGAACATGAAGGGCAATGTACTCCACTGGAATTTTTATAACAGAAACAAAGACATGGTGCTTTGTCAGTGTCCTAAAATTGATCATATAGAGACACGGCCTTTCATTATCTTAAATCCCATTCAAACTGTTTTGTTGATTGTTTCTTTTACTGTTCTGCCCCAGAAGATTAACTCATGTTCACGGCCCTCAAAGATGACTTTATAAAGCTGCTAATTGCAGAGCTGAGGAAAATGGGTCACGTGGTACATTTAGCCCTTCACTAATTGATACACAACAGCACACGCTTGTGTCCGGCTGGCTGCAAATCCAGCTCTGGCTGGCGGAGCACTAATGGCAGCACCTAGTTTAATAAACCAATATTAGGAAAGAAAGCGAAACAACCTGCTAAAATCCAAAATGGGTGATGAAAGTTCTACATCATCCAGACCTCTTCATGTAATTGTATAATAGCACAGACTGGCACTCAGCCTGCCAGCCTCTATTTAATTAGTAAATAAAACACTCTGCGGGCCTTGGCTGTGTCATGACACACTTATAAATCTAGCTGAGAGTTCTTGACTGCACGCAATAAACCCAACCCAAACTTTGTGGCTGATGGTAAAAGTCATCACGTGAAAGCATTTATAACACGTGGTTTAGATACCATATCTGGTGCTTCTCCGTGTATTTAAATATTGTTTATTTTCATTGTGTTGCTTTTGATCCATTTGGAGCTTTTTGTCTTGTAATGTCCACGTATGAGCAAGTGACTGATAAGGAGGTCTCCTCGGGCAGCTGTGCTGTCCTATAGGTTATGCAGTCCACAAAAGAGAGCTTCTGCTGAAGTCTCTTTAAGGCTGCAGAGTGGTCATTCGAAATGCTTTTTATGATGAATTCTGGCAAAAAGAGTTGGCTAGAGGGTATTGCCAGCCCAGCACTTGTTACTGTAACTAGTCAAAATGATGAGTTTTCTGCAATGTTTAAGCCTTTTTGTCTTTAAAAAAAATATTTGACCTCTGTAAAAATCCTATTTTGAATTTAGAAAATATTTAGCCTCAAACAAGTTTTACTGTATGTTCTCCTGAACCACAAGCAAAACTGTTTTGTTTTCCTCTCCTCAAATGCTGACCCTGAAAAAATGGATCACCATTATTTTTTGTGTGTGATCTAATTAATCTGCCCTTTTCCCTCAGTGCCCTGCTGTGCATATACTAATGCAATAGCTCTTCCTGCCTCGCTGCCTGTTGTGCTAGAGATAGGAAAGGTCGGTGCGACCATCCCTCCCAGCAGGGCCCCGGGCAGCGCGGGAGCTGGAGAGGCCTCTGCCCAGCTCTAGACAGGGAGCCATCCCTCTTGCCGGTGGCTGCAATACTTGATTTTCTGCAGGAGAGGTCCCTGGGCACCATGTCTATGAAAATGGCATTTTTATGACCTGCGAGATGTTCCAATCAAAGCCTGATTTTGTCAGCTGTAGAAGTGCAGGCCTAGTGTTGCTCCTTGGACTAGAAGCATCCTTCCACATCAGTTATGGTGCGTTAGGTTACTCTGCCAGCCCCAGGAACCTTCAGACAGCTTCCATGAGGAGTTAATGGCATGTTCATCTGATCCTGCCTGATGTATACATTTCAGATTTTATGGTATAGTTGGAAAGCAGAGTTGTCACAGAATCACCAAAGGGTTGAGGTTGGCAGGGCCCTCTGGAGGTCACCTGCTCCAATTCTCCTGCTTAGGCAGGGCCACCTACAGCAGGTTGATCAGGACCATGTCCAGGCAGCTTTTAGAATATTTCTGAGGATGGAGACAACCTCTTTTTCATTAAGTCATCTTTAAGGGTTGTTATTTGAGAGGCAGATTCAGCAGTCATGGAGCATGAGGGAAGGAGGAGGGAAGGGGCCACGCAGCCTTTTATCCACACTGCCAGCTCTGCAGCCTGGACTTCAGGTGAAGCACTGGGATTGCTGCCCAGAAGTATCCCAGTGGGCCATAAACAAGAAGTGCCTAGAGAAATTAGAAGCTAGTTTCAGAGCCTGTGCCTACACTAGCACATAGCCTGCTGCAAGAGGAGAGGCGCAGATGGTGCTGAGGACTGATGTTCACACCATGTTCAGGAGTTTTACTGCAGACCAAATCTGGTTTGGTACCAGGTAGCTGAATACCCATCAGGAGCTGGAGAACATTGGGTGAACTCTTGGACACATCTTCCGTTTTAATTTCAAGGGAAACAAATATCTAATTTAAAATCTCCATGATGTAAACCAAAATCTGACAAGTGAGAATGATTTGTAAGTTTGCTTCCAAAGCTCACACTTGATGTGAGTTAAAACAAATATATACATGCACCCAGAGAAGGCAACACCCCTTTCGGAGGTATTAATGCTGGGAGACAAGGGCAGAGAGAGCAGTCACAGACATTGCCTATGTTTTCCCTTCTGCAGATGATTACCTTTGTGGTTTTGTTTGTTTGCTTTTTGGCTTTTGTTTTGTTTTGTTGCTGTTGTTTTTGTTTTTGTTGTTGTTTCTAAGAGGTTATGTGCATCAGAAAGTGCAGAGGTCAAAATGTGGTTTGCTTGGGAGCAATGTTCTTAGGAGTCTTACTGCTGCAAATTATATGTTTGTCACCACTGTAGAGCAAGGAATTCTCAAATAAGCTATAAAAATAGACACAATATGAGTTAGTACAACAAGTATGAATTGAGGCCATGCTGTTTGTAGCATGCTCCTTCAAATTCACCATTGTGGGGTACAGGATGTTAAGAACGTCGCTGTCGGGTAACTGCCACATGCTGTGCATGGTATATAACAGAAGAGGAAGGAAAAAGGGACAGGCACACCCTTTGTGACTTTCATCTCTTAAAAATAATTTTCCTCACCCTTGGTAATAAAAGCTCAGAAGTCTGATGTTTGAATCTCCTTAGTATTGCAGGGTTGCAGACTTATTTTTTTTAATGAACTTTCATATATGTATACTTTATAGTACATATCCCTTCTATAAGATGTATACTTTGTATATTCTTTGATAGGCAGATAAATAGATAGATAGCAATATACTATAGAAAGGATCAATTCATTCTAAAGTGGTTAATAGAAGTCAAACTGCTTCAGCTTCTCTTTGCTGCCTGAGCTTGACAAAGCCCTTACAGATTTTCTCTTCTCTCTCTAGCTTAGGTCCTTCTGTCTTCCACTCCATGACATGCAGTCAAGTTCATTGCTGCTTGTGACTGGCCAGAAGGAATTAAGGAAGGATCTGTCCAAACACAGGTTTGAACCTGGATCTCCAATCCTTCCATTACTGAAAAAATGCCTGTGTTCTTCTGGTAGGAAAAAATGGAGGTTTAGCTGGAGAGACCCCTTAATTGCTGTTTTAGCTGGAAGCTGATCTTCGTTACAGAGCTGCAAATGAGACAACAGCAGCATTTTTGTGTTTTAGGCTGACCTGCCCCTAAACCAGGGAAAGCTCAGCTGGCTCCTCTGTCCTTCACTTGGTTCAGGCACTTGCTTACAGGTTAACTGGTTCTTCAGCTCTTCCCAAGAGAGCTGGTGTACCATTCCTAATAATAATCTGACACCTTTGGCGTGATTCCTCACATGGGAGAAGTAGAAACCGCAAAAGCAAGATCCCAGAGGAACAGAAGCAAGGAATAATAATGAACAATGAGACTTGGACACAGATTGTTAGCACTGAGGTTTGTATTGATTTAATGTCTTTAATTTTTAATTTGGCAGTGATTGCACTAACGTGAGCTAAAATGGAGGACAGAGGCAGACTGCAAAAGCAAGAAGAGCAGGAAGGCTGGGACAGTGAAGTGAAAGCACAGTCTGTGCTCCAGGAGCCTGTGAGAGCCTTCCTCTTGCTGCCACAAGGCAAGGACGTCAGCCACAGCATTTAGGGGGAGTTCAGGAACAATGTCAAAGGTTGAGACAACTTAAAGAGTCTGCCTGTTTATTTAGTTAGTTAGTTAGTTGTTGCTGGTTTTGTTTTTCAAGCTGTATTACACTATTACAAGACACAGTGGGAATATGCTTACTCAGGGGTTGCCACAATGGTATTTTAACTTGCATTAAAAGAACGGCCCCTTGACAGTTGAATCCCACTGGACAGCAAATTAACTGAAAGTTAGCTAATAAAACCTGTACCTCACCATTTGCATGGCAAACTGCCATTTTAGAATAGTCTTTGGAGCTGTCATTATTGGGTTTAATCTTTCTGAGCATACTGACTGCCTTGTGATGCTGAATGGCCTTTTTCCTGGTGCTCTGAGTCCCTTGCAGAATACAAGCACATCTAATGAACGTCATGGATGTCTACTGTCGGGGCAGGCCTCTTCTGTGGGCTGATTTGACTATTGCCCTAGGCAGCAGCATTGAAGGGGCAGCCTACTTAGTTGTGAGAATATATTACTCTATGTAGCACTTGTATCATAGAATAAAATTAAATTTAACCCAAGTCTGTTTCTGCCTACCTGTAGATACTGTGTGGCACTAATGGACACTGACAACTAGCTGTGGCTTTTTGGCCTGGCCAGGTGTATCATTCACAGGCCTGATGTTGTGCTGTGGAAGCCAGGATGAGTTGCACCATTGTTTTTAATGAGCAAAAGGGAGATCAGTGACAAGGGAAAGCGCAACACTGGCTTTGAACAGCTCAGATGATTTTTGTGTTACTGCTCCAGTCCAGTAGTGTGCTGCCAGAATTGGTATGTTACTTCAAAACCCACCAGGGTAGCTGGGGTGTTTTAGGAAGAAATGTGTTCTCTGGGACTGGAGATAATCTTAACTAAAGCAGAATCACTGCTGAATTACAGGGTTGATTGTCATACTTACACCACTGTATCTCATGATAGCATCACTAGAGTGACAAAAGTGGAAGTGGAACAGGATTCAGCTCTATGCTGCTTGCAGTTTGCTTGTCAATCTGATGGTACAGCAGCCTGCATGTAGAGCACTCTGTTTTCTCCATTACTTTCACAGAGATGCACTAATTATGATGTGATCCTCTTGGGTGTGTATTAGCATTAATTAAGCAATTGCAACTTTCACATGAATAATCTTCTGTCTTCAGCAGACCCTGAGCAGAATTATCAGGTAAATGGAAGGTAAAAAGAAAAGGAGAAATCAGGAAACATAAATCTTTTAGGACGGAGATGGTTGTTGACCCTGTCGTTTTCCTTGGTACTGTCAAGATATGGGATGATAAAGGGTGAATTATTTCAATTTCATTTTTAGCATCACATTCACATCTTTGCTTCAAAAAACACTCAACCCTAGAAATAGTCAATTAGACCTGCTGAAAAAGTACACTTCCAAACAGATGTTCTTGGCAATAATGCTCATCTGCAAAACCTGATTGTTTCATCCCTGCTGGTGGGTGGCGGTGGGGAGGAAAAGAAGGATGTTGAAGGGTGAAGGAGATTGTGACATAAGGAGGACGTTGAGATACACCGAGTTGATCTCTTTAGTATTTCTCCTGAGTTTGTCCTTTATTTCTGTGCTTCGTCCCTTGTCCTGCTAATGTTATATCTAACAGTAAAGAGCCAGGATCATTTATCATGCCTGTCATGTGATAGTTTCACAGGGCTGGAGAATCCGGCTGGTAACTCCACGAGAAAATGCTGCCACCTTCTACTGCAATGCTTGCAAGTATCTAGGTCATCGCATCCATGCAGTAAACCTTGGTGGGATTGTTTCCAGGCATGGTGTAAAGCATGATTAGTATAGTCTGGGAGATCTCAGTATGTGCTTGGTACATCTGTTTATCTTGCCCAGTGGAGTCTGGGCTCAGATTCTGCCTTGGGGAAATTCCTTGACAACCTTGCCAGCTGGATACATCACAGTTATCTTACCCTCAACCTCAGGAAAATAAAAGCTTCTTGCTGGGCTAGTGGTGCCATGGTTATGAGCAGGGCCTCTTCTCCTTTGTGTCATCATTGAAGAGTATCAATCTTGTCTTGACTTTTGACCCTTCCATTTGTGTAGCAAGCTGTGTACTATGTGCACTAAAAAAGTGAGTTGCTTTTTGTTTCACTGAGGGTGTCTGTGCATGCTGTACCCTAGCTTAGCCTATGCTGACCTTGCAATAACAGCATTTGAAGCATTGTTTGTACAACTTCCTTTTAGTTGCTCCTCAGAAATGCTGCCCGCATCTTGCAGTCGGGATGCAATAACCCATTGGGTGGTTCATATGGGCTCTGAGACTAGGCTGACATTGACATCCAGCTTCAGCTTCTTCCATCCCTGAAAGTGTAAACCCCTCTAAAATTCAGACTTTTGAATACTGACTGGTTGGGAACCCCCTGGACACATATACTTCACTCTGCCATTGTTATCTTTTAAATTGATATCAAGTTGTGCTTTTACCAAGTGGGTGATAACATGTAAGAACAACCATTCCTTTAAACTGTGTCACTTCTTCTACACTGAGAAACACCCCAAATCCTTCTCATTTTGTGTCCGACTTTTTTTTTCCCCGTTTTCCATTTTAATACTTCACCTGCCTTGTCCCATAGTTTCAGATCCTGTCAGCTAATTGCATATGTTGCCCATTTTAAAGGATATTCTGTTATTAGAATGTGTTCTATTTGCAGAATGCAGCTTAATCAAATACGAAGCATTGGGTGCATGAAAGCTTGTCGGTTTTTTCTAACTCTGGTCTGTGGGACTAATTAACATTGCTTGTTCAAGCTGCTCAGCAGCACAGGCAAAAATGATTTTTGCTGCTGCAAAAGTCAAGGCTTGTGGCAAAAAGGGGGCCAAAGCCAGGTGAAGGGTTGAGATGGAAGGATATGCAGATCTGCTACCCCCCTGGAGCCTGGAGGGCTGGAAGCAGCAACTCCATCAGCAGATGCTTCCTTCTCCCTTCTATGGAAGTACCTCACCTGTTTTCTCCTCTGAAGCAACAGCCACCCTGCCTTGCCAAGGCTGTGGCATGAGCAAGGTCAGTAGAAGGACTGGGGTCATTTCACTGCTGTGAGCAGCATGTTGCCCTAGGGGACTGCCTGCTTTGCCATGGTCCAGAGCCAGCCTTCATCTATTAAAATAAATTTCTCCCTGCAAACCCTCCCTCTGTTGTATCTCAGCTACAGGAGTGAACTTAACCAACACTGAAGAGAGTAGCAGAGAGCAGTTGTCAACCACAACTGATCTAACAGAAGAGCAAGAAAATTATAATCAGTACTTTAGGATCATATGAGAAGAAGTATGTAGGTAGTCATGCCAAAAAGCTGGCTGCTTTATTGATGCCCCATGTCTTGGGTATATTCTGAGGATAAAGGGTTAATGTTCTGGACATAATATAAATCATAAAACAAGATACTTGGTTATTTGTTTGGCTTTGCAGAGATTTTTGTCTGTAGTCAAAAGAAAATGAGGGGAGAGGGGATGAGGGGGTGTATTACATATGCTAGATGGCATGCATTCAGTGCTGTAATGATGTTTAACAATTCCTTGGCCTTGGAAAACAGCCTGAGGGATGCCATGTTCAACTTCTAGCTGAATTGCAACTTCCACATGAATAGAGTAGCTGTATCTTGACTACATTATTGATTTTCTCAGGATTACTCCAGTGAAGCAAGTGAGCAAACTTAGCTGTTGTATTAGATGCTCAGCAGCAGGCAGTATGCAATGCCAGTTTTTGAAGTAGTTTGTTTTTGCTAACATTTTCTGATATGCATTGAGACACGGAAGAAGCTATGGCAGTACAGGCTAAACCACACAAGTCCTGAGCCCCAGACACTGGACAAATGTCTCAGATCTTTGGGGTGGTATCTGGGGAGAGTAAGAATTAATCAGTGCTTTCCAGTACTGGCACAACTAAGAAGAGACACAACAGTAAAAATGCTTTCAATTTTTAACAGTGGAAGGTTCATCCAAGTTTGATACCTGAGCATTTTTATACCACATTGAAGCAGTTGAAGCTAATTTTAACCACAAGGCTTTTAGAGGCAGGTGAAAGATGCTCTGCACTTGGAAAACTGTATTACTTCCCTGATGCAGGTGCCTTGCTATGAATGTAGGCATGTGTCTCACGGTGTGTCTTGTGTTTCAAGTTTGGCTCAAATCAGGAGGGCAGTTCATATGCTCTTTTATCTGTTCCCAATGCTGTATTGCTGTCACTGACTTTTTAGACTCAGCTAACTTACCAAAATCCATAGGAATCCAAAAGAGACCCTGGGCAAGTAGGTGAAATCTAAAAGAATCCTCATTTCCATACACATCACGTGCCTGCAATGGTATCTTATCATCAATGTCTTCACAGGGTGTTTGGGAAACCTGCCTACAATGGTGCTTCATGTTTTGGTTTGTTTTTGTTTTTGCCTTTAAAGGGATGAATACAGTAACATTTTAGGGGTTTTTTTTTTTTTTGCCTTTTTTTTTTTTTTTTTCTCTTCTTTAGACACTGTGAGTAAAGTGAGACAAAAAAGCTCTATCTGCTGTAAACTGTGATCTAAAAACTGAGGGGGCTGCTGTGGATGGCTGTTGGCAGCATGCTATAAATGTCTTTTCTGTGCTGGAGCTATTCCAGGAGCAAGGGTGCTGTCTGTGCCATCCTGCCATTAGCCAGTACCTGTCACTACTGTGTGATTACAAAAAAAAAGTAGGGGTATTAGAGGGGTAAAAGTGGGGTTCAGGGCATGAGAATTAGTAGGGAAAGCTACAGTATTTAAGAGCAATAATTTTTACTGGGGCTTGTTCCCAGTTGCCTCTGTTTTCACTTAAAAAAAAAAAAAATGCAGTGATATGTTTTGTACATTACAATTATTGGGTTTGGTTCTCTTTTGGAGATCAAGCAAGAAAGGATCTCTGCCCTGCCAGCTCTCCCAGGTAGTATCAGTCATTATGTTGGTCCCTTCTACCATCCCCTTCATCTTTCACCCTCTGGCTTTTTCTTCCATTGCCTGGTCATGGTTTGGTGTTTGGGTGAATTACCCGTGTTTTGGGTATCTCACTAGTAAAGAACACTTTGTGTAGGCCTAGAAATGTATTTACAAGTTGGTAAAATGGGGCTCTGCCAAGTCTGGGGTTGGCTTTTCAAGTGCTTCTGCCCCAGATGAGATTCACAACTGCCTTTGTTAGGAACATGAAATCATACACTTTGACAGTGCAAATTCCCTTCTTGCACGACTTCAGCACACAGTCAATGTGGTTAAGTGGGATGCTGCAGCACCAGTGAAACTACACACATTGTGAAAGGTTAAGAAACACAAACAGAATTTCTCCTTGTTACAAAAACCTATTTACAATCATTGCATATGTATATTATGCATATTATTCATCATTGCAGTCAAATCTGTTCACTGAGGAGAAAACAGAGCATTCATGTTGAATATGTTTCTCTTTCCTTTCTCAGGTTATATTTTACCCAGGCATTACTGGACTAATTCAAATTATGAGTAGATCAAAAATAAGATGAGCAAGAGAATAGGATCCATAACTGTGGGATGAAGCTGACCCATCCTCGGAAATTTCCCAGTATTTTTTTTTTTCTATTTGAAAGTGCTGATCTCTTAAAAAAAAAGAAAAAAAAATAAAAAAATAAAAAGACTCCCCAAAATATGTTAATTGCAATTTAACTCTATTGTATTGAATCATTTCTGAAGTGTTCCAGTAAATTTTAAAAATTGCATTCTAAATTTCATTTTATCAAGTGATTTTCCTGTTCAAAATAATCTTTCAACACAAGCATTTTTTTATAAAATAATAATAATCCAAACCGAACAAAGCCCTTCCACTGTTGTTGAAATGAGAAAAAAAGATGTAATTAAACTGAAAGGAATTCAGTTTTATTTAATGGGAAATTTAGTAATGATTGAGGGGGTTGCCCATATATATAAAACATCCCCTTTGGCCTCCAGTAGGATTGTTGACTTTTAGGACTACTTGTGTCCCTTAGGAAAAAAAAAAAAAAGAAAAAAAAAAAAAAAAAAAAAAAAAAAAGAGCCAGCTCTCCCTATAGCAGTATCATTGTATCATTGACAAAATCAAAATGGTACAGGGGGAGAGCAGCAGTGAAATGCATGCACGTGGAGTTTTTTCTCAAGAAGCACAGAGCAAACCGCATCGCTCAGTCGTAGCAGGCAGAAGAAGCCTGGGATTCTTGTTGAGATCAGGGGAAGGAAAACTTGACACCTTCAGAAATCAATTTCAGCCACTTTGAACCACACATGACCTGCACTCTGCAAGTGCCTGGCTGGAGGAGGGGGATGCAGCCCCATCATCTTTTCCAATGCCCTTTGAGATCCCATAACATCAACCTGACATTTCCCATTGGATTGCTACTGGAACCAAAGCTTCTCTCTACCTCTTTTTTATTTTATTTTATTTTATTTTTAATTTTTGCACTCCCCAATTTGTTTTTCACTGATGCTGGCATATTTTTTTTTTTTTTTTTTAGTTTTTTAAAATAAATAAATAAATGTAGCAGCCCAACTTTTTCAGGCTGTTCCCTCCCCGTCTGTGTGCAGAGGACTGCAGATCTGTGTGCGATATAATGAAGGCCTGGGGGAGAATATTAGCACTTCTGAAAAGAGCTCAGGGAATTCTGGTTTTTGCTCTGACAACTGAAGGCAGAGGAGAGTTTCCCTTTCATGTTTGTTTTCAGTACATAAAATGATTGAAAGCAGTTTCCCAAAGAGGTGGATTGGGGGGGGGGGGGGGGGGGGTAATGGAAAAAGCTAAAAATTCTTAGCATTTCTAATTTTCTGCCTTAATTTTGCTGTGGCTGCACTCTTGGATGAATTGGTTAATGCTACAGTGGGGCAGGCCTGGCCAGCGAGGAGCCAAAGACGGGGCCACACGTCTTGTGGGCACAAGTCCCTGCATTGCCAGAGAGACCACCACCACAGGGATGAGAGAGGGGCTGCTTCGGCCAGAAGAAGAGCACAAATTCACCAACACGGAGAGGGCAGAGACTAGCTGCAGGCCCCATGACGCATCAAAGCTAGGCCCCTGTACCACAGGCACTTCTGTAATGGCTGCACATCAAGTTCACCCCGTATTTTTTTTTATTTATCTAAGTGGTAATATTAGTGTCCTACACCCTTGGATGGAAAGCAAGGCTGCTCTCTGCAGCACTGCTGCTCAGCTGGTAGTGGGAAGGCAACAAAATCTAAACCTTGTGGGCTCCATAGAGCCTGTCCATACGCCTGTTCTCATCTGTAATATATCTCAGGTGGAAAAACAGTATACTTTCTTTTGCCCCTTAAGGTGGCCAGCTGTGCTCGCTGGATTTTTTTCTGGGGGGGAGGAATTCATGATTGGTGTTGTTAGGATGAGGTTAAGTGGATCCTGTGCTTTGACCATGGTTGCATGGGCCCTCCCGGCCTGTGCCCTGCAGCACTAGGTGTGCTGTAGGCATTTACTGCAGAGGGACTCAGACCCTCTGGCTCACCCCAGGCTTCAAATCCTAATCCAAACAGCATCTAACCTCCCAGCCCAGGCCAAGAAATGCAGTGACAAGTCCTTCAAGAAACTTTTGGATCAAGGTAGGACCCAGCCCACAGCCCCTCTAGGTAAATACGGACCATGCCTTGAGTTTTAGTAGGGCCAGCATGTGGCTGTCTGCCTGGTCCAGATGGATTGAGGAGACCAGTTTCCATCTGACACTTTCCTTGACACAAAATAATTAAGACGGGGTTGCCAAGAGACCAGTGCTGTGTACCTCCCTCTTGCTTTGAGCTCTGAATTGATCCACTCATTTTGCCTGATGCTGATCTGAATGGTGGCAGCCTGAGACCAGCTATAGAAAATCCATTCTGCCAGCCTGGAACAGGGAGTTCTTCCCTCTCGCTGCCTTCTGCTTTATCGGGCTCTTGACGAGAGTGCCTTGGCCTGTGTGCAATAAGTAGATGCTAGCCTGCTTTATTCAATTCTACACGCACAACGTGTGTGCATCTGTCATGCCCTGAAAATGTAGTATGTAGTGTGGAAATGTGTGGTTGTGGCTGTTTGATAAAAGAGATGGCCGAAGTCACGGTTACTCTCACCTTTCATGTCTGATTACTTGTTAAGTATTAATTCAGAAGCAAGATCTTAATGTACTGAAATGCCTCACTGCTTTTACTTCGTTCTTAATGAAAAAGGAAGAAAGATCGCGAGTGTTGACATATATATGGCACGGAGAGGACTAACAGCAGCCAGTTAATAATCTTTGTCTCCCTTTCTGCTGGCACAGGTTTAGAACAAATGCACACAAAAATGTCCCAGGCACGTGTGCTCACAGATGTCTATGCATGCAGGCATGGTTTAGCGTGAAGAATCACATAAATTAGCAGGATTATAATTACTCTTTTTAATCCCTTCGCTTTGAACAAACAAGCTTTAATCAGCAGACGGGAAGCCCATTTAAAACTTGAAACGTAATCCAAGGTCAGAAGCTAAGGGTCACCACCCTTGACTGTGGACCAAACAACCAGGTGTGACTGAAAGTTGTGGCAAAAAGAGGACTTTTCCCTAGGCACCCTGGCAGCTCTGAAGCACCCTCAGCTGAGTAGGGATGGGGGATTCATCCTGGAGAGCCCTCGGGGCTGGGAGGGCAGCCACGAGCGGGGGCACATCAGCACCATGCTCCTGAGGAGCAAGGCAGGCAGCCACGGAGAGGAGGGGTGGAAAGAGGGCAGGAAGCTAATGAAAACAGTTCCCCTCTCCAGGGATAATTGGGGAGGGGTTAGAGGTAATTAGTTTGTATGGGTAACAGAGGTTAATAGGGTTCTTGTTTTGGTTTTTCTCTTCTTTTGATGGAGCGTGTCAGTTGTTTAAAGCTAACAAGCTGATGAGATAAAAAGAAAATTAAATATGTGATCCAGGTGTTGCCAAAAGTTGAGGCAGAAGCGTTAAAAGGAAAAGTTTACAGAGCTGGATAGGAAAAAAAAAAAAAAAAAAAAATGAAAGCAAGGTCTGCATGTAAATAACAAACAAACCAAACAGCCAACCCGTCCCAAGCCTTGCATTATTTGTGACTCAGGTGTTTACTGGACAAATAATAATAATAATAATAAAAATCAAGACTGAAAAATGTAGTTATTACGAAAAACCCTCTTTCTGCTCTAATACATATCTTTTTATTGATTTACTCTAAAGTACTTCCATACAGCTTTCTGCCATTGAGTTCCTCATCAATAAACAGGAGGAGACTGAGAGGGCAGTGGCTTGTTCCATGAACCACACAATAGCTTTTTCTGCCTGGGCAAGGTAACCCACTCTCTGATGTTCCCAGACTCCTTAACATACCTTGGAGCTATATTTAAAAGTTTCTGACTTGTACCAGATCTTGAACAGGAGAGCCTTCCAGAACAAGGATCCTTCCAGAAACTCTGGGCAAGTGCTCAAGATCAAAGCCCTGGTCATGCACATGGCACCACAGGGATGTGGAAAATGACCAAAATTTCCTAACAATGCTGTGTTCGTTTAAAAATCAGTAGAAAAGGACAGAACATTCATAGTAAACTATTCCAGCAACTGTCTTGCTGAATCTTGCACGTGTCCCCAGGTCGTAGTGACGCTAACTTTTCAGCTCCTCCTTTTCACCCTGCTATCTCTATTTATTTTTATAATTACTGGCACCTGTTTTCTGCTCCTCCAGTCATCAGCTGTTTAAACTGGAACTATAGATGTAAAGATGACCAACTTTCGAGACCTTCTCCTCACACTTTGCTTGGGAGCTGTGGTTCACCTTCCACTCCTAATGTTATGAGGTCAGTTTAGAAGGGAAATATGCACACTAGAAAATGTGTAATGGGAAGGGAGTTTCCACACTGCATGTGGAATATATAGATGATAAGTCATCATCCTTCCTAAGGGTTTGAGCCTGTTGCAAGAGCAGAAATTGCCCTTATGAAACATGTGATTCACTGCCCTGCAACCAGTGGGAGAATTGCACCCCAGGTGTTGGAGGGAAACACACCCAGGTGGCCAGGAAAGTAGCTTGCCTAATGAAGCTACCAGTGAACGGCACAAAGCTATTTTATCCTCTGTATCTGAGGTATTCAAGGATGCCCTGTTGGACCCTGAAATAAGGGGGAGAGTGGCAGCCTGAGGGAACCAAAGTTACTGCAAGGTATTCATGGGCGTACAAAGGCACTGAGAATTGTCAACAACACTGTGGGAAGGCTTGCTCAGAAAATAGCTCTTTTCTAAGCTACACACACTGCTGTGTGCTTCTAGTTCCAAAATATTTTGCAGACAAACTAGTTGGATGATTTACAGGATTCATTACATTGGAGTTTAGCATAATCTGCTACCACTTTTACTGCTGCCTGGAATATAATTTGAAACTATCCCCACAAAAGAGCAAGGAGAAGAGTGTTAGCAAATAGAAGAGCAGTGGAGTATTAGTATTAGCATGGTCACTTCTGCTGCAGTCAGTCTGCACCTGTCTTTTGCCCTGTGTTCACAGAGGGGAGCAGACTGTCAGACATATTCCAGAAGTAACCCTGAGTTCATAATATCCAGACATGGGTTAATCTTTGAGAATGCAGGAGGAGTGTATCTGCCATAAAGGGTAGAGGAGGGAAGCTGGTGAGATGATGGATAATTTGTTGCCACCAACAAATGTTGTGGATTATAGAGAAATTTCTGGTACCAAATGAGCAGCAACACAGAAAATGGAAGGACCAAATGTGCTAGAATACATTGCTTTGCATGGGTAAAAAAGTAAAATAAAATTCTGTTTAATAAATGTTTATGGAACTTGTCTTGGATGCTCTAAAAATAACCTTGCTGGAGCAAGTCTCTGAGCCCCTGCAGGAAGCCCTACACATTCCTAGCATAGAATAACAGCTTAATCCTGGTTTTCACAACAAAAAGAACAATTATTTTTAGTGCTTTTAAAAATAGACTTCAGCTGCCCGGTGCCTCGCCAAAGCAAGACCTGGAAGATGTGTCACCTCATGAGAGTGTGGCACAAGTTGCCAGATGCTGAACAACCACAACATCTGACAATAATATGGTGGTTCAGATGTGTTAAGAGGTGTTATGATAAAGACTCCAGGCCAGGCTTACAGGAAAAGGATAAGACAAAAAAAAAAAAAAAGGCCTGAGGAACATCCTGACAGCAGTGAAGGGTGAGACGGAGGAAAGCAGAACCTTCCTGTGGCTGAAACTCCAGGCTAATCGTGTTCTATGAGACTGGAGATGAGGAGGCTTGGGGGGCATCTTATCAATGTGTATAAATAGCTGAAGGGCGGGTGCAAAGAAGACGGAGCCAGGCTCCTTTCAGTGGTGCCCAGTGCCAGGACAAGAGGCACTGGGCACAAACTGGAGCACAGGAGGCTCCCTCTGAGCCTCTTCTGTGCTGTGCAGGTGACAGAGCCCTGGCACAGGCTGCCCAGAGAGGCTGTGGGGTCTCTTCCTTGGAGATCTCCAAAAGCCACCTGGGCATGGCCATGGGCAGCCTGCTCTGGGTGTTCCTGCTTGGGCAGGGCTTGGAGCAGGTGAGCCCTGAGGACCCTGCCAGCCTCAGCCACGCTGTGAGTCTGAGAAGACAAAAGTTGTACAGCCTGATGGAAAGTTATAAGAAGTGTAAGAAGCTTTGGTTATGCCATAAGGGAGGCACAGTTAAAACCTGGTCCCAGTGAAATCAAAAGCCAATCTCTCAATGACTAAGCTCACCCACAGTTCTGCCATCTGGACTGTGACTGACAGCACAGCCTCTTGTGGGTTTTAGATGGGCCTTGGAGAACACAGATTTCATAGGCTTTCTTCTTGCTGGCCATTGACACTGCGTAGATTTCCCATCTTTCCCGCCTATTTGCCAGCTCTTGAGCAGAACTGAGAATCCTAAAGTTTTTGTGAGGAAGTAAGGAGCACTGGCAGCCTTCTGCTTGTAGTACTAAAATTCAGGCCAGAGCCTGGACTTACTGCTGAATGCCTGATGGATACAACACCAGGTCACCTGCAGGGACCCACCACAAGACTGGCATTTTACATCCAGAAGTCTGTAGCCAACACAGTTTGTAGCCTCAGCACTGGCTCCTTCCCCTTGGGGTTTATCTCCTGTTATCACCCTATTTTAACTCTCACACGTGGATGCCTAGCGCAGGCCAGTTATTTGGGCTCCCTCTGTGGGCAGTGGGAAGCACAGCATTTCCAGAGGGTGTCTGTTGCCTTTATGGGATACCAAATAGCCTAATACAAGCTTCTAAGCTGTCTTGCTGATATATATATATATATGTATATATATGTATATATATCTAAAAATGCTGTGTAACTACAGTCCAACTGTTATGTAGGGTGAGCTGTGTCATATATTTGTAGCTAGCTGTTCCCAAATGTAAGTATCTCCAAGTATGCTTTAGGCAGTTACCTCACTAATGGGTACTTCCTACGCACCATTTTGCTGATCTGCTCCAAAGGGTGCAGCTGGAAGATCTCTATTTGGCTGATATGCCTCGAAAGTGATGGGATAGTGCTCATCTGTCATACAAAGCTGGGAGAGAGATGAGATGCTTATCTCTCACAGACAAAACACCTGGCTGTCTGGCTTTGTGAATGCTAATTTTGCAAGCTCAATAAATAAATAAATAAATAAATAAAATGAAAGTATTTATAGCACATTTCCATCAGCTCGTATTTCTGTTATATAGAACACAACCCAAAATCCATGGAAGAAGTGATGGCAAATTACCTTTTTCAATGGTTCTGAATATGTTTACTATATGTTTACTTAATATTCACTTCTGGGCTTTTTGCTTTTTCCTTTTTTTTTTTTTTTTTTTTCCCCCGAGCATTTGTAGTCACATCATTCCAACTAGACTGGGTACATAAAATCCCCCTTAATAATCTAAGTTGTCAAAACTAAGAGCATTTTGTAAAATACCAGAAGAGCCTCCAATTGAATAATGATGAAAATATTTATCTAGGTTTATTTGGTTTGTGGTTGCAAACGTGCCTTGCATGTGACTCAGCAAATGTATTCTTTGTTTTTCTTTCCTTCTCTCTTTCATGCAGTCCTTTTCTTGTACTCCCCCAAGAAGGCAGATTTTGATACAAAGTCCCTGAATAGTATGGTGCCTTATAAAAAAACAGGACTTTAACTTACTGACACACAACTCTGTGCTACCTAGCATGGGTAAACAGAGCTTCCTTTTCACAGGAAGCAGATCATATGGGAAATAAAACCGCCACCTTTCAGGAACGGGACATTGTCCTATACCAATTCCTTCATATTTTTTTTCTGGTGTGCACTTAAAGTGCTAATTTGAATGAATAAGCGAGTTTATAGCAGTTTTGTCAGTGCTGTTTCATAGTTGCTCATACCTTTGGAAGCTCTGTGCACAGCCGTGGGCTTGGTCCGTCGGCAGTGTGATGGATGGGCACTGGCTGTAACGTGGGATTGGTGCCACACTCTTCAAACGCGGCTGTTTCCTTGCATCTTCCCAAAGTAGTGCATAAACAATTACCTCCAGTGTTTGGAGCTAAATATCTGATGTTCATAGGTTTAAGAGCAGGCTGGAAGGAGGAGGGCTGGAGGAACATGCCATGGTACTCTAACAAGCGTCATTGTCAAGCCCTTCAGCTTTGAAAGGGAACATTAAAGTATCATTTACTCTCTGCCCTGGCTTCCTATGGAGCGCCGCTAATGAAAGACCTCTTTGTGTGTGCAGTCACTAACTACAGAGACCAGTCAAAGCCTTTGTGGACATAACCATAAAAAAGAGCCCGTAGGCCAGAGCCGATCCTACAATTAGCTCCTGTCTGTGTGAGTGGAAGCACCTGCTCTGGCGGTAGTACCTTTCAAAAACAGAGACTTTTAAACCTCTGTCCGCTCCAAGGAGCCCTTTTTCCCTTGGACGACTTGCCTGTGTTCAGGTATGTGAACACGTTATACACCAAGATCAGTGGAAAACACAAAGTCAAAATTGCAATGGGGGCAGAGACGGGCACTGCATCTTCATGCATGTGCCTACCCACTCACGTAGGGCGATGATTTGCAATGTGGCCATACAGGTTGTGCCGATGTGAACAGCAGTCCTGCAAATCCATGGTCATACCACATGAGTTTTTAAACAGGTCCTATCCTTTTCCCTTCTGTAGTAACAGATTTGCTTGAAACATCGTTCTTCTTGTTGACACTCCGAGCTGTAACCAGAGTTGGAGTTGTTGAAACTGCCATGGGCAGTTTGTGGCAGCGCATCATGGCTGCACCTCTCAGGCACACTGCTCTGCATGGGCCAGTCGCCTCATTTCAGAGCTGCGTTTCACTCGGGATCCCACTCAGAGAGCTCTGCAGCTCAAGGTGGCCCATGTAGAAATGCCTGGGCAGTGGAAGAGGGCGTTCGTGGTCAGCCCTCCATTGTACACACAGCTCAATACACATGGGGGAATGGCTAAATGAACTCTTACAGGTCATACCTGCATTAAATATGAGTAAAATACATCCATGAGCCCATTTTAAAATGTGCATATAATATACAGAAAGGTGATTGAGGGGAAATGAGTACAAATTTGCAAATGTTTTAGATTTCTCAGCTGTAGACGTCTACTTTGCTATAAATCTGTTTTCATGCTGAATAAATCAGTATCACATCACACTTTCCTCATGTATCTGAGTTTGCTTCAATTGTTTCAACAGCATTCCATGGATTTTCAAATGCTGCTTACGGAATAGCGAGCTGCGTGTTTAAAAAAAAGTCATCCTCGTAGGAAAATCAAACTTGCCAAAAGATATCTCTTCTAAAAATCAGAATTAATTTTGAATGTGTTGTCAGCTTATGAGTTATTTTGCCTTAGACTGCCTGGAGAATTTAATTTTGCAGTTTCAAGTGAAATTCCTCTAATCTAATCTGGTATGGGCCTTATCATCAGATCATGCCATTCATGGAAGAGATTTGCCCACGTGTATGAGTAAACGCTCTGCAAACGCCTCGGACAAGCTGAATTTCAAAGTCTACATGTTTGAGGGCTTATAACCACCTGGGATGGCATTTGTGGTCAGAAATCTGCTCAGGTGAATGTAAGCTTCACAGACCCAGAGGTTCCCTTTTCCTGCTCCATTCCCAGCCCTGTCCAGCTGTGGGTTTTGGACCTAGAGCCCCACGGCAGCGCCAGCAGCAAGGTGTCTGCCTGTTGAGTCCCCAAATCAGGTGTTACAATATTAATGGGAAAATTCCTGCTCATTCCCTCAAAAGAGAATAGCAAAGGCTGATTTTTGCTTTTAATAATGGCAGCAGGTCGCCTTGCTCCTCAGGGGACAGGAGCTAGGTCTGTCACAGATCACTGGTCCGCACCTTAGCACGTAGGCTGGCCCCCTGCACATTGAGTGGTGGTCTTCAGGCAGGAGAAGCTTTGAAAGAGACAGCCAGGATGATGGAGGTCAGAGCAGAGGCAGTAGCAGAGCTTGCCAGAGGGAACTTACGTAGCTTAGAAATGGGCTAAGTTGGTGCACACCAGCAAGGAAATTAGTACCCCACAAAGCCTGAAAGGTTGGAAACAACCAAGTTATGCAGTAGATGGAATTTCAAACAGCCCCTTGGAGTTTGGGAGTCTATATAATCAGCATCATGAAAGAGAAACAAACCTGTGCACCTTTTAAAAAGGCACAACAGTGCAAATCTCACCGTAAGCCACGTTATTCTGTATTTTCATAGTCTTCTGGTTATTCTCCCTCTGCTAGTTCATGTTCTCCTAAATTGTACCGGAGTATTTTCCTGAGGGCAGGCTTTGGTCTCTTCTTGCTGGAGAGTCAGGGAAAGGTGGGTGGGGAAATGCTCTTGGCAGGGACTGGGTTGCAAAGGTTAATTTTGAAAGTCCTGAGCTTTTTGCTCATGAAAGAATCTCCTTGTCGGGTTCAGAGGATGCTTTAAGCCCTCTGTGCTCCTTGCCTTCCTCTCTGAGCTGCTGCATCACTGACAGAGCAAACAGGTACACCTGAAAAAGGGTTCAGAGAAAGCAAGCCTGGGTATTTTCTTCTTAAAGAGATAACCGGGTTTTGTATTTTTCAGCCTAACTTTCTTAGTTAGACAACTGAGAGGCTTCCTGACCCTACTGCAGGCAGGATTTCAAAAACTTTGACTTTAAGAAAAACTATTCTGTGCAATTTGAATACATGGAAACTTCCAAAGATGCTGAAGGTGTCCTGCCGCTGCAGTGCGTGCACTGGCACACTCTCCACAGAAAGACTGCATCACCCGCAGAGCCCACCTAGTGCAAAACTGCGTATGTCTTGAGAAACAGCATGATGTGTGCTAGTGGGATTGCCATTTCTAACAACTAGACGGCTTTGTCTGTGCACCACAACCCAATCGGCTGGCTGTCCAGAGGGGCGAGCAGCCCACGCTGAGCACCAGACACACAGAGACGCACAGGTCACGAGCTGGCTGTTCTATTTCCCCATCCCCTCTGCAGTGTTTCGTCCAACCACGATTGTTGCAGCCCCTTCTCAGCCACAACTCATGGATCTGCTGGAGAGAAGCAGAAAACATTTCCAGAAATGAGCTTGTCATCCGCTACTGTTTGGTGAAATGCATCCCTCTGTTCTAGAGGGAATTACAGCTTCCATCTGCTCCGTAATACGAAAAACATGGGCAGGCCCCTATGTTGCAGAGCCGCTGTGTTATCAAGCTGCACAAACGCCTGGAGATTCGTGACTGTTGACGTTTGATTTGAGGAAATCAGGCCGCCACTCTGCAATTACTTCATTAGGCCACAAATAATCGGATGAAGGGTGGTCTGAGATTTGAAAAGCCAGACTGTTGGGACTTTGAAATACATCCAATTCTTCACATTCTCTTTCAGCTCTGTTTGGGTTAAGTACAGCATGTGTTTGAAGTTAAAAAAACGTGGAGTTCCAGGGGGGAAGTGTTTTCAATGTGCATTCAAGTAGGACGCATGTTGTCCGCATGGACAAGACGCTCCGTGTCCTTCATCTTGTGCATACGATGCCTGCTGGAAACCTGAGCGTGCATCTGCACAGAGCTAGGGAGGACGTGCTGAGCACTGGACAGGAAGGACTGGGCACCCAAACTGCTTCAAGATCCCAGCCTACACCTCGTTTCGGTTGTGTGTTGTGGCCAACAGTGGGCTTGTCAGCTTCAAGAAAGAGATTTGAAGGGAAGAGTTATGAGGGACTGCTCCGTGCCATACGCTCCCTCCATCCGTGCACCTCCATCAGTGTCACTCACGTGTGCCCCTCTCTACCTCTGCCAAGTCATTTGTGGCATAAATTGGTTTTCTGCTGCCTGGGGCTTTAGGACAGGAGCACTGCACAGCAAATAAAGGAATTAGTTATAATAAGGAAAGCCCCTGTTTGGCCTAATAGCTGTACAATTAGTAATACTAAGAAGCGGATGAGGGCAGGCTTCTTGTTTGGCTGTAATCTTTTGGCATATCGTGTTTTAATTACAGGCCATTCTACCATCTGGAATATTAATCATCTCTTACTGTCACTCTTCTTCATTGTTTTGTCCAAAGGGAATGCAGTTCACCTTTCTTTGTAATTTTTTCCTTTTTTCTTCCTTTTTTAACTGGCTACATTATTTTGAAATGCACTTTACTCATCACAAGAGATTTTGCTTAAGTCAAACCCCAGTAACCAGAACTAAATGATTTGCTCTTAGTTCTATACACGAAAAGAAGTTATTTTATAAATATATATATAAATATTTAACACTCATTTAATTTCTTTAGCTTTGTTTCACATTCTTTGCAGTTACTCACTTCATTACTCATGGACACAGCCAACCACAAACAGATAATTTTTAGAAAATATGTCAATGAAGCGATTTCACTAGCAATCCGAGAAGGAAGAAAGATCGTAATTTTTGGTTTTGTTAATTAAGCACTTGCTAAGAACTCAGTGCCAAGAGGGGGACTGTGTAACTGGAGAGCAGTTAGGAAGAGAAATGAAACTGGTTGAAATAAGCTGAGACACAGCAAGTGAAATCTTGTCTGTGAAACCAGACTGAGTTTGTGCTTTTTCTATTGCTGATGTTATATGATGTATATATTTTTTCCTGAACATTTAGATGAAGTTCATCATACTGCAGTACACTCTGGAGAACACGGGTACCAAGAGTCTACAATCAAACTATATACATATATATATATATATATTAGATGTGGTTTTGCTTTTATACAACAAAAATCAGGACATAATCCGTGTGACTGTGTGAAATTTTTTTTTCCTGTGCTGACTTGAGCAAAGCCTTTTAAATCTCCGTGCCTTAATTTCCGTGAAAGATCAATGAATAATGCCTGCTATTGGGACAAGCAGAGATATTACCATTTGTTTTGAGATCTTTAACTTAATTTTTCTGCAGGCAAAAAATAAATGATCTTTTTGTATTTGTGTTATTCTGTATCTGGTTGCTGTGTACACAGATGGCAAAGTCTGCCACTTCAGCCTGGCCCTGCAACTTGCTTTGCTGGCTCACTTCACCTGGCATTTTCTTTTCTTTGATATTCCATTCCATTCCATTCCATTCCATTCCATTCCATTCTTATTTATTATTAGGAAAGCATTAGGAATCTGCAGATGACACTGTCTTGGGAAGAATCGGAAACGTTGGTGAGAACTTGGAGCAGCAATGAACAGGGAGGCAGGCAGGCCTTGCCAGTTTGGAAAAAAAAAAAATGAGCAGAAAATAACAAAGTGAGATTTGACTTGTTAAAACACAAGTTTAAGCTCTAGGGAAAAACATGAAACGTGGTTTTGATGTTTTGAAGTGGAGCAGGGTTGTGCTGAAGGAGCATGTGGGAAGGTGGGCAGCGCTTCACTGACTGCCTTCAAAGAAGGTTTAAAACATAAGGTGCTATGGGGAGGCTTCGGGTCCCTGGGAAGGAGGTGGTAATTCCTGTCTCCTGCAGACTTGGTCTATAACTGGAATCTGGGGACTGGTCCTGATAACTGGGTTGCTGGAAAAGCAGAGGTAATTTGGCTGGAGCTCAGAAAAGTGCAGCAAAGATGGAGCTGGAAGGGAGCTGGGCTGTCTGCTGTGCCTTGCAAGAATTAAACCTGGCTTGCTTGGCAGTGCCACAGCTGAGGAGGAGATGCAATTGTCTGCACCTGCAGAGCATGTGAAGACCCAGACAGGAGAATTACTCACAGTAGGAAGCAGTAACTCAGTAACTGGCTGAATATCGGGAACCACATACGGATTTTTTTTTTTTTTTTTTTTGGTTGGTGCACTAAGTTCTGAAAGGAATGGTGAAAATAGGATTGTCGGAGTGGTTTGGAACAAACTGAAGGAAACCCACGTGCCTCTTAGACCATCTCTTTTTTCCTCCACTGGGAATACAAGAGCAGGATCAGGGGGCAGACCCCATGTGCGCACACGTGCAGGAGTCACAGCTTGACCCATTTCTTCTGCTATTTGCGGCAAAACCTCCTGTCACACCTGCCACAGCCTGCAAGCTATTTATGGCCGCGTTTTGGGCAGCAGCAGCGTCCATGTGTACACAACTGCATTCATCGTGAAATCTGGGTGGTGGGTAGGAGCCAGCTGCCTGGGGCTAGGAGGTGGTGAGGCTGCACGGGGGCAGCGAGGCAAGTGAGGGGGTAGAGGACATCTATCCAGTGCCTGGCCTCTCAGTGGTGGCCTTAAGCCCTACTGCAGCAGCACTTCTGCTGAAGTAGGTGAGTGGTTTGCGAGAGTTCACAGTGTTTGGGAGCTCTGAAAGGCGGCTGGAACGAGTCTTAATGGTGGCCAGGCCCTGCTGGCTTTGCGTTGAAAACGGGTGACTTAGCAGGAAAGCTTGATGGTGTGTTACGATCAGCCAAGGCAGGCAGCCTTCCTCGACTCCTCTTCCTTTAGGCAGGCGGGCCAGATAACGTAGCGCCAGAACTACAGGGACGCTATAAATACTCCAGACTCTTTTTGCTGTTTGTTTGTGTATCTGTCAGGTTATCACAATGCAAACACGGACAGCATGGCTGGGCAAAGAGCTAACGGAGAGAAGACAGAAAACCAGACATACAAATTATTTCAGATAACGCAGGAGCAACTTCTGTAGTGGGAAGTACACTGTCTGTAGCCTTAGGCTTGCATTTCAGCGTGCTTGGCGTATATAACTCGTAATAACATATGTGGGATAACGGCAGTGATTTCTGGGGCCAGGAATAAATTTGGGATTAAAATGAGATAAGCATCCTAGCCCGAGTCAATTGAGAAGCCTGTCTGTTTCTCCTTGTAGCACGGATATACCAGACACCCTCCTCCAACCTCTTAGAGTATCCCACCTGTAATTATCGGGAAGGGGCATGCATGCAGCAGCCCTCATGGTTGCTTTGTCTCTTCATTTGGAATAGGGCATGGGCTTGGTGTTTGGGATTTTTTTTTTAAAATTTTTTTTTTTTTTTCTTTCTGGAAGCTGAGCTGGCAGCTTCTTTTGGCTT
Source organism: Nettapus auritus (assembly GCA_011076525.1). Taxonomy (NCBI): domain Eukaryota; kingdom Metazoa; phylum Chordata; class Aves; order Anseriformes; family Anatidae; genus Nettapus; species Nettapus auritus. The sequence continues at coordinate 125,559,897 of CM021765.1, read as the reverse complement.
ATGTTTATAGCACCCCAGTGTGCTATAGCTGATGAAATATAAATGACGGAGTTGATTCTGAGGGCTGTAAAATAGGTCTGGTGCTGGAAGTGGCGAGCTTACTTCTGCTTGGTGAAAAATTTGTTCCCTTTCTAAAGGGGTCACTATTTCAGTTCTCCTGTGAATTTTCCTCACTTAATGGCATGTAGTATTTTGCACATGTGCATGGCTTTCGAGGTAAGCGCAGGAACATAATGGTGAAATAGTGCTCCTGGTTATTGCTTCTGGTGAACAGCACTGCCAGCTTTGCTTACTCAGGCTGTGGAGGCAGGCAAGGCAAAGGTCAGAACCCACCAAACAGGGAGGGAAGCGAGGAGTTACACAAGCACGAGGACTTACAACCAAAAGGTCCCCTGCTCGTGATGGCTGCAGGGGAGGCAGGCGATCCCCATCACACCAGCATCACAGGGATGCTGATACGAGCACAGGTCAGCAGCTGTCAAGGCAAAATCACATTTTTCTCAAGGCAAACTGCCATCAAAAGGAGAATGCTTCTCTTTACATCCAGTTCCAGTAGCTTAGCCTGGACTTTAATTTAAAGGGTGGATCATATTTGAAGGATTTAGCAGCTTACACCAAGCCCATCATGGGTTAATTCCCTTTGCTGCTGATTGGAAAGCCCGAGTCAATCTTTTCCTGAGACACTTGCTATATTTAGCCAGGAAATGATAAATAATGCTATTTGAAGTGCATTCAGCTTCTTCCCCTTTCCTCCCCCAACCCCTTTCCTCCAAAATAGACTGTGAAGTATAAATAATTTGTATATTTAACCTGAATATTCCTTGTCTACTCAGGTGCGCTCGCTTTCTGTCCCTACACAAAAATTTACTAAGTGGGTTGAAAGTTGTTATTTTATTTATGTGCAGTATAAATAAGTCACACTACATGAGATGATTTGTAGTTGGCTTGAGCATACTTTATTTTGTGTCCTCTGCTTCCTTATCAAACGGGCCTTTATCACTTGAACTATTCACCTTAAGAAGTGAATTCACTTTTTGATATCTGAAGGGAAACATTTCTCCCACTGGCAGAAAAAACACTGGCTGCTATTGTGTGCCTGCAGTTTCTTGCTTTGCCTTTGTACTTGTTGAACTGTCTGTTTTCTGATCCAAACTATGGATATTAGATTACCATTTTTCTAGTAAAGAAAGGTTGTTTACTTAATTAAACACCAGGTAATGATGACGGAGGAGACTTTTAATTTATTTCTCATCCGTGGAAACTTTTGAACAAAGCAAAATGCCTCAGGTAGTAAGGTTTTTTATTTTTTTTCCCATGGAAACAAAACACTTTCCCTTTAGTTTGCCTACGAAGTGATGGTATTGATTTGGAAATCACAAGAAAACCTTTTTTCTTTTCAAAAAACATCTTTTGCTGAAGGAAGTTTTCAACAGGCTCCCATAGGCGCAAACATCTTGCTCACCATCCCTTGAGGAAATCTATATAAAACCGAGGATTTATGATCTATGAAAATCTTTTAGGCCAGGTGTTTTTGATGGAAATCACAGGAGATAGATCGTGCGAGTTACTCAGTAAGGTTGGGCTGCAGGATGCCTGCATCAGAGCAGCGTAAGGAGGTTGTAAATCAGAGGAGAGCTGGGCTGTGTGTCAGCAGCAAGTTAGCTCTTCCATGGGAGCCCCCATTCACGGACCTCAGCTCATGTAGCACGGGAGCTTTTCAGTAAGCATTACTTGGATGCCAAGCAGAGGTTAGTCTCCTGAAAGGGAAAAAAAAGGCAAAACACCAATTTTCAGTTTCATTTTTTTTCCTGCAAATTTGCCTCGTGAGTTTATTTTTTATCTATTGTGATGAAAAGACAAAAAAGTTAAAAGTTTCTGTGCACACAGACAAGCACTGCCCAGCTACTTGTTCTGTGGTGTTCAACGTATCTGTTGGAATTCATCTCTTGGAGAATGAAATGGATTTGGCAGGAGGAGAAGGAGGAACAGTGCTAGTGGTGTGGAGACAGATACTTCCCTACCTGGAGCCTGAACTGAGGATCTGAGGGCCTTCCCAACAGAGATCTCTGCCAGGAAACAAGAAGAAAGAAAGCCTGAGGAGAAGACTCCAGCTCATTTCCGAGTCTGAGATTCATCTTGTCTAATAGGAGCTCCCTGAAAGTTAGTTCCCTGGCCTGGCATGCTCCAGGCTCGCCCTGGAGTTGTTATGGTAGGCATCTCACTTTCAGACACCTGGTGCTAGGTGAGCTGAATTGCACACTATGGGACAAGGTTTTCAATGGGGTTTAGTCCTGTGGGGGCATATCAACCTCCTGGGAGTTCTCAGAAGTGCTCCAATGTGTCACCTAGGTGCTACTGAAATCATGGGTAACTGAAAATCCACCCTTCCTTTGAGAGGAATTTATGTATAGCACATTTATGTGTTTGTATTCCATAAAGCATCCATCAGGGCCCTTCAGCATGTCAATTTGAAAATCCGCTCGTGATAAAATTTTGCAAGCATCAAATTCTGTATGACATGTTACCTTCTATAGCAGCTCTTGTCCAGATTGATCTGGACAAGATCTGCCTGGAACTGCTGCCTCTGAAATGCCGCCACAGCTGAAGCAGCAGTGCAGGCACTTTACATCGGTTCCAGGGCTCGCTGCAGGTACCACATTTTAGTTCAGCAACTTCAGCATAGGGTTGTTGTTTGTTTTTTTTTTTCCAATTAAAATGAGAAGGGTATGTACTTCTAAGGCAGTTTGGCTTGAAGAAGAAGACCAGGAATAATTTTGTGAGACGTGTCATCAAGATCTTTAATGACCACTACTGGTTGGGACATCAGTATTTACAGCACAGCGGTTGATTCCTCCACCGAAGAAAGACTGAATCCAAAATCATTAATTTAAATTCAATGTCCCTGTCACAACCAGTAACTTAAATTAGGTATCTGAGCACGTAGTGGCAGGCACGGAAATATATTCTCCTCCATAGCCAAGTCTGAGAAAGAGCTGAACATTCACAACTCCTATTGTAGAAAATGGAAGCTAAGAGGATTAACAACACATACCATATGCTTGATATTTAGGGCAATTTCCAAAGTCACGAGGGTTACTGCCGACTGATGGCCATCTTATGAAAGCAAGTAGGACTCATTTCATGTATGTATGTGTATGTATGTCTATAGACAGAAGAATCTGCTGCATCAGTGACCCTGCATGTGAACGCATGCAGATGTGAGTATAGTATTTATAAATCCCTAAGTTAGTCAAAACAGTGATTTCTGAAGAGGCAGCTGTGACCAGCATGTCTAGAAACACTTGATTCAATGCCCTCCGAGTGCAAAAAAATGCCATTTCAACTCACTTCAAATTTATTTGCACTTTATTGCACTTGGATTTTCATGTGCTTTTAAGGGAAAACTCTTTCTGCCTCTGCAGTTTCCTCCCGATTGTCTCTTAGTTCCTGTTGCCAGATTTGCAGCTTTGTTCTGGAGACAGGTACTGGTGGTTAGCAGGAGGTTTCAGCTTTGCATTGCAGATGACACGGCTGCATAATCTCCTGGCTGAGCAGCACAGCGATATGTAGTCAGCTGGAGGAGAGCTGAAAGTTTGGTATTTCTTACCTGCTTTCCAAATCTTCTTCCTGACTCTGAAGAGATGTAAAGAAGGGTGTTAAAATAAAAGGGAAGCGGTTTATTCCTTTTTTTTTTTTTTTTCTCTCCAAGTGCTACTAAGACTGCCGGTGAGCATTACCTGAGCAACAGCTAGCAAGTTTCTGCAGGAGTGTGTTGATGGAGCAAGTAAGGAGCAGAAGCTCTGAATAAATCATTTATGTGTGCACTGCAGACTGCGCTTCGGGGATTGGCGTTAACGGTGGCGCACTCTCAGACAAGCAGAGAAAAAGGCTTTCACCCAACTTTTTGCTGAAACCTCAGAGGAATAAAACAGGTCAGCGGTGAATATTAAATTAACTTCTGGCCATCCTCCAAAGTGATTTGGCCTAGTTAGGAAACATCAAGAAGGAAGAAAGCTTTGCTTCTTCACATCCTGATTTCTCCAGGGAGGAGAGAGAAGGAGATCTGTGCACAGCATTACAAAGGCAACCTGATTTTGTAAGTCAACCCTCCTTTCATACGTACACACCGACAGCCCCATGCAAATCTGCATTGCACGTGCAGGTGCCTTTCTTGCAGTGCTGCAGCAATATTTAACCCGCGGGCATTTTTTAACTCTTAACATGCATAATCTGATAAACATGGGTAGAACAACAGGGTATTTATTTATTCAGGTTTGCAAGATGCTAAACAAGGTGTCTCTTGTGGATTCTCCCTCCTTGGAGGTCTTCAAAAGCCACCTGGACATGGTTCTGCCCTAGGTCTCTCTGCTTGAGCAGGGGAGGTTGGACCCGGTGACCTCCAGAGATCCCTTCCAACCTCAGCCATCCCGTGATTCTGTGAAGGAGTGCTGGAGATGGGGTGAGAGAAAGTATTCCCCGTTGCTTTTATTCCAGTCCAGCTGAGCTCAGCCCCCTTTTGTGCACTTGCTCTGTGGTTGATACTGCAGGCATTGGGATGGACTGAAAATAAACAGGGAAAGAGCTTCAAGAATGCAGCATCCTTGTGGTTCTGTGGTCAAAAATGTGATTAAAAAGAGCTGGTCAGAAAATGTGGAGGAGTGGTTGGAGGTTTGGGGGTTTGTTTTGTTTTGTTTTTTGTCTTCCTGCAAAAGTCTTCAACACAAATGTAAAAGGAACAAAGCAAACATTTTCTGACAGATCCTGTGCTAAAATTCAGGAACACCACTGTGGGGCCACGTGGGAGTTTTATTTCTTGTGCTTTGAGAGTCTGCACCTGCCTGGGGACCAGACTCCCTGGCTGGGGTACTTGTTGTGGGCACTTTGCACACATCTCCCCCAGCTGACAGCAACATCCCAGCTCCCGGTGGGTGGTGGCACGCATCCTGCTGTGGCCAACGCAGCACCCCCACGTTGATGCTTCCCAGGTATCCAATCATTCTGGTCCGGGAGAATTTTCTGCTGGAAGACAAAATGCCTTACACAACCTGTTTTATTGAATTGAACACAGTATTTTCTCTCAGATTGCAATTGTGATTTTTTAGATATTTTATTTTAATTAACCTTAAATGATTGCACGAGCTCACAGCTGGCTGCACCATGGGAAGGTTTCTCCAAGGAGGGCACAGATGTGCCAAAGCACACATCTCTCCCTCTGGGGTGCTCACAGGGGTCCCCATTTCAGCCCCCTTGATCCCCTGTGGGTAATTTCACAGGGTGCTGATGTCCACAACAGGCAAACACGGGCATGTCCAGGGCTTTCAGGCTGCTGGTGACCTCGACCAGGTTTTGCCGGTGGGCTTCCTCCCTGAGGTTGAAGGGCAAGATGTTGAGCCACCAAACCCACAGTTATTTTCCACATCTGGTTTGATTCTCTGCAGATAAACAGCAGCCTTGCCATTAACAACAAAAACTTAATTCACTGAGGTTTGTTCAAGCGCTGAGAGCAAATATTTTTCCTATGCAGCTTGGGGTCATTTTAAGGGAAAAACAGGGCTGGAGGTATATCGACCCTTTAAAAATTATTATTACTTCCTAGAGAAAATAAAATGTAAAGAACCTTTTCCTTCCATTTGTGAGGTTATTTTTATGGAAGAAAACATTGGCTTGGGAAGGAAATGTTTTGTGCCTGACTTGGCATCAGAGCAGGAGATCTGAATAAATGTATGGATTAATTTACCTTTTTTACTTTTTAATGGAAATGATCATTTGTAAGTCATACCTCGATAAAAACCTCTAGAAATGTTCGGTCTGCTTTTCTGTCTGTTCCGTCTCGGTTCTAGGGCTTACACACAAAGCGGGGGGAACAGAGCAGCCTGCAAGTACTGCAATTATAAGTATTTTCAGGAATGTCTGTGGCTGTGTAAGCCGCTGAAGGGTGGAAGGCTGCAGCCCCTATGTAGGTCACATTCTCCAAGGCTGCTGCCTTTGTCACAGCCAGACCTGCTAGTGGCTTGGGCTGTCTTAATACATCAAAGCGACTCTGCTCTGCTCCGGTTCCCGTTGCAGTCCTGAGATACACTATTCAGTTTTCTGGTAATCACTGAGGTGGGCACCCTGACTAGTGAGGTTGTACACTAGCCAGTGCCTTTCTGGTTGCCCAGAAGGAGAAACAAAATACCTTATTTTGTGATCACTGTTGTTATTTTAAATTTTTTGAAATTTGTCCCAATATCCCTTTTCCTTTTTTTTTTTTTTGGGGGGGGAGGGGAGGAATCCATTTGTCATAATCCATAATCAATACTATTATCAATGGTAGTATCAGGTGAACCAGAAGAGGCAGTTATGATGAATAAAATCGTAGGTGCCATTATGTGATGGAGCAGCCTATTGAACAGTGATTGGGTTTGGGGCAGGAGCTGCTGTTTTAGTCGAAGCAACTTTTTGCTGTTCTTCCCAGCATCATCTCTGTGTATGGAGATCAGAAATTAAGAGGCTGAAAGTATTGGGGTGGTAATTGGTGAGAAACCTGAGGAAGTATTGTGGAGAGACACCAGTCACGTCTCCCTCTTTGTGGTGGTTTCTGTGCCTGGCACTGAAATGCCAGGCCTGATGCTCAAGTCAGCAATGGCAAACTGTGGCCAGCTTCTAACACCCTTGACCTGGCTGGTGTCTGCTGTGACTGGGCACTGCCTGATGCACAGCAAGAATCACAGAGTCACAGAACGGTTTGGGCTGGAAGAGCGCTTACAGACCAGCAAGTTCCACCCCCCTCCCTGCCCTGGGCAGGGACACCTCCCACCAGACCAGGTTGCCCAAAGCCCCATCCAGCCTGGCCTTGAGCACCTCCAGGGATGGGGCATCCACAGCTTCTCTGGGCAGCCTGTGCCAGGGCCTCACCACCCTCTGAGTGAAGAAATCCTTCCGCATATCTAATCTGAAACTACCCTGTTTAGTTTAAAGCCATTCCCCCTTGTCCTATCCCTACCCTTCCTGACAAAGAGCCCCTCCCCAGCTTTCCTGTAGGCCCCCTTTAGGCACTAGAAGGCCGCTATAAGGCCTCCCCGGAGCCTTCTCTTCTCCAGGCTGCCCAACCCTCACTCCCTCAGCCTGTTCCCATAGGAGAGGTGCTCCAGCCCTCTGATCATCCTGATGGCCCTTCTCTGGATTCGTTCAAATACGTCCATGTCCTTCTGGTGCTGGCGGCCCCAGAGCTGGATGCAGTGCTCCAGGTGGGGTCTCACAGGAGTGGAGGGGGAGAATCACCTCCCTCAGCAAGGAGATGCTGACCACAAACCAGGAGGAAGCATCCGGTTTTAACCACATCTATGTTTTATTGGTTTTGTTGCTGCTTGCTTTTGTTTTCTGTTTTTGTTTGTTTTTGTTTTGTTTTGTTTCTCTTTTTTGCTAGCAAATTTGCTAGCCTCACTCTTTCTCCCTCTCTGGCCGGGCTCGCTCCTGAACCACTCCCGGCCTGAACCACCTGCGTGCCCAAGGGGGCTGCGGGGCAGCTCGCCTCCCTGCACCGAGGGAGTTTTCAGTGTTTCTCCTTGCTTCTTTGCAAGTTGGCAAGCCTGCCCCTGCGTATTTCATGTTTATCATCTTTTCCTTAGCACACAGCCGGGACATTTTTCCACAGAGGGGTCCCAGGAGGTTTGGGCCCAGCAGCAGGGCAGCGCACAGCCCTCACATCCCCTGGCCAGGGGGTCCCTGTCCCTGGTGGCTGCTTCTCCTTTTTCCTTCTCTCCTTGCAGACCATCAGTGGGAGCAGGGGGGGCTCTGTTTTATTTTCTGTTTGTTTGTTTTGCTCTTTGAGCGACAGCACTAGTATCACCTGATTGCTTCAGTGATAAAAATCCCCAGAGGAAGGTTGTAAAAACACTTTCTGATTTGTTCGCAGCTGCTACCATGGAGAAATAGCTCCATTTGTCTGCTAAAAGTGCAGACTGGGCAGGATTTTTTTGTTGTCGAGTGAAAGACAAAAAATTAAATAAATAAATGGATAAGGCCCCAGGCAACATGCAGATTCAGTCAAACATTTTTGCATCAGATGCATGATCAGTTTAATAAGAGATCCAGCTAAATGCTCGGAGGGAGGAAGATTGCAGGAGAGAGGGAGAGAGCGCGAGCAGCGTGAGGCATCATTTGTTGAGCTAGGCAGTTCGCTCGTTCAGCAGTTTTCTCTGTAACTTGGAGGATCGGCGGGATAGGTTTTTGTTTTGTTGTTCAACCTCGTTAGTGTCAAATCTATTGATGCCTGGTAAAGATTACACTAATGTGGAAGCCTTTGGGGTTTCCCCCTCTGTGTGCACGCATGCATGCATGTGCGAATGTATTGCTGGGGAACGCTGATCCTAACAGGATTAAAGGGGAGGTCAATAATGTATCGCTTAACGCAGGGGCCAGAGTCGGTCATCCTAAAATATTGTCAGTGGATGGTGTCTGAGGGCAAAAATGTCAACCATCCAAGTGTTAATGAGTTAATCATCTGCCCCCTGCCCCCGTCCCCATGTCCCCTCCTCTCCCCCCCTTTTTTTTATAATCCTGGAAATAAGGCATGTGTCCTCTCGTATTCCACACAGCTCCACAGCCAGCTCTTTTCCTTGGCCTGCTGCTATTGCTATATAGTAACACCTCCCAGTGGCACTCTGAAATATTTCACTGAAGTCAATACAGAATTCCTCCTCGACGGGTTTATGAAACAGAGCCTGAATGAAGCCTTATAAAACATCATTTTGTTTTATGAGTATGTTCTTTATAGAAATAGTCCCATTCCCCCTATCCCCCTGAACTTTGGGGCTCCCTATTAATTAATAGTTAAAAGCAAGTAAGTCTTGGCATCATGGTACATTAAAAGTTCCTCAAATACAATTATGTCTTGTGGCTCCAGAAAGCAACTTACTGATCTGGATGTTGTTGCTGATGTTAATGGATTCATGTTGAGTCTGTGTGTGTAACAATGTGCAATGCCTTCTACCGATGTCCAGGGCCTCCACAGGTCTGGAATATACAACCTAAACATGTCTCACACTCTTAGATCAGGTAAAAACTGGATTTGCAGAGGTTCAGACATGGTCTAGTTATGGTGGATTACCAAGTTTCCCATAATCAGCAGAGCTGCTTCCCCACGTCTCTGTGGTCAGTGGTCCCTGTCTATCTCAGCTTAAAAGTTACTGGTTTTAATGTCTTTCCCTGAGTTATAAGTAGCACCGCTTGCAGTGTGGATGAATGTATGGCAGTGCACATGTTGGAGCATCTCTGCAGATATTACTTGCTAAACCATTGCAAGCCAGTTGAGGATGTGCCCATAACTAGAAACAGTCTGTGAAGCCACTTTTGTTTCATTTAACTGGGACTTCTTTGATTCAGCTGAGCCCAATTCTAAATCTTTGTGTATGTGAGAAAAGTATTCTAGACTAAACAAAGGTGTGAGTTTAAAAAATAATTTGAAGGGATGCAAGCTCTGGGATGGGCAGGCAGGGCTATTTTTCTTGAGCAGTTCATTTCTGATGCAGCATGAATTGGACAGATTCTGTCCTCCTGAGGAAGCGGGTTGAATAGAGTGAACGTAGCCGCACTCTAATGATAGCTGCTCTGGAACAGCTGTTTTTGTGGACTGTATTCCAGAATAAATATGGATTTTAGAATTAATACGGTGCTTCCTGGCTAAACCTACTTTTGTTATGGAATAGTGAGTCCTCCCGGGAAATTACACAAAATGGCCAGAGAGAAATACCATGTGCTGGTCAAATCCCCTGTATTAAAAATGGCCTTTGAAATGAGTTTGCTCCAAACCAAACAAGAACTGCATCTCAATTTACCATGAAGGGTTTGTACCATGACTACCTACAAATTAATAATACGTCTTTCAGTTAATTGGATTTGTGGACCAACCTTTAATCATAACAAGAGAGACCTTACTCCTCCAATGGCGGTACTGAAGTCATCCCCATCACAGAAACAGTGGGATCAGTCTGGAGTAAGATAAGATTCATAAGAGAATTTGGACAGTGAAAGTAGGGGAAAAGATAGGCAAAATATGAAACACAAGGCTGCAGGGTCCTCTGTCTGGCTAAGCCAGTGAATGCAAAGAAATTCAGACTTGCCGTCAGCTAATGCTCCAGCACAACCCTTTGACATGACTATGTAATGCAGCAAATCTGTTTCTCGTCATCTGACGCTCCACAGAGACCTCTCTCTATGCTTAACTGAGAGCTTTGAATGTCCTTGCTTTTGTTGGCTTGTTATGAATTCCCTCAAAAACATGGTCAATCTAATATTTTGCTCTGCTGTTGCTAACTATCTGGGTTACTCTTGGATAGCAGAGAGTCAGTAGCAGCTGGTCTAAGAGTGGATTTTGCATTAATTCCATCACAGTAGCAGGGCAGAAGTTGTGCAGGCTCTGGCAGGGCATGGGCAGGACAAACGGAGCTCCACTTTGCCCTGCTGTTGGGACCCAGAAGTACTTTTTAATCTCTAGCAGTTCTTCACCACAATTATTCTCAGAATATTTTAATCCAGGTATGGCACAAGCTTCCTCCCCAAAAAGCAGACCTGAGACAGTGGGAGTGTAGGAGTCACCCTGGCTTTGGGACAGGCTCTGACACCCAGTCGTGATTTCTCTACAGCACCGAAAGAGCTTTTTGAGCGCGCGGTATATTAGTTACAGTTAATGCCCTGTCTGTGCTGTACTTACCACAAATGGCCTCTGGCCACCAACAACCCAAGCTGCCAAAGTTTTTACTCCCCAGAAGACTCTCTGGCAATTTGGACTTGGGTGATTAATTATGAAACACGACAGTGCTTTAAAGACTACTGGGAATGAATGGAAACCACTGAAGCAACAAGGACGTGTTTTTTTTGGAAGGAGGTTGTGTGCCCAGCACTGTAAAGACACACAGGGAAGATTTCACTGAGTGTGTTGCAGAGTTTGGATAGAGAATGGGTTTCTATGGTTGCTTTGCAGTATAAGCAAGGTGCAGTCACTTGCTGGAATAGTAGCTGTTGCGGGCAGTAGATTGTTACATGTGGCAGCAGCTGGTCGTTGGTCCCCTGTTGTTCCCCCAGCATCACAGGATGGCCAGATCCTGGCATGAGGATTGTAGAGAGCAGCTGTGAGAGCCCCACCTCACAAAGCAGCAAAAGAGACCAGCACTTACATGGGGCATCACACTGAACTTGGGCAACGTCTCCATGTGGTGACTGGTCAACCCATGACTTTATATACACCAAGTGGCTGTAACACCACTGTTCATTGCAAATGCTGCAGTGTCACGCATTACCATGTAATCACCATCCAGCTGGTGCCCCAGGGTCCTATTTTGTATCGACCAGCCCTGTACAGATGTCTGGGATACCCTAGGGCATCTCAAATGGTACCAGACACCTCTGCTTAAGCAACTGAATCCCACCCTATGTGCTTTGCTCAAGATCATATGTAAAGCCTCTGTGAGAGCTGGGACCCAAGCCCAGATCTCTTTGCGAGCTATCCAGCACCTTGATCACTGGAACGTACCCTCTCTCAGGAATGAATGTATCCATATGGTGGTGCTGATTGAATTTATCTTTGCTTTTGTCATTTTGGAATACTTTAACTAGCCAAGGGTCATTAACAGAAGTTTTACAGTGGATGGCAAATGCTTCTCCACACTGTACTTCACGTACTGGAAAGGGGTGAAAGTTCTTTCCCTTCGGCTTACTGTACTTTGTGTGTTTTTATGTCAGTCTTTGATGTTATTGCATTTCTGTGCTGGTTTTTGGAGAGAAACGCACATGCTATTTTAATACCCCTGTGCCAAGTCTTACCCCAGCTGTGTGGCTGCCTGGGGTTACTTGTTCCGCTGTTTGAGAAAATGTCTTTGAGAGCCTAGGGTATGAAAAATCCCCCCAGATAGAATGAGAGGGAGAGAGACCCCTGACTGAAAGAAAATACACAGGGACATGGGGGTTAGGCCAGGAGCCTCGTGCCTGACAGAGAGCCAAATGCAAGAGTCAAGGAGACAGCCCAAAAGTTCACCTGGCACAGAGGGTGCAGGAAGGTTTTCAAACCAGACTGCTGGTGCCATGACCTGTAGGGTAAAAAAGTTTGCTGTGTTGCGTGTTGGGAGCAATACCTGATGGTGGGGAAAGCCTGGGGTCTCAGCTGCCAGCTGGAGAACTTACTGGGCCGCTAAGGGAAGCAAGAAAATTAGAGGCCTGGGTTGGAGGGAGAGGAGTAAACTGAATTTACAAGCATGAGATCAATAGTTTGTAATACCGCTTTGGCCGAGGCTTGTATCAAATAAGAAACCTGCTGAAAGCAATTATCCCAGAAAAAATGAAGCTGCTCAGATTTCTGCTTTATAAGTTTCTCCGCTGATTTAATCCTCTTCCCCATCCGTTCTGTGAGTGCCGTGTCCGGCCTAGTGAGGCCCCCTTCGTTCTGCTCCTTTGGGCAGCTGCCCGCTCCTTTCCAGAAGGGCTCCTCCGGCCCCAGCAGGTCCCCGGGGGCTGGGGGGCAGAGAATTAGGTAGTTCAGAGGAGCGGTGGCTGCGTGTGAGAGCTAATGAGGGGAAATGAACTCGTTTGTGAGAGTTGTAAACTGGAGACCCCACAGCGAGGGGCGGGAGGCCCAGCTGGCAGCAAGGCGGCCGTAGCTGGCAGGGCCAGGCCGTGCTCTCCCATGGGGGGCTGCCTCTGGAAGAGGGTCCAGGTGGTGAAAAAAAGTAAAACCCAAACCGTGTGCCCTCTGCAAACATTCCGTCTCAGGGCTGTGATGCTAGCAGCATGCTCTGCATCACAGCTCTGCTTCATGCCCCGGCCTGGCTGAACCCCCAGAGCCAGTCTCCTCAGAAAATTAATAAGCAAACATTAAGCAGTTAAAGACACATATGGCTAAACTGTAGTTTTGTTCCTGGTCTTCCTCTGAACAGCATCCTCCTCCTGTACCCCCCTTCTCTTTGATCCCTAAAAAGCCAGCAATGGCTTTAAGTAAACTGTAAGTTAGGGACACAACTCTGCTCAATGTCTGGCCAGCAGGAGAAGCAAAGTGGGTGCAGAACAAAGATGCCTGTGACCAACCCACTGCACCATGCACCGGGTTTGTTCAAATGGGAAGCTTTGGTGAGAAGTGTTTTTCAAAGGAACGGGGAAGCAGATTTTAACTGCTGTCAAAGAGAAATGATTTTGCCTTCTTTATTTCCCATTCCTGGTATCTTGTGTGCCTGTCTCACAGGTGCTGTGCAGGCGCCTTACACAGCAGATGTGGTAGGTGGCTGGAGCTCTAGACCAAGAGCTGGCTGAGCTCTGTGTGTATCCGTCCCATGGCAGGTATTGACCCGTGTTAAGTCAACCAAAGCAGCATTTGCAAATGCAGGAAGGGCAGAAACAGAAAAGCAGCTAAGTTGTCCTCAGCGCTACTCATTTGCAAGCAGAGAAGCCTAACCAAATTTCTCTAACCAACTTTGATCGCTGTTGCCAATATCAAATCATAAGACATTAGGTCTGTATGAGCTAATACTCTCTTTGTAGATTTTGGCATTGAATTTTTTCAAGGGCACAATGACCAAGGAAGGACTGTAATAAAATAAGTCCCAGATTTACTATGAATAGGAATTTAGCCAGTTCTCTTAGATGTTAATAGGGAGAAGCTATTTTCCTATCGAATAGCAATGTAGTTGAGTAAAGAAGTGAAATAAATTGTTGGGATGACTTCCAGTTGCAAACTTTTGTAACTAAGTGATGGGGGTGGGTCACTTCTCCCCATCAGCCTGGCACGTCAGGCAGTTCCGTATCTCCCGTCTGTCTCTTCCACACCATTTGCTTTATGCATTCCATATACATCCTCCTGTCCTCCCTCCCCACAGCTTCCACCCTCCCTTGTAAATATTTGATCATAAAATCTCTCCGCCTTTCTGGTTCCTTGTGTTTGTCATGTGCTTTATTCTGGCTACTGCCTTTGGTAGCTGATCCTTGACGAAGGAAAAGGGGCCAAGCACTATCAAGCTGTCATATTCCGTACAAGGCATTACTTTTGCCTCATTCAAAATTAAATGGCACTTGGGCTTTTCCTGTGGCCCATCAGTGTTTCCACAAAATTCAGGGCTGTCTAATGAAACTCATGAAAAATATTTGCACTCTGTCATTCCCTTGCATGTTGTCATGGTGTCACATGGCTCTCTGAAAACATTTTTTTTTTCTTTTTAAAGACTGATCCACAAAGAGGATTACCACCAGTGCTTATTGCACTACTGTCACACACATCTACCTCAGCCACCAGCCTGCCCAAAGAGCCTTGCATCTTCCAGACTAAATATTTTTAGTATAGAGTCAAACATTCAATGTATCAGAAACTAAATGAAGTAGGAGCCCCGACATCTTTGGTCTCCAAGGCCCTGGCAGGCAGCAGGCATGGCACCATGGAAAGAGCAAGTAAGCAAGCAGCAGCTCCCAGACATTTAGGCTAGGTGGGTCACAGATGGATGCTGATGTTGATACCCATTGTTCCTCAGTGCCACCCTCAGAAGGCCTTGCCTGGGTGCAACCAGCTGCCACCAGGACAGGATTTCGACACTGAACCACATCCATCTGGAGGTTACTGTGGTGGCCTCTCATGGAGAATGCTTTGCCACTGACTGTCTCCATTTCCTATGACATGTCCAGTTTAAGTCATCTTATCTGTAAAAGACGCAGGCATTCATTGCCAGGACAAGACTCAAGGTTCCTTTTTTTTTTTTTTTTTTTTTTTTTTCCTGCTCTTCTGAGCTGCTTGTGTTTGTTAGGGGCAGCATGTGGAATTAGCTGAAGTCATCTCTCTCCCATTTCATTATGCATATCCCACTCTTCACATCCCTGAAGCACTGATGAGGACGAGGATGAAATGCAACATTTCTCCCCTCACACTGTCACCAAGGCAAGCACAGACACCTGAGTTCTAAGCTGTTTCTTTAGCTAAAAGCAGCAAGCAGTCAAAGCTTGATAGGAGAGACACTTTGCCCCTCAAAGATACATGCTCAGGTGCTTTATTCGCCTTGCTTTCAGTCTGGAAGGCCAATTTCTGTAATAGATTAATTTTCTCTCATTTCCAGCATTCAGCTGGAATTCCACTGCACATTGATCCCCAGATGTAAAAAGCAAACAGAAGGATTAAGTGTTTTAAAATACGGGAAATTGAATTACTTAGGGCTGCATGCATTGAAGAGGTCCCTTTTAGATCCCACACCACCTCTGGCCTTCTCCACCACTGAAGTCCTCCTTTGAGCACACATCCCACACCTGGGAACAGCTCCTCTACCTTTTTTCCAGCAACACAAGCACTATGGAGATACATATTTTTAAAGAGACGCAGCCAACTGTGGTAGATTGAGACATGCAGGGTTACACAGATCTTCTCCAGGTTGCTTTCCACCCCAACCATGGCCATGGTCACCTCCTGAGCTGCCCTCTGTAGCAAAAGGGCAAACTGCAGGTGGATGTTGCTGACCTCTGCACTCACAGGTGGGTGTCCTCCTGATCGTACCACCAAACGGCAAGCCTAGCTCCCAGATGTAGTCAGGGAGAATGGTTATCAGCCCCTCCTTAGCTGACCGATGAAGAAAACGAAGGCAGAGGGATAAACACAGCCTTCCCACGATCCTTTTACATTCTGAGCTTGTTGACAGGAATTGGGGTGGTTTTCCTGGGGCAACAGATGGCAAACTCACTGGGGGATAATTCCGCTTTGAGTCCTGTTTTTGTGGTCATTGCTTATAGAGGTCACTAATCCTGCAGCTTGGCTTCTCCCTGGGGGTTACTAAATGCCTTGGTTTGAATTTTGGGAAATCAAGCACAATATGTAATAGTGGTGTGTGCTAAATGTGCTAACAGGAAAATTGCGTGTCGCACTTTAATATGTATCACATCTCATGCTCTGACAAGACAGGCATGTAGATGATGAATGTAATTTGTCGGTAAAATTCAGCAGAAATATCTTCAGGGTTTAACTCAATATCAAAGCAGGAAGGCAGTGCTGAAAGCATGGTACTGAATTCAGACTCCTCCATCCTTTTCAATCAAGCAATATTAATTATTAGATAAGTAATAGTGATTTGAACCAATGCAGTCAGTACAGAGGGATAGCTCACTGGGTTGTGTTTGTGGTTTGTGGGTAGATCATTGCTCCAAAGCACACAACAAATAGTATGAGATATTGCAGTTCTGCCCTGTTTTAACAGGTCAGAACAGGGCAGTTCCCACCAAATGGTTTACAGGCTTTTCAGAGATGCAAGTTGTGTTAGGACATTGACATGCTTACTATTTTTGGCAGTAGGTTACTTGAGTGTGACTGGTATTTCCATTCATCTTAAACTTCCAGTCCTTCCAAGCTTATTAATCTGTACTACAACAAATGTATCTCTGAGTGTTTGAAAAGCAAAGCCCTGGCAAGCTGAAATAGAGAGTTGCCAGGCTAAAAGCAAAATATATTAATTCAAACATCAATATTTATGACATAGTCAGTAGTTCTCCTGATACAAACAAGAAGAAAATCTTGTGAAAAGGGACAGGGGAGGCTGGAAATGATAGTGAAAGAAATGGACATAATACTGTTACAGTATAAAACTCATATTATTCAGGATGTGGTTCCTCTGTGAACTCTGGCACAGTCACCTATGGCTTCAAACAAAGCCAGTGTCTTAGCATGTGCTGGTGAGGGTGAATGAGAGAATCCTCTTCTGTAATCCTTACTTTCTAGTTGGTACCCAAGTAGCATGGCAGCTGAGACACTGCCGGATTACCCAGAAATGAATGAGCAACCTATCCAACATACCTTTATTAGGAGGTTGTGGGTGAAAAGTACATTACAAACCCAAAACACTTATACCACTACACTTCCTAGAAAACAATTCCATTCTGCTCCTGGTGGGAAAAGACCAGGCAAATATAGCCATCCTTTTACATATTTAGCAACATCTATAATCATTGTAAGACTTGCAAGCCACATCATACTTCTCCCAAAGCAGGGGTTGCGCACCGTGCCACCCCAGAGCAGCAAGGAAACACAGCAGGACGGGGGGATTAGCACACTGATTAAACATTTACCTTGCTATCTGAGGAAAGACCAGAGAGTTTTATTTTTTGGTTGCATGGCAATCCAGGTTCCATTTCAGATCCTTACATTCTCATTAATAAAAATAGAAAGGATTGTCATGTGCTGGTAAGTAGGAAGTTTTGTTCCCTCTCATTACTTAAATCTGACACAAAATAGCACCAGTATTAGATACCAATGCAACACTCCTGTATTGCTCTCATGGGCAGAAGGTACAACGTTGCACCCTTCGAGGAGAGGAGGGCTTGCATCTGTGTGTCCTGTGCTCCAGGCAAGGTGTTATGGTCCCTGTGCTCCTGCAGACCAGAGGAATACTGTTTTTTGCTAGGTGAAGATGATATGAAAAATCTTGAATTTATGAAGAAAATAAATTTAGTGGGTTGTTATCTCAAGTCAATCCAAATAATTTAATAATTTATGTCACTCAGCTGCCAAACAACAAGAACAGAAGTCCAAAAATGTCCATCTGGTTATTACCGAGACCTTAAAGTAGTGTAAAGTGGGAATTGTAACCCTGTATCGGGGAGGAAGAAGAGTGGAAACCTGCATAATCTTCAAGTACCTCTGTAACACATAAGGAATATCTGGGACCTGGCCTTTTCTAAACAGGGTGCGAGTAGGCATGGCTCTGGTGGCCTCTGCCAGGTGCTGGGTGACTGTCCCTGGCCAGGCAGCCCTCGTGGAGAGAGGCAAGACTCCTGCTCTCATGTTGATATGTGTGCATATATATGCATGTATGTTTGTATGTGTGCATGTGACATTTGCAGTGCTGCACGAGTGCTGCCTTGAAGTGTTTGCACGAGTCCCCCAGAATACACAGAGCAGACAAATTAAACCCAGAAATTGAGGGGGAGGAAAAGTATAACCCTGTGCCCTCCTGATATTTACAAATTTACTTCCAATGTTAAAAATTATCTGCAATGGAAACAAAATAAACTGGCCAAAGGAGCAGTAAAACAGTTTTTAAATCTTCTCATGTGGCTGTGGAAGCTTTTACCTTGCTAGCTCCAACCTGCATGGTTGCTACAGCTGCAGAAAACCCAATAATGGCAGTATGGAATGACAAGAAAGGTCCAAAGCAGCCCAGTTTGTGCTCACTGCATGCAGGTTTCTCACTCTGCTTGCTTGCCAGAGACAGGATTCAGTTGCATGTCCTGGTTTTTGGGCTGTGTATTCTTTCATCTAGGAATGAGCGATGTTTGGGGATGCTGCAAGGTCTGATGGCCAATGCTGCAGGGTGGGTGCCTGGCTGGTGCCAAGGCACAGCTCCTGGAAGGAGGCTGCAGGGCAAGAAGAGGGGCAGGCAGCACGAGGGACAGCTGGGATGGTCTTTGCAAGGCTCACAGTGCTCACCCAGAAGCTGAGATACCATCGTGGTGCTTGTCTGCTATGATGTGCACACGTCCGGGCTGGTGGAGCAACAGTGCTCGTCTTTTACCTTCTGCTCCTTAATTCAGGTCTTAGAAGTTAGTATATCTGTCCTTAGTATAGGAATATAATTGAACATAACAAAGGCCTAGCTTACGGCAAGCAGAGGAGCTGTGCTTTGTGAGGTGCTGTTCTGAAAGGGCCCTAAGTCAATGACATTATAGCCTTGAAAAATGTTTTTTTATGATGTTTGAGAAAAATGCATGCTATTTTATGCAGCCTTTTAAGAAACAGGGAAACAATGTTTCAGATGTGATCCTTTCTGGTTTTATCATAATATTCAGTGAGGGTGAGAACAGGGGTCTGTGTCCACGTCAGGAGGAACTGGGAGGTGTGAGACAGGCCCTCCTGTGACCTGCAACTCAGTTCCCTCGTGGGGCTGCAGTGGGTGGCTGTTGGTACAGAGCGGTGCCCTTGGTCTGACCGTCAGGGTTGAGACGGGGACAGGCCAGCGATGCAACCATCAGGCACACAAGTAAACAAAGCAGGAAAGAGCTATGCGCATGCTATGCCTCTAGGGGCTGTAAAATTTTTAAAAAAGGAATGTTAAAATCAACATTGGTCTCTACAAGGAGCCTGGCATGAAGACTTTGAGACTGAAGTTAAGAGTTAAGGGTGTGTCTGTCATTGAGGCCTCTGCCTTCTGAGGAAATGAAATCCAGCAGTAGTGAATTAAATGCACCAAAGGTGACATGATGAGCATGTGAACTGTTTCCTATCTAATGGTCCAAGATGTGACAGGTTTGGGTTGGACATGAGGAATCATTTCTTCATGGAGAGGGTAACCAGGCATTGGGATGGATTGCCCAGGGAAGTGGTGGAGTCCCCACCCCTGGAGGTGTTTAAGAGACGTGTGGACATGGCACTAAGGGACATGTTTTAAAGATGGGACTTGGTAGCAATAGGAGATGATTGGACTTGGTGTTATTGCCGAGGACAGCCAGCTCTGCTGAGCGGGGAGCAGCAGGCTGGAGCGGCCTGTTTGTGGAGTACCACACAGTCAGGTGGGTCAGAAAGGAAAACAGGCAATGAAAAAATGTCATTGAGATTTCTTCTTGGAGGCATGCTGCACTATTCTGCCTCCTCATCTTGTCTCAGATAGCGGCACTGATACCGGGTCTTGTTTTCTTCCTTCTTTCCTTGAGAAGGTTAAATAGAGGGGTGGGAAGAATATTCATGCTGCTTCTGCTTGAAAGCTAACTTTTATGTAGTCCAAGTCAGCTTTGAAATTTAAACCTCCCTGGGATAATGAAACAGGAGAGGCAGAGGTCCTATTTAGGCTGATATTACTTGGCTGAGGGCAGCCTTTACTCAAGAGTAATTTGAAAAAGTGACAGACAGCCATGACCTTCATTCACTTTGTAACAGTTTGGATTAAAATGAAAGGGTATTGAAATTTAGATGTTTTAGAAAATTGCAGGGACGTCATTAAAGAAGAGGACTTTCAGTTCTTCCTTTCGGTGCGTTCTGTAATGTTAAAAATAGTGGGGGATTCAGTTGTGTGACATTCATCTGCTAACTTCTTCAGGTCTGCTACCAAACTTGATTGCATTTAAAGACCGGTCAAAGAAGAAAAGTGGTATGGGACTCTCGGCTCATCTCTGAATGATTCTTAAAATGGGAAACACCCATTTAAACGACATAATACATTTGCTAAACTGTGCTCGCGGGAGGCATAGCACTAGATTAAAGAGGCTATTGGAAATCCTGAATGAGGTGCATTTGCTAAGGCAAGTGGAGAATTCATACAACATGGAGCATATTCTACCCCATTTACTTTGGAGAAACCCCAAGGTACACTGAAATACATACATTAAGGCAATGCTGCTGTTTGGTGCTCATTTATTTGGGCACCGATCTTCAACTTGGTCACCCAAATACTTGGAAGGATCTGCATTTGCCAAGCGAAACTGTTCATTAATATCAATGTAATAGGAGAGGAAATGATGGGAGAGGTGGGCAAGCTCCAGTTTCTTCTGGCTGGAATAATTTTTTCCTCTTTGATTGGGAGTTTTAGGAGCCCTCACTTATTTGTGTTGGGTTCCTTCCACCCGCGGTCCTGCCCTTTGCTTGCCTGTTCCTTCTTAGGAGAATGGTTTTGTTTGCTTTCCTGCAAAAATGTCTCACAGTTGGGAGTGAGCATGGATCTGGTTGGGTTCGAGAGCCATTGTAACCAGCTGGCAGCTTGCTAATGCTCCTGGCTGCAGGTTAAACCAGTGCCATGGCTCCGAAGAACCAAAGTGAAGTGAGAAGGGAGTGTTCAGAGGTTTCTTCGAGGAAAAAATAATATATGCATATACATGCATTTGAACTCTAGAGTGCTGGTAGGCCTGTGAGAAGCAGATCTTGGAAAAGAAAACAAAAACACTAAATAAATCATCTCAAGAAGAAAACCAAAGAAAACCAAAAGTAAGGATGGCTTGTGGACTTGTCCATTTGTCTTTTATTCTCTGATTTGTCTTCTCAGAAGAGCTGTGGGACCCCCTTCCATCTCCCAGGGCAAGGGACCAC
Organism: Nettapus auritus; assembly: GCA_011076525.1. Lineage (NCBI taxonomy): Eukaryota > Metazoa > Chordata > Aves > Anseriformes > Anatidae > Nettapus > Nettapus auritus. The sequence continues at coordinate 125,538,899 of CM021765.1, read as the reverse complement.
ACAGGGCCAGCTGGTTGTTTCCCTGGGAAAGTGCAATAGCTGAAGTTTACCTGGCTGTCCTCGGTGAGGATGGCACTAATTTGGTTTTCTCCTTTTTATTTTTTTTCAATTTGAAATTTGTAGGGACTTAATTATATAGAAAGTAATCAAATTTTTCTGGCAATTATGTGGGCAGGGAACTCAAAAATTGAGGATTTGGGATGTGGGGGACAGACAGGGGGTTTGCCTTTTTCGTTAATAAGCTGAACTAACCACTTCTTTCGTTTAGAAGGGAAATGCAGAGATGTATCTGGTGAATTGGCATTTTTTGCCTTTTTCTCTTTTGATCTAGTATATGATGTATAATCGATGTTACTCCAGAGATGTTATTGATGCCACTATGTGTAAATAGCATCCCCCTTTGCTAATGGCTGTGATACACCTATCAGAGCAGTAAGAAAACTGAGATTTGATTAATGAGGGGTGGCAGAGGACTCGCTCTTCTCTGTTTATCTGAAGGTTTGTACCGGAGGAGCTTCAAAGATGGCCCCGCATCCCTGTTCACCACAGGCATCCCTCCTGAGTCTGGGGCTTTTTCCTGCCTGTGCCGGAGGCAGGCTGACCGAGCTGCCATTTGGGCAAGGGACGTGCAGGGCCATGCACTCACTAAAAGATGGAGAGGGAGATTCTCCCATGGAAATCCTGTCCCAGGGCCACAACACTTGGTCTTTTCTGAGTGTGTAATGTCCTTCTGTGCTGGATGAGAGAAGGTGTCTGTCAGGTTTTAAGCTGTGGCTTGGTGTTTGATACAAACGTCTTAGCCAGCCTGCAGGCAAAACACTTTGCTGAAGGAGAGAAGTGGAGGGAATTGTCAATAAACCCCATGGCAGTCCTTTAACTGACCTCCTTGTACTTCTCACTGCCTCCCTGTCTCCAGCACAGGTTTTCTTCAGGACCTGGCTCATCGTCATTTTCCTAATTCAGAGGGCTGCCGGGGATTTCACTGCTGAAAGACTTCTGCAGTGCCTCACAAGTAAGGCGTTCTGGCATGCAGGGCAGCACCACCGTACGCCACGTGCATTGCATACCGCTGCACCTTTCGGGTGGACCCGTGTGACTTCTGTAAAGCATTCAGAGCTCTGCACCAAACACTCACCTGTAACCAGCCTACTAGTGAGGGTATAGTTGCATGCATGCAGCCTGTTGTGTGCACACACTAATGAGAGTGTTTGAAGATGCAGTGGTATGCTGCTACCTGAGCAGCATTTGGTACCTCTGCAGCATTGCTGGTGTGGTAAGAGACCCGGAGATGCTTGCTGGTACGGTAAGAGACCTGGGGATGCAGGTATACACCTCCACCTGTCTCGGTGGGTGCACGGCGGGCACCCCCAGGCACACGCTGCCGCTGTAGGATGGTGAGGCAGGGTGCTGGGGACCAAGCGTCCCAGGCAGCTGTGCTCAGGGCCCTGTTTTTGGAGAGAAGTGGAGTTGTTGGCGTGTGATGATGTCACGCTCAGAGGGAGGGAAAAAAATAATAAATAAATAAATAAATAAATAAATAAAGAGAAGGGAGAGATTGCGGTCCTGACGCCAGGAGGATGCAGCACACCGAAGAGGGACATGGCAGGGATGCTGAGCAACTTGGGGGGCTCCGGGGGGGCTCCGAGCCCCGCTGGGTCCCCCGGGGGAGGCATCGAGGCTGGGGGGGGGAGAGGGAGGCGGCAGCCTCGGTGATGTCATGGTTAACCCCTTCCTCCCGGGGCCCGCCGTGAAGTTGGAGGAAAAACCCGCAGTCCCGGCATGGCTCTCGGCCCCGAGCGGAGGGAGGCCACGGCGGTAATGCGATTTCTTTCCTTCCGCAGGGCTGCTCCCGAGGAGCCGCGTTTCGGGGCGAGCCGAGGGCATCGCGCGTCGCCCTCCCCGCGTTGCTCTTCGAGGGGTCGACTCCGGCTTTTTCGCCTTGGGTTTGCCAAACGCCTTGCCGGTTTGTTTGAAGTTTTGCCAGGGTAGTTTTGAGGGTTTTTTGGGTTTTGGTTGTTTTTTTTTTTTTTTTTTTTTTTTTTTTTTGTCCGTAGCGTGAATCCGTGTCGGTGCAGGAGAGAGTTTAGCATGCAGCATTTCTGCGATTCACCGGGGAGGGAGATGCGGAGGTTGCCAAGCTGCCTGCACGGGCAGTGCTGGACTTTTAATATCACAGGTGGAGGGATGGAGGGGGGCTCAGCTGGCGTTTGTGCCGGTAATGGATGTCATTTAGCGCTGCTTGGAAAAGGCAAGCAGACTTCTAGTCAACTGTACAGGTAGAAATGCATCCTGCCTTGGTGACAGCTTCTTCTTTGATTGCCAGGTTTTTATTATGAGTGCTTTAATTCTAATGAAACTGGAAGGAAAATGTCAACAGAAGATGTTCTGACTGTTAGAGGCAGTGTATGCGTATAGATTTCTTAGCACCGTGCATTAACCACTTGTGTGCTGCACCCTCCATTGCACTTGCCCTGTTGCTTTTATAGAAATCGCTGGGCTGCCAGGCTGCTCCGTGGCCAGCCGGCAGCACACGGGCTTGTTCTGCTCACCAGCTCCTGCAGTCAGCAGCAGCAGGCAAGCCGTTTTCAGATAAACATGGTTTTTAAGACAGGTCCTTCAAAGGTGAAGCGGCTTTGCTGAAACGGCAGGCAGGGAAGAGCATCCCCAGCTTATATTTGCAAGTATTCCTCTGCTGGTGCCGCTGGTACAGCTTGGGTTTGTGCTTGCTGTTGCTGCTGCATGGTAAGAAGGCAGAGGCTGTAATGCTGTCCTGTTAGCTGTGGAAGTTGTGTAATATTCCTCTCTGAACTCTCATTTGCCAGTGGTAAGACTTGCTTGTCTTCTCATCCAAGAGAACGAGTAATATCCGAGGAGGCCAGACCTTAGTTTTGCTTATGAGGAACTTGGGACATGTATGTGATAACCATGTACCTCCTCCTGTAGCCTATCATGGCAATTGTGTGTTTAAAGCTGGGAAATCTGGGCTTGAGAATACGTAGAAGAGAAATGGGGACATCATGATACCTACCAAATATGAAATGTTCCTTCAGGAGGTTCCTGCTGATGATAAAGGCTTGGAAAATCTGTTACTGCCCTTGTGAAAGCTCTCAGTGAAGACCATCTGGGAGAAATAAGGCATTCTTTTACCAGCTATCATGAAGATGCTGGCAGCTTTCAGAAGGTCATTTTTAACTCCTCCCCCTACAACATGCCATGGTGCAGAGGGAAAGTAAATCTGGTAACCTTTCTCTTCTGCCAGTCCTCCCAGCGTGAGCCTAAGTGTTGGAATATGCAACGCAGAGCCAAAAGCCAGGCTTTTAAAATGGCATGTTCGTATTGGTCTGGTTTTCATCCAGATACATGCTTGCGTGTTGCTGATAGGGCTTATGTGGGGGCTGTGTGCCTGGCAGGTGGAGGGAATGGATAACAGGCAGTACCAAAGTACTCACCATGGCATATGGAGGCTTCCAGTCTCTCCACTGCTAGGCTGTATGTGCTGCTGTGGGTAGGCAACTTTATTTTCCTTGGATTTCAGTGTGGCACCCTTCACCAGCAGGAAAATAATGCATTTTAAAAAGGTGAGCAAATAACTGTGCACCTGGAGTAAGCATCTCTTCATCCTCCTCCTTTGGAGGCTCACATATTCCCCCTGCCCTGTGCCTGGAGTATGCCAGGGCACTAGTTCTGTCTTGGCTGTGTCAGCTCAGTTCATCTGAGGAGAGAAATTGCAAATTCGTGGCACTGGAGATAGAATCCGCTACCCAAAGAAGAGGGGAGCTGCATGTGACTGCAGCTGCTGAGCCCGCTTCTGCAGCCTTCCCCCTTAGGAGCCAGCTGACTTTGCAGCAGGGAAGGTTAGGAAGACCTTTCCAAGTGCAAACAGAAATAAAGCACTGGGACAGGCAGCCCACAGAGCCTGTGGGATCTCCTTCTTTAGGCTTTTAAAGAGCAAGTAAGAATAAAGTCGGAGTGGTCTAGAAATGTGTGCTCCAATTTAGAGCAGTGGAATTACACTCGGTTTTGCACTTTGACCTTTTTAGGACAGGCTCAGTCACAACGAGTCAAAATTCACATCTTCTGGGCCTGGGGGTGGGCACCTCACCTGCTCTTCATAGCACCTTGGCTGTGTTTCAGGGTTGAAGAGTGGACCAGACTGTTCTCTCATGGTTCCTTCCTGCCCTCAATTTCTGCTGTAGTACGACACAACCCCACTGAGGTCCTGCCACCAAGGGAGTCTCCGAGCCCATTCAGCTGTAAAACTCTCTACTGATACTGTCAGCAAAAGCATCACTGCCGCGTGAGTGGACGTGACTTTTAGGAAATGGGAGGCAGAGCACAAGAGTGACTGCAAAGGTTGTAGCATCCTTCTGAGCTCTGGTGAACTTTGGGTCTTAGAGCTGGCAGCCGTGCTTGCTTATGCCAGACTCTGGTCACAACCACACTTGGTTTGAACTGGTTTCTTCGGAGAGCATTGAGGCAGTGGAGCACGAAGGAAGAAAACTTCACTTGTGTGTTGCAGTTGACCGCTGCCCATGAGGAAGCACTTTTTTCCTCCTGTAACTCTGACAAAATATGACTTCCTATCTCCAAGATAATCCTTCAGTATGCATACGTGATAGAATTTACTTACTGTGCCAGTTGTTCTCACCTTGTATTGTCTTCCCAGGAGAGAACAGTATAAACTCCATGGGAGTGAGTTCAAGGTTACAGGTGTGTCAGGTACAGCCGTGTTTTATGGGGCATGCAGTGGTGATCGAAGCTATAAAGGTAGATAACAAAGAGGACTGAGGCTGGGTACCAAAGCCACCACAGGAGGCGAGGAAGTCCGTTTCAAGGGATGGGATCACATTGTCCTCGGAAGGGATCCTTATCAGCACTGCAGAGAAAGCACAAGTAATTCACAGTCCTTGTGAGTATGTGTGGGGGAGGAGGAAAAGAACCTCCCTGTTCCAAATTTAACAATGACTTCAACTCTGTGCGTGTGACCAAGAAACACTGAGGTCAAGCATCTAATTGCATTGATACCATTGCCATCCAAGTAATTATCTTTTCCCCCCTGGCATTTCAATAGGGTAAAGCTGAAGTGGTTTCGGACTGCTGGAGTCTGCTAAGTCAGAAACTAGGTAACCTCAGTGGCTTGCTTACCAGGCTGTCTCTTCTCCTCTGGGCTCTGTTGGTAGAGCAGACAGTGGCTTTATTCCTCTGAGATGTTTTTTTTCTAGGCTACATGTGTGAGTTGGGAAAAATCCTTGCAATCGCCTCAGTTCTTGGAAGTAACAACAGTAACTCCCCACGCAGCAGTATGTCTTTGGTAATAACGCCTGAAGTGACGGGGATTTCCAACTGCATCCTCGTGTTGTATGTAGATGTTGGTTCTGCATCTGCTGCAGATGGGAGTGGGATCGAGTACTACACATCACTGTAACAGCACATAGTGAAGATGGGTGAATCTTAGTATCTTCAGTCATCTTGGGGAATAAAAGATGTTGACACACCTACGTGGAGGAACAGCTATTTTGTGCCCTGCAAAGTGTGCAGACATGAGGCATTCGGCTGGTGGCAGCTTCTATACATAGGACTCCACCATCGCTGCTGGAAAACAGCCCCCCTTTCATTCAGCCTACTAACAGCCACGCTCTTGATGCCAGATCTTATTGGAATGAATCAACCTCAGAGGCTGCTCTTGAGAGTGCTTTTAAAAGCTGTCAGTTAGGTTTGAGATGAACATGAGAACAATTTGCTGAAATCTGAAGCCATTTTGTGACCCTTGCATTTTGAGAACCCTCTGGAAATAACTGTAAAACACTGTGCTGTTTTCTGCCAGTGTTTGAAGGAGGGGAAGAAGCAGTGGGAGAAAAGGCTACTTCTGTACAATTTCCCCTTCTTTCAGGAAAGACCAGTGTTTTCCTCCAGGTTTACACAACAGTGCTGCACATCGATCACCTTGTAATGATAATAGCAGAAAATCTTTGTAATAGCGATAATCTTCACATACAGCTGCAGGTTTCTTGCGCCCCCCCCCCAGTTTTTAGCACAAAGTTCATCTGATGGCATCAAGAGTGTTTTTTCACATCCCTGCCTGTCTCCCCCGGCATAACCTCACTGCTAGCTATCAGCGCCAACTTTTGCTAAGAGGAAAGGTGATGCACCAATGTCAGAGCATGCAGATTCATGTTTACCCGTTGTACCTCAGCTCTTGTGTACCTGACAATGTGTTTTTTTTATTTATTTATTTTTATTATTTTTGCACTGCACAGGCAATCAAAATTTATCTTCCAAATTAAGACTGTAATTATATTTTGATAAAGATCTGGCAATTCAGTGAGAATGAAATTTTAAGGGTTGCCGGGATACAGATGACTCTGGGTTATGGGGAAGCGTTTGCATGTGGAATACTGATCAGCCAAGGTTGTTCGGCATCCTTATCTAGACTTTTCCAATAGTGTCTGATAACACAGGCAATCAAGTGTTTGTTTCTTTGCTATTATTCTGGCAAAGCGATTAAAGATGCAGGCTGTCTTTTGTGAATGAAAAGGTGTCGTGCTCGACATGGGCCGACACAGATATGTCCCTCTGCTCGACGTGCACAAACTGTGGGTGAACGGAGTGCTGGCCGTGACCGCGCTCTTGAGCCAGCCGAAAGGAGCCTCAGCTTGCTTCTCCAAAGGGAGCTGGAGGATGTGTCAGGGATCAGTGTGGAACAGGCACAAGCACTAGAGCTCGTGGGCTAGGCCGGATGGCTGCAGAGGCACTGGTACCGTAGAGCAGGAGGAGGTGGACATGTAGCTGCCAAAGGGAAGGACGCAGCTCGCGTGCAGGTGCTGCTTGTGCCGGCCCCGCAGCTCGGCCTCTACGCTGCAGGCTGATTGTAGAAGAGCTGCAGCACTTTCTATCTTTAAGCCTCTGCGTGTGACAGTAATTAGTTATTATTGAAAGTTATTGCTATTCAATACTGTGGCCTGCTGACAAGGTACTGTGTGCTGTCTCTCCTATGGCAGCACTTGCAGGCCTCAGTGGTCCATCCCCAGCATTGCGGGCTCTCAGCAGCTCCAAGCACTGCCCCGATTCAGCTCAGCCACCCCCAGCAGCAAGGCTGGCTGTGGTGTGCGGCATCTCCTTGTGCTAGGCCTCTGTGCCACGCTGCCTGCTTCAAAAACCAGCACGTGAAGGCAGGCTGGTAAGGGAAAAGCACATTTTCCCTTGCACTTGGTCTGCCACAGACATCCTCTCTCAGCATCACCCCACCAAGTCCTTTTCTTTCCAAAGTCTAACTCCAAATGTTGAGTCAAGCCCACAGTAATTGCTACACCCTATTCAGCAGTGTTTTAGGGACTTGACTGTAGCACGTGGTTGCTTTTTTACTACAGAACAGAACAATTCTGTAACTCTACGGCTTTTTCAATTAACTGAGAAACAGTACATAATATAACAATAAAATAAATGTTCTGGTGGGATGTCAGCTTCATCTGACATCCCACATCTGTCCCAGTGGCAGAGGGAGCGGGTGTGATCCGGAAGCCTGGGGTTAATGAGCATTTTGCTAAGGCATGGTCTGTTTGAGGTGCTGCAGCTGTAATACAAGACAAAGAAGTGAACCCCTTCTGTAATACGCTGGAAAGGCTTTAAACCATGAGGTGTGCACTGCTCAAATGGCAATCTCCTGAAATTCAACCTGCGCATGCACTGCTGTGCTTTCTTTCTCGTCCCGTAATAATGCCTGGATATATGTCACCCTTCTCGGGCAACTCCAAAGCTGCAGGGCTGTGCCCAAACCCAAATCTTACGATTTGCTGTAGGCTTTGAGACAGGCTGGAGAAGAGGGGTTTCTATCTCAATATATGAGTGACTGCTCTACTTTGCTGTCTTGGCAGCACTGGGTGCCTGTTTCATATGAGGCAAAATAAAAAAGAAGTAGATCTGTAAGTCATACATCACTACATAAATGTACCAAAAAGGGTTTAGCCAATTTGGATGCATTTCCCTACTCAGTGGCTGACTGATGTGTCAGTCTGTTTTACTGCAGCTCCACGCCCTGAGCTCACATCACTGTTTTCCCACGATGCAGATTTTACATTTCATTCAGTTTTTCTTCTGCTTGTTCTATAGTGCCTCTTCATCACACCTACATCTAGTTGGGAAAGCAAGTTGGGAAAGGAAAGGGAGTGAGAGCAAAGGAAGCTAGGCTTTTACTGCAACCTTAGCAGAAGCAGTGATGCATGCAGAAGCATGGTAGCTCTGCTATATCAACTAATACATTTGGATGGACATAACAAAATCAGTGGAGGCTAGAGCATGGTAACTATTTTGTTCTTTGTGGTCTCTTTTTCTACATCAGGGGCCCATGTGATATCCTCTCAGCTGAACAATGAAGGACGGAAATTGGTGTTTCCATGGCCAAGTCAGTTTGCAGGCCCCTAAGGATTTCTGATGCCAGCATCACAGCGAAGTCTCTTCAGGATTCTTGGAAACTTTTTTGGAGGCAGACAGAGCTATAAATTGTCATCTGTGGGCTATCAGAGTAGGCTTTGGTACACAAAACGTCCTTATGACCTCTGGAAAAGGCCTTCAGTTGGGTATAAGAAGTGTTTACGAAGTAGGTCAAGTGGGGAAAGATCAAGGGGGGATACTTCAGGCAACAATACTGGGGAGTAAAAGCTGTAGTGCAGCAGCATCCCACACTTTTAAATCCCTTTCATGTAGCCAGACCCTAAAAGGTTGTTTTTTCCTTACCAAGTCCAACTGAACATATCTAAGCCCATTTTCTTCATTACCCATTTCTGCTTGTACAAAGGTATTGGAGAAAGCTTTGAAAACTGTGTGATCTTTGACTGGTATAACTGTGCCAGCCAAAGCTCTTGCTAACATTTATCAGCATAACGTGTCTTTTTGATGAATAGGGGGGTGTGAGGAAATAGGCTTACTGCTGAAATGCAGTTATGTCTGTGTAGCTGCAGCCACTTTGCCAGCATAATGTATTGCAGAAAGGCGAAAGTAATTTTAACATATCAAAACCCAACAAACCTTCATAGTTCAAGAGTGGAAAATGACCCCAGATAACACAGCTGGAGTCGGCGAGATGCTGAATTATTGCCAGAAGTGGGTGAGCTCATGTGTGCAGTACGCCGCCTGGTGCTCCCACACACAGTTCCTGCACACAGCCAGCTGCCCGGCCTGGAGATTTGAGGAAAGCAGAGCTTAGATATAAAACCAGGAAAACTGGAAGACTGCTGGTACAAAATTCAGGATGAAACTCTTGTTGTTGGCAGCTATGACAGTGAAACCAGCTGCTGGGAGGTGCTGGGCTGCAGGGATCCTACACTCTTTGAGTGTCCACAAGTAAAAGGGCACTGAAGGGGAAGCAATATGAGCATCTTATAGCCACCCCTTTATCAAATAGTTCCCTTACTTGTCATGGATGTGGCCACAGATATCAATAGCCATAGAACAGGGATTCTTAAAAATCTTGAAAATTACTCCACTGTCCTGTAAAAGTATCAGCAAAATAAATTGTTTTCTGGGTCACAATGAGAACCCTCGAAGTTTAGATATTTCCTCTTGACAGACTGAATGAAGATTTGCCATAGCTGTTCCATCCCAGAAATAAGTCTGAACGTTTAGAGGAAGTAGGAAAGTAGGAAGAGTTGTACTAATTGTTGGCAGGCTGCTCTGTCCCTTGGAAAATGAAGAAGCATTGAAGTGTTTTTAAAATGTTAGTGATGAGCAAATATTACAATGAGGAAAGGAGTCAGAATGCTAACAGAAGACAAAAAAGGAGAACCCAAATGAAAAACACTGAAATTAATCTCTCCCTAGCTGCCATTTTTGTAGCTAAGTAGTAACCATACCTTTTAGAAATGTTTTCTTCTGTGCTGTTGCATAGAATCCCATTTTTTTTGGATAAAATGAGTGTGCTGAGAATGCCAGTGCCTGAACCTTGCATGTAACTCTGTGTAACAGAGAGATTGCCAAGCAGTGACCTCACGCACACTAACTATGCTCGGAGTTACTGCATCCCACAGGAAATCGATACTTGCTAATATGAACAAACATGAAGATGGAATTATCAAACTGCCAAGTCAGGGAAACAATCCTGCTTTTCCAGAATTAGCTGTGATTTAAAGGAGAACCTCAAGTGATACTAAACCTGGCAATCGATTAGTGAATTCATGCATCTCCCCATGCCGCGTGAGGTGGTGTTCTGGTAGAAATCAACCAGGGAGCCAAGAGGGCTCTTGTCTCTTAACTGAACATGGCAGGTTAATTCTGAATAATGAACCACACAGTATTTATCCAGGCCAACATTTCGGAGCTGCTTGCAAATGGCAGTTTTGTTGTGCTGTGGCATCCTGTGGATCCAAAACCACAGGACAGGGAACACACACCACAGCTTTCCTGTCAAGGTTAAAAGTAGGCAAGCCTACTTTTATTTGGAGGAATATAACACTTAAAAAATAAATAAATAAATAAATAAATAAATAAATAAAAAGTAGTTTTGAACAGCACATGAGATGAGGGGCCTATTATTGTGTAAGCTCTGTGTGTGTTAAGTGAAAAGGATGATTTCTGCCCTTAAGATACATAGCAGAAAAAACAGAGGCAAGGCTACAAGGTCCCTGGGAGAAGAAGAAATGGCTGTGAAGGGCAGGAGGTGATTTGTCCAGGGCCAGAGCTAGGATATGCCTGCATATCCGCCTAGTGGACCAACCTGCATCTCCAAACCACGGCAACCCAGGCCACCACCATTTGAAAATGCTGCCTCAGCTCTTTCCTTTTCACTGCATACCACCAATTCCTGTATTTTCTTCTTCTTTTCTCTCTCCTTTTTTTTTCTTTTTTTTTCATTTTTAAGCTTAGTGGCATAGATAAGAGCTTGTTTTCATATTCTCTCTAACACCCTAACAATACTTGAGATGATACATCGAAAATAAGCAGATGGCTGCAAACTGATCTGTATTTGTATATAAAATGTCTGCGACTTAACAAAAAATATACATATTATAAAAAAAAAAAAAAAAAAAAAAAAAAGTTGGCTGGGGTGGCTCCCCCCACTCTGTTGGCAGATGCTACAGGATTTGATGGGATGTGAAGCCTGATTGCCTCCTCCCCCAGACAGCATCCTGCTGGATCAGGGCTGGGCTGTATCTGTGGGTGTCGTCTGCCTTTTGCTGTTCACTGCGTAGAGCATTTCAGCCTCTAGTGCAGTCTGGCACCTCTTCCAGCACTTCTTTTTTTAATTCTGCTTGGAAAACCCACACAAAAGGGAGAGCAGCAAAGAAGAAAAGGCAGTAAAGAGAGAGGGAGGGAGCCAGCTAGGGCCAGACCTGATGTCCTTGTGTAGCAACAGGGTCCAGAGGCTGAGAGAGGACAGGACAAGGATAGCAAAATTTGACCCCTGGTCCAGCTTATCATCTGACATTTCTGAGCACAGTTGTCCCCTTCTTCATAAAAATTAGTTTATTTGTTCAGTCTCTTGGGCAGTGCTTCACCTTTTGAGTGACCGCTTGAGGTGACCCCAGTCTCCTGCAAAGGCAGTATCTCTATGTGCTGGAGCACCTCGGCTGAGCACAGTCCATCTTCCTAAAGTCCTTACAGGGTGACCAGTGCAGGACAGGCTTCTCCAGAGGACTTTCTGAAGCTCTCTGTGTCTCATTCATACTCAAAATCAGAGAGGAGCCTATCTGCTAGCTATAGAAGTACTCCAGGGAGACGAATCTCCCATGGGGAAAGTTACTTTTGTTATTACCTTCCATCATCAGCTTCTTTCTGCTTGGAAGTGTTGTCAGCTCTGTTCCCTGTGAACAAATCTACATTTCCCAAGGGTGCTTTCTCCCGTGAGTCACCATTCCACTCCACACGTGATACATTAAGGTCAAACTCTGCTCTCTACTTGATGACCCCATCTTTTACTCACACTTCCTGCACGACCCTTTTAATGACAATGCTCTTTTTCCCCTCTCCTTTTTTCCTTTCCTTTTTCCTTTCTGGAAAGTGTATCCTGGCTTAATTTCTTTTCCTGTGGCTTTTAAAGCAGATTATTTCCTGCAGTTTATTTTTATTTAATTTTCATCACTGCTTGCAATTTAGAGTTTGAAAGCTTCCTGCCTGGTGTTGCAGGCCAATGTCACTCCTCAGCAATATTCCTGATAGTTACCACTGGATATTGGCACCCGGCATTTTTGCACTGGTTCTGGCTGGCTGCAAGGAAACATCCCCATTTCATCACACTTTCTGTATTTATGCTTCATGTACAGTACTCAGTACATGGTCATAATAACATGTCTGACCACACTTAAAGGGTGATCATTTCATGTGTACGTTAAGCTAGCAACCCTTTGCCACTCTGTGTATTTGCTATGTTAAACCCAGTGTGTTGAAAGCTGCCTTGCACTGAGTCCAGCACACACACAAGCACAGATGAGTTAAAAATGTGCGAGAATTTGCTGTTTGCTGTTATGTCCTGACTGAAAGCCCTTGACAGAGAATGGTCCAGAGCCCTGCAGCATCTGACAAATGCTGGAGCTCTTCAGCAATTGTGGCTGCTCAAAAAATAAAAAATAAAAAAATAAAAACTCAGTTCTTCTGCATAAATATGTGGCTTAACGATATAAATGTGAGTGCAAACAATAGGATATGCTTTGGGCTCATAAAGCCGCATTAGCCATAACAATCAGGGATAGTCTATGTTATAATCTTTATTAACACCTTATGACCCTTTACAAGAAGTAAATGTTTAAAAATTTATTTTAGCTTGAATGTTTTCAAGCTGCATTTTCCGTGCTAGTTGCCATCGGCTGTGATGTCTCAATCCAAGCTAGGGGTTAGCTGGTTAGCGTGAGCTGTAGCTGGCATGGTAACAGGTTTGCATCCTCTGCAGAGTCATGCAAGGGGACGTGGCTAACAGTGCTCACCATTTGGTTAAGCATGCAAGCTAGCATTTACCATTTGGTGTTTGTTTGCCATTTTAGGCATGCAAGGACCTGAAATGCAGTAGAAAAACAGTGCAACGCCTCAGAAAAAATGTTAGTACCTAAGGTGAGCAAGCTGAGAACATATTATTCAAACAATAATAACAGTGGGAAAATAGCTTGTCTTGACGTAAGCTATTTACTTTGAAGTCTAGGTATACAATGTCACTGACAAAAGGCTGCAAGACTTGTGTAGGATCTGGTGCCCCAGGGGCTAGTTCTGGGACATATCCTTGCCGGTGCAGCAACCCCCAGGTGCAATGGACGAGCTGTGGCCCCATTTTTCCTGCCATGTCTTTTGGGGCATGAGGTGCTGCTGCACACAATCATGATGTCCCATGGATTGAAGTAGGTTTTGCACAGGGAGCCAAGGAAAGGAAAGTTGCTGTGCTCTCCCCATCTTACAGGGCTAACAAGATTCCATATTGAATTTCTTTCTTCAGGTTTTCTGGATAAAATCTATTTGTTTGAGAAAGCATTGAAGGGGGGGAGAGAAAAATGTGTATTTTCAGGCAGCTCTCCTTCCCTGTATGAAACAACAAAGACTGCATTTAGTATTATTTCAACAACTGAAACTCTACAAGTTGGCTAGCTGTGTTGCTTCTTCCCAGCTGGCTGCCCAGAGTGGCTCTCTGAACCCTTCTGGCCCTGCTTGCTGTAATGTTTTACAGAACTGTCTTGTCAGAAGTGGGACTGAAGAAGGATACTGCCAGACAGTGTTGAAATAAGACCTCACCCTCGTCGCCCAGAGCTCCTTTGTGCTAGGTGCCCTGCACACCCAGTTCAAACTTGGTTGTACAAAGCTGTATGCTCACTTGTGAGGTTGAGGCCAAAAGGAACATCTGAGAGGGGTGGTGATGAATGACTTAGGTATTTGCTGAGTTGGGGAAGACTTTTGTTGGAAGAAGGCAAGAAGAGCTACCTGGTGAACTAGTTGTTTCTTCAGCTGCACCCATGCTAGGCCAGCCTTGGGCCATCATCAGGGTGGCATGGGAATAACCCAGTGGTGTTGCATGCATGACTGTTGCCGCCTGAGCCAAGACACAAGCTGCTTTTCTTTTACGGGGAAGAAGCTTCAGTGGTGCAGCCATGACCCCAGGAGCAATTAGAGACCTGGGAGCGATCCATGTGTCTCAGTGCCTCTGCAGGAAGGGAGTGATGGGGCTGCAGGAGCTGCATGAATGTTTCCCCAGGGGACGAAAAAAGAGTTGCCTTCGGTCCCTCTGAGATGACTGACTTTCTGTCTTCCCTGGATGCCTGTGAGTAATTCAGAGGAGCATGTGTGACAATAGTAGCCTGGTATTTACTAAATATAATTGGAAGAAACTGTTGCTACTTACCTCAACTTGCAGTTAAGCGGTACTCAGGGCATCTAGCCAAGCACGCTGAAAAAGACTGATGGGAAGGAAAAAGTGTGAAATCTGAGCCACCGTTTCTGCTCTTAACACATGGCTTGTTGTTCCTGACTTTTGGGGGCTTCATTTCTCAGCCTATGTGCAGTGCCAGTGGAAGGGAAGAGGGGCCCCGCTTGTTCATTTTGTGTATGAACTCTTCAGCCTTGTTTTTTTTTGCTGGGGAGCAGCTTCTGACCTTGGTTATTGGCTTCCCCCCTGCTATTTGTTGAAGACAAAGGGCTTAATTATGCTAATGAGGAAAGTGTCTCTCTCCTTCTCTTCCCTCCCAAGGAAACCTTCACTATGGGACTGTCCCTCCCATCTCCAACACATGCTCAGTTCCCCATCACCCAGAAACCACCCTGTTTTCTAACTCTTAATCTTTCTTAATCATAATCACCTTGCTAATGGCAATTATCATTATTCACAAATAATAAAGGCAGTTCATTTTTTCTGGAGGACAGATAACAAATGTTGTAAGTTCACATATGACAAATGAGATCTCAGGAGCCATTAAAAATAATAACAGGGGAAACATTCTTAGAAAAACATCCCCCATACTTTTACACTAGATACAAAATGTAACCCGTCTCTTTGGTTTGGTTTTGCTGTTTGTATTTTATAGAGTTTTTCTTCTGTAGAGTGTGTCTCGCCCTTCCAGACCAGTGACTTCATCATTACCCGTGGGAAGCCACATCAGGGACTCATAAGATTAAGCGGTGAGGCTACCAGGCTTTATTTCTTATAGGCTATCATCTTGAATGAAGCACAGGTCAGTAGTAAACAAAAATGCTGTCACCTGCTGATGGCCATCTGATGCCCCGTGCAGAATAAGTCGATGCCCTCAATCTGCTGTCTATGAGACAGGCGTGTGTATCACTGCACCGTTGGTGCAATTGCTGCTAAATGACACTCCTGAGAGCTGGATGGGGAAGGCACGGAGATTGATGGAGACTCACTCTTACAGCTTTGATGGAAGGCTGCAGATTATAAAGATTTCAAGGAAAATGGAAATATGTTTGCTGTACTTGGAATAAGTCATCTGAATCTTATCTTCCAACATGCTGAATGCAGTGTATTCTGTGTTGAGTATCATCTTCCTCCGTGATTTTTTGAGGCTCCTGGGGCTTTACAGCAGCATAGATTCCTCATGATGATGACGTGGAAATAGGTGCTATGATGTACAGGTCTCTTGTCTTGGAAAGAGAATCCTTGGCATGGTTGCAAAAGGCTAGCACTGGCTCACTTTAGATATAAATATTCAGAGAGAAATATGCAGGGGAATTGAATGTTTTGAGTAGGAGAATAGGCAAGATGCATTAAAACTACCTCTGAAACAGTGACCTATGACAAAAGTGTGTATAGAATAGATAGAATTGTTCATGAAGAAATAGGCTGCTGGGGAACATGAGGATGTTTTTTTTCACAAGATCTTGAAGGTAAGCATTAACCAAGGCAGGTAGAATAGCAAATGAATTTTGTAAAGCTTTGTTCTTGAGTGCTGGCATAAGAAATCAGGGTGACGGATCTGAGAGCAACATCACAGTGAACAACACACTTCTGTGTTTTAAAAGGGAGAGCATGATGGTGACCTGTTGTAGCAACTAGGGCAAGCTTAATAGTGATTTGGGATGAGTCAATACAGGAGAAAAATAGTGGAGCAGTGAGAGAGAATTGCAAAGGATGTACAGAAGTCTACTTACTGAGTGCATTGTAGAGACCATGCACCACACTGCTGGAGACAAGAGGCTTTATCTTGCTGCGTGTCATCAAGAGTGGGAGTAATGCAAGGGGTCAACTTGTGAAGAAAGCTGTGTTGACGAGTGCTGAAAGCACGTCAGATTGAGAGAAGTGCTTTCAGCTAATTAAGAATGTGAGACTGAAGGGGGTCTTGAGACATTGATTTCAGTTACATACCATAACATGTGTGTACATAAGCACACATATATATATACATGTGTCTGATGTCATATCATCCCTAGAACTAATGTGCCATCCTTACCATTAGGTCGAGTAGCCTTAAACAAGTTGGATTTGGGAGATTTTTTCATTAACATTTTTATGCCTTTGCTTTTTTACTGGCTGATTGGATTTTTTTTTTCTTTTCTTCATGGAGCATGGTAGCAAATGGAAATGAATGTGGACTCATCCTGAAGAGCAGTTGACCTAACATGAGCCTTAAGCTTGCGAGGCAGGACTCAGGTGTTGTCTGCCTGCTCTGCAGGCAACACCAGTGCTGCCTGTGGCATCACTTCCACTCTTTGGTTGAACCCCAGAGCTGGGGCTTGAGTCACTTCCCAACTGGGTCTCAGTCTCTGAAGAAGTAGAATTGAATTAAATGTTTACTTTTCTGCATACAAGTGCACAGCTGAGAAAACTTTTGTCTAGTAATAAGTCTTTAGCTCTCCTGGGAATAGAGCTGGACCATGTTAGTAGTTTTGCTTCTCACTTACTAACCTGCTTGCCCTGATGAGTTTCCTGCTATCTATGACAGAACAAGGACCGTAGAAACACCATGGCTACGCATACATCATTTCAGATGTTTATTAATAGATAAGTGTGTTGCACTCCCTCCAGTGCTTGCTGTCACCATGCATTAGACGGGCAGTGTGCCCAGGAGTATTTCTTCACTGCAGAGCTTGGTGTGATAGGAGTGGGGGTGTACGCACAATTGCACATATTCATAGAGATGTATAATAACTAGACATGTGCACCTAGAATAAAAATGCCATTCATCTCTCCAGTCTGGCTCATGGGTGAGAAGGGCAGCTCCATTAATGAAACCCCAACAGAAACCTTCTGTCTGTGACTACGTTTGCTGGTATTTTGTAGCTGAGAGCACAAAGGTATTTCTTTCCCAGCCACTCTTGGAGGCAGTGGAAAACATAGGCTGGAGAACGGGAATAAAAGGGGAGGAAGAAATCACTGGCAAGAGAAGCTTCACAGGAATGAAGCGTTAAACATATAAAATGCTGTGCATTTCTGTAAGGTTACCGTCTATCATGCAGTGACAGCTTTGAAATACTTTGAAATAACAAGTCCCAATCTGGCCACTGTAACTTATTTGACAGAGTTAGGGAAAGCAGTTAAAAATATGTTCAAACACCGCCAGCAGTGATTGAAAGCAGCAAAGCCAAGAATGGGATTAGCATGTGGCACTCTTCACATAAGTGCATATTGCTTAACAGCATAATCTTCTTACGTGTATAAGAATCACAGACTTCCCAGCCCTCTTGAATTGTGTCTGTTTTTGTGCCAGTTAACTGGATACCAGGTAAATGCAAAATTCAAGGATCTGCACATGAAAATGACATCCAAATTGTATGCTTTCCAATATTTTCATCTATCCGGATAAGTGAACGCTGAATACGGATGGGGTTTTGTCCACTTGTACATTTTTTCCTCCTGAATAGCTGTTATTTCCATATGTGTGGCATAATAGGAGGCAGAGAAGTGTCACAGGGATGCACTAAGAAACTGTGGTTGAAACATGCAATGTTTCATCATACTGGCAAGAAGTAAAACAATACAAAGCATAAGATCATGGTCTTTCTCAACAGCTTCTGCTCTCAGTGGAGTTCTGCATTTTGCCTGAGTTTGAAAAATTTGCAAATTCTCCATCCATGAGTGTAGAACACAATAATAACTGTGCTCTCATCATGTAGCCAAGGGCTGAACTTGTGTTGTTGTGTTTTCCCTCCTGCTTTTCCAGAGGGTGGTTGCAGCCCGTGTAGGTGCGACCGTGCCAGGTTTCAATTCCATGCGTGAGTGCTGGTGGTGGTGCAGATGTGGTGGTCCAGGTTCCATGTCCAGGCCAGCTGCCCCACCACGTGTCAGGGCTGGTGCTGCTGGTGTTTGCTCCTCACACCCATCCTGAGCTGGAGCATACAGGGCACGAAATTCTCAGAAATAGCAATAATAGGGCCTAGTGATGCATAAGGCCATTGCAAACCATGTTTTCCACTGTGGGATCCCACTGAGAAGCAACTAAGGAGCAGACCATCCCAAAATGGGTGTCAGTCAACCTGTGACTGTGGGCACATCAGCAAAGCAGGAAAAAAAGACATGACTGAGGTTGGGGAGATCCCACCCTGTCACTGAACAAACCCCAAAGACACACAGGAGCGGTGAGGAAAAGGAGACAGGGATTTTGGCATGCAGTTTTCTGTTTCCGTGAGAGTTGGGTATCTCTTGTCTCATGTCAGAGGCATGGTTACAAAGCCCTGCCAAGGCCCAGGTGCTACCTGCCTCGGCTCTCGGGTGTCCTGGGGCAGCCGGACCACACACCAGCAGGCCCAGGGAAGGGAGGACAGGAAAATGAGTTGCCAGGGCATCTGTCCCATTCCTGTCATCTGATGCCACCCCCAACACAGGGACTTCAGAAGAGAAAGCCATCACTGTCAAGAACTGTCAGGCACTTGTCCCACCTTGGAGGAACCCCAGGCTCTGTCCCTCTGGGCACCTATCCCCACTGGGTAAGCCCCGACACCCCCTGTACCATCCCTGGGAGCAGCAGCCACAGAAAGAGCCGCTTTGAAAGTGCTGATCTTGCTGATACTACACAAAATGTGGGACATGTACAGCAGAGTAGTGACTGTAGATTTTTACCAGCCGTGTAGGCTTAAGCCCCCTAGGTTTTACAGCAAAGACACTTAGGGAAGGCATACATTTGAGACATGCAGGGCTATAAATAAAACTCACATCAGACTCAGCTCTTGCCTCAATGAAACATTTATGCACTAATATGCATGATGGAGTTGGATGTGTTGCAGGATTATCTGGTATTTGAGGTGAACCGGTCTCGGTCAGAATTCATTTTCTTGCGATGCTTCGCACACAAACTTGGCAGACAGTAGCTCACCTGTGCAGCCTGTGTGGAAGAGATCATGGTTTTGCCTTTCAGAACCAAGGTGTTTTAATAGCGATGTGGCAGCCGCTGGTTTGGCTTTGCTTGTGCAGGAGCCGGCACCATGGTAGCTCTGGGTGATCTGTCCCTGAGCACGTAGGCTCTCCTCACTCGCCGCTAAAATCCCCTCCAGGCTCTGCACTTTTTCACACCCCACACCAAATTGTGTTTTTTCTTTGAACCAGGAAGCATAGGACATCATCATTTCCCCCCCCTGACACCTAATGGCAACTATAATACAGGAAAAAAAAATAACAGAAAGTCAAGAAACAGAAGGAGCTGGGGGGGCAGGTGAGCGTCTAGAGAAGCAGACGGAGCTGGGGGGGGAAACCCCTGGATCTATCAAGTAAATAGAGCAGAAATCTTTCTTGCTTGGCCTTTGTGGTGTTATTATTAGAACAACCATGCTTGAGTGCACTAAAGCCTCGCAACCTTCAAGCATCCACATGCAGCTCTGCTACGGCAGGATCCTTTTTTGCTTTGTTAAAGGAGGAGAGAGCGTGAACAAGAGGACATGAAGACGAGAAGGGTCTATAAATGATAAATATGATCAACTTTGATAAAACAGCTATTTGGGAACCCTCAAAAATCTTCTCAGGAGAGCAGCCATTAGTGTACGTCTGTTTGACATTGGTTGTCAGGAAACCAGCCAATGTTAATGGATCCACAAAATGTAATGGAGAATCCATTTAAATGGTCTCTTGTTGTTTTGTCATCCCACAAGACAAAAGACAATTACTTCAGCTGGGGAATGAAATGAACATGATAGTTTATATGATTCACTAGTATGTTCTAAATTGATCGAAGCGCACACTAACAATATATTAACAATCTGTATCTGATGCCTGAAATGCTGCTTTTCCTACATCTGTGCAGGATTCTTTTCTCATTCACTTTGTTGTGCAGCCATTAATAATTTAAAGACCGTGGCTTTACAGTTTCTGTACTGCTTTATTTATTATGTGTATGATGATGCTCAGGGGCTGGAGGCACACACAGGCAAGTCCTTGTTAAAACAGTCTGCAGTGTAAATAACCCAGTGAAAGGAAGTGCTGGCCAAAAGAGATACCTTGCCCCCATTTTACACAACAGAGGCACAGGGAGTCTTACCAATTAACCCATGTTCTCAGCAGAAGCATGTGGTGAAGCTTTGAAGGAAGAGGTCCTCTGCATCTCAGCCCAGTGGTCTTTGACTGCTGAAATGCGCTGCCACAGGGCTGGCTTTTGTTGTTTTAGTGGAGGCAGGAGATTCAGCTTCGTGCCCAGAGTGAGGTGTTCGGTGGCCTGGAAGTTCGCAGTCCTGGTGGTTTCAGCCCCCAATGCCCATCTCCCAGGGCCTGCACCCAAAAATCAGTCTGGATGCCCTTGCAAGGAGCACAGGCGAAGCAACAGTCAGTGAGGGTGAAGTAGATGCTGTCCCCTCTTTTGGCAGGCAATCATGTCTTCTGATCTTCCTCCGTCACTTACCGGAGGGCTTTTTCCTCCTCCTGCCCCTTTCCAGGAGGTAGTTCCAGAGCGTCACTGCTCTGGGGCTGGGACGCGTCTTCCAGCATCCAGCCTGATGGCATTTGAGGCGGGATTATACTTCTTTGTCCCTGGGCCAGCATTGTCCTCCTCCCTGGCCAGTGATTCTCCCTCCCTCTGAGCTTCTCCCCATGTCCTGCAGGCAGAGGACATTCACTCCCTCGCAGCTTTTTCGGCAGCTCTTTTCATTTCTGTTCTGGAGTGCCTAGAAACTCCACTCCAGCTTTTCAATATTTTAAAGGGCTGTTTGGTTCAGTGCGTATTGTGTAATATTTCTGCCTTCTTGGTGTCAGTAGGGCACATTCCCTGGCACAGTGAATCCGAGTTCCTGCAGGAAGAGAGGATGCATAGATGTGCAGTAACAGGGGTGTGCGGTAACTGGGACCTTAGTACAGGGTGCTGTGATCTGCTCAGTGCCCTATCATTTCAACATAAGCAATGTGTTTGCTTGTTATTTTCCTTTTTGGTACAGTATTTTTCACAGCTCCACCAGGTTTGCCTGCTCTCAGAGGCTTGTTGGATGGGCAAGAGGTCATGCTGCTTTATCTGTGATAGCAGCGTGTGTCTACCACAGCAAGAGCGGGGCGGGACTGTGTTAGCTTGGTTTCATTTTTAAGTCTCACACAAAGTATGTTAATCCAACTCCTACTCATCTTACTTTTAAAGCACTGCTGCCAAAGCCAGAGGATCTTTCTACAAGTTAAATATTGCAGTGAAATCTATTCTACTCTAATGAAATGTCTGAACAGCTCATAAGCAGGTAAAACTTTCCGCTCACTTATTTTGCTCCGTCACAGACAACTACTAGTGCTGCAGTCTAGACAGGCTGTTTCTGGGAGCAGGAAGGAACTGCTTGTGCCTGCCTTTTCATTAGCCCCCAGGGTACAATCTGCGATCATGAATATCACATATCCTGAGCGACAGGAGGAACGGGTGGGGTACCATTGCTGTCTCTCACCAGTTCTTGTCCCGAGACGAGCTTCCCCAGGAGGCGATGCAGCTGCTAATATGGGATCGGGCCAAGTCCCTTTGTGTCTTGGTGCCTTGTATGTAAAATAGAAATTGTGCTTGCTTACCCTTGAGGGGTATCCTACAGCCACTACCCACTCCCACCATCCCCTTACCCATTTTTTTCTCACCTTGGTGCAATTCGTTGCATCGACAGCACGACCAGTTGCATGGAGTGGCAGTGCAAATATGCTGAAAATTAAGTAATACCCCATCTGCAAAAATAAACTGCAAAGCAAAGAGAGGCTGCCTGCTGGGCTCCAAGTTTGGGATGGGGTCAGTGGTGTTCAAGCTCTGAGAACCTGAACTTCAGCAGATCTATCACCCTCGTAAGCCACCATCTTCATCACGGCACCATGAAGTTTAGCAAGCTGTTTTCTTTCTCATCAAAGAGGCGTATAAAGTCTGTCAACATCCTGCACGTGGCAGCAAGGTTTCTGGGTTTCTCCCCTTGTGTGCTCCATCCTTCTCCTACTCTAGATTTTAGCATTTCCTCTTCCTTTCTCCATGCAAAACACTGGCATGCCTTCTGTCTGAGTGAATGCCATTTTGCATTAATGAAAGCAACAAAACCAGAAAGAGCAAAGCATCTGCACCAGAGGATAATGCTGCGGATGTGCTACTGGTTCCCCTTGGCCTCCCACTCAGGGCAGGTCCCTTCTTTTTGTGTTGTGGCATGCCGAGGGTCATGCAACAGGGGCTGCATTTGCCAGGAACTGTAGAAACAGTGTAAGAGGAGGGCTCTGATGCAAAATATGTGTCATCTAAGTGTGCTGGAGAAGGGAATGGTGCAGAGAGTCATATCATAGAGTTACATATTGCTAGAAGAGGGCTCTTATCCTCTTACCCAAGGAGACTGAAGCTCCCTGGCTGGGCTGGGAACCCCCTGTAGATCCCTCCACCACCCTTCTTCCCACTGCAGTGCTCTGTAAGCAAAGCTCCTTGGCTTTACAAGAGGAGGTCTTTCAAACCTGAAATGTTTCTTGCAACTTACAAAGGCAGCCTTTGGAGTTTTCTCTGTAGGGGAACTGAAGTCTTCCTCAGAAGCCTGCATCCATCATGGGAACCCTTTCTGCTAGGTGACAGCTAGAGGTGCTCAGCAGGACGGGCAGTTAATCTCTGTGGGTAAGGGCTGGGAGGCAGTGAGCCAGCAACCTGTGTCAGGACTTACCCGCGTGTAACGTGATGTAGTGGAAGAGCTGCACCGTGTTGGCAAGGAGGGTGGGTAAATGGGAGATCCTGTCCTCTCGCTGGCATTGTTCAAAGTGTCACCATGGGTGTATTGCTTAGTTTCTTTGCATTTTCATTTTGTTACCTATAAAATTATCAGCCCATTAGTCCATACGTTTAACACAGACAATATGTATGCTCACACCTGCCCGTCTCCTTTACTGGAGGTCTGTGATCTGGCAGAAAGGCATTATCTAAATGCTAAGTGGCATAAAGTCATACAGCAACATGGTGAAGATAACGGTGTTTGTTACTTGGTGGGAGGAAAGCTGTTGCAACATCCTCAGTGCTCGTTCTTGGCACTGATGTTCCAAGCGGGAGCCTTTCTTTTTCAGCTAAACCGACACACATGAGATGCTCTAAGTCTTACCAAGGTTTCTCTTTTTTTTTTTTTTTTTTTTTCTACAGCTGTCTCCAACCTGGATGCAGAGAGCAAACTGAGTGTCTATTATCGGGCACCTTGGCATCAGCAAAGAAACATTTTCCTCCCCTCCACCAGACCACCGTGCGTGGAGGAGCTGCACCACCACGCCAAGCAGCACCTGCGAGCCCTGCGCAGAGGTAGGTGATGGCACATCCCCGCCAGGCAGCGCTGGGGTGTTTTGGGCACAGCCATGGGGCTGCAGGCATCGCTCTCCCCGGGGAGTTAGGGGCTCAGGCTGAGAAATGGAGATGAAGAAGTTCAGTCAGTGAGGAAGGGCTGTGCCTTCTACAAATTGTTTATGGTTACTGGAGGAGATCTGGGATGGACTTTTTATATGTCTGTTTTACGTTCTGGTTTTATATGTTTTTCTATTAAATTGATATGTCTGAATTGCGAGCATGAGCAAATTGATGCACTGACCCCAAAAGGATGGAGGTACTGAGTGTTTTAATAACTCTCAATGCTAAACGTGTTAAACAATGCCTCAGCTCCAGGATAGATAAGATTTAATTTCTCAAAGGCTAAACCTGGAGCCCAGTGGTATTAGAGAGAAGCTAATAAGCTCCACAGAAGCTAAGCTGCCCCCCTGGGGTCCTA
The DNA here is from genome assembly GCA_011076525.1 of Nettapus auritus. NCBI lineage: Eukaryota > Metazoa > Chordata > Aves > Anseriformes > Anatidae > Nettapus > Nettapus auritus. Next base: position 125,514,851 of record CM021765.1, on the reverse strand, counting down.
AGCAAGATATGGAACCTTGAGGAGACCTGTGTCCTTCTCAGGTGGCATCTGAGAGCCTGCAGAGAGAGAGGGGGATCCCTGACATACAGGGAATTTATTAAGTGAAACCATTGAATGGTCCTACACTGCAGGGAAGGCAAAAGATGGAAAGAATGAGAAAATTCCCAACAGGAGGCAAGAAAAAGCAAGCAAACAATCCTGTCTTTCTTCTGTGAAAAAAAGGAGAAGATTCATGCAGGGCACCTTTAAAATGTTCAGCTGCAGCCTCCTGTGTTGGAAGTGTTTTGCACCAGCAGCTAACTTTGCCTTGCCCATGTATTGTTATTTGGTTATAATAATAATTACTCGGACCAGTGGAGCATCTGTTAGCCGGATGAAACATTCCTGTCAGTTCCCACATGTGAACATCTCTGCAGAGTTTATCTCAGGCCCACACTGTAGGTGCAGTATGTCCTCACAATACTGCAAAGAGCAATAAGGCAGGACTGTAGTCGCAGTCGTGCTCAAGCAGAGCAGAAGTTGGCTTTTCTCTTAGCAGCTCTGCTTTGCAGCCGTCCCAGCACCAGGCTGGTCTCTGCCTGCCATCTGGTGGGCAGATGAAATCCTGACACCGGTGTGGAAGGCAGCTGGCAGAAAAGCATCATCACTTTCAAGTAGCACGGCTCACTTTGGGCAATTTCCCACCCTCCGTGTTTAAGGGCAGCCATGCAGGTTCAGCAGGCAGCATGTCATGTACTGCTTCGTTTTATTATCTAAATAATTGTGTATATTGGAGTGAAATTGTATTCTGAAATTTACCCTAAACATGTTTATTGTCTCTCTCCCATTTTTCTATTAGAATTTCTTCGTTATGTCTCTATTTAACAAGGGGTTATTCAAACTAAACATGAGATCAGGAAACAGCTCTCTCTACTAACAAATGTGGCTGGCCGGACCACAGCTCTGTGCGTTAGGTGAATCCATCATCCCCTTCCAGCAGCACTCTGTGCAAACAATAATTACCCACCTGTCACCTAAAATTACAGATGGGAAATCCACCGGTGTTACCGCATTCACATGGAAAGTTTCAGAGACTTGGGAGTGGTGCTGGAAGAGGGCTGGATATTGTGAGCCCATGGTGAAGGAAGACTCCTCTGGGTCAGGAGAAGAGCAATGGTGATTTTTCCAGGATGGGCTCCTCCATGCTGGGACACAGAGCAGCTGCAGCAATGACTTTCTTGATGTCAAGGGAGGGAAGGAAGTCCTACCTGGGACTGTGTTTCCCTCATAAGGGTATATTTTATAGGGCAGAGTGCAGGTATTCATTCATCTTGACTTTTCAAGGCAACAGAAGCTTCAGGTTCCCACTGGGAATCAGGTGATGCGTCCCAGACACTTACAAGTTAGCTCCTTTGTCCCTTGGAATAAGTACCATGTGGGGTGAATTCAGCTTCAGCACACACGCTGGGGTACATTTTATAGGCATTGGTCTTCCGGGGCCTGGGAGAACACGAAGTGCTTCTCCTGTTCGGTGTCAGTAAGGATCATCGGTAGTGCTCAGTGAAGAAGGAACTTCAGCTTTGGAGTCCATGTCCTGTTTGTAGCTCTGTTGCACCACTAGTAGAGACATTTCTATATTTTTAATGCTCTGAAAGACTTACGTCCTCTTTATTCTCCTCCAAAACAGAACATAGAAGCCGAGGTGATAACAGAGAGCAAAAAGCCCCAGGGCCCATCTCTGTGGTGGCTCCCCCCTTTCCTCCCTTCCCTGCAGTCCGCACTCAGAAGAGGCAAGCGATAAAGGACCGGCACTTCCTACCAGTAAGTCTTTCCTGCGTGCTACAAGTATCCCACATGAACACATCATTAGCATTGTGGGACCCTAGGTGTGACACTGCTTCACAAGTAACCCCCGAGCATGTTCAGGGACAACACAACTCGCCATGGCATCTCATCAGTAACACATCTCGGGTAGCAGCTCCAGCAGCCAGCCTCAGGGTGGAAGTTTCCACTACGAAACCTCTTATTTTTCACCCCTGGCCAGCACACGTACACACTTGTTCATATGCTTCTCCACAGTCCTTCACATTCTCCACTCCTGCTTTGGGCAGCACTTCCAGGACGCTCCTGTAATTTCAGTAAGTGCTGTAATTTCAGCCCTGAATTATCATTGCCAGGAGCAAAGAGCTCAAGGGCTTTGAGTACTGACTGGAGGCTTGCACGGGTGCAGAGAGGCTCAGCAGCACGTCTCCAGATATGAGGAGCTGCAGTTTCCACTCACGTAGGACAATGTGATTCTGTGGTTCTGGGTGCTTGACCCATAGGTGCCGGATTGGCTAAATTCTGCTCTGGGCTAAGAGCTACTGCATTCCTCAAACCAACTGAAATGCCATGGGTCTGGCTTGGGTTTGACTTGTGATGCACGTGCCCAATCCCAGCCCTCAGTGTAGGGATGTATGGGCATGTGCAGGCATAGGGACATTGGCATCTTCAGAGATACTGCAGCCGTGAGCACATTATAACTGTACAGCTATTGAATTGCCACCTACTGAACTTAAAAATCCAAGTTCATTCACCCTAATTCATTATATTAACCATATAGAACTGCTGTAATGGTAAATGAGTCACAGTGTAAAGTACCTGCTCAGGAACTTAAACTTCAGTCCACAAAAAGAGTTTAGTTTCTCATCTGTGAGCACAAAATGCATGACAAAGTTTTGATTAGGTTGACCATTCTGGCTTTTTGGCTGCTTATCTGGATAATTTCAAGGAAAGCATCACCATCACTGCAGGCTTCGAACTGGCTAGATTTTCAGGCCTTATGAATCAACTGAAAGGAGATATAGAAAAAGAAGACATAAAGGAGAAAAAGGCTTAGTTTCTTCTCTTTAAGTTATCATCAAAGCTAGTGCTGTGGTAGGGTCACTGAAAGGTAAAGGAGAGGTGACCCCACATTACAGATCAGAACTAGTTACGGATAATAGTTTGGACAATATACTGAACATAAAGCTTTCTTAGTTAGTATCAGATGGGGAACGAGTCATATCTTATGAAATTGCATACTCAATGTTGAAAGGCCTGAATCTTTGCTGTGCTTGGAACCAGTGTGTTTTAGACATTACTTCCATCTGTGTAGCACAAAATAATAATAAATAGTGAGCAACCCTCTGAGTCCTGTATTAGATGGTAAAATTAAGTCATGCTGAATGCAGATGTTTTGGCTTTGTCAGCAAGTCCACCTTTTTCTTTTCAAGAAGGAAAATATTAAGCTTTGTGCCCACCCATGCTGGAGCTTTTTTTGGAAGCTGACCAGGATCAGTGGTCCCCTGAGGAGAAGCAAACGAGAGCAGCTTGGAGGTTGCAGTCCTATGGATTTCAAGGCATCTAGAAATGCTCTGCTTTGGGAAGTGCGAATACTCCAAGGCCAGCGTACTTCAAAGTGCCTTGACCCATTTCTTAGGGAACTCCTTGTCCATGGGGCAACCATAAATCGAGAGGATAAGGCAAGATGAAACAGCACATGAATGCTCCGTCTGGGAGAAGGCTAATCAGAGATTTTTACAAGATACCGCAACAATGAATAACTAATTGATACTGTGCCAGCCTTCATGACTTAATATCATTAGAAGAGATAGTTGAGAGTGCTGTTATTGGCTAGCTTGTCCTTTTCAGCATAAGCTTTTTGACATCTGCAGGTGCATACATGCTTCAGGGGTGGCTGGAATTGTTTGATACCTGATGCCAATTGATTGTATCATCTGTTCATCGATGAACTAAAGATGTTAAGTCCCACGAGAATTTTTATTCGTGGCACAGCGGTCTATTCTGAATTCAGCTGTTGTGCTGCATGGGAAAGGTGCTGGTGAAAGCAATATTAATTGACAATAGAAGTCCTTTTCTGAGTTTCCTAGAAATTCGGAAAGTGTTCAACAAGAAGCTGGGAATTTTTTAAGTTATAGGATTGACTTTTCCAAATCGGGCATCTAAGTTGAACATGCATTGAGGCACTGAAATAAATGACCTTTGTGAAAACTGTGAGAATTGTCTGTAGTGAAAGCTACCATAAAACAGATCACCAGTCTGAAACCAGCTGAGGCCTCCAGATTCCTACATTTTGGCTGCTGTTTTTATTGCTACCAAGTATGAGCTTTCCCAAAGATCTTACATATTGTTTAGTAAAGCTAGAGAATTTCAACCTCAACAGCTAAAGATTCACTTCTAAGCATGGCTGGCTGTTTTTGCAGGGAGGAAGGTGCCAAAGTCCCGTAAATTCCAAGGAAGACCAAATGAATTTAAAAGTCCAAAGTGACTGATGCCAGTGTAAATGGGTCTGGAAGGCCATTTTGAACTGTTCCATCACAAGATCACGTTGTCATGGAGCATCAGAGAACAAGAAGCAGCTGTGTCCTGGGATCTTTTGTGTCCTAGGATCTTTTGTATCCCTGACAAAATATGTTTGAAGGTAGTTTCATTATAGTCTCCTCTTGTTACAGGAGCTGCCCTGATTTGTCCACTTAGCCCAGAGGCCAGAATGGGATCCTTCAGGAAAGTGTATAAGGACAGGGCATGATTTATGCCATTTATTGTCCCATGATTTATTCTTCCACTTTCATGCAGAAATGAATTACAGAGTTCCAGAGCTAGAGATCCAGTACAGAATAACACCCACTAAGGAACAAGTCTGCAGTGATTCTGAGACTTCTTTAATCCCCTTTTTTAGCAAATTTACACCTTTGCCCTCAACAGCATTCTGTGACAATGACTTTAACAGTTCGTATGAAAATATATCTTTTGTTTGTTTCAGTCCTGATGCCTCATAATTTCATTGCATCCCTTCTAGCTATAGAGTGTGAGCACTGTCTCCCTGTTCACTTTCTCCATGCCTTGCCCCCTCCCCCCATTTTTGCAGACATGGTTTTACTTCATATACATCCCAGACATTCATTTTTCAAGCTGAAAAACTCTAGCATGCTTAGTCTTTCTCTACACAGAGGGCCTATACAAGCAAGCAAATTTATAAGCATCATTCATTCAGGCATTTTTGCCAATGAAGAAAACAAAAAATGATCTGAGGAAAGTACAAGGAAGGTGCAGACTTGGGAAAATGAGGGAAATATTCTTTACACATGTTCCCATGACAACCCTGCCTGTAGCTCTGCTGAGTGTGAAGATGCTGTGTCATTCCAGCTGCATTTCAGACTTCTCTTTCACATTCTCCACGTTTTTTTTTCTTTCTCTGTTTTTACTAAGTGTTTCCAGTGAGGCTCCAAAATCTCACTGTTCAAGTTCAGAGTGCAGGTGTCATGGGACCACAATTTCTCAAACCCCTCGTGGCGCAGCTGGTATAATAAAATAAGGCAGATCGAGCAAGGAACCCATAATATTTGGAAATTCAGACTCATGGTTGCACAGGGTGCAGTGTCAGTTTGCTCATAATTACAGCCTGAGCAGAAATCTAAGGGACAGGAAGCAGGAGGGTTGTTTTCCAGTCAGGCTTTGCCTCTCCCTGAGACCTCAGCTAGAACAAACATGAAAAGAAAATAATGGATCAGGTAATTTATTCTATCCCCCTGCCATTTCAGAAATACTCCCTGTGGTCTACCTTGGGGTGCTTTACACAGCACACACCCAAGTTTTACACAATTTTGTGCTGAAGCTCTACGAAGCCTCAATAAAAAAATAACTGAGTTAAGGGCTAGGCACGAGTTGGGGTCTGTGCTTTCTGTGTCAAAATCTTGCCTGTAGCTGTTAAAAATGAAAGCCAGCTGACATTATTCATCAGAATGAACTTGTACAGCGCTATTTGTGCAGTAAGCATAATACCTACTACCCTGTATCGTGGGATTATTGTTTGCACCTTCATCTGCTGGAATGCCATGTGTGCTATGACTTCTGTCAGAAAGCACATCTTTACCTTGTCAAAACATTGAACAGTACATTAATCATTAAAGGACTGTCAGTACTTGAACAGATCACATTTGTGATGCTCCAAAATAAAATAAAACACCCACAAGCAGATAAAACAAAAATTTCAGGAGAATGAAACTTATGGAAATATAAATATTGAGAGCAGCAGGTGAGCAGGGCTGTGCTTTGCAGCAGAAATAGCAGCCAGAAGTATTCCTATTTTCAGTGTCAGCTGACTGCGTAAGAAAGATGCTGTATGGGTACGAATGTTAATTTCTGATTAAGGAGTCAGCTGTGCTCTGAAAACACTGGAAAGCTGCTAACCTTTTATTAGTATTTCTTCTCCCTTTACCAGACCTTTAATTTTTCCAACATGCAAATCCATACCATTTCCTGGAGCTCCTGTGAGTTAATGAAGCAGCAGGCTCTCCATTTTACAGGCAGAGGAGGAGAGGGTGGGAAGGAGCCACAGGGCCACAGAAGGAGTCAGGAGCAGACTCACGCAAACATAGGACAAAACACCAGTTCTGATTTGCTCTGCATGTTACCTTTCCAGTACATTAATGATTGCCTTCAAATGTCAGGTCGGGATGCACTGATAATAAGTATGTGTGATTTATGTGCTCACTTAGCTTGAAAGCATCCTGCATATGTTCCCTTTGCTGCTGGAAACAGACCATATACAAAGCTTGCTGGCACTGAAGCTATATGCTAATGCGCTGCCCACTTTATTCGTAAGGTCATCCTGGGAAGGCAATGTCTACCACCCAGTGCTATGGAAGCCTGAAGTCGTAAACAATATTGATCCCCTGTGCTTGTCGTTGGCTGTAACTTACAGGCGGCAGGACTAAGGGATAACCCGCTGGGGAGCAGAGCCGTGCTGCCAGCCACCTCCTGCCCTCGCCCCAGTTTCGCTGCTGCTGCAGGGGTTGTGACTCGGCCACCAACATTTCCTGGGAGACAACACGCAGCCCACATGGTGAAAGCAGTGCTGAGGGCATGGGGAAAGGATCAGCTCAGCTGTGACTCCATTAGACAAACAAGCTGAGGATAAATGTGTATAGCTCCTGACAAGGCTACAGCATTCTCAAAGCAGCTTTAATTATCTGAACAGAAATAAGCTCTTCATTCCTGGTGCTATGTTTTTTTGCCTCACCATTGCACAGTGCTCACTATGTCCTGTGCTCTAACTTTGAAATCCAGGTATCTCCCGTAACACTATGGCTGTAAGGCAGGCAGGCTACATACACGACCTAGTGCACATGATGCTTCTTGCACTAGTCTTCCCTTGTATCTTGAAGATCCTAAACAGTAGGCATCTCTAAGTGGCACCTCAGAGTTTCGGGGGATGTAGAACAGAAGGAGGGATTAAGTGGTAAGTTTGTACTGTTACTGACCCACTCATTTCCTCCTCCTGATCCCAGTTCTGGGACAACAAATGGGGTGGTCTCATAAATTGCCAGGCTGGCAAGTTCATGACAGCCAATTTGCTTCTTTGTCACTGCTCTGATGGGGTTTAGGGTTCTCATTAGCTAAAAGGATGGTTCATGTGTCCTGACTTAGGTATCTGCAAGTAATGCTAGGCTCCTCTTAAAATCTATGGGGCAAGCATTCAGGGGTGAGATGCCTCATCCCGAGTTAGGTACTGAAGGAAGGTTGAGCTGAATTTCTCTGTGGCAATCTCACCTTCTGCTTGCCTATAGGGAAGCCTAGCTGACAATCTCAGGCTTGGATATCCTCACTTTTTTTGTTGCAGTGCACAGAAACCAAAGACTTTCACACCAAAGAGGTGCAGAGCACTGAGAAATCAGATCACGTGCATATGCAACCAAGATTTTTACTGCAGAGCAGATTCAAGAGCACAGTGACACCTCTGCAACTGCAGTTGATGGGATAGCTCAGAAAACAGAGAGGCTCACATTTGTCAGTGACTGCAGAATAAATCCCTATTCAAGCAATTACACACCAGTTTGGTTTCAAAGCAATCTTAGCCCATTAAAGAAAAATGCCTATTTAAAGTATTCTGGCTTTGTATTTAACAGATTGATTATCACCATTGCTATTTGCCAAGCACACCCACACAAAAGAAATTCACTTTGAAAACTGCCTAACTGCAGATTTGCCCATTGGACCAGAACAGGCTTGGGCATATAATAATAATTTCTTGCTTAATTATATGTTTACTCAAGACATTTAGAGATATTCTGGTCTTCTGAGTGAATGAGAACATTTGAGGGACAGCAGCTCGTTCTCTCCCCCAGCACGGAGGTAGCGAAACATTGGGGCTGCTGCTTTATCACAGAGTGCCCAGCTGCCCAGCGGTGGGCACCGTGCAGGATCAGGCAGTGGGTGACCTTGGGACCCCTCGGTCAGGTCACAGTGGAAGGTCACACCATTATGAGAGCAGGAGCTGAGATTTTTGCCAGTTTAGGCCTATTCCTCCATGGCATTTCTCCTGTTCCCATGGCAGGGAGAAGAAAAGACACTACCTTACTACTTTTACAAAGTCAACTTTTGCCTTTCCCACCTTTCATTGTTTTTCCATGTTAAGTCCCCACCCTAGGAAGTCTGTCCTGCTGTGCTTAAGCAGAGACCTGAGACCTTGACAAGTGAAGTGAAGTCTGTGGGTACATGTAACCGATGGGTATTTTCCTGGAGGAGTCAGGAAGGCAGAGGAGCACGTGGGGAGGTAGAAAAACCCTGCACCAACATGACAGGTTGATGGGTAGCCAGCCCTCGTTTGTGTCTGCTGTAGCCCATAGTTATTCTCTCCAAGGCCAGAGTCAAGCTCACACTGTTTCTCCCTTGGAGGTTTGCCCTGAGGAGCTCATGGGACAGGAGGTCCCTCCCCATGCCCTTCTTCTTGTGCACCAACTGGGACCCTCATGAGTTTTTGTGGAACCTCTAACCGAAGTAAAAGATTTTCATGTGCTGGACTCATCACCTAAGTGGTGTTGGTCTCCATCCATCTCAACCCTCTCCAAAGCACCTCAGACACCTTCCAAGGGGAAGCTGAATTTCAAAACATGATCCTTTAGCTGTGGTAAATCTGCACAAAGCAGGTGACTGGAAACGTGACCGAAAGTTCACGGGTGAAATGATCCTTGTGACTCTGAAGAGCAAAGTTAACTTGTTGACTTGTTCAGTATCTCTGTACCCTTTCTTGCACGAACAGAGGTGCTCATCCCACAGTAAGTGCCTTTTCCCAGCTTAGTAGAATTGATTTTGCACAGATATGAATGGCCCAATAGAAACGTTAACGTCTTCTTTTGAATTTTATCCTGCTGCTCTCCAGAAAGGCTCATGTGCAACTTATTTGGAGGCTTCACTCAACTTTAATCCTGCACGTGGGACCAGGGTAAAGTGAGAGGTGTTGCATATCTAGCAAAAGGGTAGGGCGAGGCAGAGAATTTGGCCTTTGGAGCTTGGGCATAGCCTTTTTTTTCTATTATATTGAAAAGAGACCATACAATGCAAAGTCTCTCCGACTGAAGTTTGTGTTTCATTCATCACAGCGGCGTTGATGATGTTTGGGCAGAACAATGTTCACAGGACCATTTGGCAGGTCTGCTAGGTAATGCCAGGGGAGACAGCACTTGCTAGAGCTTTCCAGTGTGGTGAACAGACCTTTTTTCTTTTATAATTTTCATTTTATTTCCTGTTTTGAAAGAAGTCATCCTTCACTCATTCATTTTGAAAACAGGACGTTGCAACAAACCAACCAGAATTTCCACCACTAAAGGACTTCAGAGCTCCAGGGATTCATCAAGACGTAGGACAGTCTGGGCATCCCTCTTTAACCTTTCAAGCATTATAAAAACTGACAAAAAGCCAATTGGCCGCTGTCATCTAGACACAATGATTGCAACCTTGGATATGTAATGATAACATCAGGAAACCCTGGCAATCAACGTATTTGATAAATCAACCTCAAGACCAGCATTATTTATATCCGTTGCCTATAAATACCTCAGGCAAAAAAAGTCCATATATTATGAAATAGATCGTTTATAATGTAATTGGATAAGCACCTTGCACTGCTCCAGCTTCAGGCGGTACATAGCTTGAGTTCCCCAAATCAATACAAGACATTCTTAGGACAATTTAACTATGTCCATAGAAGGAGATGGAACCAATTTCCCTACAATTTCATCTGATCTGAGTAAGCAAATTCAGCACAGGCTTCACATGGGTCCCACAGGCAAACTTGAATGAGGTGGAGCTCCATTTGTGGAATAGTTTGTTCTGGGAAACAGACTGATCGGTCAGAAATCAAGGTGGAAATCTCAGGTTGTTTTGCCTCTGATGCTCGTTTATCCGGACAGAAATAACGTGCTTTTGACAACAACATTTTTGTCTGTGTTTTTAATTTTATTTTTTTTTTTCTTTTTCACATTTCACATTTATAGTTTAACAGCACCCGTTCGCCCTCCCCAGTTGAGTGTTGCCACATGACCCCCTGGAGTAGAAAGGTACTGGAAAAACAAGCAATCCTCAGCTCACAGCCCTGTCTCACTCTTCTCCCTTCCAGACCCTAACCCTGCCTCTTGCTTGCTTTTCACTTTGCTAACTTTACTGCGCTAAAAGACGCCTCTTCTGTCTCTGATGTCAGTAAGGCACAATTATGACGTCTTTTTCCCTCTTTCACTCTTCACCTGGGATTGGTTTCGGGAGCTCATGGCCACAAGGCCACCTCCTCTATCCTATCTCCCCCTTTAACGGCCTGGTCCAGGACAGAGCCCATAGCAGCAGTGACTGCTTTTCATTTTCTTGCAATGTTTTTACCCAATGCTTTATTTTTCCAAATGGTGAGGAATCGTTTGGGCATTGCCAGGACAAACACGTGCATTTGGCTGCTCGGCGATGCCGCAGTTTGCTGAGCAGGAGCCCTGGCAGCCGGAGCCCGCAGTGGGGTCACTTCACTCGCTTTGTCCCCTGCTCCATTGTTACCCTGGCAGGAGCCAGCAGGCAGTGCAGCCCCTGTGTGTCTGCCTGCGTGTGTGCAGGGTTTGGGTTTTTGTTTTTTTTTTTTGCATGCATGCATCAAACTTTTTTGGGGGGGGGCAGTTACCTAGGAAACAAAGTCTTTTGTGCTTGAAGTTTATACGAGCTATTCACGTCTGCCGGGGATCGGCACAAAAGCCGCAGAGAGAAAGAAGGCTGCAATGTTTTGCTAAAACCCTACGTGGGAAAGCGGGGCTCCCCGCGGGCGGGAGGAGGAGGACGCGCGTCCCCTCGGCCCTGGGGTGCTGCAAGGGGTGACGGCAGCCAGGTAAGTGCGCGTCCTCCCGCACCTCAGCCAGCAGCGTGGCTTTGGGATCCAAAATGCTTTTGGGGCCAGGGCGTAAGCGCTGTCTGGAGCTGGAGGCGGCTCGTTCCCCGGGGACTTGTGCGAAGCCTGGGAGGAGGAATGGCAGAGCTACAAAGGCAAGCTGGCGAGAGCACGCCGCACTAGACCCCGGCATGAAGGGGAGCGCGGCGTTTTGTCTCAGCCAAAAACTGGGGAAGAAAGCTTAAAGAGCAGTTATGAGGGAGAAGCCGGGTAGCTGGCCAGCTGGGAATCCGGGGCTGGGGAGAAAGCCAGCCTGAGAGGTGTTGCTCTTCGTGTTTAAAGAGGAGACAGATCGACTTCCCGGGCTAGGGGAAGAGTTGTCACGGCTTGTGGAAGAATGTTCTGATGGAAAAAGGGGGGGAACTGGGCAGAAAAAGGTGAGTGTTTCTCCCCTCTACTCCTTCCAAACAAAATGGGAAGTTTGTTGTTTTTTTGTTTTGTTTTGTTTTTTTAAACAAAGGGACTCCAAACCGGGGGTAGCTGGTGCCACATGAAAACGTGCTTAATTTATTTCTCTGTTACTGGGTGTAATTATAACAGCTTTGCAGGACAGGGTGCTGCTGGGGGATTTGGTTTTCCTTCACAAAGAAAACAAAGCCTCTGTGTTGCTTCCACACAGTTTACTTTTCTCTCTGTTTCTTCATCTTCCGTATCTAGTGCTTCTCGTAGCATGCCGTAGAAATTTGCATGGTTTCTAAACAATACTTTGAATTTCTTCTGGTGGCAGCCGACCTTCCCTGTGGCCGACATCCTCCTGACCCTGGCACTGCTAACACCTGCCGCTTCCAACTTTGTAGCTGCCGGTTTTCTGCAACTTTTTTTCTGGTCACATCCCTAGTTTGTAAAAATGAGATGCGAGTGACTTCCCGAAGCGCGGAGGGGTCTTATTTAAAGCTTTAGGCCTTCTGCTGCCTGTCCTTGGGGCCAGTGCTCCCTGCTAGCAGCAGACCGCTGTGCTCCAAAGGCTGTGGATGCAGAAGCGTGCCCCGGTGTCACGCTGATGGTAAGCGGGTGTGTGCCGGAGGCAGCAGTGTACAAACACGGGACGTGTGCCCTTTTCGACCAGGAGGGCGTCCTGTGCTGCCCCATGAAGGCGCTGCTCCGCTCCCCGCACGGTATTTGTGCCCTGCGACCGGTGCGTTATTGCTGCTGCAGCGGGGAGCAGGCAGCGCTGTGTGACTTACCCAGAGCAGCTCGTCATTGCTCCCTGTAACTGATTGCTGATCTGTCTGCCTGCTTTGTTCCTACAGCAGCCGCGCGTGCCCGAGTGGCAGACACTGATTCTGAATGTATTCGTTTGCAGTCCCATCCACCAGAGGACGAAGATACAGATGTCATGTTAGGGCAGAGGCCGAAAAATCCAATACATAATATCCCTTCTACACTGGATAAGCAAACCAATTGGAGTAAAGCACTACCTCTCCCAACTCCAGAGGAGAAAATGAAACAAGATGCCCAAGTGATTTCTTCTTGCATTATCCCCATCAATGTCACTGGTACAAATCTCTTCTATTTCTTTTTGTATTTATTGCATGGTTCGAGGGAGGTCAAGTGCTTACTTTGTTTAATTTGTCTGAAGTCACTGGATTTTACAGTCTGTGGGCATAGACCCTAGCCTGAGGATTTAGTTGCTGGAAGACAGTGGGCTAAATTCATCCCTCATGCGTGGCCACTGAAGTCACTGAAGCTGCATCTAGGATTAATTTGGCCCACATTTTTCGAGTCATGTTGTACAGTGTAACGTAACGCTGGCTCCCTGTATAAACAATGTACTTTTGTTGTGTATATAACCTACAGCCTGTATTCACAAAGACCTCGAATAGCTTTTCGAATGTAGCTGACTGAAATAATGCAGAAAGCCACCAGGATTAATCATATGATTATCATGTGTAGCAGGAGAAGAGAAACTAGAGAATGTAGGCTACTATTTGCAGTGCTTTAAACATGCAAGTCATGACTGTGTAGCATGCAAACCATCGCTCTGAGATCTCTTTACATGCAGCTATGCTGAAGGTATAGTAATGGCATTTTATTCTATTTATATAACATTTGGATGAATTTTACTAGGTTTATTTGAACAAGAATTGTTTGTGTAAGCATCAGCTTTATCAGTTATTAAATGTGATAGATGACTTGTTTCCAGAAACAAAAATCAGGTTGTTTTTCTCTTTCTCTCTTTCTTTTTCTCTCCTTCCAGAGGGCTATGGTAAACATAACGTTTATCTGAGTTTTCCTCAATGATATTTTGCACCAAGGCTTGATTAATGTAAGAGCATAAAGTGGGCTGGCTTCCACGGCTATAGACTTGGAAATTAATAGTCAGGGAAAAAGCAGGGAGCTCTCAGCTAGCCGCAGAGACAATTCTGGTATTTAATTGTGCTTTTCCAGAATCCAGGGGGGTTGGTGGGGAGGTCTCGTCCCCTCATGTCACATTGCTCCTGCTTGTGTCCATTGGCAGTGCCCAGCCTTCCTGCAAGACAGGCTGCCGAGCTACCTGCAGTGCCAGGGGAGGGCTGCATGCCCCCTGCCCCACTCTGCTCCCAGGAACTTGCTGCTGAACTTCCCCACTGTCCACCTGGGGCACAAGGGGCTGTGTCTGGGGACAGCCTGGTCCAGGCTGGGCACTCTCAATGGAAGACCCCATGGAAAGAAGTGAACAGAGTGGCACGCTTCCACGAGGCATTGAGTGATGCTCTTCCCCCAAAGCACATAGGACCCTAGGTGTGTAGGCTGCCCAGCATCACTGATGTCACACAGTCCAGAGCAGAATTACAGCGTTAGGCCTGGGACCGATGTTAACTTTTCCAGTAATAGAAATTTTTGCCTAGACTCCACCTGCCATACACTGGAACCAAATTCCCACTGATCAGTTTTACAGATCAAGAATGGTATGTAATCTTCTGGATGTTTATGTGTATCATTCTCATTAGCACTAATGGGAATAATTTGTATGCGTCACGGGGAGGACGTACCCTCTGCCACCTTCCTCTGGAGATGACCCATGCATCTGGCACACAGAGCATGTTCAGATAACTCACAGTTGCTGGAAACCCAGCAATGATTCGGATTGATTTTCGTTTCAAAGAGTTTGCTTTCGTTTTTCTGTTTTGTTCTTTAAGCTTCTCCCAACCCTGAGAAATGTTCACTTTTTTAAAATGACTGTTGTTGGAGTTTACAGCACTTTCCCTCCATATTAAAGAAAGTTCTTCCTCTGCTTATTCCAGGGGCATTGGTGGTTACAGGACATCTGTCTGAAGCCTCTATTTCACTGTAGTAGATTTCAAGAAGAACTTTTACAAGAAAGTTACTTTTTAATGTTTTACATTGTTATGTAGTGTAATATGTATGTGTATGTCTGTGTATAATTATGTTTTATATAATTATACGCTATTAAAATAGTTTTTATCAGGATTTTCTTTTATTTTTGTTTACCTTGGTTTGTTCGTTTTTCTTAAGATTACAAACCACTGTACCAGTGATCCCAATGTTAGTGTTTTTATGGACCTGGCACATTTTTTCCAACCTGTCCCACGTCAGCTTTAGAGAGCAGGAATGTAAAGCTGTGCGAGACCACAGACGGGCAGTGGTCTTTTGGTGGGCCTCCTTTTAATTTTACATTGACCACAGTGTAAAAAGCAAAGTCAAAGAGACTTCCCTGTGGCAATGGCATGGAAGCATAAAAAATGAGGAACTCTTGCCTGTTCTGCATGACCACAGTTATAAATAGATGTGCATGTGAACTTGGGCTCCTAAATCCAAATTTAGGACAGTGAACGTGTGAGCTGATTCCCAGAGCGGACTCCCATGTGTCTTGCTGCAAGCTGAGCGCTTGGGAAAATCAGGGCACGTGCTGGTGCACAGTACCTGCTGCCCATTTATTTCATCCTTGGCCATGCGTAATAGTCAAGGAGACTGCTCTCTAAACTTGCATGTGGACTTTGCCCCATTTTAGCTGTCTTATTCCTTTCTGAAATGGTAGCCCTTTTGGCATATTTGTCTCCTAAGACGCCCCCCACTATTGCAATGTGGCATTAAAATTGAAATTGTTTTCTTATGCTTAGTTGCTTAAAGTAAGTCAGGCTGTAGCTGAAAAGATCACTCCTTGCAGACAAGTAACTGTCCTCGTCCCTGTGACAGATGGATAAATAGTTATAAGAAAGATGCCCTGCTACCAGGAGCTCTCGACTCTATTTCCCTTCCTCGTTTTCTTTTCTTTTTCATTTTCTTTTCCTTTTCTTTCTTTCTTTCCTTTTTTTTTTTTTTTTTTTCAGTCCTTGTGTTACTTTTGGCAGACCAGGCTGCTGAGGGGGAGCTGGAATTAAATGTAAAACTGTGATATACTGTAATATAATTCACATAAGAGCTATATAAGGGCTCCCTTATGTTTATTCACAGGCTTAATCCAAGCTCACATACCTCCACTGTGTTCCAGCCATGAACATTTGTTTACTATTTCTAAAGGCTAATGAGACCTATTTATGGGTTGCAGGAGTTGGTTTTGACAGAGAGGCTAGTATACGCTGCTCTCTTGTTCATTCACAATCTGTACTACAGCGGAGACGAAAGTTGAGGAGGAGGAAAACCATCTCTGGCATCCCCAGAAGAGTGCAACAAGAAATAGGTGTAGTATAAATACAACTCTTCCATAGATAGCTTTCTAACCAACTTAAATTGCAGGGATATGAGCTGGTAGCCGGCCTTCCAAAGAAATGAATCTTTGAAAGTGTAATTGATTGTGGAGTTTGGGAATGATGTGTTTTGTTTTTTTTGATTTACTGCAGTAAGCAAAGCTATATTACTCCATATGGCCCTGACGTAATGGGGGCCTTACCGAGTAATATAGATGTACATGTTCAGCTCTTATCGTGTAAATGTTAATCAGTCATTTTTTTCCATTTTATTTTTGTTATAAACCCATAGTTGCGTGCATAAAAAGTAACTAGATTAAGTGAAAGTTTTTTCTTGTATGAGGGGATCGGAAGGTAACGAAATGACAGATGTTGCTCAGCAAAGTGATGAGCTGTCACAACTCACTCAGATATCAGTTGGATATCCGCATTAGAGACAGCTGCTGGTACCCCACTGAAAGCTTTGCTAAAAGTTCCTTTTCTTTGTCATGCTTGTCCTCGAGTCCTTCCTTGCATTCTTTATTACCAAGGATATTTGCTTGAAATCAAGCGGCTTGCCTTGCTTCTTTTGCGGGTAAATTAGGAGCAACTCTGTTGAGGGCAAATACAGTGTAAAAGTGGTCTTAACCCGAAACTAAATGAACAGGATCATTATTTCTTAATGTTCATCTGCATCTGAAGATGACTCTGATATCTCGGTCAGTTGCTGTGAAATTTGATCGAAGGCAGAAGGAATGTGTTTATCACCGGGAATAAGCAACCAGAGAACCTATGAAACAAAGATCCTGTTACTGTGCAAATATTCTTGGTAGGAAAGAAGCAGATAATGGAAATTCTGAAAAGATACATAGTCAGAATAGAATTATTTTTACAAGTTTACGGAGCGTTTTGTCAGGCAGCCACTCCTGAAAACTGCCTGTAACCAGTTGCAGTACAGGGACAAAAACTGAAAAGTTAATATTCATCTTAATATTTACCACAGCAAGATCAGTTCTGTGTGAGATCACATTGCAGAAACAGGAGAACTGAGATCACATTGCAGGACTAGCAGAATTTCCCACCTCACTGGGGTGAGGTCTGCCTTATGTACATTTTATAGCCGAGTTAGCTTTGGTACAAAACTCAGCAAGATTAAATGCAGATATGCTTCTTGGGTGTCTCCGCGGGTCGTCTCGTGTTGGGATGCGCGAAGCTGTCTCTCACCCAGCTTTACGTGTACCCTAGATTCGGACGAGTCGCCAGTGGCGAGGGAGCGCAGCGTGATTGTGCACGCCAACCCGGACTTCTCCAGCGCCGGCAGCCGGCGGTCAGGGACCAGGGACTCGGAGTGCCAGACAGAAGAAATCTTGATCGCCGCTCCCTCGCGGCGCCGCATCCGCGCGCAGAGGGGGCAGAGCGTGGTCGCCTCCCTCTCGCACTCTGCCGGAAACATTTTGGTGCTGGCAGACAACGGGGATGCCGTCTTCGCTGCCGCCGTCAGCAGCCGCATCCGCTCACGGAGCCTCCCTCGCGAGGGTGCAAGAGCCAGCGAGGGCGACCCAGCTGCCCCCCCCAAGAGTTCAGCATACGAGGCAGAGCACTTCCTAGCCAGCCAGGAGAGGCTCCCGAAAAAGGGGAAGGAGGTCTTGAGCAAACAGGGTTCACAAGAGCACCAGCCCCTAGGTTTAACTTGCCCTCAGCACCTGCACAGCCCTGAGCACAGCATTGGCGAGAGAGGGAGGTCGCGACTGTCGAGGATGGCAGATTCGGGAAGCTGCGAGATTTCGTCCAACTCGGACACCTTTGGGAGCCCCATTCACTCCATCTCCACGGCAGGAGTCCTGCTCAGCAGCCACATGGACCAGAAGGATGACCACCAGTCCTCCAGCGGCAACTGGAGTGGGAGCAGCTCCACGTGTCCCTCTCAGACATCTGAAACCATTCCTCCTGCTGCCTCTCCGCCGCTGACAGGCTCCTCACACTGTGACTCCGAGCTGTCCCTCAATACCGCTCCCAACGCCAACGAGGACTCGAGCGTCTTCATCACGGAGCAGTTTGGTGACCACGTGGACAAGGTCAGAGGCCACAGGGCAAGCTCCTTCACTTCCACCGTGGCAGACTTACTCGATGACCCCAACAACAGCAACACGAGTGACAGCGAGTGGAACTACCTGCACCACCACCACGACGCCTCCTGTCGCCAGGACTTCAGCCCCGAGCGCCCCAAGGCTGACAGCCTGGGATGCCCAAGCTTCACGAGCATGGCCACGTACGACAGCTTCCTAGAGAAGACCCCCTCTGACAAGGCAGACACTAGCTCACACTTCTCTGTGGATACTGAAGGATACTATACCTCCATGCACTTTGACTGTGGTCTCAAGGGTAACAAGAGCTATATTTGCAACTATGCAGCCGCAGGCTCTGAGAGCGGCCAGACGGCGAGCGTGACCTCCAGCCTGGCCGACTGCGCCTGGCAGGAATGCATGAACCACAGGAGGCAGGGACGGCAGAGCATCTCTCTGAAGAAACCAAAGGCAAAGCCAGCCCCACCAAAACGCAGCTCGTCTTTGAGAAAATCTGAGGGCAGCGTGGATCTTCCCGAGAAGAAAGAACCAAAGATTAGCGGCGGGCAGCACGTGTCGCACACCGCCAGGGAAATGAAGCTGCCGCTTGAGTTTTCCAACACGCCTTCCAGAGCGGAGGGCTCTAGCCTGCCACCCAAATCTGAGCTGCCCTGGGCAAGCCAGAGCGACGGCGGCCTGAAGGATGCTCAGTTCGACACGGCCGACATGCCGTCCTTTAAAGACGAAGGTGCTGAACAACCTCACTATGCAGACCTCTGGCTCCTGAACGACTTGAAATCTAGTGATCCTTACAGGTCTTTATCTAATTCAAGCACTGCTACGGGTACCACGGTCATAGAGTGCATCAAGTCGCCAGAGAGCTCCGAGTCCCAGACGTCGCAGTCCGGGTCACGGGCCACCACCCCATCCCTCCCTTCTGTCGACAGCGAGTTTAAGCTGGCCTCGCCGGAGAAGCTGGCAGGGCTGGCCTCACCCTCCAGTGGGTACTCAAGCCAGTCGGAGACACCAACCTCATCCTTCCCGACCACCTTCTTCTCCGGACCCTTGTCTCCAGGGGGCAGCAAGAGAAAGCCGAAAGTACCCGAGAGGAAGTCGTCGCTGCAACAGCCGCTCTCTAAAGACGGCACCGTGTCTGCGAGCAAAGACCTCGAACTCCCGATTATACCTCCGACCCATCTTGACCTAAGTGCTCTTCACAGCGTCCTGAACAAACCGTTCGCTCACCGGCACCAGCTGCACGCCTTCAACTCCAGCAAGCAGAACACGGTGGGAGAAGCCCTCAGCCCCAGCCCGCCCTCTGCCCTCGCCATCACGCCCTCTGTCCTCAAGTCCGTGCACCTCAGGGCTGTCAACAGGCCCGAAGAAGCAAAGCAGAAGGGCAGCACTCCCGACCTGCTCTGCGTCCGAGAGACCGCACTGGTGGCAAATGATGTTTCACCAGGCAAAATGAGGCCGCTCTTAACCAAGAAGCCGGTATCGCGGCAGTACTCCACCGAGGAGGCCATCATGTCATACATCGATGCTTCCCCAGCAGAAATGGGCCCTGGAAAACCACCCTTAGAAAAGAGCTCCTCTTTCAGCGGGCAGAGTAATTGCGAGCAAGACGCTCTAACTTCAGCAAGCGTGGCTCTGGTTGAAACCAAACCCACGAAGGACCAAGTGCCCCTGACCGCCGAGCGCTTGCCAGACAGCACTCTAAATCAGTCTTGTGCCATTCCTACAGAAGGGTTTCAGAAAGGCTCGGCCATCCCCACAGGTGATTACGAAGCGGAGAAAGCAAACCGGGGAGCAGAAGTAGACGGCCGCCCTGAGTACGTGCAGCCTCAGCTGGAGCTCTCCGGTGGCGGTGGGCAGCAGCTGGAGCCTGGCCCTGCGGCTGAAAGCCCTGCTCGGGCCCATGGAGCAGATGTCAGCGATCAGCTTAAGCACCAACTCGATTTAAGCCACCATGTGCCTGGGAATATCGGCTTTGAATCAGAGACGGCAGTGGTAAACTTGCTCGGTGAAGCAAGTGGCAAGCAGGAGAATGACATCGCATCAGGTATTCCTACCAAAAGTGCCTCCGATGCCGGCAGGGTGGACGAGACAGCGGGTGGCACAGAAGAGCCATCACTGAAAGGTCAGTCAAGTCCTCTGTCTGCGCTGGGTAGAGTGTGACTGGCAGTGGGGTGACAAAACTGGGTGCTCTGAGGGATGGAGGTGTTACTTGGTACGCATCCATAGGCCCTGGTGAGCCCTCCTGGTCCACCAGCAGACCAGCCACCCAGAGATGCTGTGTGCTCTCTCAGAGGGGTGTATTTCTCTGATAAATGCTTCTTCCCTTGTGCCACGTGCCAGCCGAAATCAGGAGAGGGAGGAGCACTGCCCCACTGTGCAGGAGGGCCGCACTGTCACCGCTGCAGAGCTGGTGCCAGCGCCTGTACCACAAGCAGGAGCTCCTGCTCTTGGGCCCTAGCAATGCCCATTGCATGGCTCTGACCTGCAGTGTGCATGGTAGTTAGAGGATAAAGTCTGTGTCACCAGCATTGGCTGTTGGCTCACACACCAAGCTCATGCCTTGCCTTAGCAGCACTGCTTCAAAACACGGTGGGGGTCTGACTCTAACCATGGCTTCTGTCCTTATCTTAGAGTCTTCTCCAAGTGACGACTCCATCATGTCCCCGCTGAGTGAAGACTCTCAGGCTGAAGCTGAGGACGTTTTCGTGTCTCCCAACAAACCTCGCACTACTGAGGACCTGTTTGCAGTCATTCACAGGTGATCTAACCTTCTTGTGGTTAGGCCTTGTCCCGCCCACAGGCAGACATAGCTGGTGCAGTGCTATGGGTAAGGCGTGCATGAGTGTCCCAGCCAGCAATGGTACTGGAAGTCCTGAAGTCCCGCTGGTGCCTGGCCTTGCAACTACAGGAATGAACTAACACCATCCAGAGGTGGCTTTGGGAGGGGACAGGCTCGGGTGCAAACGGGGAGTGCAGGTCTGCCCACATCTGTGCCTGTGCATATGCTTCTCAGCTGATCTGGTCTTTACCTAAATTGGCTGAGGCACTGAGGTTACTGTTTTTCAGTAAGCTACATCTGCTATTTTTGAAGGTCCCCCGTGACTTCAGTCAGGTTTATTTGCCAGAATTCCAGGAAAACCTCTGGTTGGTCTGACAACTGCATAATGGTTGATGATTCTATAGAAAGTTCTTTATCTCGATTTCCTCTGTCCTGAGACTACCTTCTTTAGTTTATTGCATTAGTTTTCTAAAATACAGCTTCTAAAAAGTGCTTTTTTATGGTCTCACATTGTGACCTGACGCTATAGGGACAGGCACACTCTTTTAAGGATTCTTTGCAGAATGAGGACTTGTCACAGGGTTGTGGTTATAATCAGAGCTTTATTTTCACATAAACTTTTGAGCAATTGCCACAGCTTATTGTTATCTACAGTTTCTAGCAGCAAGCATAGCTTACAGTTACATAGAATTCTAGTAAATAAAGTAGATTTCTTATTATCTAGAATTTCTGATACTTAGACTTTTTAATCACATGGACCCTCTGCAGATCAGGTCAATTCTTCATAATCAGCAGATGATACAATAGTCGCAATCTAGACTCAGACTTCACCTAAAAGAATATGAGTCACTCCGTCCTTAGAGCAAGCAGATGATGGTGAAGACATCCCTGGCCAGCTGGGGACCGTGGGTTTTGCTGTCCAGCAGCAGCTCTGGTCTAAGACTTGCTGCTGCTTGACCTTATAAGCAATACTTCACATGCTGCTACACTCCCCTGTTCCATAGCAATTCACCACATCCTGGCAACCCAGTGCCTGGGCTTTGATAATGCTGGTGGGCAAATATTCTTATCATAGTGGATAAGTAGGAGCGAGAAAGAGGGGGAGGGTGATACCTGACTAGCCTGCTTACATATTAATGGGTGTTTGCCTTATATATATGCTTTACAAATAGCATCAGGCTGTTCTCCCTAAGAAACACATCTCCAAAGAAAAGTTCCCACAGTGGTTTCTGGGTGTTCCCCCCAGCTCCTTCTTAATGAGTGAGCTGTCATGCTGAAGTGATGAGAAGGCATCTCTTCAAATTTAGTGTGTTTTGTATTCAGCTGAAATTTGCGATCACTGCTGAAATTACAGATTTCTGATATTAAATGGGTTTCAATGAGTATTTGGCTAAGCTGGGACTCTGTAAGCATCATGGTATTTATAAACAGCTGTTTGTGCATGAATTGTTTTGGAAGAGCTGGGTAAGACTGAGAGGGATTAAGGGAGCTCCAGCTAGTTTAAAAGCATGGTGAATCCATGAAACTCCAGGCTAGTGTGAAGCGTTCTTCTACAAAGATAGCATATGAAAGAACGTTCCTCTGTATTTTTACAGATCGAAAAGGAAAGTTCTTGGGAGAAAGGACTCCGGAGACCTGTCTGTCAGGAACAGATTGAGAGCTTCTTCTGGGACAAGCAGCCAGCCGCCCGCCAGCAGCACACTGCCCGCCAGCAGCGCACCGCCCGCCAGCAGCACGGGTGCTCCCATAAGCAGCCAGAGGTCCCCTGGGCTTATATACAGGAATGCCAAGAAGTCCAACACATCTAACGAGGAGTTTAAACTACTGCTTCTTAAAAAGGGCAGTCGGTCTGATTCTAGCTACAGGATGTCCGCCACGGAAATCCTGAAGAGTCCAATTCTGCCCAAGTCTCCCGGAGAGCTGACGGCAGATGCTCCCCAGAGTTTGGATGAGTCTCCCCAGGCGGCGAGTCCTGATGCGCTGTCCCCGCTCTCCCCCTGCTCCCCGAGGGTCAACGCGGAAGGATTCTCCTCCAAGAGCTTTCCCATGTCAGCATCTTCGCGAGTGGGGCGCTCCCGGGCGCCGCCGGCAGCCAGCAGCAGCCGGTACAGCGTGCGCTGCAGGCTGTACAACACGCCGATGCAGGCCATCTCGGAGGGAGAGACCGAGAACTCGGACGGCAGCCCCCACGATGACCGGTCTTCTCAGAGCTCAACATAGGCTGCCAGGGACTGCGTGGGTTGCGTAAGGATGTGAATATAAGAGGCCAACGCTGTAGCAGTCAAAGAAATAATAATAATAATAATTGCAGGGCAATATCGATGCTTAAATGTGTTTGTGTTCATCAGATGCTGGGGAAACAGGACTACAGCTGTAGCTATTTATTACTCTACATTTTCTAAAAGTAGAAAGATATGCTACGTCTATTCTGTTTTCTTTTAGCTTCCTTTCATTTATCCCACTCTCATTTCTGTTGTCACTGTAGATTTCAAGGCTATACACTTTTCGTAGAGTTCAAAGAGACTTTTGTGTTTTTTTTTTTTATTATTATTTTTTTCCCAGAAGTTGCCCATCTAGAAACAAATCCCTCACTGTAGTGCTTCCCTAGGGAGAAAAATAAAAAAGCAAATGCTCTTGAGGATTGGTATTTTTCTACACTAAAATGAGCTGAAACAAAATTTAGAAGAAATTAACAAAACATATGTAAATACCATATTTTTGATAGAAATTTGTAAATAGAATTATCAAAAAGTGGACACGTGGCAAACAATTTACTGCATAACAACTTTGTTTATAGAAGACAAAAGAAGTCAAATGTAATAACTGTATTCTGTGAATACCATTTTCATATCAAGCATAAATTCACATGGCCACCAACTACCACTTTCGGTGCCATATAAGCCTCAAAGATGACATTTAACAGTCGAAAGGAATTCTCCACCTTAGCTAACAAAACGTAAAGGCTGACTGAGATCAGATTAAAGCAACCATTTGTCTTTCTAAAGTAGCTCCCAACAAGCTAACTGAAAAGTGCAGCTGTGAGTTTCACCGTGATAATCGGCTGGGAAGGCAGGCGTGCTTCTGACACAATTAAGTCATTTCTAATATGAAGCCCCAAACGGTCCCATCTGACGGTGTCCCCTGGGCCTTCATGCTAACAGGGATTTCCTGGGTGGGAATAGATGTGAGGAAATAGTACTTCCTTTCATATTTCTATTAGGTTATTGGGACACATAACACAGTCATAACCTGGTAACTATAATCTTTAAACATGATTAGTTTCTGGCTCTTAAGGGAAACAAATAAATTATAAGCATGCAACAAGCGCTTTCAATTTATCAGTAAATATCTGCGATGAGTTTTCAGTGAAGCTTTCTCTTTGTGCTGATGAGATTCATGCTACCTAAATATTTACAAAAATGACACTGTGAAAATGTAGCTGGGAAATAGGTATGTGTATGCATTATTTATATTCATTGCGAATCCGGGAAGGGGAAAGCTCTGGTTCATTGTGCCAGCCACATACAGTTTGGATTTCATCTGGGTTCACCAGAAACGTGCAACAGGGTGGGGGGCTGGGATGGGGTGGGAGAGGAGACAAGTCAAAGCAACTGCTTTGATACAAATGAAGGCAGGGAAATAAAAGCTGAATTACTTGAAGTTACTTGAATTTTCTTGTCTTAAAACTGAAAGGACGTGTACTTTTAAACTTAACCCACAAGTTACTTTATGCTTTTAACTTCTAAATGAAATAAAACCAGTCGTTGGCCTGATTCTCCTTTGGGCCATCATGGTTTCCAATGATGTAGCCTGTTCATGCTACTCAGAGAACAAGGCCCTCTTTGTCCAAAATCTGTGCAGTTGGTGTTGTTTGCTGTAGGATATGCTTTGGAGTAGAGAAATAGAGGAAAGGTTAGTGCAGAGAAAATATTACAAGAAGGAGTTTGGTGTGCAGTAGGACAGGTTGAGTAGGATGGCAGAAAGAGCGTACTTTGGTACTAAAGAAATCAACTCAAAGCTGGCTTTAAGCATAAGTAAATAATAGGGAAGTGGGATGTGTGAAATGGGTTTTTCCTCCTTTTTTTTTTTTTTGTGCTTTTATTCATGTAATGCATAAAGCTGAGAGTTTTAAAAGAGGGCAGATTGTGTTTTTAAGAGGAAGGTTCAACCTAAAGCAGTTATGATTTTAAAGAGTTTGAGCAAGTCAGAATGGTTTAACGAATCCTGAATGTTATTTTCCATAAGGTTTGTGTCTCATTTTTGTCTAGCGTTTACCGCAAGAAATATATAGTTCAGGGTATCCTACCGTCCTCCTGTGTAGTCTGGTTGTGTGCAGTATGCAAGATGGAATCACTATGCATGTGGTACGTGTGTTGGGAAGAGGGGTGGTAAATCAGCTAAAGGGCTTCAAAACAGGGAAGTCTAAAGTAGTTTTTAAAAAGGTAGGTGGGGCAAGGTTTGGAAATTAAAGGCTAGTCACATTAGTAGCTTAGTTAAGAAAATAAGTCTAAACACAAGTGAAATGAATGAATGGGAATGTTTTAATAGGAATTGTATAGCATATAACAAAACACTTTCTGGAGAACATGAGTAAAGGAAATTTAGATATTGGGCAGAAACTCTTTGGTTTGTCATCTTAAGTCATTTTCCCTAAAATTTTACCAGGAGCTTTTTTATAATGTTTGCCCTTAAAGGTGTTCTATGTGCTTTAAAGAATTATTCAAAACTGTAAAGAGAATACAGATTAATTGACTTTGGTGATACCACTTTTTATTACCAGTCAACAATTTCATAGGTGCCATATATAAATATATATATACACTAAAATGTTTTTTGACTTGAATTGTGAGGCAATACTTCACACACAAAATGACCAGAGAACAATCACGTTGAAATATAGTCTTATTTTGTTTAAAATCTATGAGGGGCTTTCTTCCTATTTTCTATTCAGCGGATCGAAACCCAAACAGAGCCACTGTAAATCCACTGTGAAGAAGAGAGTTCATAACAAATGTGGGAGGCAGAGGAGAACAAATGGAGGGAGACCCCTTCGGTGTTGCAGGTGTGCCTCCAAGGCACCGGAGGACAAGCTGTAGAGCAAGGGGAACATCAGACATCTTGAAACAGGGTACAGTATGTGCCTAATGGCCACCAGTGAACCATCGTTTCAACCTGTTGTTCTGTTGTTTGCACTGATGTTCTGGAAATGATTTTGAAAGTTACACAGCTGTGTGTTCTGAAAAGTAACATATTTTTCCCCTTTTTTTTCCTTTTTTTTTTTTTTTTTCGTGGCAGCATAGAGAAGATGGAATAGTTGTAGCAAATAAAGCATATATTTGCTTTTGCCAAAGGTCAGTGATTGAGTGCATTTGCTGCAATGGTGGCAGATATAGAGAAATACTGTAGGTTATGACTTAAAGAATTAAAAAAAATAAATAAATAAGAAGGTTACAGTGTAACTATTTTGGTACTAGCACCAGTTCATGCTGGCAGAAAAGACAATGGTTTATGGACTTGCATCCATTTTGTATTTTTGTAATATTTGTAAATATGAACTTTTTAAATTGTTGCAAAGATGGTTTCTTTTGTAAAATGTTTTCAAAGTTTACATTAAATCCAAGCCTTTGTATATTTTAGAGCTGTGCAACACTTTAAGTCTTGTATTTATTTTTAGTAAAAACGGTGACAGTTTCATTGTGAACCCCTCTCAAAAAAATGTGTCGGAAAAGTTTGATTACCTAGAAAGTGTGTATAGAAACTGCAAATAAACGTGACTGCAATTAAATCACACCTTCTCTTTACTTGTAATGAAATGTAAAGTCTGATCTACTGGACTATGAGTACAGTTTTTCCAAAAGTAAGTCTCAGTGCATCACGCCTTTCAAACCACTTGATCTTGTTTTCCCTTCAATTTAAGTTTTTGTACAAACCAAGTATGGGAAAAATCTGTATCCAATCAAAACTGTCACTGGGTTTAAGTGGAATTTAGCCCCTAAGTACAATTTTGCCAGAATATAAAGACTGCTGGATTTGCCCAAATTCTACAGGGGACAAAAGGTTAAGCAGGAAAGAAAGGAAGCAGGGATGAAGAATAACGGAAAGACTGCTACTTGATCTTTGGCTGGAAAACAAATTGCAACACATAAGACCCAAGGCATAAAGCATCCAGTGACTGAACTTTATCACATAAAGCAAGCAGTGACCAAAAGGCAGGTGATAAACTATGAACAGAAAATAAAGTAGCATTTGAAATTCTAAGTTTAAGTCATTTTGGTTAGTGGGAGATAGAGAAGTCTGGACACGGACACTAGGTGGGTTAAATGTACTAAAACTGCATACCTGCAGGAAAAGGGGAAGAGAAGAAGCTTTTCCTTCATCTGTCATTCTGTCAGTAGCTTTGCAACCCTGTACATAGGTACTTAAAAAGTGCACATGGACAAAAGCTGAACTATGGAAGTCTAGTGCCTTAAAGTGGAGAAACCAGCCTTGGGGAACACAGTTGAGCTATTTGAAATAGTGCCTTGCAAAGATACGAAAATTTTCCCTATGGGTGAGGTACCAAAGTGGTCTCCAAGTGGGAATCAGCTTCTATAACATTTGTTTCAACCAGATGGTCAAGCAGTTAATGGCTGTGTAGATCATTTGCTGATGTATATTATGCACCTCTCCCAATCCAGAAGTACAGATAAGCAAGAACTGCAGGACGAGCTTAGCCCACAGAGGCAGGCACAATCTGGTTTTTATCTGCTCGCTGTACACTTGTGTATTTTTTTCATGCTCAGTGGAGAGAAAATTAAACATTAGACCTCATAAAATATACCCATTGCTTTTTATATATACAAGCTGAAATCTTTGTAACTATTTACAACATATGTGAAGTCGGTGACTTTTTTTAAAGTCTCTGCAAAATCCAGGCTTCAGCGTTGTACCTTTGGGTACACGTACACAGCATACCACAGTCAAGCCTGTCCAGCGGTAATATAAACCAGATACTACATGGAGCATCACGGCATATACAAGCTCTTCCCAGGTTGTGCCTTTCTGCTTGGCAAAGCATCCCATCGTGCTGTGTAGGTGTCTGTGTGGAATGTACATAAACGTGCACAGGACGACTTAGGAGTGGGGGGTGCTTTCTGTTTGGAAGATAATAATGCATGTGAGTGTAAGAACTTCAGATGCTACAGTGAAAATTATGGTACCTTCTCCACAGCGTGGAATTCCAACACACATATATGCACACACCCCCAACAACAAATCTACCTATACACTTTACCCACGGTGTTTTCAGACACTTGGCGATCAGCTCAAACATGGTATCAGCGGGGTCCTCCTTGAGCTAGAAAACATGAGGCAAGTTCTAATTTTCATCTCTTGCTGGAGCAGGTTAAAAAAGAGAAGCATTCATCCACCATACAAATAAATCTTGCTTCAGAGAAGGGACTGAGGCAAGAACTCTGCAGGTACTGATGTTCCTGCTCTGGGGAGTATTTCTCGCTGTTATCTTCTGCTCTCCATAACAAATACACATCTGAGAAAGCGAGTACTTCCCCAAGGGTCTGGTCACTGGATCGCAGCCATCCATCTTCCAGATTTGCCTTTCCTTGGCACTTGGCTCTTCATTATGCCTAGAACAGCGCTGTGTTTTGGGGAGGCCACACAGGAGGAATGCTGCTAGCAGAGCCAGGCCACTCGCCCAGGCTGTGCAGCAGAGGGCTGCATTCCCACCATCCACATGGCTCTCTGCCCGCTGGGCTGTTCCAGCACGGGGCAGCAAAAGGCAGAACTGTTGTTTTAGTATCACAGTTTCAAATTCAGCCTGTGAGAGGGCCAGTCCCGTCAGTGAGGGACACTCCCATTACCAAATGTCTACGATGAGGCCTTTCGAAGAGGCTGTTGCGCAAAAGCAGGCTGACAGCCCCAGGGATACACCGCAGTGCATACCTGCACTGAGGGAATGTCACCTGGGTGGAGACACCCGAAAACACCACAGCACTTTCTCAACTCGGCAGCCACCCACAGGAGAAGGAAAGGTGGTTCCTCCAAAGGTTTTGGAGCCTTCGTTTGAATGTGAGGGCTTTTACGTGTTTAAATTAGGTTTTTAATATCAAAGCATTTCCTGGATCTTGATCTTTAATCACGAGTATGTCAGGCATCCCCTGTTTGTGGTGTTACATAAGTTTGATAAGTTTGATCTTCAACTCCTGTGCTGTTGGCACTGTCACCTTTGGGAGCTGGAACCTATTCTCCACCTTAAACCCCTTCACCACTTCAGCTCCACAACAAACTCCTCTCCGGGGGAAGAGGGCAGCTAAGTGCTGGCTGCAGCCTTAGCGCTGATTTCCATAAACCTATTTTTGGTTGTATTAATTGCATCTCCCGCCTTTTATTTCTTTACTTGGTGCCAGAAGCATGTATTTGCTGTTCCGATTCTGGGATTAAACTCAGGGTGACAGGTTGTTGACCCAGCTTGTCCCATTTGTGTTTTTAACTACTGGATTCTAGGTATTCTCCTGAAACTTTTATAGTACCCAACATTATTGGTCATAAGAACTCTTCAGTGGTTCTCCTAAGCCCCTCGTAAGACTTGAGGGGCCTGGAGAACAAGTCTTATGAGGAGTGGCTGAGGGAGGAGTTGGGATTGTTTAGCCTGGAGAAGAGGAGGCTCAGGGGTGACCTTATCGCACTCTACAGGTACCTGAAAGGAGGCTGTAGCGAGGTGGGGGTTGGTCTGTTCTCCCACGTGCCTGGTGACAGGACGAGGGGGAATGGGCTAAAGTTGTGCCAGGGGAGGTTTAGGTTGGATATTAGGAAGAACTTCTTTACCGAATGGGTTGTTAGGCACTGGAATAGGCTGCCCAGGGAAGTGGTGGAGTCACCATCCCTGGAGGTCTTTAAAAGACGTTTAGATGTAGAGCTCAGTGATATGGTTTTGTGGAGGACTTGTTAGTGTTAGGTCAGAGGTTGGACTTGGTGATCTTGGAGGTCTCTTCCAACCTAGACGATTCTGTGATTCTGTAAGTTCTTGAACGCAGGTTATCCAGCTCTGCTGACTGATGATGTCTGTCTTCAGTTACCTCAGTATGAATGGAAGAGGTTTCATGTAACGTCACCTGGGTATACTCCAAAAACAGAAAAGAGGGGAAGTGTATTCATGATGAACCTACATCCTCCAACACAGGCTCAAGGTCAGGATAACAAAACCGGCAAGCAGGTAAAGACAATCTTTCCCACTTGATTCACCTACATATACATTTAATCTTCCCCAGAGTTGGAAAATCAGAAAACCACTATGAATGTTAAAGCAATTTTATCCTATAAAATGGATAGGCATTCTCAATGAAGTTTTCTGTTCATTCAGAAGGTAAATTCAAAAGAAGTACAAAACAGCAATGGTAGTGACAGTGCTAGGAACAGATAGAGTAGTTTTTATTAATTTTCACTCTGGATAGATAGCTACCTATTTTTTATTATTTTTTAACAGAACTTTATCCAGATAGTACATTACTATTCTTACTATTGTCATTTCACATTGAAGTTGCAAATCATAAACTATTCCTGTGAGGAAGCAACTGCTTCCACAGCTCCCTTTTTATTCAGTCATCTTCAGCTGGAGTGAGGGGAGAGGCAGGAACTGCTCCTTCAGCCCCAAGAGAAGAATAACAAAGGCCAAGGAAATGCCATTTCTTGATCAACTCATAGGTCAGTTCAGACTGTTCATGTTAAGGCACTGCTCTCCATGCCTAGCAGCAACAGCAAGGTACTCATGAAGCAGGAAAACAGGCTTTCTTGGCAACAGCACATGAACAAATAAGAGATGCCTTGCCTGCTAATAATGGTTTTGCAATAGTTTTGATTTGGTGTTAGGTTGTTTCCATTTTATTTTATTACTCAAAATCATGCATAAAAAAAAAAAAAGGCAACAAGAAACCCCCACACAAGACATCAATCATCCAATGAGTTTCCTGTGGAAATTCACACTATGGTTTTCACCGAGACTGACAAAATTGCGCAAGTAACATCACTGAACCCCTGGCTTGGTCACTTGGGTAACCAGTCACAATGAATCTAGGTCAGGTGGCTCGGATCTATTACAAGCCTCCAAAGCTGGAAAAAAGAAATCATCAGATAAAAACAACTCTATGAGTAAATGACATTCAAAATCTGAAGGAATTCCGTTCCTGATGACTCAAGTTTATTTACGCATTTAAAAGGCTGGCACAGAACTGTAATGTTATCACCAGTATTTAGTGTTCACTCTTTAACAGTAATGCTGTCCTTTTAAAAAGTACCTCCTTCAGGTGTTCTTTAAAAGCTTACTCAACAGCAGATGGACGGCCTTTACATAATCTCGTCATTACGAGCAATGACAACAAGTGGTTTTATTACCATTTAGGAATGTTAGAGCTTCAAAACTGGATTATCTGGAGTCTTTTCTTGGGCTTCACGCTTTCACTGTTTTTTTTTTGTAGATAATTTAAGGGCTGATCCAAAGCATCGTGAATGAAATACAGACCACACCATCTAACTACTGATGCCAAACCATAATATCCCAATATTGCAATCTGTTTCTATGCATTTCACTTTGCAAAGCCAGCTGAACCATCAAGAAACCGTAAACATGTAAATTTAGGCTGTCATTTCTGGTACTTTTGTCAAATCAATGCACAAAACAAGTTCTGGGATCTATGAAGACCAATGTGTAATGAGTTAGTCCAGAGCTTCATTTGCCATCTGAAATATCCAGCAATATAAAATACCAACTTTTAGTGAAATGAAGACCTTTCAGAAGCAGATAAAGTAGATAAGCTTAGAGTCATTGGATCCAATTAAATCAAAATATAAGTACCAGAAAAGATGGCCAACAAATTAATTCCAGGAAAGTTTTTGTGAAAACTGATCCAAGAAAAACAAATGCCTTGTAGATCAGGTTTTCTTACTCCTTCCGAAAGTATGACTCCGCATTCAAATGTATTAACTATTAGCTGACTCCTTCCCTTATAACAATCTCCTGCTATCTCCACCTATTTCAGTTTTCTTTTCAAATCCATAATTTCTTCTACATGATTAGCAAGCCACTGAAACAATATTTGTATATGTCTACCACTGTGGAATGTCTACCACAATGGTAGACAGTGGAATGTCTACCACTCTTTATCTTCAAGACAAAGCTTTCTAAAATCACATGCTGTAACTCAGAAATGTTTGGCCTCCAGTGTATTGGATAATACTTTCTAATTAACCTCACTTCCTAAAGATTGGATTCATCTTACCCCTTCCTCAAATATCTTTCTTGTTAGCTCCTCCAAATAGCGTTGTCCCACAAGAGTACAGAAATCAGATATTTGTACAAACTTTTTCAGTCTGTTTCCTTTGAAAGCCAACATTTATTTATTCTTGTCCTGATACCTCCTTTCCATAGTCGGCAGTGTGTGTCTCAGTTTCCTATTCAGCCTCTGTGGCCTTCCAAGATATACCTCTTCCCAAATCATTCTTTTCAGCGACTCCTTCCTTACACACATATAAATAGATGCCCTATCATTAAAAACAACAACAAAAACAAACAAACAAAACACCAGGGAAAAAAAGAGGAAGATAAAAGCTTATCTTGAAAACAGCTGGATGCCCTATCACTTGAGCATTCTCCTGTCACCTCAAGCTTTCTGGTAAAATGAAGCTCTTGGCTTATTCAGTGCTCTTCCAGCCCTGTACTTTAATTGAAAAGCAGCAGTAAATCTGACATGTTTTGGTGAAGAATCGCTTGCATAAGAAACTGGATGTACCACATTGATGTGATTCAAGATGGGGCTTGTAGATGATGGTCTTCCACCTAGCTATCAATGTCAAAGAGAAAACAGGCTTTTAAATCCTACTAAAGATCAGGAAGGAATAAAGGAGGCATTGGCTAATCCTTCAGATTCTCTCAAAACGCTTATGAGGAAATAAGGTAAAGTCTCTAAATAGTCCTTTTATACGTACCTAATTCTTACACAAGCTTTCTCAGAGATAAGCAACTAACTGCATGCTATATCATCATTCTACCTTTCTCATCAATACGGGTAACAGCTTTTAAATCTGTTATAGTTCTTTGTGCCCGGAATCTTTCAGATGTATGCTCTAAGCTTTAAGAACAGAATGTATGCTAGAGGAAAATACATCATGCTGGATCCAAGAGCCCAGGAGAGGCAACGCTGATGTAGCTTCACACCCATGAGTTCAACGAGTAGCAAGGCTGAAGGCATATTCCCCTGACACGCACGCTGAGCACACACACACCACAAACATAGGCATACACGCAGCCAGCCACACAGCACACAGACAAAAACAGCCCTCACCCCAACAGACAGCACCCATGAGAAGCACTCATCCTGCTTTTCTATGCCTGAGTAGGTTGGAGGTCCACCAGTGTATCCATATATATAGATAGAAGCATGTGTACTGCGGGGATCCTTCCAGCAGCAGGGCACATGGCAGTCAGCCCCATGGATCCCAGTCTCCCTAGTTACTGTCACCCACACGTGTGTGTCCCCGAGGCCACAGCTCTATGGCAGCTGCTGTCACAGGCCTCCCACCCCGCAGTCCCCACGCAGACCTGGCTGGCACTCCCCAGCTCCCCAAAAGCCAGCTCCCTGCCATGGTGTCACCCTTGGAGACACCCCTGGCCCCCCGACCACTTTGCCTCCTGACAGGACAGTCCTGCCTGACCTTCGCTCGTTCGTGCTTGCTCTTGATGCAGCTCCACAGGCGCAGGGCCCCTAGCCCATGGTGTGACTCCAGCTGCAGCACCCACACCCCCACATAAACAAAAGTGAGTCCCCCCAGGGAAGAACAAGAAAGGAATATATGAAGAAACACTTGTTCCTCCCCTATTCACCTAAATCTCTCTTCCCTTGCTGTTGGTTCTTCCCATAATGCTAAATTGTCTTGTGCAATCCCTCATGTGTATCCCATAACCTGTCCCATACCCCTAGGCATCAACCCCCTCAGCCCAAAGCTCCTCTGGTGGTGACTCACGGGGATGGGTTTCACACCTCGCTGCTGGGGCTAGAGCTCTGCTGGGACAGCCCTGGAAGGGGCCTGAGAAGGGTGCTCCACCTACTCAGGTTCCCACCTACCCCTGTGCTCCTGTACTGTGCTGTGCTGGTCCAAGCACTCAGGTAGAAAGCCTGTGACCCCTGCAGTGAGGCCGCCCCTCGAGTGCTGTGTTCAGCTTTGGGCCCCTCACTACAAGGACATCGAGGCCCTGGAGCGTGTCCAGAGCAGGGCACAAAGCTGGTGAGGGGCCTGGAGCACAAGTCCTGTGAGGAGCGGCTGAGGGAACTGGGGGTGTTTGGTCTGAGGAGGCTCAGGGGAGACCTCATTGCTCTCTACAGCTACCTGATGGGAAGGTGTGGGGAGCTGGGGTTCAGCCTCTTCTCATAGGTAACTAGTGATAGGACTAGAGGGACTGGCCTCAAGTTGTGCCAGGGGAGGTTCAGGCTGGAAATGAGGAGACATTTCTTCTCAGAAAGGGCAGTCAGGCATTGGAACGGGTTGCCCAGGGAGGTGGTGGAGCCACTGTCCCTTGGGGTGCTCAAGGCAAGGCTGGACGTGGTGCTCAGGGACATGGTTCAGTGGGTGACATTGGCGGTAGCACGATGGTTGGACCAGGTAATCTTGGAGGTCTCTTCCAACCTTAATGATTCTATGATTCTATGAAAATCCACAGCTCCACTGTGCCCGCTAGTGATGGTATTTAGAGACACTATCCCCTTGTTTTAAGTTCAACTTCAAAGAATTCAAACAAACAAAAAAGAATGGGTGTCATACAGAGGGCAAAAAGTACGGAATCATTTATGTAAGACGGTGAGGCTGCAATTTGTACATTTTGTCCCTCCCACGGCACTCCCATCACAAGCCACCTCACTTTATAAAGTCACAAACTCTCTCGCAAGACGAGGACAAGCCATCCACCCCCCTTTGTGACTGGATTTCTCCAGCTTGCGAGGGTACAGCCGCTGCCATCCGGGGCAGGGGCCCCGCCACGGCCCACCCCCCCCACACCCCGAGGGCCTTCCCGGTGGCCGTGTCCCCCCTCCGGAGCTCGGGCAGCCCCAGCGGGTCGCCGAAGGAAGCCGACAAGAGGCAGGAGGCGGCGGCAGCGGCCCCGCCCGCCCTGCTCCCGTTTGCCGGGCACGTCGCGCAGCCGCACTGCCCGCCGGCAGCCTCCGCCGCTCAGCCTCGCGCAAGCCGCTTCCGTTTCCAACGCCGCATTCCGGCCACACCTGCCCGCGCCCGAGCCCCGGCTCGCTCCGCCGCCCCAGCGAGGCTCCCCCCCCGCCGCCATGTCGGGTAGGTGCGGGGACGGGCGAGGGGGCGGCCGCCGCGAGGGAGCGAAGGGGGACGGGGACGGGGAGCGAGCCGGCGGCGCGCGGGGAACGCTCCCTCAACGTTCGCAACGGCCCCAACGCTCTCTGCCGGGCCGCCCGGGCCACGCCCACCGCGCCCGCTGCTATTGGCCGGCGGCGGCGCGGTGGGGCGCGGCTATTGGCTCTCGCTGCTGCCCGTCGCCCGCGCGGCGTTGGTGGGGTTGGGGGGGGTGGCGGTGAGGGGGCTCGGACGCCGCTCAGGTGGCGGCGGGGCGCCGGGAGCGGAGGTCACGCACTGCCTCGGCCCTCGGGGGTCCGCAAGGCGCTGCCGCTGTGTAAAAGCAAAAATTAGTGTGGCACTGCTGGAGTGCCTTCCCCCCCCCCCCCGTGATCCTGCCGTTTGGAGGCAGAGTGTGTCATAGAAGTGTATTGAGGGCCCCCTTGGGTTAGCGTTAAAGCAGGTGTCTGCCCGCTGTGTGCTTCCCCGAGCCCTCCCAGGGAATAAAGCTTGTGCAGCCTCGTGTTTAAGCACCTGCAGCTTGCTCAGAGCATACCCACTCGGGAGGCTCCAGCTGCCCGCTTTCCACGCATGACTAGGTGGCTCAGGGGGCTCGTCTGGCTCTGTTTGGTTAACTTAGGCTTTGGTCAATGCAATCTGCAATTACACAAGCGTAGGGGCATAGCAAGCCTGGTGTACTGACTAGGCAAATACACAACGTCATGTGGTGGGCGTCCGTTCCGTCTGCGTTGTCCTCAGTTTTTTCAGTCTCCTGACTGGTTTTTACTCTAACTCAGCAGTCATAAAGATAAAAACTACTTAAAATACCTCGGCGGTAGAAAGAAATGCCATTAATGATATTCCTCAGCTAAACATACAGTATAAGATCAAGTCTTATTCGACGTCAGAGGCCTCTTTGTGAGGCCTGTTTTACCCTGAGTTTTGCTTACTAGCATCTTGGTAATCTGACTGTGAAACTTAAAGCCATGGGAAACCTGGCTTCATTATTCATTTCACCATAACAATTGGTGTGCGTGTGCTCAATATACAATTCCGTTGTCTTAATTCGCTGCAAATTTCAGTTGCACAAATTCTGGCTCCAGCATTTTAGGGAGCATATTAGGGATAGGGAAATGGTTTAGTGGGGACTGTTAGTGTTAGGTCAGAGGTTGGACTCGATGATCTTGAGGTCTCTTCCAACCTAGAAATTCTGTGATTCTGTGATTTTAAGTTAACTGTTGTTTCAGTGTTCAGAGACTTGATGAGTACCTAATATCTTTGGAAGTCTTCTGTTGTTTCTGATCAGCTGCGACCGGACAGGAACTATCCAGACTAAGGACAGAATTATCAGAAGTTTGTTGAATTCAAGGATGCAACCTAAGGTGGATGGTACCCAGTTTTCCTGAGTGCAGTAAAAAGCATCTTTATAAAACTTACTTTGCCTTATGCAAGTTTCCCGGTGCTGTCAGTTGTAGCTGGGAGAATTGGGACCAAGTTTGCAGAATATAGAGATGCTTTTAACTAATTGCGTAGGAAATTAAGAATAAACACTGGCATCCTGTGAAAAGTATGATTTAGTTCTGGTGACGTTGCCAGTAGGAGCTTTGCTATAGAGGCTGGGATGTGATTCATTACTGCCCATTACTTACAGCCTCCTCGGCCCTTGGGTCACCTACCTCTCTGTACAGTTTAATAACTCATGATTACCTACACTCCTGTTTCTGCAATAAATGAGAGCATTCAGCAAGTAAAGCCTGACTCAGTACAAGCCCCTCCTTATCCCACAGGCATATGTGGTGTATTTAATTAGTAACGTGCTTGGGGAAGGAAAAGTAGTCTGTCAGCTTGTCTTCTGACTTCATCTGATGTATCAGTTCTGGTTGCACTTCTGAGCTCACAGTTTTGAGTATAATAGTATGCAGAAATGTGATTAGAGCTGTTATGTCTGCAGTGAGACAGTGTCAATATGCAGATGCTTGCTTGAAGCCAGGATAACATGATGCTACCGTGAAGACATTATGACATTGTTGTCCCTGTCCTGTCCCTTGTGTTAGCTCACTCTTTTTTGTATTGGCGTTAGCGTTGTGCAACAAGGAGGCCAGGATCTAGATAGATGCGGTCCTAGGTAATGCTAGCAGGCATTACTTCTGTGGCTTAGCTTAAATTCAGATGAGTTTCTTGGTATGTATCTTTCTTCTCATTGAGTTAGAGTTGCTTTGCTTTTACTTTGGGATGTAGTTTGTAGTGCTACAGAGTTTTGTTTCTTTTGGGATCCTAGCAAGTGTTGTCTTCTGGACACAGAGAAGCGTGCAGGGAAGGGATCACGTCCAGTTTTGGTTGAGTGATCCCTGGCGGGCAGGAGAAACCCAGGAGGAGTCTAATAGTATGTTCAAAATGCATTAGAGAATTTGGATATCTTACTGAATACATATTAAGGTGGCGATAATTGGTCATCTGCATGCTTTGACTTCTCATTTTTTTTATGACTTGGTAGGTTCATTTTTTAGGATAGCAGAAGGTATATCCCTAATTTAAGCTAACTAGTTCTCCTCAGTAAAGGATTAATTTCAGAAGCATTCAGGGATTATAGTTTTTGAAGTAAGAAATAGTACCATATGACTTTGACAACCTGACCTTTTGTTTATCTTTCAGTTTCTTTTGAGAAATGGCTGGGCTGTGTTTCCCTTTGGGATGCCCCCCCCACCCCCAGTGTTCACAAAGTATATTCATTCAGGAAAACTGGAAAATTTATCTCACTTGTTTGAAGAAGCGAAATGGAGAGCTGTGAATGGAGCCTTATACTAAGAAAAAATAGGCCATGGAAGCTTGTCAGTTTTGCGTGTGGGGTCAGCCTTTCAGTAGTAACTTCCAGAATAGTGTCTCTGCAGCAGTCTTACTTGAAAGCCTTCAAAATATTTTTTTCTTTTTTTTAAATCTTGGTGTTTATATCAACATCTTTCTATTTCTAAGTTCCATTTAAAAAATATATTGCAGTTTGGTTCTTTTTGTCTTTCATTCTTACTTGTTTCATATTTTTCTGCGTTCATCTCTTTACCCCAAAGCCTATGCTACCGTGCTGTGATGTGGGGATAGGTAAAGGAGCGGTAGTTCAATATTCTGGCACCCAGCTGACTGCTTATATGTCGATCAAATGACACAGATTCCAAAGAAAAACAGATTTTCAAGTCATAATGATTTATAAATATACTTCTCTTCGGCTACTGGAAATAAAATCTTTCAGAAGCTTGATTTTTTACTTTGCTGTGTAAAAGCAGTAACCTAAAGTGGTTTTGTAACTTCTGATGCAGAGTTACATGCACAGTTGGACATTCTTGCATATAAATCATTGTGAAAGCTGGGCTCAAGTTCAGCGTCTTTTATTTTCTACAAA
Organism: Nettapus auritus; assembly: GCA_011076525.1. Taxonomy (NCBI): domain Eukaryota; kingdom Metazoa; phylum Chordata; class Aves; order Anseriformes; family Anatidae; genus Nettapus; species Nettapus auritus. The sequence goes on along the minus strand of CM021765.1, from coordinate 125,476,432 downwards.
GACCTGCTTACCTGATGGTTTTGTGCAGAAGCAAGAAGAGCTCCCGTTAAAACAACGTTGGAAAAATCCTGAATAGTGAGCGTAAGCCATTTTTCGGTTAAAAGGAGCACCTCCAGTCTCAGATTTCGTCATTTCATAGCCCTGCTCTCCAGCTGCCTTCCCGCACAGCACGATTCTCGTCAGCATCTACCTTCTGCCGCAGCGTATCCTAGTGCCTGGCTGAAAATAACAACTCGTGTAACTCGGAGCGCTCATTGAGTCTGAGCAGGAAATTAGCTGGCTGATGTTTTCTAAATTTAGAATGATTGTCACTTCAGTTTTCAAACAAATTCAGAAGCCTCTTAAACATGTAACTTGTTGCAATCATTGGAAAAACAGCCTGTTTAGTAAGTCTTATTATAGCATGAAATTCACAGGAAAACCCTTATTTGAAATATATAAACCTAAATATTTTCTCGATCACACTTATTTTTAATTTCTAAGTTGCTTTAAAGACTCACTGGAAACTTCTAAATACCTGTGTCATGATATTTTGTGCCAGGGGAGTTAATTAGTGCAGGGTTATTAACTCCCATTGCTCCAAGAAATGCAGTTGCATCTTTATTAAAGTCACAAGAAAAAAAAGTGTCTTAATGGGTTCTCTTTACTGTCCCTTTTCTAGGAGCACAAGTTAATTACAGAGTCCGGCAGTTTGTGGTTTCTACTTGAGAGAGACAGATACATATTTGATATTGTTCGGTGCTATATCTATACCATTACCCAGTATTGCTAGCACTTCCTAGAAGCATCGGAAATACTCAGAATTGCTTACAGGAATGAGTTTCACTTTCTTCAAGTTTACGAGTAAATAGCTGGAGTTCTTCTGTAACAAATCTTCAAAGGTATAAAGATTGTAGTTAGATGAATGGAATTGTCTCCACATGGGGCTACAGCAGTGACATTAAAAATTTGATCTCCCTTGCCTGCATAAGTTATGAAGCTAAGTCATAAGCTATGACCAGAAGATGACATCTACTTCCCCTGCACCCTTTTTTAGTAGCTAGTATTGACTGACAAGTATTTTAGGCAGCGTAAGTAAAATATTTCTGAGCACAGACACTCACTTTGTGGTGAATGTAGGCAATTTTCAGCAAAGACATTTAAATTTGCCACTGACCTCAGCGGCAAAGTAACTAGAATGCTTTAGGAAAAGGAAGAAGTGGCATGAAGCAGGTGGGTCTGTGTTTCTTGGAGCAACTTTCTTTACTGTTACAGAGCTCAGATGACCAGCCATGTTGGTAAATATTAATGGCAATGGGTCATGTGTTCCAGTTTCAGTATTTCCTGACTGTCCAGGTAAGAGTGCCATTCTGAAGAGGACATGATTTCCTTTGAGTGATGAGCAGTAGGTAATGAAATTAAAAGTCCTGGGTATGAAGAGGATGCTGGCCACTTGGGGATTAAAAGTTTTGGGAGACTGGTGCTTTTTGTGTCATTGTTTCTACATCATTGTAGAAATGTAATATTTTTTTTTTTTTTTTTTTTTGCAAGTGGGGTGTCTTCCCTTTCTGTGTCTTCCTGTTTGGTTTATGTTCATCCTCTAGCTCTAAACTTCTGTAGCTACAGTTTTGGAAACTTTCTGGCTGGAATTCACTGTGCTGTGGAGATTCTGATTTTGAAACTTGTTGAATGAAGTGTGGTAGAGGGCATGGAAGACTGAGCTTTGATTTTTACTGTCAACCACTTGTAGCAACACTCCTGACATCTGATCCTACTCTCCATCCTCTAGTCCAGATGGACCTGCTTTGTCTTTGCCATGTGCTGGTTCCTCAGCATTTTCCTTATTCTATACAACGATATAAAACTGGCCAGGAACCATTCTCTGACTTGGAGCCAAAGCAGCGTATCCCAGCTCATGTCTGCTCAACTAAGCTCCTTCTTGCAGGGCTGCTGGATTTTCAGCCTCATTTATTACTATAAACGTAGCTGTTGGCTGTATGGTGATTGATGGGCATCTCTGAATATACCCGTAACTGGGTGAAGTAGTGTTTCCTAATCTGATGACAGCCAAATCCAAACCCTTCTGTGTTGTTTCTTTGGGATTAGACAGGAGTACTGGCCAGAGTGAAGACTCTCACCTGTAGATCCAGTTTATTTCTCACCTGTTAGGCTCTTGAGAAATTGGAACAGAGAGAAGGGAGCAGGACTGGGAGTGAACTCTCTGTATAAGAGTGAAGAAGCAGACCACTTAAACACATACAGCCCTGATTCATCCCTGGAGCTCATCCCATTTTGTACACTGAATGGGGCAGAGATCCTGTGGAAAAGATGACATACATGTCACTGTGTGTGTGCTGGCTGAATTAAGTTGTATTTTCTAATTCAGCTCAGTGCCTCACAATATGATTCCTTCCATTAATTTCTTTCATCAAGGATAAATTCCTCTCCCTTCCTTGACCTCCTCCAAATACTGTATCAAAAAAAAAAAAAAAAAATCTAGCCGTAGTAGCTCTAATAGTTGTCCTGAAACCAGGACACTTTTTTTCTTGACCTGATACAGTTAACTGGGGAAAAAAACGGTACTGGAGATTTCCCATTTGGTGTTTCTGCACAGTATCTCACTGAGAGCCAAGGCTTGGGTTGATCTGAATACCAAATACGCAGTTAGGATTTGTAGGCTGGTTTGTTTGAGCGTATTAAGTATTACTTGTTTACGGAAGTAAGATTTCAAAACCAAATCAGTGTGTGTTGTTGGGTGCTTGAATGGAAATGGTGGAGTTTTCAGGAGTGCTTGTTACTGACCTGGAACTATTCCTGTTGGAGCTGGGCGCTGCAGGCGGAGTCAGGTGCTGAATACTTTTAGGAGTCCTGCCAACTAAGCAATAGCAAGCCATTTCCCTTCTAGCGTGTGTTAAAACCTCAGTACACGTGTTTAAGTGACCTCATATTTAAATGTTAAAGTGAAACTGTTCTAAAATTCGCCTGTGATAGAACTGAGATAATGCTAAGCATGATAAGAGAATTACGGTTTTCATCTGATATGCGGAGTAGTGTGTAGTCTTAACCTGCTTCTCTTTCTGCTTACACTCATAGATTACGACTCCGTGAACGTTGAGGATGATGTTGAAGCAGTGATAATTGACAATTCTGAAACAGAAGATGGAGAAAATGGGCTGTCCACACAAAGCTGCGTGCCAATGGAACAAAGCTCTGAAGTAAACAGTAACGTTCACCATGTGGCTCAACTCGTGTATGGTAATTGCACTTCGTTTTCTTTGGTGATCTCATAGTTAATGGCTAATTTAATGCTGTACGTTCAGTGCTTCTGTCTTTAATGCTTTCTGTGCTACCCATCTTTAAAGCAGACTTTATTCAAAAGCTATAGGAAGAAAAAAAAAAAAGCTATATTGTTTGTGTAGGTTGTCTGCATAGCATGAGGGACGCTGAGGAGTTAGGCAGCTGGATCCTAGCACAGTCTGCAGGGGATGCACAGCCCATGGCCAAAGTTTCTGGAGTATCTGGAGTTTGAGGGAGTACATTGTGCTAGAGCATTTATCCTGCTGCCCTGCACCGCTGCTTCCAACACGCTGTCTTGCCTGTGTTGGTGTTTGTCCCACAGAGTGCTGCCGTATCCCAGGCTCTTGGCTCTGGAGGTGCTTAGTTCTAGGAGATGGATGCTAGCTTGGCCTGCATGGCAGGGACAGAGAGGTGGGGTGATTTGGGCAAGGAAGCATACTTTGGAGCTGAGTGGGAGACTAGGTAGGTCTTAATCTTCACTTGAGAGAATAAATATTAAGCAATAATATATATTTTTTTATTATTCAGTTGCTGTCTGTGTTTACAAAATGGTGCTAGCTACAGTCATCCAGTCATCCAGCTACCACAGGTCTTGTCTGTGCAGTATATGCCAGCTTTGTTACATTTGTCTGGGCCCTTCACGCAAAGAGGTTTTTTTAAGTTTATGATACTGAACATATTACCACTTTTTCTACGGTAGCACTTCCACCTCTAGTCTGTAAAACCCAAGCTCTTGCCTTTGCTTTTCGGTATTTCTCTTTCCTTGCCCCTGGCCCATCTGGATTGTTTTTCTCTCTCTTCACATCTGAGATGTTGCTTCTTCCTTCCAGTCAGGCTGTGAAATTAGTTCCGTTTTGCAAAAATAGTAAGAAGTAGCCTTGTAACTTTTCTCATGCAGCACCTTATACCTGGGAAGAGCTTACTGTAAGTATCCACAGAACAAACACCCTACCATGCTTTTTTCAGTTTGCCCTAAGCTCCAAAACACTACTTCACAGCAGATATAAAGGTGGAGGCTTCTTATGCCAACTGAACTTTTTTTCCTCTGTATTTCTTCAAAACCTACCGAGGTCTTGCATAGCTTCTCCAGCTTTTCTCATCTTTCAATATCCTCTCTTTTACAAGTGCTATCCGTATAGTGCTAGGTTCTGTCTGTATCTAAAATATACAGAAATCAAGGGGAAATAGTTTCCTCTTAAAAGTGTTGCCATTGTTTTTTCCTGAAAGTTTGAGGTAGAAACCTGTAAATGATAGACATGGGGATTTTTGCAATAGGAAATGTGAAAATTATTTAATATCCTTCAAAAGGTAGGTCTGGCAGTTGTGGGGGATTGAAGGGAATTAAGAGGGAAGAGTGGCAAACTGGTTGGTGGGCTGGTTATTTTGTTTTGTTTTCAGTGGCCGTTAAATTGTACTGTGGTGGTAAAATCATTAATTCTTAAGATTTGAGAGGTCTGGTTATTCCTAGTTAATCCTAGCTAAAAGAACATTCCTTTCAATGGAAAGCGAGCTGGCTGCAGTTGGTTCCCACCCCCACTTCTGTGCGAAGTCCTGCCACTAGGCAGGCTCCACCAAGAGCCACCTCTCCTGGTGACAATTGCTAGCAATTGATAACATGGTTATTGGGCTGCTGGAGTCCATCCCTCCCAGGCGTGGGTGCTGGGCGTGTTAGCACATAAGTGATTGTCTGGAGTCCCCCACCTTGGCGAGGCATGGACATCCTCTTGGGGATGGACAGCTGGCTTCCTTAACACTGCAGTGACTCTTTTCCTCACCTCTTTTGGTGGGTCTTTGTAATTTCTTGGTAGAGAACAGGGCAGCAGAAGAGAGGGGAATGCTGTCCAAATGTCCTCTCACAGCAAGCATTCATAGAACTTGCTTCTCTCCGACCTAGCTTAGTTTATACTTGTGTTACTACGTGTTTTGAGCCTCAAAATTCTCTATTGGAGCTTCAATATACTCTATTACCATAGAGTAAACTGTATTTTAGGCTGTGCCAAACTGCCAGGGTTATATGTGCGTTTATGGAGTTGCAATGGTCTGTTCTCCAGCTCCACCAATGAATTTGGAATAAAATATTAAAGTGAATTTATCAATTTCAGATCTAAATAAACTGGAATACTAAGAGTTTAATAACATGCTAGTAAACGAATTTGAAATAACCAAGCAGTTTGAAAGTGGTGGTTGTTCTTTTTTTTCTAAAAAGTGGCTGTACATGTTTTTATAGCCAAATGTTTACATCAATGGGAGAAACCCACTGATGTGCGTTGCTTTCTCTTCACTTTTCAGGAAGCGAAGACTTATCAGTCGTGACTGAACGAGTGCCGTCACAAATGAGCCATTCTGCAAGCATGCGGAGAGGAAACGGTCACGCGCCTGAAAAAATAGATTTTGTGTTTTTGCATAATAAAAGAAAACGGCTTGCCCCTGCTCTAATGGGACAGAATGTGGTACGTGTAGCCAAACAGTAGCCCCTTGTTTTGAGGACTTTTTCAATGTCATTGGAAACGCCATTTTTCTTTCACTTTTCTATGCTCATTTGATGACATTTTGATGATGTGTGGGTAGGGTATATCCATAGTGTGTCTGGAAGCTTCTAGCAAGGGTAAAACCTTATGCTGGATATTGTACTCATGTGTAGTAACTAGTAGTCTACACAAGAGAGCAACTTATTTTCCATGTACGTGCTCTTATTTTGCAGTAAAATATTTGTGTTGTTTAGGATTAAGTAGAGTTGAAACTTAATGTTGTTGGATAAGGGATTGTACTCATGAGCTGATGACAGGTTCTGATCAAAGGCACGTTACATATATTTTTGTCTTGAGGCAGGTCTGAAATTTTGTTCATGGTACCATCCAGAGGATAACTCCTTAAATTTTAGGAGTTGGATTGTCTAATGATTAACAGTGCACCTTCTCTTATAATTCTACCTCTTGTAAAGAATATAATTCCCTCTTTCACAGCCCCAATCAAATATGCCTTAAAGTGGTTTTTTTGTTGTTGTTGTTGTTGTTGTTGTTGTTGTTTTTCAATTTCTTTTTGGTGGCTATTTTGTTGTTTGTTTGTGTTTTCGTGTTTTGTTTCTGTTTTGTAAAAACAAAGACTCAAAATCTATCCTGTATGGTGGGGAGGCACTACTCCTATCCACTCAAGTAAAAACATGAACATTGTCCAGGCGGTGGCAGTGTTGATCCCCGTCTAAAAGGACATTTCGTGCAACTCCTTTCAAGCAAGAAAATTACTTTTATTAGACGGTGAATAGACATTTTTACAGCATTTTTGTGCAGAGTTATAACCATTGAAATAAATCAATTAGAGGAAAAAAAAAAAAAAGATTTATTTAAATTAGTGTAAAAATGCGTGTGGAGTCTCATAATTACATAAGCCTGGTTATACAGGATATGAGTGTAGTTATATATCAGTATAGTTATAATAGTAGTTATACCTATGTAGCTCTCTGAGAAAGTTCTGTCCTTAGTATAACCAAATAACAATACATATCTTCAACAGAAATTTGCCAGAGGTTTATTTTAAACACGAATACAATACTGAAAAATCAAAGATGAGGTGGGTATTCATGTGATCTAACTGCAGGCACATAAATGAGATGCCTTTGTTAAATCTCACTTCCTTGGGCCCCTTCATAGCCAAGGAGGGAATATAGCAACAACTGAAAGTGTCTAAGCAAGATTCCTAACAGGTTCTCTCTGTTGTTTATATGCAGAATTCTTTGATTTTTCAGAACATTACAAGTTCTTTATGTTATTTCCCAGATGAGAACCAGGGAAGAAGAGTATGAAGACAGTGACAGTGTCATTTATGAGTATGAACCAGATTATGAATGTGTAAGTTCACTTTCTTTTGTTAATGACTTGGAAATACTGCTTTGGGGGTTATATATTTTGGCGTAGACTAAAATGATATTTGAAGTTGGGATTTGTTTCCTTAACATGATCTCCTAAGACTGTGTGTTTATTGTGAGCTTACACTTTTTTTCTATTTTTTCTTTTTTTTTTTTTTAATATATTATTTAAATGAAAAAGGGGAGTATTATATCCGAAGCTTCCTACATTGGAGATCAGCAGAAAACTCTTATGGAGGTCCTCAGTTATTGCCAGGTATTTTTTTTTCTCCTTCCCTCCCATGGCATTGAAGCAATTTTAGGTAAACTTCAGGAAGAGTTGAAATCTATATTTGATAAGCTAAGACTTCAGCCTTTCCAGTTGTTCACTGTCTGGCTTTCACTTAACTGCTGTGTTTTCAATGAAAAAATAATCTTTCTTTGTACTCTGAACTTCTCACACCATAGCTGGCATGAATACTTTTCAAATCTTAAGGTTTAATACAGAAGTGATTTATTGCGAGGAGCTTTACAGTAATTGGAAAGATCTGACTGTCATACATACCCAGCTTTTGAAAGTCCCCGAAGCTTGTCATAAATCTGCCAAAATGCTGCTAGTGTTGTTTTGGTGAGTTCTTTCCTTTTGACTTCTGAAGTCTGGCCTCCAGTTAGGCTGTGTGCCACTGTTCGCCACCCTCTGGTCCTGGCTGTTCAGCCAGTTCCAATCCACCTTGCTGCTCATCCAGCCCATACATCAACAGCTTGTTTATGAGACTCTTCTGGGTGACAGTGTCGAAGGCCTTGCTGAAGACCAGGTAGACAATATCTGCTGCTCTCCCCTCATCCATCAGGCTGCTCATTTCATCACAGAAGCTCATCAGGTTGGTCAAGCTTGACTTCCCCATGGTGAAATGATGCTGACTGCTTTTAATTATTTTCTTGTCCTTTGTGTGCCTGGAAATGGTTTCCAGCCTTTGCTGCTCCATCACCTTCCCAGGGACTGAGGTGTGGCTGAGTAGCCTGTAGTTACTGGAGTCCTTTTTCTTACCCTTCTTGAAGACAGGAGTGACATTTACTTTCATCCAGTCATTTGGCACTTCTCCAAATTGTCACGATTGATTTAAAATGATCAAGAGTGGTCTTGCAGTGACATCTGCCAGCTCCCTCAGCATGGATACATTCCATCAGGGCCTATGGGCTTATGAATGTCCAATTTGCTTAAGTGTTCCCTGACCTCATCCTCTTCCACCAAGGACACATCTTCCTTGCTCCAGTCTTTACCTTTGGTCTCTGGGATTCCTGAAGGCCTGTCTTGCTGGTAAAGACTGAGGCAAGGAAGGCATTCAGAGCTTCAGTCTTTTCCCTGTCGCATTTAACCAGGTCCGCTATCTCATTCAGCAATGGACCCACATTTTCCCTAGACTTCCCTTTGTTACACATGTCCTAGAAGCATTTCTTGTTGACATCCTTGGCTGGATTGAATTCCACTTGGGAATTTAACTTTACGGACAGTATTGTTCTAAATATATTTCCATTAGTGATATAGAAATCAATATTTCAGTGACTGCCTATGAGCCTTTCACCTCTGTACTTGGGAGCTTATTGTGACTTAAAATAGTATATACCTAGCTTCCTTTACTGGTTGTCAGTAGCTTTTCAAAGTAAAATGAAATGTACCAAATGGTAGATAAAATGAAAACATTACAGAAGCAGGAAGAACAACATGTAAATGCCAGCCATGTTAAAACAGCAGGAGTGGGCTTCTCTGAGAATTCTTTTTACCATGATATTTACTATTGTTATTTGCATTCATGTTTAATGTGCTTATTATTTATTATTTACTGATCTTGCCCAATGTTAGGGAGGGAATTTTGCCTTTAGTGGAATTTACTTGATTTCTTCAGGTTTAAACTGAATTGTTCTTGCGAAACAATGCTGTACATTTTAACCTGTACAATTGTTATCAGGCCATGTATGATGCCATTCAGAAACTGGATAAAAAGCTTGACCTACTACATCGAAAGGTTTCAGAAATGCAGCATACTCGTGTGAGGCCACTGTTGCTCAAACCTGTGAGTATTAAAGAACTTGAGATTTTTTTTTTCTTTTAATTTTCTTATTTCTTCTGATGTTTATTTAAAATGAAAAACCTCTCCTTTCACTAAGATTAAAAATAGTAGCAAACTAGTAGATTCCATTTCAATCAGATTGTTCTAGATTTCTTATTATATGCTAGCTTCAGTCTCCTGTGTTGTTATTGTCTAGTGGTCACAGAATTGCCCGGGACCCTCATAAAATTCAGGATCCCATAGTAGATGCTGTAAAAAGTCTGTTCTTACTGGAAGGAATGGGAAGGAATTGTGTAGGTTACATGTTATGTTTGATTATATTGGTGTTACTGCTTTACCAGGTATGGTGTACTGTCTCATTGCTTTCAAGAGTCAGAAGAGAGCTTATGCATCACAGAACCAACACATGCTGATTCTATTAGCAAGCTGATTTTTAGATCTCAGCAGTGTGTTGTCCTCTCCATTGTTGCAGTACAGAATTGTATTTTTCTAATAAAACGCCTTTCTTCAAAATTTGTAAGAAGACACAATGCTGAGTACGTTCGTTATCTGTTTTGTTTTTACATGGCTAATCTGCTGTTGACTAAAGAGACAGAATATTTCTACTTTAAGTGCAAATGCTCTTTAAAGGAAAAACATTACAGGTGATTTCTGAAGAAGGTCATGAAATCTGTAATGACCTTCTTTGTCAACAATACCACGAAGCTTTTAATGTGGCAGAAGTGATTCTGGTGTCAAGATGTCAAGACGTCAGTAAAGCCATTTGCATTGAGTAAAATGTATGTGAATAAACATGATGACACTTCTGTGCATGTCAGTTATGAATTGGATGTTATATTTTATATGGCAGTGCTTTTTTTGTTGTCCTGACAACTCTAAGCTTGTACTGTCCAATTAACCAAAAATACAAGATTTGGGGAACAAATTGGTGTCATTAGCAGTACTTGGACCACATGACCTCTGCTTTCTTAGCTGCCCCTTTGATCAGTTGGGAAGGCAGCTGCTTTAATGTTCAAATTAAAAGTAACCTGCACAGCTTTTTTTAAAGAAACTTTTATCATTATATGGTTAAGGCAGAAGCCAGCAAATGGAAGCTACCAACCGTTTTCTCAGGTTCTGCTTGCATTTTCTCTTTAAAACCATCAGGAATGCTGTGGATTTTTAAAGCTGTAGCATTGTTATATGTAATGAGCTAAGGATATAAATAAGGAGAGGTTTCTGGTGAAGGTACATTTTTTTTAATTAAATCAACTCAAATAGTGAGAGAAATGGACAAACTTTTAGGTAAGCCTTTCTTCAGGTTATAGATTTTTAAAGGTTGTGAAGGTGGAATATAATCAGACCTCTGTTTTTAAACAACAAAACAAAAACATAACAGCTACATTGGGTAACTCCCGATCAGTGAATTTCAAACTAGAATATATGTTTTAGGGTGCATATGTTTCTTAATTAAAGGACTCCAAATGATGGAAAGCATAGCCCATCTCTCAGTTTGTCCTTTTTAGTCACTTTGGAGTTTGTCATTGTGGGCAAGATCTGGATGTTTAGTGCTTTCAGCCAGCAAATAAATACTGAAGAGGGAGCCAGGAGAGAAGGTGAATTGGTTTTGTTTTTCCTTTACTAAAAGGAAACTAATATAGCAGTGGACAGTCCTTGAAAATTCAACAGTGTGGGTCAGTGGTTCAAAAACTCTTAATTTTATTTTGCCCATTTTTTTTTTTCCCACTAAAAATGAGCTTTCATAAAGGTGCCTTTCTCATTATATGTTTCTCTGGCTTTCTAAAAAGTAAAAACAAAAAAAAAAGCCAGCACTCCAGATGGAGAAAACTCAAGAAGCACTCAAGCTGACCAGATAAACTCTTAGTGTCTGAACTACAGGTGAGAATAAAAGAAAAATAGCACTTGCCTCATGACAGTGAGGCGTGAAGTGTACTGGAGTATTGTCTCCAGTGTGAGCCCCACAGTGCCATAGAGATGTGGACATATTAGGAGTACAACACAGGGCCATGGAAGTGCTTAAGGGACTGGAGCATCTCTCCAGTGAGGAGATGCTGTGAGAGCTGAGACTCTTCAGCCTGGAGAAGAGCAGGCTCAGGGAGGATCTTATACCTTATACATAAATACCCGAAGGGACACATGCAAAAAAGATGGAGCCAGGCTCGTTTCAGTGGTGCCCAGTGCCAGGACAAGAGGCACTGAGCACAAACTGGAGCACAGGAGCTCCCTCTGAGCACCAGGCAGCACTTCTGTGCTGTGCGGGTGACGGAGCGCTGGCACAGGCTGCCCAGAGAGGCTGTGGGGTCTCCTCCTTGGGGATCTCCAAAAGCCTCCTGGGCCTGGCCCTGGGCAGCCTGCTCTGGGTGTCCCTGCTTGAGCAGGGCTTGGAGCAGGTGAGCCCAGAGGGCCCTGCCAGCCTCAGCCTTGTCCTGATTCTGTGAAGTCTATTGCCAATAGTATAAATACTAAGAAGTAGTCTTCCTGGTTTTCGAAAGATCAGCTATATCTAATTTAACCATTTAATTGTTTTCTGAATCACATTTACAGAAACCAGTTGGATTTACATACAGAAGTTCCAGTCATTTGCCCCAAGGAAGAATAAGAATACAAAAATCCATGGAAAGGGAATCAAGTCTTCAGTTCTCTTCACCAGGCCAGGGAATGCATAACCCAGTCATAAGGGTCGCTTTACAAAATGGCCACGTTCAGGTCAATTCCACAATAAAAAGTGTTCAACAGAGTGTTCAGATTGAACCACAGCAGCCTGTTCTTAGGCAGAGCCCTCCACTCCCCACCATAGTTTCTACACATTCATTGCAGTCACCATTCACAGCAGCTAACAGCATCCCTGACCTTCCTCCGCAATCAAATCTTTCAGCCAGTGTTGTGGAAAGTACTGTCAACAGTGCACCTTCCTCAGTGGCATCCTCAGTGATGCCAGCACCATCTGAGACCAGCCTGGGAAATAAAGCTGTGGTGGTGAACTACAGAAGTGCATCTGGCAGTGTGAACATTAGTAAGGAACTGCCATCTTCTTCGGTCTCCATCCACCCAAGCTTTGGTGAGTTCCTTTGTAATAAACACGCAGACACATAGGCTAAAAAATTGCTCTTAGTGTTAAAAAATGATGCCTAAAGAAATCTCTTTATCATCATTTAACAAAAGTAAAGGAACAGAACTGGCTGCCTTTACAAACATGCTTATTATCGAATAGTGTTTAAATCCCTTGAAATGAAGGTCGTAGGAGTGTTTAATATGCTGGGGATCAGTTAAAAACCTCTGTGCAGTGTATATACAGTTGTATAGACTAAGAAAAGCCTTTGATTTACAGTACATGTGTTGGGTTATTTTAAGACTAAGACCTTTTATTCTCTCTTAGGACTCTTGATGTAAACTATTTTTGACCTGTGTGTTATAAGCAATACATTCATGCTATGCATATTTTTTAAAGGACAAGAAATTGCAAGTAAAGTTGAAGCATATGCCTGCATAGATGTCGGGTATTTAAGAAACAACTTACCTCATTTGTGTGAAGAAAATACCTGTTTTCTTCTCGTGGAAAGTTTTGTGAAAAACCCTTTCTGTCCTCAAATGCTCCGGTGTTTGGTTTCTTTCAAAATACTGTGTTCCACAGAAAATAAAGAATTCTGTACATCATTGTGATAGAAGAAGCAAGCACACATCAAATAGCACCATTAAAAAAAAAAAAAAGTCTTTCTTTGTAAATGCTCTGAGTAATGTGGAAGTCTGGGCTATGAGATTTTGGTTGTTTTTGGTGTAAAATACAAGTTCATAGAGCTGAAGAGCTACATGGATAGTAGGTGAAATTCCCAGATACCTGTCTGAGAATTTGTAAGCAATGTATGGTTTAGCCACACCAGTAGTGTGTATGGTTAGGTAGGGGAATTAGTGGAGAGCATAGACAGAGGCTGGTTTAGAGGTTAAGAAACAGTTTGAAAAACTATTTTTAATGACTCTCTTGATTTTTATTTTTTAATAATTTATTATATTTTATTTTCTCTTTGAATGTGTTTGTTTTACAAAAGAGTATGTTGGCGACCCGGCGAGAAATGTGAAAGTTCTTGGAAACTATTTGATGAAAGCTCGGCAAAAGACTAAACCAAAGTACGCAGCTCGCTACTTAGTTCGTGTCTTGTTCCCCAAGGAGACCTTACTGTGTAGCATTATGGGAGTGAGTGCACGGGGGCGCAGAACATTGGATCCTAACAAAATTGCTGCAATAAGAGGTAAACAACTTCTGAAAATGCACAGGTTTACTTTCTTCTTCAGTTTTTACCATATGGGTGTCCTTTTCTCTATCGTAATGATCATCATTGTCCAGGAACTGCTAAAAGCAGTTGTGGATGTGCTCTGCTCTGTTGTGTCTTTTGGTTTTTGAAGTTCCTGCTTTGTGATTCTTTTGTTCAATATGGATAAAACAGCTCTGCTTTCTCGTAGTTCCATTTAGTTCTTGTTCATCAGTTATGCTAAGTGTTTCTAAATTTTTCATTGCTGCTTACTTCGTGTGTATGCTGTCTTTTTAAAAATTTATTTATTTATTTGTTTATTATGGCCATGGTATACTCAGGACAAATGTTACCTGATGATACTTATTCTTAAACACTCTTCTTAATTTCACTTTTCTTGTTTGTTTGAGAAATGGTGAAGATGAGGAGGGCTTTTGTTACTATTTTTTTTAATGTTGTCAAGCTGTTTACCCCAAATCCTGTGTCACGGATGTATGAACCTATCCATCTCCTTCTTCGTTTTTAAAGGCTGGGAGATTTCATGAACCATATAAAGTTGTTGCAGCATCAACATTACTCAGTTTTTTTTTTTTTTTTAAGTTGGTATCTTAAGTTACATCTTTCCCTTAATTCTACCAGAAATTACTTAATAAAAGCATTACTCTCAACACATTCTTGTCATGAAGCTTAACATTTTTTCTACATTTTACATGCAGAATTTCTTGCAGCTAACTTCCCAAACTATGACTTGAGTGAATATGGAAAAGACTGGAAAACCTGCATCACAAATGTCAATGCTATGATCCGCTGTCTACGCTCTGAAACAAAACCAAACCCAGTAAGTTGTCTCAAGGTGGTAATTTATTAAGAACTAAGTCTGTGCTTCCTTGTCAAATTAATTATTTGAACTCCTAGTCATACGGGTACTCTAATTGGAAATTCCATGGGTTCTGTCTTTGCCTTGCTCAGCATGAGTCTGCTGACTGCAGCACTGTTTGTATATGGGGAGTACTGGCAGCATATTCTTTTTCCTTCCTCTGTTTCTTCCAGCTCCTGTGTCCAGCATTCAGTTAATAAGATACATGCAGACATAGGGTACTAAAAGGAAAGTTCTGTAAGGCACAGAATCACAGAATGGTTTGGGCTGGAAGGGACCTTACGGATCATCTCATTCCACCCCCTCTGCCCTGGGCAGGGACACCTCCCACCAGACCAGGTTGCCCAAGGCCCCATCCAGCCTGGCCTTGAGCACCTCCAGGGATGGGGCATCCACAGCTTCTCTGGGCAGCCTGTGCCAGTGCCTCACCTCCCTCTGAGTGAAGAATTTCTTCCTTATATCCAATCTAAACCTACCCTCTTTTAGTTTAAAGCCATTCCCCCTTGTCCTATTCCTACCCTCCCTGACCAAGAGTCCCTCCCCAGCTTTCCTGTAGGCCCCTTTAGGTACTGGAAGGCCGCAGTAAGGTCTCCCTGGATCCTTCTCTTCTCCAAGCTGGACAAGCCCAACTCCCTCAGCCCAGGAGTAGTATCAGATCTTATTGAGAGCTTAGACATGTAGCTGCTAGCACTGTTTTCACAGCCTTTCCATCAGATATATCCAGTTACACATTACGACTTTATATTTAGTGAAGCATCACTCCCAAAACACCTGTAACTCCACCTCTGCTTCTAAAAACCTTTGTGCCAAGCCATGAATATGTAGTATCTGTTTCACCTGTAACTGTGATGATGGAGACTCAGGACTGTGTTGTAAATACATGGAATCTAATTTATACTAAATGTGAAATGAACTGGAACACTAATTAGAAAACAGGTAGGCTTTTCCTGGTGCACGTGTTAATCTCATTTATCTGTTTCAGGAGACAGCTGATGGGAAAGAAAAATTAGCTGACACTCCAGATACGTCTCTTTGTGTAGATTTAAATTGTAATGAAAATAATGAAGGGAGTTCTCAGAACCCTCAGAAAATGACCATTTCCACAACGGACAGTCTGCAGAACTCAGGATGGGAAAAATTTCCAGAAACTTTTCACACACCTTCAGTCAAGAAACTGCAGTCTCTGGAACCCATGGGTAAACAGAAATTGTCATCCTCTGGATTTATGCATGTTATGTTTTAAAAGGTCAATGAAAAGCAGAAGATGCTACTATAGGTAAAACTGTGAAGTAAAGGGATTTGCTGAACTACGTGACTCTTCCCTGAGCCTCTTGGTGTGTAAGTCTTCTTGGGAGCAAACAGGAATATGATCTGGCTAACAGAATGTTTGCATCTACCGATTTCCCATAATACACATCCACTTTAAGACTAGAAAGTTCAGTTGTAAGATAGTCTGCTCAGTCTTACTTTTTCAGGAATTGCTTCACACTTGTCCCTGTTTTGCTATATTTTTTTTATAGATATTCCACTCTAATGGAGTGAGCTCCTTCAGAATATTTATGAAATGCTATTGTAATTTCAGAAGAAAAACAAATCCTTCTGTAAAACTGACCCTCTAAGAAAATAAAAATCTTAGGGTAGCCTTTATATTAAAAAAGGACAATATACAAATGCAACAGCTGGAAAAAAGTTAATGTACAGCGTATGATGCCTGTAGAGAGCTTCAACGAAAATGAACTGTTAGTTGCCTTTGTGTGTTTGATTAGAATCACATTGGCTCTCTAGCAGATCTGCTCCTGCACCCAAGATCTGTTACTACTGTTGTGACCCCCAAAGAACCTCCTGGTTTGCAGTGGAGTCATGCTGAAGTAGTTGCAAAAAATACTTGCTCTTTTCTGTTTCCACTTAAGGGACCTAAGCACCATTGCAAGAGTGGAACTTCTATTTATTTATGTAATTGGAATAGCACCTTCTTTACACATGAGAGGTAAACCATTTAGAAAGCGATCATTAACGAAGGCTACATTGCTAGCATTGCTGAAAGTGTATCAGAATTGTTATTATGCTGTTGTAAAACAGGCAGGTTTTTTGGCTACTGGAACATCTGTCTACAATCTGTTATATTTTAGAATTGGCTGTAGTGTTGCAGTTTTGCTCCGGTCTCTCCAACCAAGTACAGTAGTATAGGGAGAATATTTTGTGTTGTAGTTTCAGTGTAATACAGCCACTTTACAGGACAGTCAGTATTGAATAAGTAAAATACTTCTCTCCATGACTTTCTTTCCAGAACTACTTGGAAGTCCATGGCGCAATGTCCAGCTGCCTTTCTCAGTCATTTACGTGGCTAAGGGGAAGTCTCGGCCGGAGTTGTCAGCTCGCTACCTAATCCGTCATCTCTTCACTGAAGACGTGCTGGTGAAAAGCAACGTATATGGTAATCTTGAACGTGGCATGAGTCCACTGGACTGCAACAGGATTAATGCTCTCAGAGGTAAGAAAGAAAACCGTTGTTCAAATGATAATGGTTTGAAATAAAAAGACCAATTAACTCTGTGACTTAAGAACAAACCACGCAGCTTCAGGAATTGTTCTGTGAGACTGTGTTGACAAATACAAGTAGTGGAAAAAGTTGAGAGAAAGTAGTTAAAGTCTATTCAAACACGTTAAGGAGGTCTCCAGATCACAAACCTTGTTCTTATGGGGGAGCTCGGTTTCCTTGATACTACTTGAAAGGGTGACACAGTGGGAGATGCAAGCAGTCCCCAGGGGTTCTGAAAGGTGTCAGAGGTAATTTCTTGATACAGGTGCTGGATATGCTAAGCAGAAGTAATGCACAGCAGGTTCTGGTGCCCTTCATGAACAAGGTTGGGGGGTGGTAATCTGTGGCAATATTGCCTGTAGAGACTGTGAAATAATGGACCTCAGGATTCTGAGGAGAGTTGGAAAGGTTTGAGACCTGTAGCTTAGGAGAGCAGGCTATGGCTTATTTGGGAAACTCATAGCCGGGAGCTTGTGGGCCACCAAAAGGGACAGCGGACTAGAACTCTTGTCTAGGGAGGAAACTGGGCTTATTTGGTCTGGAAAAGAGAAGACTCCAAGGGATAGCAGTCTGCTAGTACCTAGAAAGAGTTTACTGAGAAGAGAGAGCCAAGCTGTTTGCAGCATTGAACATGGGAGGATGAGAGACCACAGGCGTAAATGGAAACGAGAGATTCAGACTGGATATGAGCAGAAGCATTTTGCCCATGAGGACAGTCAAGCACTGGAGCAGTGCTCTGTGAGGTGGTTTTATCTCTGTCCTTTTTCCACGCCTCAGTGGACAAATCCCTGAGCAACGCTGCCTGACCTCAGTGCTGGCCCTGCTTCGGGCAGGAGGTTGGAGTAGAGGCCTCCCGAGGTCCCTCACAGCCTGAGTGACGGTGACCAGAAAGGAACAGATTTGAGAACCTCGCCCTTCTAAGGGCTCAGAGATCAGCTGTCCCTGCTCACTTAACACGCTCCATCGAGGGAAGAGGTCTCGGCAAGTTATTTAGTGCTTTGGAAATTACAGGTGGGATAGGGACTGCTGCCAAGTGAACAGGCAGCATTGTGGACTTGACCAGTTTGAGCTATTTGGATAACGGTTCTTTGTTGAAGTGTTTTCAAATAACGTAGGACAACCTATTTCTTTGTATGAATTTGGACAGTTTTGCCATCTCTTCAGCTTACATGAATGCAGGATGTCTTCAGGAGATTAGTATTATTTATTCTATTTGCAAATCCTATCCCAAAAGCAAAGAGAGGTTTTGTTATGGTTGGAATGGTAGCAGGTGTTTTGTCTTCTGCATTGTTCTCTGTTCAGCTTTAAGACTTCTGGAACAGAACCACAGCATGGCTGAGGCTGGTAGGAACCTCCCCTGCCCAAGCAGGGACAGCCAGAGCCGGCTGCCCAGGCAGCTTTTGGAGATCTCCAAAGTGGGAAACTCCACAGCCTCTCTGGGCAGGAATGATCCATGCTCCTTCCTGAGAAGGGAGCTTTCTGTTTGCTTTACCTGGTTCCTCTTGCAAGGCTTGATAAAGCAAGCAGAACTGTGACAGTGGAGTTAGAATAACAATTAAACAGCAAGTGAGGAGCAGCATGGAGCAGGTTGTAGCTGGAATGGGTGTGTATGGTTTATTACACAAAAGAAAAGTTGGTCTGGTAAGAATTTAGCATGGCCAGCATAAACAGCAGCATTGGGCAGAAGGTCATCAGATTTTTGTTTGCTCTTTGCTCTGTGGCTGTTAGTAGGTGTGCAGTGAGTTCACCTCTGAGATTACAGCAATATTGCTAAATAAAATGGTATTGGGACTTGCACACTCTGGGATGATGTTTGGGCATGGCTTGAGGGACAGAGCACGCCAGAAACCATTCCCAGTATGGCAAGACTATACACGAAAATAATTTTTCCCGAACTGTTTATTCTTCCACCACTAGGCTGAGAAAGCTTGCCACTCTAAGCATCTCCATATACGTCCATAGCACACACATTTTGTTTCATGTCATTTTGATTTTAAGCATTCAGAAGATACATTAAGGGTGTCTCAAGGCTGCAGGTCCACCAGATGGGCTCCACAGCAGATGCAAGGCAAAGTGCTCTGCTCTGTGCTTGCAGCCAGGCCACGTCACTTGGCTTTCAGGCCAGAGAGCAGTCCATGGCCCAGTTTTCTTTAATGTTATAACATAGCCTGATGGGATGATCACAGGAGCTCCCCAAATGCAACCCTGCAGAGCAGGAAGGGGACCGCTTAGCTTTGCTATATTCTCAACAATTAGCCCTTCTCTGTGAAAGAAAAGGCATTATTTATTAAAAGGTGATTTGTGGGGCATGTACAAAGGCCAGATAGAAGGAATTTGTCTTCTGTGCTGTAGCTCTGAGGCCAGACATGCTGTCATGGATGGAGGTGAAGGGACCCTGGCTGTTGCCTCAGCCAACAGCTGGTGTATCCTTTGTCAGTATACCTCAGCAGCATTCTCCTTTCTTCTTTCGTTCCTTCTTTATTTATTTTCCCAAGCCACTCAGAGCAGAATAAACTGCTAGAGCACAGGTTTCTCTCTCTGCTCTTGTCTTTCTTCCAGCCCATGTTTACCTGGTAAATAAGGTCTCCAGATGGGGAACTATAGGCTAAGCAAAGCATCAGCTGCAAACTGATTCAGCTGCAAAAAGCTTTTACTTGGCAGGACAAGGGTACATGAGAGCAATAGAACAAAACTGAAATAGTATCAGCTAGCTGTACCTTTCATTCTACTAAGGTAAATCTAAATGCTGATCAGAGAATTAGACATAGTATTGCTTTTGGTTTGAAATTTCAGTTGAGAAATCCTTTTTGGTGCCTATGTAAAGATTTTAGGGGCTTGCTGAGAGAAAACGTAATTCCGCTAACACTCATCAATAATAAAAACAAACAAAACCTATCTCTTCTTAAAACCACTCATTTTACATGTTGGAAGTGGAGAAAGGTGCAGCGGTCTTATCTTATTTATCCCCTTCCTATCTAAGTCAAGTATTTGTTCACTGCAACAAGATCAGTAAGGAACAAACTCCTGCTATTTTTCTGTCACCATTGTTTCTCTACAGCTGTGTTGTGTTAAACCACTGTTTCAGTTTAGTGAATTTAGGTTGGAAAAGACCTTCAAGATCATGAAGTTTGATCTGATCTACCCTTCAACCCCCACATTTCAAAAAGATGGAGCTAAGACAGCTCTGACCCTATCCGCCAGAGACAGGAGGATGCTTATAGTTCTTGTATGTAGTTGTCAAAGATCCTCTGGAGGAAGGCTTACTCTCACCAAATGCTGGACATTCTGAAATGGAGGCTGAGACTTGCTTCAGAAGCTGAAGTTATTCAGCATGTTAAGGGATCAAGCCCACATAAATGGTTACTCGCTTTCTTTGCATATTTTGTTATAATGCTTAGACCTTTTGTCATTCTTACGTATCTCAAACAGAGGGGAAAAATATCTGCCTTCTAATTTTGCTCTGCAAGCCTCACGCCTAAGGTGTCTAGTTTTGGTAGCATGCACTTGATCAGACTGAATTACATCCGAAAATAAAATTGCATAAATAATCGATAATTCACTTGTGTTTATTTTTAGACTTTCTTCAAGAGAATTACCCATCCTTTGATCTAAAGGAAACTGGATATGATTGGAAGGCATGCGTGGCTGCCATAAACAGCACAATCCGCAGTCTCAGACATGACCATAAAAAGGCTACAGCTGGAATCACCCGGAGAATCTTGGCAAGGCCACCACCAAGTGAAAAGAGTCCCCCACAGAGTCCTACTTCTGTAAAGCCATGTGGAAGCGACACTATCAATCTTGCAGACTGAAGATCTCTTAACAGACGACTCAAATCTTCATTTAGCAGGTTTTGATAAATCCCAAGTAGGCAGCAGCACTAAATACCATATTTCACAAGACCAAAGTTGGCAGTAGACTTAGGAATCCCAAGTCCTTGTAGAAGTAGCATTTGTGCTCCTCAGAGATGAATTCCAGCATTTCCTGTAGCGGTTGTAATGCGCTGTCCCCTGAAAGCACTTTCTTTTCATGATTAAATGACAGTGAAAGATTAATTTGATTACAAAAGATGGATTGCACATCGAGGCAGCAGAAGCAGATAGAGAAATGTGGAGAGAGAAGAATGGCGCTCTGTGGAGGAAGATTCATACTCAGCTAAACTGTCTCCTTATGTGTGAGGAGGGAAATTTGCTTTGATAGTTGGATATATTATGCAAAAATACCCAATGCAGGAAGGAAAACACATTTTTATTGCATCTAGCTCATTTGTTATCTCCCTCTTTTTCCTCTCCCTATAGCAGCAGTCTTTGTTATAGGATAAGGAAAGAGACAGACAACATTGTAAGTACAGTTGGTAATTTTTTCTTCATTCTGATTTAGCTCTACAAAAAAAGCATCCGGAACAAACAGCCCTACACTCAATTCTGTTTTTTCATGATGAAAATTGAAGAAAGCACTTCTTCAGGGAAGTAGTGGTTCAGTGGCACGTTTCATCCTGTCTGATGTCCACAAGGTGCAAATGGGCTGCAGCTTTCATCTAGACATCTAGAGGATTTGGATCCTGATTCAGATTTAAAAAAGAATAATTTCCATCAGCTTCAAGTGATGGTCCTTCAGTTAAGATTGTAAGGACACATGCTGCGTGCTGTTTGTATGCAGCCAGAGACGACCAACATCAGTGGAACACCTTTCTCAAAGTCACAATCATAGCTTTTAAAACTCAGGTGTGGGGCTCCTGGTCTACAGAGCTAGGCATATTTGCTTTGCTGTCTGGTTAGGCTGCTATTCTGAAGACTTGTCGTCTTGTCCTTGTTAACTTAGCTCTGAAAGATGTGCAGTGATTATTCCTGCCCTTGCCTGCATTTCTGCACAATACTAAGATTTATTAGCGGACTATATTAAGATAATAATAATAATAAAAATCTCATTTGGAAAATTACTGGGGTGTGGGAATCCTAAAAATATATAAATAGAAGCAGATGACTACATATATATCCGATTTTACATCTCAGTTTGATTTGTAAGTTGAAATTCTGTAGCAGTAACTGTACAGAAGGTAATGAATTTTTTTTTCTTCCCTTTTCAAATGAGGAAGTATTTGGTATGTGGTGGGTATATTCAGTATTCAGAATGTGGTGGGTTATCACTGGCTGGCTGCCGGGTGCCTGCCAAGCTGCTCTTTGACTCCCCATCCTCAACAGGACAGGGAGAGAAAATAAAATGAAGGGTCAAGGTAAGGTCAGGGAGATCACTAACTATCATGAGCAAAGTAGACTTGATTTGGGAAGACTACTTTAATTTATTGTCAATTAAAAATAGAGTAGGATAGTGAGAAACCAATAAAAAATTGAAACCATCTCTCTCCTTCTCCTCTTCCTCCTCCTTCTTCGTAGGCTCAACTTAAGTCTTTATTCTTCTATCTCCTTCCCCTGGTGGTGCAGGGGAATGGGAAATGGGGGCTGCGGTCAGTCTCTGACGCTTCGTCTCCACCACTCCTTCACAGTCACTCTCTGTCCCTGCTCCACGTGGGGTCCCTCCCACAGGATGCTGTCCTCCACAGACTGCTCCATCATGGGTCCCCCTATGGGCCACAGCTTCCTTCAGACCACGTCCACCTGCTCCACTGTAGGTTTCTCCACGGGCTGCAGCGTGGATAGCTGTGCTAGCACCTGGAGCACCTCCTCTCTTCCTTCTTTTCTGACCATGTTATCTATAGGGTTGTTTCTCTCACATTTCTCACTCCTCTCTCTCGCAGATTCCACACAGCATATTTTACTTTTTAATCATGTTATCACAGCCTTAGCTTTGGCCAGCAGTGGGTCCCTTTTGGAGCCGGCTGGAGCTGGCTCTGTCTGACATGAGGGCAGCTCCTTGTCTGCTCACGGAGGCCACCGCTGTGGCCACCATGCTACCAAAGCCTTGCCAGAGAAACCCAATACAATGCCTTTCCTTTACTTGTCTTTTCAGCTTTAGCTACACAGTCCTCTCACATTGGATAACTGCTGCATAAATTTGCCTTACCATCTGCATAATCTCTGAGCTTAGTCTCACACATTCAACTTTGTCTTAGAAAATCGCTCCTCAGAAAGCTGACACAAGGAAGCAGTTTCACCTCTGAAACTCTGGCTTCCAAATTTATGCCTGTGTACATAGCAGAGCAAGATTTAACTGGATCTGTATTCTCCAAGGCAAAGGTTCCATGAGTTTTGTCGTTGGTGGTTTTTGTTAGCAATAGGATAAAATAGGATACTGGTTCTCATTTTGCCTTCTATTCATAACATACAGGCAGTTTATATTATATTATACAGTATAGGATCAGCTTTTATTGCAAGTTAGGATATGCAATGGCCTTATCAAATATGAAATTAGTACGTTCCATTGCCAGCTCCTTGCAGGCATCTTCTGTAGGACTTAAGAAATAGGCTGAATTTATCTTTTTTTATTTTAAATAGAGATATTGTAATGCTGTTTGTCAGTAACATAAGAACTTTGGTCACAAATTCTGCTGTTACTGTTATATACAGTCTTGTAAATGCCAAGAATTTTATATTGTGTGTAGATATTACTAATTCCAAACCTCAGAAAAAAATACAAAAATGCTTATATTTTTTCAGTAGTTATATGAAACTTTTTCACTGTCATTCACAGATTTTAATGGTAGAATGATATATTTATTGAACGACCTGTCTGGCACTGAAATCTGTTAGTGTGGTGCATACCTCTAGTTTCCATATTGAAAGAGTTAAATAATTGAGTAAAATTATAAATAGTTTTCTTGTTCCTGTTAGAAATGTATCAAATTTTGCTAACTTTTATATAATAAAATTACAGTATTTTGGTCTTCGGAAAAGTATTTTACAAATAAAACTAGCTTATAGTTCCTTGACTAAATATGTGTCTGTTAACTATTTCTTGCACCGTGGCTCTACAGTTTGGGTACAATTTAATCTGAAAAGATTCTTTTTATCTCCTTTCAAGAACCAGAGCTTTGAGAAGATCTGATTGAGGTGAGATGACTTCAAAGTTTAGATTGCTTTAACTGACTTAGTAAACCAGAGAAGGCTCTTTTGGACTTCCCAGTTACAGCTTTGTGTAAGCTATGTGAAACAGCATTCCACAGAAGAGTGGGAGTTGGGTAAAATTGTTAAGAATTTCCTTTAAACTAGTGCATTTTTAGTAGATTAGGCCATACTCACAGTGGAATTGGTTTCTGTATTACTCCCTTTACAAGGAATAAAATGGCAGGAAAGTAATCTGCTCCCTTGAAACACTGAAAATTCACCTTCCATCCTTTGTACAGTAGAGCTGTACCCCTGTACAAGTTTCCATCCTCTATACAGCAGAGCTGGGCCACTCCATTCACGCATGATTCAAGTCTCAGGATTTGAGACAATTCTTCAGGTAGTTCATCTGGTACTTCTGGCCTCAGACTGGACAGCTCTCTAATCTGCTACTGTTTTTGTCTAGGATGCGTCCGTGTGGGAGATGGGGCCAGGCTGGAGACCGTGACCAGGATGCCCAGTCGGTGAGGGTTGTGCTCTCAGGAGCTCTGGGGTAATGTGGGGGGGGGGGGGGGGACAGGCTGCTCAGGTCATCTAAAGCCTCCTGGTGGCATTCGCAGCGTATCTGGAAATTGTCTCTCTCATAGACATGTTCAGCTTCGTTTCAGCTCACCCCTATGAACAATATGAATACAACTATCTTCTTCAAGCATTTGTTTGGATGTTTAACGGGAGTGCTCACAGGATTTTAGAATATGATGTGGAATGGATTAAACATTTGTGCAGTTCTTTACTCCTGCCGTGTTTATAGCTATGGCAACGCAGTTATTTTGTAGTTCTGGTACAATCTCTGGTTTCTTCTGTTCAGGACAAGGTACAGTGGTGTCTGGGTGAAGCGAGATGGGAGCTGCTGACTTCAAATGCCACCCGAACTATGTAGGTATTTAGCACTGATTTATTTATTTATTTGTGAACAGTGAGGTGACATCGATTATACTAATCCACAAAAACAACTTTTGTGCCGGAAAGAGGCTGTCTCGCTCCTGGGTGGTGTGAAGGGCTCTAGCACCACCTACCGAGGGCTGGAAGTTTTCTGAAGAACAGAAAGCCTCCCTGACTGAAAGAAATGTTATTGACTGCTCTGAAAGAGAGCAGCTCTGAGAACTTGATTTTGGTGCTGTTGCTGAACAATTAAAGTTTAACTTCCAGCTGAGCTTCATTTTTTAAATCTAAATCTTATCGTTTAAAAATGATCATTTCCTTGTTCAGTGAGACACAGTTTTTGTTTAGTTAAAGATTTACAGATGCTGCTAGACATTGCACATGGGGCATCCGTTCACATGCAGTGTTGTGTGAGCGGTAAAATGCAGGGAGTAATGGAACACCAGAGTCACTGTCCTCTGATTCCTTAGCATTTAGTCTGCTAGCACGAACTTTCCAAGGGTGACATCTCCTTTGAAAGTCCCTGTCAAGGAAGAGATTTCCAGTGGCATCAGCAGACAGGCAATTGCATGAGGCTTTGGGAGTTCCCAAAGCTGGGCGAGGGACCACATGTTGGCCAGGACACATCTTGATACTTGTAGCATCAGGTTTCAGAAGGCAAAGTAATGATATTGTTGGCCAGGAGACAGTAAAAATATTATTGTGTGTTTAGCTTGAGATAGGAAGGGCTGCATTGCCATGACAGAGACACAAACCAGTCCATATGGAGCAGATTTTCAGATGTGTGAGGTGGCTTCATCCTGAAGTACTTTGGCAGGTGAAACCTGCTGAAACGACAGGAGTTCCAGGTTGGAGAAGGCTCCAGAATGATGTGGCACTGAAAGCTTACTGGGAAGTGCCAAAAAGATTTGGGAAAAGGACAGGACCTAACCGGATGTGAAATTCAGAAAAATCATCCTTGTGGGAGCAAAGGTTGCTAGCCAAAGGATGTCCTGTGTATCTTTTATATTGAATGCTCTCAATTGCTTTGTTTCTATACTGCATGGACTACTACAGAAAAAGATGCCCAGTATTTTCTGCCTAGCACCTCCCAGAATACAGAGGGAAGTCCGTGCCACTAGACAGTGCTCAGGGGTCTAGCAAATTGAAAAAGGTAGAGAAACATTTGCTTAGACCAGTCTCTCGGAATTGAGAAGAATCTGAATGATGTTGCTGTTTGAAAAATGGTTAGAACAGAGGCAAGGAGGTGTTTTACTCCTTCCACTAATGGTTTAGGAGCTGGATTTTGGGAGCAGTTTTTGTATCATACCCTGCTTTGGTTCTTGGAGCTCAGAGCATCAGTCTCTGCTCAGAATTGACAATAAATATGCTGAAAAGAGACTGGTGTAGTTTTCTGATCCACCAGATAATTCCTTTCCCTTACTGGTTACACAGGCAGGAAATTTCAGAAGGAAAGGGAAAACTATTTAAATAGACACAGAAAAAAGCCTAAATTTATATTTGAAGTTCTTGACTGTTGCATGCTACTGGTTTAGGAACTGCAGGGAAGGAGTGAGTGGAGCAGTCAGGGGCTTGGGACATGAAAATGAAGTATATCGGCACGTTTTTATTTCCCTAATTGTCATAAGTGAAAACACTGATAAATTAATAATAATACATTACTGCTGTGACTTTTTATGTTTAAATGTTTCTGTAAAAAATTTATTGAGTGAGAGAAGTAAGAAAAATACAAAGAAGGTGTCTTTATTTAATCACAAAACAATAACAAAAAAACTACAACATCCTGCCACTTCCTCTAAGAGATCAAGGATAGTTTTATAGTGTAGCTATTTTCCCTTTTTGCCACTGCTCTGAAGGAAGTGTTAGTTTTCCACTTCATGACTGTGACCTTCTTGGAAATAAATGCAATCATTTAAAGCAGCAGCCTATTAAAATCTGTTTGTTTTCCACACTACAGAACTTTCCTTAAATTCCAGTGAGATAGTTTTCCATAAAACGTTATTTCCATCCTCCCATGTATTGAGATTATAAGTGAGGATTATTTTTCTGCTGTGTGATCTCATGGAGGTGCTGTTTGAGCACATTTTGTCTTTTCCTTTTTTTTTTAAGGCTGTAGCTCTATAGAGCTATGCTTTCAGTATTAGCTGGAGGCAGAGATAAACAGAAGCAAATATTTGTAAAATTCTTTACTTCTCTCCCTTTAGCAAGATACTTTACCATGGAGATCTTAGTATGGGTTGTAATTCCCCTTTTCCCTTTTATAACTGTAGCAACAGTAGCAGATGCCTTTCCTGTAACAAGTCAGTAAGGACTGCACATTCTTTATAAAAGGAAAAACAAGCAAACAAAAGAGCCCCAGCACATTGAAACCTTTTGTATTTTTGTGGCTTTTCCCAATTTCATTTTTAACTCCACAGCTGTCTTAACAAAGCCTTTACTCAGAAACCACCAGCCAAAAACTGGTCTTGCTTAGTCTGGAAGCAAATCTATCCAACCTTTTGCTTGGCTGTGAATTTATTAACCTGGTAACCAAGCCTGTGGCCTAATTCTGCAAACAGCAGAAAGTGTAACTTTTCCATCCTATTTATGACTACTCAAAGTAGGAAACATTAACGTGTGGAAACATGGCTGAAGTATCAGGGTCTATGCTAGCAAATCTGAGCTTCACTCTAATAAAAGAAAAAAAAAAAAGAAAAAAAAAAAAAAAGGATAATACTTCATCAAATGATCACAGAGAACACATACAGGGAGCGTGTGTTGTGGGCCCTCAGACAGGCTGACAAATTCAGCCATCCCACCTGCCCCTGGGTGTTTCTGGCCCCATGGCACTGGTGTGTGTCATTTACACATTCCGGTTCATAATTTGGCATGGGACCTTTCCCTGCACAGGAAAGTGAGTTTGCTCAAGTACCGTGGACTCTGAACACCAATGGTGAAGATGTGTGCCCAAATGTAAAGGCAGAAAGACTCAGAGGAGCGATAATGCCTTGTATGCTGCCACAAATACCTGCTTACGGAATCTAAGAATATGAACACAATAATACTCAGTAAATCCTAACTGCTTTGTGAAATGCTGAAACATAATCCTCAGTGCTTTGGACTTCAAAGATGTTTCTTGTGTCTGTCTTAATTTCTCCAAAGAAAATCCCTGCAATTAAATGCCAGGGAAATAACAGTAAGCATAAACAAAAGTCATTCATTTGCAGAGTGGTGGGATGCTGAAGCCATGACAAGAAAGCTTTCTGGGACAGTTTATTTTTGTTTCTATTTTCAACATTTGGTGCAAAGGGGGCTCCTGTGCGTGAAGCCCTTCAGCACTACGGTAATTATGTAAATTCTAGGCTTTATTTGAAGGCCAGACTCAAAACCAAATAAATCCAAAGGGAATATCCACAGATCTTTTGGGAGGTAGGTAAGATTGTTTGACGCTTAGCTACATCTTTCATTTAGTTTGGGTTATATGTGATTTTTTAAAATTTTTTTAAGGTAGATAGAACTATTTTGATATAGCTTTTGTAATGAATGTGAGGTCTTCTGCCAGGGGAACAAATGCAAATGCATCTCGTCCCCAGCTGCAGATCAGTTGAAATGTGGAGTCCCTAACCCCTACTTGCACACTTTGAACACTTTTTTTTTTTCCCGTTCTGCTGACAGCCTTTTAGCAGCATCCCCTCAGGAGGCTTATATTAGAAAGTGTAATATATCTTCTGTTTGGTGAATTCTAGGATGTTTAAAGAAAAAGTGCTGAAAGAAGCAGATTGCTGCTGTACACCTTGTCCTGAATCATTTTCTGAGCCCTGTGTGCCTTTTTACTGTCCTTATATCAGCATTGAGTTAAGTGTCCTCTGAGCTAGAATGTAGGCATTTCCTTTATTTTCCTAGTGCCTCCTTGCCTTTTCCTCTGTCTGCTTCTCCCTTTTCTGCCCCCACCCTGTAGCCATGACCCGCTCTACTCTGTCCCCACTTTCCCGCAGAACAAACCCACCCAAATTGGCTCCATCTTGAGTGGTTCCCCACGGGGACATCAGCCTGATTAACCTCCTTCGCAGCTTCACAGCATACCTGGCTGGATGAAAGTGCTTTGGTTTTTGAACACAGAGAGCTTTATTTGTCTTTATATGCTTTATGCTAACTCGGGAAGGTCAGCTGGGAGAGCTTTTTAAGCAAATGCAGCTTAGTGCATAGTGACTTAGTAATTTCTATTGTCTGGTATCTCCTGACTTGCATCAGAAATGAAAGAACAATAGCTGAGTTTTCAATTCCCTGGGGGTGCTGCAGGCTTGTATTTTTTTTATTTTTATTTTTTAAAAAAGAACATTTGTTGGTAATCTCAATGTCTTAGGAAGCTATGCTGAGATCATACATCTTGACTGAGCTATAGTAGGCCTTCTAACTGGAGGAAACGCACCAAAAAGAACAGTTCTGTGCAAAGAGAGCAGCCCTTTTATGTCTGCAAAAGGCATTGCATTTTGCATGTGATCTCATGTTCTGAAGTGCATTGTGAATGTAACTGAAAATATGCTGCAAAGGAGTGCGAAGAAGGATACAACCTCCAAGCTCATATCAGCTATGTAAGAGTTTTCTTTAAGAGAGAAGATCTTATGAAGGGGAGAATAAAATACCTCCAAGCCTCTCTCTTGAAGGCAACACGAACGTTACACTACATTTAATTTCTGTATGTCCTAGCCATCTCTTCCACTAAAAAGAAAAATTGATCGAAACCTTTTCCGCAGTTAAAAACACAGTGTTTCAGATATTTGTAATAGGTACCCTCCTCACTTTAGCTTTCTCGTAGCCAAAACCTATATCCTGAGGTACTGTAGAAGGGAATTAATTTCCTTACCATTTTTTTTTTCCTTTTTCCTTCCTACATGCGTATGACATTTCCTGTGAGATTGTGAATCCTCTTATCTGTGTGCACCATAAAACAAATATTGGAACTGTAGGTCATTTGAAAGAAAGCCTTTCGAAGAAAGTGCTTTAATTAACATTTACTTTTATTTGCGGAGGAACCTTGAAGATCCTTTATATCCGAATATAGGTCATGGCTCACAAAGAATACCAATGATGTACTGTAAACTATGCTATTGATAAATTAGTGTCAGACTCCCAGGCATATTAAATCTGCACAATTGTGAAGCACTAATTATTTCTATTAATATCTATTACGGTAATGCGTACTGACTACAACGGAGGTCTGAGCCTGCTGTGGGAGGTGAGGGACACGCAGCAGAGCTGGTCCTTGCCAGCCAGCACTCACCCCCTGAGCAGGTAAGCAGTGGGCAACAGGAGGCATCGCTTTCCTGCTTATAGAGGGGGGAGCTGAGGCACAAGCACTGTGCCTTGCCCTAGGTCACTCGGGAAGCCTGTTGCAAGGCTTGGCGTGAAAACCCTACAGTCTTCATGCCCTGTACCAGTAGGAAAACAGTGTCTTGGTTGCTTTTGTTGTGTTTTGAATGAGCAGGTCCTCAGCACGCTTGCTCCTACACACAGAGTGTGGAGGACCAGGAAATCCAGGCAGAAGGGAGCCCCAGATCCCTCCCTCCTCGCCCACACAGCACAGAGGCTGTGGGGGACTTTTAAGTGCTTGCATTGAAGACCTGAAGCTTGTGGGGATTTCCTTCCTCAGGTGTTGGAGATAGGAAGGGTAAAACTAATGGAAATCTGCTAAGGACTGAAAATAATAGAATTCCTCGTATTCTCACCATCTTCTCTAACCGCCTGGAGCACATGAATGCATTGGCAAGATAAGCCAGATACTTTATCCACTTGGCCACACAGTCTTGGTTTGTATCCAGGGGACTTTACAGGTGTAAAATTAACCACAGGAGAGCTCTTCTATTGTTCACTGACTGCAGTGCAAACATATGGAGAACTACAAGTGAAAAATAATTAGAACAATATTTGGGTACACGCCTGTTCTCTCATTTTATATGTACGACACATGTAAATCAGTCTTTCTTTTGTTTACGTATCTTAACAGGGAAAAGTGAAGCTTCCATCTTTGAAACACGGTTATCTCGGTGAAATGTTACCTTTTGGAGATAATTTGCCTTTGAGGAGAGAACAGCTGTGTTCAGAAATGCAGACAAAAAGAAAGATTTTATTACTTGGCATGAACTGGAAAATACCTTGGACTGATCCTATGAAAATACTGTGGCAGACTTCTCTAACTTGGCTCACAGTGACTTTCAATAGCATACCTCTTAGAAAAATAATCTGCATTCGACTGATACTGAAAGGTCATGGTCCATCAGCTACGCTAAAATGTTTCTACACCTGCCCCAATACATGCCTATCCAATGAACCAGGGTTCAAAACCTCCTGAGATTTTATTCTATCTGGTGCAGGAAACGTGTTTTAAAGTTTACGTAGATACACGCTTATTCAGCAGATTGGAGTGGTTCCAGATTAAGCGTGTTTTTGTTTTTGTTTTTGTTTTGTTTGTTTGTTTGTTTGTTTTTAATTAAAAAAAAAAAAAAAGCCTAATTATATCTTTTTCCTCATGAGACAGGAACAGCTGCAAAGGTGCCATTCTGATTTCTCTGATAAATAGCCTGCATTTCATTTACTTATTAAGACCATTTAGTACTCCTGAAAGGTACCAGTTTGAGAGCTGTAGAGCACCCAGTTTTTATTACTTTTTTTAGTGGTCAGAACAAGTATGTCACAGGCAGCTGTGCTATTAGTTTCCCCACCATGCCTGCCGGTCTCAAGAGCGGAGGGATCCACTCAGATCTCCACCTCATGTGCAAAGTGAGGCAGACTGACTGAAACTTGGGTGGGATCACAGGGGGGAGGAAATGAGGAGTAAAAGGGACAGAAATATGGGGAAAGAGAGAGGAGGAGTTGAACGGGCAAAGAGATAAAGTGAAGCGTGAATGTGGAAGGCAAGGATGCTCATCCAAACGGAGAGGACCAAAGAGCAGCTAGATGTCTGCCTCGAGCTGGCAGATTTATTCCCCTCAGGCACTCATCTGTTGTCTCAGTTTTCCCCCCATATATTTCCCCCCACCTGAAAAATCATGCTTTCCTTTCTGACAGCATTGTGGGTTTGACTGAAGATCTAGAATATCATGTTGCTGTTAAGATAGATTAATACACATATATAGCACACTATTTGTGTGCATAATGACTGCGGATTTCTGCCCCAGAGTTTGCCATCATAAATTAAAGTGCAACTGCTCCAAACTATTAGTAACCCACTATTGGCAGTTGCCTGGGGGACCGTTTCATGGCAATTTACATGTGCAAATATGGTATGTGTTATGTTCTAGTATTTCCTATTTTTTCTAAAGCAGCAAACAAAAAGAAACTCACAATACAAACCACTGCCTGGTTATAAATATGAAATCCATTAGGTCAATTAGTAGGAGAAGAAGGAACATTTGGGTCCATATTTGGGGTCATTATCAAATCTGCTTCTAATGCTGATGCAGTCAGCTTAATGCAATGCCTCTCCCCCAGTCTTTGTGTATGTGCATGTACGTATGCACACAGGCACAGAAAAAAATGTAGATCAAATATTGGCATGTGAAAATACAACCGGGTGAGCACTTCAGTAGCATGCAGGCACAGAAAAACAGGCACATGTGAAACTTCATGTTAAAAAAAAAAATAAAATAAAATAAAAAAAATGTTTTAAATGATAGATTTGGAGACTTGGCCTCCCCAAACTATTCCCTTGGCCTGACTCCCTATGGTGAACATCAGTAGGAGCAGGTTTCCAGCCCAGCTGCAGCTGAATGTAGGTTTGCAGCAGCTGACAGCTCTCCCTGTAGCCTGGATTTAATTTGCATCCCCTGTGGTGGCAGGGGATGGTGCTGGCTTGTGGGAGCCAAAACCCAGGGAGGGGTCTTGCTAGCAGGGTTACCAGCACACCACAGGTGATGTGCAGGTCTACATCCAGCTGTGCGTGCCTCACTGACACCAGAAACCTGGCACTAAACTCTCTCCTTGTCAGCTGATGTAGCCTGATGTATCAAGCCTGGTCATTTGGCTTTTACTCAGTCAGGGGATGAAACCCCCTTCTCCCTGGCTCCTCAGCCTGAATGGAGAGAGGGATCCCCAAGTCTCTCCCTGTGACCCCTTCCTCTGCTTCATGCAACTTCTGGAGGGAACCCTTCGCCTGGCCACTGCCGGTTTCTTCATTTTCCTCTTCCATTGTCTGCAGCAGGGGGAGATGGCAAAGTGTCTTAGAAACAGCAGTGCTAGAGATGATCTCAGAGTGCCGGCTGTGAGTGGAAAAAAAGGCAGCAGCAGGCAGTCAGATGAGGAGAAGGAAGAGAAGGAGGAGGAGGAGGAGGGCTGGGCAGCCCTGGGGCAGGAGCAGAGCATCGGGCTGCGCCAGCAAGTCCTGTGCCATCCCTTCTGGCCTGAAGGGCCTGTGCAAAGTTCAAGGGCTCTCCACAGTGAAGCAGCTGGGCAACACCTGCAGGCAGTTTACTTAAGTCCTTACTGGTATATTTTGGGAATCTGACTGAGTGCCAGGATGGCGGCTTCTGAGGAAGTAAATACTTGACAAAATACTCAAGTGTTTTGCCTAAGCTGCGTGTGCTGGCAGGGGGACCGAATAAAACAAAGCAATGCGTGTGTGCGTTCAACAAGAGCCCGTCCCAACGAGATGGGAAGGTGGAGCTGAGAGAAACGTCCTGAAGCTGGGGTGGAGGAGGCAGGGCGCCAGCGGGGCAGCTCTGCCTGGGCCTGCTGCCACCTCCATGGCTGCAGCCCAGGCCTGCGCCAGCTCAGGAGCACAGGCTGGCCGGGCATTGTGTTGGCTCAGGGGTCCACTGCCCCACAGCACATGGCCCTGGTGCCTTTTGACTGAAAAAGGTTGTCACGCACAAACATCAGGCACCTGCTTTTCACAAAACCCAGCTGGTGACTTGAGTGGATGGAGAAAAGGCGGGTGGTTGAGACCGCCCTGAGAGCCTGCACTGGTGGTAGCAGAGCAGGCACCCTGGTCACTGCCAAGGAACAGGGAGGTGCTGGGACCAACAGTGGGGCTGCAGCTGCCAGATAACACCAGCCAAGGTTAAAGCTGAAGGACCTGAATCATAGAGTCACAGAATCATGAAGGTTGGAAAAAGCCTGCAAGATCACCTGGTCCAACCATGCCGCTACCGTCAGTGTCACCCACTGAACCAAGTCCCCAAGCACCACATCCAACCTTGCCTTGAACACCCTCAAGGACGGTGACTCCACCACCTCCCTGGGTAGTCTGTTCCAATGTCTGACTGCTCTTTCTGAGAAGAAATGTCTCCTCATTTCCAACCTGAACCTCCCCTGGCACAACTTGAGGCCATTCCCTCTAGTACTATCACTAGTTACCTGTGAGAAGAGGCTGAACCCCAGCTCCCCACACCTTCCCGTCAGGTAGCTGTAGAGAACACTAAGGTCTCCCCTGAACCTCCTCTTCTCCAGATTAAACAACCCCAGTTCCCAAGCCAACTTGTGTTCCAGGCCCCTCACCAGCTTCATAGCCATGATCTGGACATACTCCAGCACCTCGATGTCCTTCTTGTTGTGAGGAGCCCAAAGGTGAACACAGTACTCGAACGCAAGAATGCATGCAGCTGTGTAATGGCTTTCTGGTTCCTCTTCCTCCATTATGGGCTCTTGGCTCAGAAGCAGCTACTGCAAAGGACCTGGCCTGCAGCAAAGCATCCCTGCTGGGGAAGGACAGGCCACCAAGGGATGGACAGGGAGTGCTGTTGTGGCCAGCCAGCAGCACAGGGCAGCAGCTGGTTAAAATGATCCTGCCAGCTGAAAGTCTGCCTTGCCCAGTAGTCCATTTGCTGGCAAAAGAAAGTCCAGCCCTTCTAGCCATGATCTGAGAGGGAACGGTACAGACGGTGGAAAGAAGTTATATGGAGTCAGGTCAGGTGTTGTTGCATCGGCTGCTGAAGAGCTCTTAGCATCAAGATACCTATAAACATGGGAGGAAAGAGATTTGGCCACTGCCTGCCTCCCAGCCCCACAGCCTCTGGGGGAAAAAAAAAAGGAAATGGTTGTATCCAGGCAGACTTACACAAGCTTTGCTTGTTATGCTTTTCCTGGACTTTATGAAACCTAAACAAGCAAAAGCTCCCCATGGTGGTGCTGTCACATACCAAACGTCCCCTCCTGCATTTCATGGCTGTGTGAATCCTGTTTTCATTTGTAGCACTACAGTAGAATAAAGAGTCCAAAGTAAGACCAGGATGCCACTGTGTTCATCATAGTTACACATGCAGAGTGAGCTAATTAGGTGCTATAATACACAGGGTATATTTTGGTCCTGTTTGAAAGCGCTGTCAGTCTAACCAGATCGGACAGACAAAATGTGTGAGGGAGTGGGATTTACAGGCAGAACAAGCCACAGGAAGGAGCATATTCCTTTTGAATATTCCTTTTAAAGAGTGGTGGGGAGGGGAGAGTGGCAGTTAAGTGAACGTGTGCTTTGAAGACAAAAAATATTTGCCAAAGTTAGGGCCTCCTTGACCTCTTGGGGTGAGAAATACTGCAACTGCTTGAGCCTGTGTGGGACTAGAGCAAGGCTCTGCACCTCATGCTGAGCCAGGGTCTTACAGATCCTGGGACTGCTGCCATCACCCATAAAAGCAGTCATGCAGAAGGCAGATACCTTCTCATCTGAGATTTAAATCACTTGCCTTTGGGGCCCAAAGCCCAATGGAGGTGATAGGGCTTTCTGCCTGAAAACCTTTATCCCGGTAACCCAAAAAGTCACGACATCTACTGGATGGGGGGACATGCTCAGTTCAGCTGGGTAGCAGCAGTGCAGGGATGTGACCACAGAGCAGGTATGAGTTCCCAGTGCGGCCCTGGCACCTCTGGTACCAACACATCTTTGCAGCACAGCAGCTATTGTGGTGACCTTCCCCTTCTCAATTCCGTGTTTATAAATGTTGCCATCCAGGGCTGTGATGGAGGGGGGGTTGCTTAGCACTGTTTAAATCCCAGGATAGCTGCAGCAAATTCCTGCCTGCAGCAAGCTTCACACTCTGTCTGCTCTTCCCTGGAGCTGCACTGCCCGTGACTGACTCAGGCTGACAGATCCCCCACTCCTCCATCCCCTGGAAGCAGGGGCAGAGCCAGGAGCTGCTGCATGCCTCCTCCCCGCTCCTAGAGCCTGGTGACTGCACCCACAGTGCTTCCCTGCTTGGCCCTGTACCATCTGCGTGTCCATGAAGGGATGCCATTAAGCTCTCACCTATTCCTGTATCATCCTCAGGTCTGTGCGTAGGAAGAGCTTCCTCTCCTGCTGACCCTCAAATTGCTGCCTTTTCATGATTCTGCCAGCATCTATTTGTTTGAAGCAGAGGGAGGAGGTTCCCCTTTCCCACTCATTTATTGGTTGCTAAGCCTTTTGCACTTTCATTTCAGCTGAGGGGACAAGACTGCTAAAGCGGTCTCTCATCTGCTATGCCTCTCTTCAGCAATGTTATTTGCACATAAAATATATCCTGTTAAAAATGAAAGGTCAAATCAGGAACGAATGCAGACTGTTAAAGGCGAGGTGTGAGTGTGAGAGCCTTGCTACCCATCCCCTCCTCGAGCTGGGATGCGTGTGGCAGCACCTCCTGAGGTGCAGCTCTCCCTCCGGGCCCACCAGCAGCCCCTTCATCCCCACTGCAAGTGGTATCACCTAGGAGTGTCACAGCACCAGGAACACAAGCCCTGGGGCATGGGAAGGCTGTGTCATTCCCCTCACACATAGGGGCAGAGCAATTTATCAGAATATGTTAAATCGTCTTTCTTTTTCTGTTACCAAGCCCCGTTAACGTAACCACCAAAGAACAACTGCTAGCATTTCAGGGAGCTCCTGTACTAATTATTCACTCAGTCTTCAAGGAATTTGACTGGCTTTTTCTAATGTCATCATTGGTACTTGTATGTGTGTGGGGCTTGGGAAAAAGACAGTGACACCAGCACCGAAAAGAAAGCATTACGGTAGCAGGGCCGGTATCTGATGTGTTGGAGACACCTCTTTCACACTGTGCTGCCAGCAAATAGTTTAGAAAGGGCTAGTGATTCAAGATGTCCAGTCCCTTTCAGGCACATCCATCAGACCTGATCCCAGACAACAAATGGGAGAATTTCCTCCATCCCTCCCGGTTTGGGCTTTCAGGGAGCAAAATGCCAGGGTGGGCAGCTTCCTCCTGCTCAGTTCCTATGAAAGCCTGCACTGCTGAAATCGTGGGTGTAACTTGCTTGGGTGCCCCTGTGGGACCTGAGCTCTTTGAGACAAGTCTCAAACAGACCGCGCCACGCACTTGAAAATGTGGCCCCTCAGTGCTGGTTGGGTAAATCACCTGTGATGTGCTTGAATTGGATGCAGAGCACACAGTCACCTTTCTTGATCTAAGGAGGGTTTTCCTAAAGCTTAATCTTGAAATCTGAGGTTATGAGCTTGCTTCAGCCACCCATGCACTCTGCAACGGTCAGCAAAATGTGTTCAGATTTAATGTCAACAGCTCTTGGCATAACATTCCTTCGCAGCAGAGCTGAGCAATGGGAAGAAGAGGCAAAATCTGCTCAGTCGTGATGACTTGTGTCCTGTCCTTTAGCAGTTCAGCAGAGCACAAAATACCATTCTCTTCAATGAGGCAAGGGGGCAATGAAGCAGTTGCAGGAGCAGGAAACCAAGCTGGAATGGGGACTTCAGATCAGATGTTGGAGCACTTTGCAAATAAATCAGTGCGCTAGTAAGTCGTTCCGACCCTCTGCCCCTCAAATGTCACTTGACTTTAAACTGAAGCTACATTTCTCCTGAAATTAGTACATTTTTACCTGGGCAACAGTTCAGATCTTGATTCCATAATGCTTTCCTCAGAATGTGGAAATGTACTTCTCAGTTGCACCAGCCCAAGTTATGCTGCTATTGCTGCTGCAACATTAATAAAATGCTCCTCAGTACAAACAAATCTCCTGTGTTTTGGACACTAGGAAAAAAAATGCTGACAGATGGTAGCTTTTATGAGAGAAATGAGGAGAATAGAAAGCACTTACAATGACGATGTCCATCTGAGACCTAACTGTGTCCAGAAATGTATGCAGAAGACCTGCTGTGTCCCCCACGGGCTGACACTTGGACCCACTGTCAGTGACACCAATGCCTCTTCCAAGTCACCATAGTTAGTGACTACAACATCCTAATTTAGTTGTTCTTGGTCTGTATAAACTCAGTTTTTCCATCACACTTGCAATGAGTTGGCATGCCTTGCCTTTTTCCTCCATCTTAAGACAAGACAATGAAGCCACAGAGCATACAATAGTGGTTATTTTTCTGTGGGGAGACATTGTTTCCTGAGGAAACAGTGCTTTGTTTAGGAGTAGCTTTATTTAAGAAGAGGAGTTTGGGGGGATTAACCCCACCTCTTACCATTTCTTGGGGCACGATACCCAGGGTCACGCAATGGGAGAGTGGAGGTAGGATCTCTTTTCACCTAAGACATGCATTAAAAAACTCCTATCCCCTTCCCAAAATACCGTATCAGACAAAAGGTCTGTGTAGTTCACAATGTATACAGTGGCCAGAAGCAGAACATACCAAAAGAGAATGCCAAAACTAACTAACTAAATAAAATAACAAACGTTAATGCAGCGTGCCCCTTGTCTTCGTATAGTTTTTTAGTTTCCACCAAGCAATCATTGCAAAACTTCCCAAGCCAGAGGTTGTATTTGAGATTTAGTTTAATAGACTACCAACAGACTGTACCCCAGGAACTTTTCTAATCCCTTGTTTTCAGTTTCTTTGAGCCATTTGTGGCAACGAGTTTCACAGCTGTAATTATGCACAGTATGAAACCAGCTTCTCTATGTTGGTTTTCAAATCTGCTGCCTGTTTATTTCAAGGGGTGCCTCCTAACTTCTGTGGTAAGAGAAGAAAATTGCTCCCTGCCCACCTTCCTCATGCCATCTGTGGTTATATAGCTCTCAGGACATACACATTGCCTCCATCTCTGTTACTGCTGTAAGGGAACAGAAGGGCAGCATTCTCTGTAGTCCTTCTTCATGAGTAAGAGATACCATGCATTTGATCACCCTCTTCATCATTTTCTCTGTCTTCTGTAATTCCTCTCTACCCCTTTTGGAAAAATGACCATACAATAACCAAGATGTGTGTGCTCCATTGATTTCTACAGTGGCATCACTTACTTATTTTCCCCTGAATATGTGCGGCACAATACGCAAATTATTCCACCCTACCTTAGCAATGTGTATTTCTCAGGCTGACGAAAGCTAATCTTCCAATATAAGTGAGTAGGTAGCCTGGTCCCCAGTGCCCATTCACCCACTGGAGTCATTCTTGAAGTGGTCCTGGAAGAAGAAGTTGCAAGTTCGTAATGTAGGCACGTCCTCCCTGGAAACTTGATTCGTTCTGTTAAATCACTGAGTAGGTGATCATATGGAAGTGATTCCATGTGCTACAATTCAGACTGGCTTCAAAAGCATCATTAAAAATTAGTAAAATGGGTTTGTTCTCCAGCCACAGCCCAGAGAATCTCCAGGATTTACACAGTGCGAAAGCTAAAAACCTCTGAGCTTTCTCAGGAAGGTGCTTGAAATTTCCTGAAGGTGCTTGAAATTTCCTTAATTTTTTTTTTTTTTTTTTCTGTTAATAAATTTAGCCTAGATCCAGCTCGGTAAAACATTAAGCATTAAGCATCTGCTTAACATGAAGAACTAGTAAGAATGCTAAAAATGTGTAATCCCATTCCTATTTAGGTCTTTATTCATTGTGGCAATTAAATATGTGCATTAGTGCTCTGCTGCATCAGGAGCTAAGTACCTGCACACAATTAAACGTTGTGCTGAACTGAGTCCCAAAGCCAACATTGCTGTACAGGATTTTAACCTATATTTCTGTCTACTGTGCACTTCACTTTAATGCAGGGAATATTTATTACTTTAACAGATACTCTACCTTGAAGAGGAATTTACTCTAAAATACATGTCACAGAGTGCTGTTTTAATGATTCCAACTTGCAGAAGTATTTTGTGATAGGAATAATTCATCTCTTGATTAACCACTTCAAGGCAATTCTAGGCAGTAGCACGTTTGCAGGTTTGGCATCAAAACATTCTAGCGTTATTTATACAATAAAGTAATTCAGAGTTTCATATTGTTTTACATATATATATGTGCAATTTACTATAAAGAATATCTTAAAAAAGGATGGAAGCCGTTTTAAAACTCGTCTAATCCAATCCATTGCACTTGGAGCTATACGATTGTATGACCATGAATATCTGCAACAATGCACAGGCTTCAAGAGAAAACACAAATGCTGCTGTTCACGCTGGTGCCTCCGGCTATCCCTGGTTTCTTTTGGTTTTGCATTGTGATCTTATTTAACCAAGAATGCTTCTTTCAGCAGCAGCATCTGCAGCATATTGAATATTGGAGCATACTGTGATCCATTCTGCTTTCATCCAGTTGAACTGCTGGGGTGACTAAGATGCAAAGAAGTCCCAGGACTTGCCCACGGCCACACAGTGAGTCAGTGGCCCAGCTGTTTTCAGAAAGGGAATAGTTTTCCTGTCTCTTTGCTTTAACAACTTTACTGCATGGCATCCTTCATACACATTAGACTATTTCTTTTTTCCAGAACAGACTGGAATGGGTCTTCATGGATACCACTTTCACTTCCAGTCACATACTTGGATGGAAAAAATCTTCTCTGGGAATTACCAATGCTATCTTTTCTTCTTGAGCTATGAAGTTAGTGGACAGAATAGGCTAAATAAATGGATTTCCTTTGGTACTATCAAAAATATCCAAATCACTGTCAGCATTGACTGTTATTCAGCTCCACGTTCTTCCTCACTTTGCAGATCTGATGTTACCCTCTTCAGAAACTATCTGTCCCCAAGACCTGCCATTTTTTCAGATCAACCTTTAGTTTCACTAACTAATTGCATGGCATTTGTTCCTGCTTTGTCATTACCTCGTAATTTACTTCAAAAACATTTTGCCTCTGATTTCGCTCAATTTCTTGTGTGATTTTTAGTTTATCATTATTATTTCTGAGTGGAAACCAGAATGTCATTAAACTTGTGGATGTTGTGCTTTTGTCTCTTAAATTCAGATTTTTTAATGCATCCACAATTCCACAGAGGCTATAAACTCATACCAATGCATGGCAGTGTCCCCCTTGCATAGCAAGTGCATGGAAATATAGCAGCAGGACTACAAAATTCCATGTACTGGCATACCAAAGTATTCATATTTATCCTAATTACCTCACTATGCCTCAGGAGACCCGAGGGTGACTACAAGCATAGTAGCTGCAAACCTATATATATATATATATATATATATATGTATCTTTTTTTTTCCAAAAATTCACTGGCTTCTTAGGACATAGATTTTTTTTTCTTTCATCTTTCCTGAGTAGATTTTGACAGAATTCATCAAATACCATCAGGAGCTGAGTTCAGCTGCAGGATCTGTATATGGACTTGTGGTCTGACCCATCTTGTGTTGCTCCTTCACAGGACCATCCCTGCTCACCGTCGTCTCTTCCAGTAAGTGACCAGGTTGTCTTCGCTCCTTCCTTGGCTGTATTTAATCACTGACTTATCCCACCTGTCCCAAAGAGAGTAGGAAACAGATGACATTTAAATTCAAATTTTCACTTGAAGACTCCAGAGGTATTAAGTCATTCTGAGCTGCTCAGCCATTGCTGTTTTGGGTTACTGAGGGAGCCCTGTTAATACTAGTAGTGTTGCCTGCCACACAAGCCGGCAGAAATGGACTCACACAATGTGCTTTGTCTCACATGGTATTCCACATTTCTAGGCTCTCGCTGGCTTCCCTGGGAATATATGAATAAACCCAATAAAAAGAAATTATACTCCTTTTTACTCCCACTCTGTTCACCAGATGTGCAAGCTCACCCTGGGCTTTGGTTGCCAGCCTGGCTCCCTTTTTTTGTTTTACTGACTCACCCTCATAGTGTAGGTCCCCTCAGGGCCAGATCCTGAGCTCGCTTACAGCCCTGCAGGCCATGTAGGTTGCCTTCAGCTGGTGCTCCACTCTCCACCACAGGCTGGGGACATGGCCCTGCCCGTGGGACTTGGTCTGCAGGCCCACCAGGGATGCATAACGTGGACCAGAGCCGGTCACCCTCCCTGACAACTGGGAGCACTTGGCGTAGCTAGCAGAAATTAGCACCACTGAGATCATATACATTTTCATTAATCATTGTGAGCCTTAAATAAAAGCAGCGCTGCTGGCAGCTCTGATTAAGAGCTTTCCATTGATCATAAAAGCTGAAAGCTAAAATGAATTGTTTAATGTTGAAGGATTGTGATAACAGCCAAATAATTTGATTTATCGCAAAATCGAGACATAAGAAGAAAGAAAATATTTCAAAATAAAAATGCTATGCTCTTTGTGGCACTCTTTGTGGCAGACCCTGAGCTAATTTGAGGCAGGCCAGGAAAACACCCCAGCCCCCATGGCCAAGTCTGCACAGCAGCACAGGACTGCCACAGCCCCTGAAACCTGGGTGCTGGAGCTGTGACACCGCTTGTGATGGGCACCTCAGCCAGCACTAATGTGCAACAAGGAGGCTTGAGATACCTTACCTTTGTGCAATAATTTCACTCCTCTCTGTATGCGTATGCTTTCAGATGCCTCCACCATAATACGTCTATATATTTATTTATACAAAGCAAGAAACTTAATAGAAATATCATATACTGTGAATGAAATTCACTCCATCTGACTGCTTTAGCCCTCTGAAAGCAGAGCATGCAGGGCGGTTATTTATATTTTATAGCCTCTAGTGTTACTGGAAGGAGAGAAAGCAGCTCCTTAGTGATTACCTACTTGAGGGCACCTGAATCACCTTCTGTAGATGCTTGTCCCTGTTCTCTGTCTAGGGAGGGAACCTAGGCTCTTAGGTTACACCGGACATGTAGTTTTTCGATTAAGCTAGACATGGATACTCCTGTGTGTATGCACGGGATGACAGAAGGTGTGAACAAGTAACACAATATCTTGTCTTTAGACCCTGCTGAGCCCCCAGAACTTGTTCACAAGAAGTAATCTGCCTTTGTGGTGTTAACGGAAGGCTCCTGCAGAGTTTACCTCCCCAGGAACAAAATGCACTTGCAAATACCTTACCAGACTCTTGCTAAAGGATAAAAACAGAGCCCCTCTTCTGATGCCCATTCTGATCATGTTCATGCTGCTCAGCAATGTGATTTTCTTTCAGGATGTTGGACTCCTTGGAAGGGTTTTGGCTATTCATCATCAGTCCTGCAGTTTCTGGGAATAAGGGAATAGGGAAGAGGTGGACAAATCATTTGGAAGAAATGAGACATAATCCAAACTTCTCTATGCCTACTTAGCTACCAAAATGGCTGCTCTGGCTCTGTTCACAGCTAAGCAGCTGTCAGGTTGCTCTGCTCCAGCCAAAGCTTAGTCCGTGGCCAGCCAACTGCAGGCTGGGCTGTGGACCTCTACAAGGACTTCAGACGGTCCTTGCCTATGAACTGTGTGAGCTGTGCAGAAAGAACTGAGAGTAGCACAAAGAATAGCCTGCTCCTTTACTCATGCATCAAAAGACAGCACTTGCCTCTGGGTGAGTATCTGGAAGTGTGGCTTCTAAATGCATGAGCCAAGCAGGGGGAAGTGTGACATGACCAGGAGATGTGTGATGTCCACCAGAACATGGCCTAGAACCCGGGAAACTCACTTGCTGCATAGCAGCTCATCATCCTAACCTTCCTTAGCTTACAAGTAAAGTTCTTCCATTTTCAGTTGTGCATGTGTACACATGTATCTGTCTGCCTGTGAACATACATCTTACGAAAGAGTGCAAACACTACTGAAGTCTGTCACCCCAGTCATCCTCCCAGTCTCCACTTGGTTCATTCAGGACTTGTCTTTGCTTCCCATTTCGATGGGTGCACTCAATTTGCCTTCTCCATATGCATGAGCATGTAGAGATGCCAGATAGCATCAAAGACCCCCACAGTAATTTCCTCCTGGAAATCTGCCAGCAAAGAATAGGGTGGACAACAGCTCTTACAATGCTGCAGTGGGATCAGTCTGTTAGTTTCTTTGTTTTTAAAATGTAAATGAGCATGGCTCCTGTCCCTCTTTGCAGGAGGAGGAATGTCCTTAGGTCTCTTGCATTGCTGGTTGATATTTATCAGAGCTTTTCCTTTAAGTTACTATTTCCCAAATGCTGTCCCTTTAAACTTTCTGGCACCAAATCACTTTTATGCCTTTGTTCACCTTGCCCAGTAGATATTGACTCTTATAGCATAACTATGGTTATGGCTTCTCTTTTGTTTATGGCTTTTTAGACATTTTAGCAGGGCTGAGTCCCAGGCAAATGAGCATGGGGGAAATTCCTGTTTGGAGCTAGTGACCTTGGTTGGTATCTGTGCCTCCTCAGAGCAGCTCACCATGGATGAAGATGCATTTGTCAATAACATAAGTGGATATTAAAACACAAAGGGACGGTTCCTTCCCCACTGTTGTTTTCATTTCTTTGTTTGTTTTGAAGTTTATTCTGAATTCTAACACGATATGCCCATGTGGATAGGGACATTAAAAGCAGTATCTGCTTGATGTGTTCCCAATAAACAGCGGATGCCACTAATAGAGTCCCTAGCACGTTTTTGGAAGAGGAATATAGGTGGCATATGGCACAGAAGAATAATTTCATAGTAATAAGCAAAAGCCGGCTATTAGTGAGACACTACTATGCAGCTAATGGTGTTATAGATAATGAGGGTGGTGAGGGGGAATCTGTTCTGAGTGCTGGGAAACATCCGACTGCTACGCTCAGCAGTAACAGCACCATCCTTAAGAAGCCATTGATCCCATGATAGACTTTGGGGGAAGGTGTCACAGCACTCAAACACGAGCTGCAGCACAGCTTTGGGACTGGGCTGTGCTGCAGTTGGCAGAGGAGCTTGCTGGCAGCTTTACAGGGAAGTTATGCCAACCTGAGCAGCAGTACAGCAAACCCCACAAGCCAATAGCTGCCATCCCCACATGTTCATGAGCA
Organism: Nettapus auritus; assembly: GCA_011076525.1. Classification (NCBI taxonomy): domain Eukaryota; kingdom Metazoa; phylum Chordata; class Aves; order Anseriformes; family Anatidae; genus Nettapus; species Nettapus auritus. The sequence continues at coordinate 125,431,604 of CM021765.1, read as the reverse complement.
GCAAATGTTTGGGCTTCTGCAGAGAGCAATGATAGCTTGTTACAAGAGGCTACATTATTTTCGGGTTGTTTTGGGAGAGGGCTTTTGGTGTATTAAAAAGCAGTACCTGAATATTTTTTTTATAGCCATTTGAAGAATATTAGCAATGATATGAGTGTTCATGATTTATTTTCCTCTATGGACAACTTTGCAAGTGTGTTGCACATTTAGCTTGCAGGTAGGTCTTCCGTTCTGCATATCCCCTGAAGAGAACCCTGCTTACTTTGTCAGAAAAGGAAAAAGATGGGAGAGAGGAGAGAAAGGAAGGAAGAGGAAGAGAAAGAGAGAGAGAGAGAGAGAAAGAGGTTGGGGGAGAAGAAAGGGAAGGGAAGGGAAGGGAAGGGAAGGGAAGGGAAGGG
>CM021765.1:125411837-125430806 GCA_011076525.1 Nettapus auritus | reverse complement strand
GAAAGAGAAAAATGTGGACCAAGACAAAGAATCTGGAAAAACCCTACTGGTTGTGACCTAGATGGTAAGGAAGCAAAGGACTGGCACTTGAGGGTGTGTTGACACTGATTTATCATTCTGCAGATGATGGCCAATCTTCTCAAAAGGTACTAATTATTTCATGTGCCTCTGTTTCTAGCAACTGAAGTGATCCAGACTTGCAGAGGGCTCTGTGCCCAGCATTTGCCAAAGAGCCACAGATGTATTGGTGTCCCCCCCACAGCCATTGCTTATCTACGGACAGCCTCAGTCCCCAAAGAGGAGGAATGATGGACCTCTTCAGCAGCTGAGGGTGGTTTAATCCTTCCTGAGATTGCTCACTGCTCAGCGGCTGGCTGGTCACACACAGGTAGAGGCCTGGCATGGCACAGGAATCTTTACATGTCTTAATACCTTTCTGCATGACCCTCAGATTACCGAGGGGCACATGAAACTATTACCAGTAACATTAACAGCAACAGGAGCAGCTGTCCCTCAGCAAATTGCAGCTTTGCCCAGGTATTTCTGTAGAAAGCTGTTTCCAGCTGCAGGGGCAAGGTTAGACACAGCCCTCCCCAAACACACACACACTGCCCCTTGCTGCCTGTGCCATGTCTTTCCAGGTCTGCCAGCAGGCCCTGCTCATGCCGGATGGCCAAAATGTGGAAGATTTAGCTCTCCCAGAAAGTGTGGGCCAGCCAGCAAGCGTGCGTAAACACCTCTCAGAAAAACCCAGCCCCTGGAAGTGCTCCATCTTGCCATGATCAATGAGCTGCAATGTGGTCAAAAGGTGAGGAGGCCCAGCCCTAGCCATAGCTCGTGCAACTCAGCAAAATGGGTGGCAAAGCCTGAGAAATACACTTCTTTTTTCATTCTGTTCTTATATTTATTCTTGCTTTTGGGCCTCCTGCCCCGTGCTAGGGCGGGGAGCCCGTGTCTGAGTGTCTGTGTGCTGCAAGGGCTGTGCTTAGACAGGGCCGGGCCGAGCAACAGGGCTTAATGGGGCAAAGGAGGGCAAACTTGAAGCTGAATTGTTTCAATGAATTCTGTACTTTTCCGAGAGTGATGTCAGGCTGCCTTTTCTGCTGAATTGTAGTAAAAATAAATACAGCTAGAATGTGTGGGCATGGTTTGGAAAAGGATTAAGGGGAAGTTTTAACATTGGTTTCAGTGAAGTGGAAATGATTTCTGATAGCCAGCTGGAACCTGGTAGAGGCACTAGGCCTAAGCTGAGAGCTCATGCAGCTGGGGTTTCATAATACAAAATTCCTACTCTTTCATTTATTACTTCAGAGCCAGATCCTAAAATCTTATTTATATGATTAGTCCCTCCGGGCCATATCCTTATTTCTCTTACACCAGGCTGACTCAGGAACAGAAGAGGGGATGCCTATGAGGCAAAGCCTCCTCATTAAAAGGTCTCTCCAGAATGGAAGAAATAAAACCTAGCTGTAGTAATGTCCTCCAGCCTGCAGCTAGGAGTCATGGACCAACACGGAAATAAGCTACACACCAGGCATCTCTCCTCAGCAGAACTAGTACAGCCCTCCAGAGCCCTCCATTAGCTCCTTCTTCAAATGAGGGTTCAACTTAAATACCTGGTACTAATCATCCATGTCATTAATTTTTGGGGTCCAGTTTACTTCAAAACCTCCTCCCCTTTCTACACTAAGCAACACAGCAGTCATTACTAGGGAAATATTTGGCACCAAGATGTTTTGTGCACCTCAGACTGTCCCCAACCTCCCCAAAATACCAGTAATAAGGATGGGCAGGCCAGTGTGTCGCATAGTGTGGGCTCAGCTGCTTCACTGCAGACAGAGCCAGCCTGGAGCAGTGTGGGCAGAAGATGCTGCATCATGTTTGGCCTGGAGACCATGGACCCTTAGCAGTGAGGTACCACCTTTATCCTGAGGGTATTTATCAGGATGCACCAGATGGGATTCAGGGCATGGAGACCCTGCCAAGAGCAGGATGATGGGCATAGAGTGGGGACACACTTCCTTGCCAAATGTTAGCCTGGTACGGAGGTGCCTGAGGCCATGGAGGCCTAAACTAGCTCATCCATATGGTGACATGTTTGCCAGCTCGGATCCAGGTCCTGTCTAGGCCATTGAGCTCATGAGGCAGGATTTATTAACTTGGGAGCAGTGGGAAGGCCAGTCCTCCAAGCTTGTTTCTGGAGCTAGGGAAGTTCCTCTTAGCCAGCATTAGTGCCCCTGTATGCACTCCTCCTGTATAGATATAATTCTGTGCTTATATCCCACAATTTTGTGTTATCTTTGCACCTGGTGGAGTAGACTCTGCCATATTTTGACTCCTGTGCCAGCAACTTTATCATCAGCTTCCTGCTATAACAGCTGGAGAATGAAAAAGAGGGAGAGAGAAGGCAGGAGGAGGATGGGGAGGAAGGAAGCGGCCAAGGTCTCAAGCACACAACACAAGCTGCTAGGACGCGGATGAAATTGGCCTGCTTTTTTATCTGTATGCATGCTCTACAAATATCTCCAACAAATAGAAGATGGGAAAAGATTCAGGGGCAAGAGCCTGCATAGTCAATACAACAGGGGCACGTCTTGCACTTACCTGGGGACAAGAAACTCCCCAGATCAAGGCAGAAATTCCCTAGCAGAAACATTACGCTGGGGGGGAACCCACCAGTTACTCCTGTTAGCACCTGCAAACCTACTTTCTAACAAAGCAGCATTCTCTCACTCTGTGGAAATGCACTGCACATCCTGCCAGGCTAATTAAATAGCAGCTCCTCCCTTAGGAACATGAGCGCTGCAGCAGGCGGGCGTGAGCTCAGCCTCTGCGCTCAAAGGGCGACCATTCCCAGGTTGCCTTCCAAGGGGAAAATAAAAACTTCCAGCAACAGAGATCAGCTCCGTGCCTGATGCCAGGGCTCGGCTTGCTCTGCAAAGCAAGTCCCTAGCCACCCGCTGAGGCTTCACAGCGGCGAGCAAGCTCTGCTGGCTCCTTGGCTCGGCTTCCCAAGGCCCTGCCTAATTGACAGCCAAGGTACACCTAACACCATGTGCTGCAGAGCACTTGTGTTTGTCAACCTGGAGGGCTTTGTGCAAGATCCTGTAAAACACAGGTGAAGCATATCCAGCACAGCATGGCTCAGCGTGCAACGGTGATGTTGTCTGCACCTGGACACCTCTGGGACCTGTTAACATTACCGAGGGGGGGATAGAAAGCACTTTGTTTCTTGACTACATTTTTGAAAACTGAGAGGACTGCTCAGGGATTTCTGAAGCTTGAGTTGATTAGCAGTTAATGATGTGTGTCCTGAAGAAAAAGTGAGATTAAATATTGTGCTCGTTTTGGAGCAGGGCATTTTAAGATTGAGATTTACAGCTACTTTGTTGGTATTTCGTGAAGTGCTTAGGTCTGCTCAACTCTTGGTTACACAGCCGCTCAGTATTTTGAACACTCGTTTTATACACATACACCTTAAATAACCAATGATGTATTAAAGTGTGTAAGTGTGTCTGTTATAACTGCACATTAACTTTCAGGGAATGCTATTGGAAAAAAAGACACCCACTGGGACAGCAGTCACTTCTTTAGTGGGCAGGAGATGCGTGCTCAAGAGCATCCCTGGGCCATCCCCATCACATCACTGACTTCCCTGCAATTTGCACATCACCCCTTCCTGAGAAATGTGCTGTGCCAAAGCTTGTCCTGCTCATTGCTTCAGCACTCATCATCCTCTCTTGACACCTCTCAGCCTTTAGGACGTGGTGCAGCTTTCCTGAGGGAAAATGAATCTCTTAGTATTTCCCTATTTTGATGCCTTCCTTCCTGAAGACCTGCTTCTGTCATGTTGCCTCTGGGAAATCAATCCATACACTAATTGATTTAAAAGAAAGGAGGATGAGGAGGTCATGTTTCTTAATCTGTTAAGAAAGAAACCTATTGTGCCTTTTCTCCCATTCTAGGGGTTTGTCTCCATACCAAGATGAAGGTGTGCTTATAAAGACTTACAAGAGCAGCAAAGATGTGGTGGGGCAGGCTTAGAGCGTCACTGGCAAGTCTCTGGAGGGCAGTTGGGTTGCTGAGCAGTTCCGATTCCCATACACCATCCTTTCACTCCTCTTGTTACCCAGGCTAAGTAGATTCAGTGAAGCATAGATGTGACCCGTCATGCTACATTCATGCCTGTATTTTGCTGCAGAAGCATACTACAAGAACAACACCTGACACATCATGTTTAGCAAATGGTGACGGTACAATTCATAATTCACTTTTTTTCTCCACTGACTATTAGAACAGCAGTACCATGTGTTCAAAAGAGTAATTATTTACCAACATATAAAATGTATCCAGACAGGCTAAGCTGGACAAAAGCTTCTGGTCCTCTGTGGCTGCTAAGAGTTTCCAATTAATTAAGTACTCGACTGATAAATGCATACAGCCGTATTTGAATAGGTGTCTCTTTAAAAGCAACCCTACTACCCCACGGAACCCCTAGGGAAATAATTTATAGTGCAAGACCGTGGCGTGCTTTACGATATGCAAGATGTATATATCACAGGCTAAAATAAAGCTAAAGCTAGAACTAACTGAAAGAAACAAAGCAAAAAATCTCTCAGAAGTTCTAATTCAGCTCACACAAAGTATTTAGTCTTTAATACATATGAATTGTTAAAACTTGTGTTGCCAGTTTCTTACACAAACACAGAAAGCAGAGTAACTGGAGTTGCTCTGTGTATCTTCCGTGCTACTACTATTACTGCTGATAGGGAGTTCACACAGATTTTGTTACCAAGATAGCTGTGAAAACCTTCCGACTTTCTCTCGCCCACTCTCACTTTCCAAATGCTAAGCTGAATTTCCAGGTTGCGAGAAGTGCTATGGTTCACATTAGGTTGGTTCTGCTTCCCGGCCTGGCTGAGCCCGCTCTGTGTGGCCAGGAGGATTAGCAGAAGTCAGTTTAAGTAATTTTTAGAGGAAACAGGATGCACTGTAAGTGAGCCTTCCGAGGCAGTTTAGCAGAAGCACAGCAGTGCTGCTGACAGGGATAACAGCCCTGCTAATAGGTATGCCACATCCTCCAAACATGTTCAAAATACTGATGCATGCATCTCTTCTTCTTCAGCTGGCAAACACCGACGGAAACCTTTAAAATAATGTTTTATTTTCACTAACATCCCATTGAAGGAAATGTGACTTAATCTAGAGTTATCTGCTAATTTGGGGGAGAAAGGTTGTTTTAATGCATTGTAAAACGATCATTTATACTGTACTTTAGTATTGGTTTTCTATAAAAGCCTAAAGGTCACATTCCTACTTACTGTAGAACTGTCTGGTGCATATCCAGATTCACAAATAGCTAAAGAATAAAAATTCTTTCTTTGGCAGCAGGAACAAAGTATCTTAAGCAAAATCATGTGTTTGAATCTACATCCAGACCATAGGTCTTACTAGTACAGGTCTGGAAATTTCTCCTGCAGTCAGATATATGTTGCAAGTCCTGTGTTTTAAAGAGAACATTGGGCTTAATTTGGATTGCTTTGTCCATGCAGAAAGATTTATAGATACAAATATGACCCTTGCATCTTTCTGACAGTAAAGTTTGAATCTATAAGAATGAACTCGTGGTTAATTTGATCTGGCTTTTTTCAAGCCCTTTTCTTTAGGCGGAGCTTTCTGCCTCTAGAGCTGGAGATGGGACACTTCTTCAAACATCAAACTCTTGTCATGACTGAGCTTGAAAAGCATTTCAAATGCAAAAGAAAGTGTAATCACTTCAAATTTTATCACAAACTCCCTTTTGTTTGGATTAAAAAATGGTTCATAACCTACTGCTGACTTCCTGTGAACATATTTATTGGCTGAAAATGTAACCCGGTATTTTGATGGAATGTCAAAACTGGTGGGGTTCTTGTACCTGATCACTCTTTGTGTTGCACAAATTTCATGGGTCATATGGTAAGATGTATATTTTTTTTTTCTGATTGGATGAATAAAATATATAAGGAAAAAACAAAACAAAACAAAACAAAACAAAACCCCACCACTACTGAATGAGGTGCTTCTGGCACAAACACTTGGAGGACTACTCATTCATTCTTAAAATTCATGCCACTTTCCCACACAAGAGTTGTCACATACTTGGCAGTGGTCCAAGTCCTCGTAAATAACATAAAATATAATCTCGGAATAGAAGGAACCGAACACAGGTCTTTTAGCTGCAAAACCTCTACAGATCAAATTCTGAATATATATATATATATTCAGCTTTTTCTGTTAACAGTGTTTGCTGTAAAACAAAACCTACTTACACAGATGGCTTTATGTTAGTATTTCTGGGATATTTTTTTAACCCTTAACTCTGCATTTTCTGTTCTTTTGTAGGCTTGAGTTCGACCATCAGTGTTATGTTCATAGAGCTGTTTGTGTTCTAATTAAGCAATAAGGAGCAGGGCCCGTTCTGGGGATTAGGAGTGACTTGGAGTGTTGATGCAAAGCTGAGAGCCATTAGCAACACCTGGCCATTAATTCCCCAGGAGATGCTAGTGCCAAACTCATCATGGCTATTTCTAACAGTCCTTGCTGGGTTTTGTGTTATTATTATTTTTTTTTTAGTGGTGAAAAATGTATTTTTTACTTTTGGAAAGTACCAGGGGGCAGGTGAGATTTCCATGGTTCATCATCTAGGAATCAATGGGTACAAAAGGAATATGGATGACTTCAGTGGTTTCTATAGCAAAATATTTTCCTATTTACCAGCCCACACGTATATCCACAACAAGTAAATATTCAAAACACAAATCAGGCAGAAGAGGTGGGATATGTATTCAGAGCTACCAATTTCCAATAAACCTGATTTCATTAGACAGACCGAGCTGACTTCCAAAAGAGCTGTAAAAGGAACAACACTCGACGAGTATCCATTTCTAAACCACTCCCATTGCTGTTGCTTGATAACCATATAGAATATTGATATGAGAAGCTTATCCAATTAACATTTATGCTTTACTCAGCTGAGAGGGAATGGGGCATATACCCATCTAGGCACTTTTGCATTCCTGCTGGAAACATATTAACCACTCCTATCCCTCCCCCTCTCTTTCCTCCATGCTACCACAGCATCTTCATCCAACACGGCCTTGCATTGCTTCTGGGAGAACACTTTCACTACGTTCTTGCAGGATATTAATGGACATTCATATATAGTATTGCCATATGAATGTTCCAATGACCTAGATAAATGTGCATAATTTCCTTTGTGTGTAATGGACACGAGTGTTTAATTATGACAAGTTGTGACTTTTGTAGTTTATCTCAGCCCCTCAGGGAGCCCTTGAAAATGAAATTTCCTATTCCCTGGTATGCATGGAGTACAATTTTACAATAACCCTATACCAGGATACCATAATCCATGTTGCTTCCCTGTTTTTCCTCCACTGTTTACAGAGAAGCACAGACACTGACGCTGAAGCTTGTGTGAGAAAGTGGGATTATACAGAAAGCAGAAGGTTACAAATGAAAAGAAAATTTGAATGAGAAATGGGCTGCAAGACAGCAATCAGGCCAATTTTTTTGCAAGTCACTTAAATTACTGGCCACACATTAATTCTGAGGTTAATTTCTTTGGTTAAACTAATCACTATTAATCAAGGAAGCTGTTAATCAAATTGCTGAGAACCCAGGACCAAGTAAATTGGACAGTCAGATAATTTCTTGGGCTGACCAAAGATGCAGCAAAGTTTGTTTCCCTCAGGAAGACTAGCGAAGGGTTAACTATCCAGCACTTTGTGTCCAAAAGATGTCTGCAACAGCATTAAACCCTGCTATGCTTTAGTTTTTTGGAAGTCTTTTCACCCATCTCCTGCTTTTCTTCCAAATGTGTGCTTTTGCCCTGCAATTGCACCCTCTCTCTTTCACATATACACATACAGGCAAGGATGGAAAAGGCTTGCAATGGAGAGATTTCAAGTGGAAGATTGATGGCCAGCAATTGTGAGGCCAAATCACTCTCTATACTTGCTTTGCACTACATGATTTCCTGCTGTTGTTTCTAGTTACAGTAGATAATAAAAACTGTTACAAAACCCTCTTAACAAGAAAACAAAACACAGATGGCATGTTGAATGTAAAGCATCTGGGGATGGCAATCAACTGTGGCCTCAAAAGCTATTTTGTTCCATCCCAGTTTTCTTGAGAAGTGGGAAAGGGACGGCAGGAAATGCTGCGCGAGTTGCTGGAGGAGTGAGCTCTGCCAGCTACCAAGAAACTAAGCGTATGCTGGGAAGTGGCTGGATCTTTGAGGGGACAGAGGCTTTCAGGAATGCTTAGGGCTAATGCACAGTGTTATTATCCTCTTATCTCTTGAGGCCCCGGCTGGGAGAGTCATCTCTAAGATGTTAGTTCCTCAGATTGATAGCCAACTATTTGCGAACCTGCATGGATACTTCTAAAAGAAAGAAAATGTGGTTATTATGCGTGCTATAAATTCTGAAAATGGAATAATAGTTAAGGCTTAAAGAACAGATGAAGCCTTGCAGAAAACTTTTTAAAACATCCCGTTGAGAAATATATATATGTCTTGCTTCATATTTAAGTCTTTCTCCTGCTTTGTTCTTTGGTAATACAGATAGTCAACCAAATCTGGAAATCAATTACATGGCATATGTTTGGCATAACTTCACTGACCCCTTTTGTGTTGGCTAGCCTGCCTTTACAGCCCAGTGATGCAGAGATCAGCCGGGTTCAGCTTCAATACAAAGGTCCCTGTAATGAATGCATTCATCTGCTCCCATGGGCCAGCCTCAGAGAATACTACCTGCATGGGGAATATTACACATTTGCTTGTGAGAACACGAAAGCAGATAATCACAGATAACAAAACAGCTACGCCCTCATCCTTGTTGGCAAGTGAAAAGCAATGGAGCATACCTTGGAGTAGATTTACACAGAGATGCTCTGGTCTTATTCCCTGGTGTAAGCTGAGGCGGGTGGCTCAGGCTGCTACAATTTATGCTGGCTGCTGAGGCCTCCTTTTTTCTAGCTGACATGAATCTCACTGAGCAAGAGAGCAGCTTCTACATTTGCTGTGTCTGATGTCTTCAGACCTTCAGTGTCTGAAGAGAAACAATTTACGGACAATAGGTGTCAGCATCTGCATTTAGCCATGGATTTAGGTGACTGTTCCTCTCTGGGGGCTGCGTGTATAGACCTCGGGTGGTCCAGAGTCTATTCAGCAATTGCAGTGTGAAGCAGAGTGGTCTGAAATCTGTAGGATGAACAACAGGCTTGACATTTTGTATTTCTTTGTTCCCACTGAGAGAGGCTATTCCTCTCTCACCAGACATGCCCTGAATGCACGGTCACATCTAGGAGTGGCTGGCCATGCTGCAGGGGACAACCTGATGACAAACAGGCTGTATGCAAATCACAAGGGTGGCTTTGAAGCTGGCATGGATTTTTCTTGACTAGTTTGCATATGAAAAATTCATGGCATGTATATGGCAATGCCCTAAGCATAGCAGAAGATTGAGTTTTACATTCTGCTGTGGACAACTGAAGCTTGACTGACGTTGTGCATATAGAACAGCATCATCCTAGAGTTCACAAATATGTTGGCAGCACAGTTATTTTGAAGATGGGGGTGTTAGCTTAATCATCCATTTTACGTACTGCATTTTTTGTTACTCATTATTTCTCAGTGACTCAAAAATATTGGAGCTCAGCATAGCTGCACTGGCTGTGGCTCATGTTTTACACCCTGTTGTTTGAGCATCATGGTTATTTTTTTTTGAAAAGAACAAAGGATTTGAGTACTGAAGGCACTCATCACTGTTTGGTTGCACTTACCTGAAGGTGGTGCCACTTATCAAAATTTTCAGTGACAGTGACGCTTCTGACAGTCACAACAGCCTCTGGTTCAGACAGTGGCCAAGCAGGGGTGTCATAGGGCAGAGGTGACTTCTGAGGGACTATGTGGAAGGTCCCTACAACAGAAGTTGAGCAGTGCAATGAACTCCAGCAGGAGCTTCTGACTGCTCTTATCCATGTCTTGCATAACCCTGTTTCACTGAAGGAGCTAACCCAGATGGCCAGGTGGACTGTGGTCCTGTTTTGCTCCTGTTCTCCTGTGTCTTAATTTGTTCCTGTTGGTTTGTGGCAGGGCTTGCACCTAATGGCAGCAATTTGAACCCTGTCTGGGACCTCACAAAAATTGGTGAGCAGCAGGGAAACAGCCTCAGGGCATTTGGTGCGGACTGTGACACATGTCCAGCACAGTTCGTTAGTACCTCCCAGCCTCCTTGCTGAGATAAGGATCTCCTGAGGGATGATGCTTGCTGCCTCTGGGCCCCTGTGTGACCTGGAAGTGTGAGGATGTTGTCCTTTGCTGCTGACCAGCCATGATGTTAAGCTACAGGAGCAGCGGTCTGGCAGTCCCACAGTCATGCTGCAGAGAGGTGCAGATGTGAGCCAGGGGCAGCAGACAGCAGAGTGACAAGGGTTTGGCCCATTTGGCCCTCTGTGGACTTTGAATTTCCCTATGAGAGAGCACATGAGAATGCTATGAGAGCAGTTATCTCCTGCAGTAATGGTGGTTATAGCATCCTGGGAATGCCAAACTATGGACAAGTCTCAAGACAGCCCCTCTGGGTTCCCCCAGCATGTCCCATAGAGTGCATGTTGTCAGAAATGCCTTTTTGTGGCTGTTAGTAGACAAAATATTTGCTGGAGGCCTGGAGTCACAGAAGGAAGTCCATGTGAACATGCAGGAGTTCTTATGGCATATCTGGCCACACAAAAAGGTTAGGGAAGGCTTCATTTGCTCAAGGAGCTGGGTTTGGAGGTGAGGTGAACACAAATCTGTTGGTAAAGAGCTAGGAAGGAGAAGAGGGAGGTTTCAATCTTTCTTCAGCATAGCATACTTGGAAAAGGAAGGTCATCAGAGTGTTTAGAGCCTGTCCACACAGTCATCGGGTGAATGCCTTGCACAGACCTTTCTTCTGAAACGGAGGGGCCGTAGGCACTGCTGCAATGCGCAGAGCAGCCAGCCCTGGGACACGTGGCCAGTCTGCTCTTACACCTTTGCTATGAAGTTTCTGTGTGCTTGTTCACATCAGCTGTGTGAGGTTGCACAGGTGGTGAGGTGTATCTGGTGTCAGGCCTGCTGCATGTGGGTGGAAGGTCTTTACAAGATGGAGGTCCAAGGACCAGGCCCTCCAGGCACAGCACTCTTACACGCCATGTAAGTGTGGCAGGGCTTCCTCACCAGTGGACAGGGCCAAAAAGTCTTCTTGGAGTTTAGCAATGAAGATGGGAGGTGGTCTCAAGAGCTGTTCCCAGGCACCAGTGCAGATGTCTGCAGACATGTCACCTCACCCACATGGAGGACAAGGGTTGAACGAGTCTCACATATGATGTTGCCTAACCCTAACCCTAAGAGGTTCATTTTCTTTCTGTCTTCTGCCTATAATTCTGGACCTTTTTCTCTCTGGCACTGCCACCTCAAATCTGAAGCACATTTCAGATACTTCTTCACTGAAGCCATATGTACAGTTTGTACCGCTCTGGTTACTCTGCTTGAAAAGGTGGAGCTTGTTGGCAAATTCAGATACACTACTAGGGCGCATGGACCTGTGGCAGTCATTCTTCCTTCCAGTCAGTGGCTGAAAGTCATGCCACCTCTCAGAAGGCAGGTATTACTTTCTTCTCCTTGTCCTCATTTGCTTCTGCAGGCTGCCGACCACCTGGCCTGGTCGAGGGAGCTGCACCGTGCCTTTAGATGCATCACCAGCTCTGCTCTCCTATATAGTGATCTCATGGGCCCAGATCATAAAATTATAGTACTTACATGAAAAACACAAACGTTGGCATGACGACAAAGCACTACATTTAGTACTGTAGACTATATGTAAGTAAACAATAACAGACCTAGAGCTTTGTGGTGTGTATTTTCAGCACTCGCTCCACAAAATCAGAGATGGCAGATGGCTGGCCTCTCAGCAGGATAAGAATTAGGATTATTTGGGTACCTTAGCTGTTCCTTAACATGTATTCAGTTCTGTTTAATGCTAATTTTGATAGCTTTTTAAACCTGGGGTATTTTATTTTCTTTGATGTGAATACAGGGTTCAGTCTTGACTTTGCTTTTAAAAGCTTCACATGCGTGTGCGTGTGTATATTTGTGTTTGACGAGGATAACAGCATAGGCTAAGGAAGAAAATCATAGTGTGTGAACACGCATCGCTCTCCTGGCAGGGAAATGACTTGCCCATGAGGGTCATGTCAGCCTTAGGCATTTAGAGGGTGAGATACCTGGAAATTTTGCCCCAGGCGCAGGCAGGGAAGCAGAGAGCTGAGGGCTGGCAGCACTACGCAGACCTGTCTGCTGCAGTGGGGGAGCACGTGTGGGGACTCCCCCCTCCTCCATTTCAGGCTGTGACTGCAGCTGTAAGGAGTTATCAGCCAAACATCCTGAATATTTCATTGGGGACTACATTTTACTTAATTGAGCGGAAAATAAAAATGACATGCTCATGGAGGGTTAATATCAGTGCAGAGACAGGGGGACACGTGCTTCTTAAAAAATAAAATCCAGCAGTCCCACTGCTACATCCAGTACTCGAAGTGTAAAATATTGGCATGCATTGCAATGACTGGGGCTAGACATAACTTTGAAGGTCTGTCTGATTCCCTTATAAAGTATTTAAGCCAATTCTGGCTTGAAGCTAATTCCTTTTCCCTTAATAGCTGCTCAGATAGTAGGAAGAAGGAAAAAAAAAAAAAAAAAAAAAAAAAAGGAAAGAACAGCACAGCTGGTTGTGTGGTAGAGATGCATGATCTTTTCCCCAGGAGAAGACTGGACTCAGTCTGATGGGTATAGTGGCATTTGGATAGCAAAGTTGTAGGACCTATTTGGCAGCAAGACTGCAGACTGCTTCACAGAATCACACAATAACTGATGAGGTTGGATGGCACCTCTGAGGATTGTCTAGTCCAACCCCCTTATTCAGACGGCTTTTTTGATACTAGGTGTGTATTTCTCACCCAGCAAGGCTGTAAGCTCTAGCAATACACGAGGTGAGAAGGAGAAAAGAAAGACAACTCCCTCTGATTTGCAAAATACATTAATTTTTCTCCCTTTCTACCAGAAGGATGAGAAGCAGACAGAGGTCACTTTGTAATCTGAAAAACTTATTATGTGCCAAAGATTCCTTTAAGGATGAAAATTTAGCCAGTCCTTAAAATACTGTGAACTGTACATATTCCTAGCAAAATGTGTGCAGCAAATTATATTCAGTGAATGAAAGAGCAGAGCAGCACAGCACTGAAGACAGGGGGCAGAGCTGGCTCTGTGCTCGAGAATCTTTTGTACAGACACTGCCTCTTTTTTTTTTTTTTTTTTTTTTTTCCAATTCTTCCCTGGATAATAATGTCCTACATAAGTGGCTCCTTAAGGTGCTGCTAGTTATTCTCAAGTAATAACCAGGCATTGTACGTGGTCTGTCTGAGAGCTGGCATTAAGGAAAGACCACCCTGGCCATTGGTGGTGTGGCTCTGCAAGGAGGCTGAATTAGCATTGCTGGGGGCTCAGAGTGCTTGAATACCCTGATTGCTGTCATCTTAAACTAAACGTGCCGGCTCGCTGGAGCTGTGTTAATGGGGCTCTGGATTTTTTACATTTCATCTACCTTATCTGTTTAAATGTAAAATATACCTTTCATCACATCCTTGTGCACTCAGACTGCTGTGATACATTTTCCACTCTGTGCACCGAGATGGCTTTTACAGGTGAGATTTCTCCCACTGATTTTTTTTCAATACAGAAACGTCACTGTTTACTTTAGGCAGTAAGAGCGCTTAACTGGGATATTATTTTCTGCTGCGAGTTTTACTTTCCTAACCAAGGCTGAGTGACTTTCACAGACATCCTCAGCTGCTGAATCATGGCTCAGCAGCTTGGCGGCTGCCTCAGTCCTGACAAAATTTGCAGCCTGCTGCGGCTGCTCACGGAGGCCTCACGGTCCTTGGGGACACCAGCAGAGCCCACTCCTCTCCCTGTCTAAAACATCACAGCTGGCGAGGGATGACCGCTCTCAGTGCTCAGCTCAGGCTCCTCTCCACATATCCCCAGCCTCAAAGGGCCCACTGGCTGCTACCCAGCCACGTCTGAGCATCGAAGCCTGCGGGGTTTGGGGACATGGGAAGCGTGGCAGCTCTGCCTCCCTATAAGATGGCCCATCATCCGAAACCCAGCGGGGAGCATGTCTGAGGACAGGGTGTTTGTTCTGGTTGTGTCCTTGTGTTCCGTTAAGTAGTTACTGAAATGTGTGGAGCGTTCAGCTTTTTTTCGTATTGCACTCCATAGCTGTATTAATAAAAGGTATTTACCCTTCATTATTTTCATTCTCCAGGGAATTACTGAAGACAGGATATAATTAATCCAGATGCTCATACGAATCCAGAGAGGTTGTGTGCAACAACCACTGTCTTTACTAAAGGTAATTGCACACATTCACCACAGTCCAACCTCTGTGGCATTCTAAGAGGAGCATGTCTAATTCATGAAAGGGAAGAATTGGTTATTATCTGTATTATCTGTAGCACTCTGGCTTAATTAAGAGTGTTAAAGAAAGATAAAAGGTAGGAGAGAAATGCAGGAAGATGAAATGATTTGCCCAAGGTCACAGAATGGAGATTAGCACCTGGGTCTTTATAGTCCCTGTCTAGTGCCCAGCCCATTAGATCAGATGGCCTCCCAAATCACCTTTCCCAAAGATCAAATACCTTGAACGTCCATGTAAGCCTCTCAAGGAGAAAAGCAAAAATGGCTCAGTGTAGCCTGATAAAATTATAGCAATGCAGAAGACATCATTGGAATTCATTAAAAAGAATTTTTATTGAGAAGCAATGTTAAAAAGGAAACATTTATGCTTTAAAGCAGTCAAAGCAATGAAAGCTTCCACCTTGCTTCAATTTGGCACTCATATTTTTGTAAAACTAATCAATTAGATCATGCTCTTAATTTAGAGTACTGATGCTTTCAGCTACAGTTCTGAGTTAGGAACAGGCTTTCTAAAAGTCACAGCTTCTGAAATAAAAATAATTGGTTTCTGAGGAATATAAAATGCTAAGGAAGTAACCACTTGCCAACCTATTCATCGGGGAGCAGTTTGAGGAGCAACTTTTTATCTCTGGGCATCTGCAAGATAAAAAAGGATACAGTTCATTAGCAGACAACAAGGTAACAGCTAAAAGCAAACTTCTTGGGTGTTTCAGCGAGGACAGCAGTATGAGCGTGATCCCTTCTGAGCAGCTCTTGTTCAAACAAGGCCCTTGGCTGTGTGCTCTGCCCTGCTCAGCCCCAGTCCTCCAGGAGGCCCCTGCCCACTGAAGCAGTCGGCAGCTCTGCCTCTTCTCCACACCATTAGTAAGCCTGGGGGCTGAGGTGTTGCTGGAGAGATGAGACACAGGTCTGCAGCCAGCTCCTGTGCTGCTCTGAGAAAACATGATGAAGGGAGCAGGTGAGGGATGGAGTGTTGGTCCTGATGGCAATCTCAACATGGGCAATAACCTCTAAAAGCTATATATATAAAAAAAGCCCTTATTTCCTAAATTCAAAAGGCAACAGCTAAAATTGTGTCTGCATTAAGAGCAAAGTGCTCTCAAGCACTTCCAAGGAAATCCAGATGGCAATTTTCCAACAGAGAGCTTTTTCTGAGAAAATGTTGCTTTGCTGAAACAAAAGGTCTGGAGGTGAAATCTGGCATTTCTGGGATGGAATTTCTGGCCAAAACCACGGAGGGGCTCAAGAATAGCCAAAAGGCCCTTCAGGGCAATAGTCTGCAAGACTAAGCTCATTTCTAGCTGGTATGATGGTGCGAGCCGCAGGCTGTACCACAGCCAACCTAAACTGGCTAATCCGCAGAGTACCTTTAGAAACAGCAGGTGTGATTTGGTTTGAAATGGCCACATAAATCTATGTGAGATGGATTTTTAAGCTCTCATTTGTAAGTGATGGTGATCTGGGGCTTGGTTCAGTTGGCTAACCGTAGTGGCTGAAGCCATGTGCAATATCAGAGATTCTCTGAGACCTCCACACAAGACTGGCAGATGTGTTGTGACCCGTGTCCTTCTGGACCATCAGCCTGGGGCAGCTAGGCTGTCTCTATGGCATCTCAGCTGATAATAACCACGTTGAGATAAAAGAGTGGAGCCTCTTGCTGACTTCTGGACACCTTGACAAGGACACTTGAAGTCAGATCTCTCAGGTCTGAAAGGCAGCCATGGCATGCCTTTGTCTCAAACGCCAGCCCGTCCAGTGCGCCTCTCCTGGCAAGCCCCTCTGCCCACCACAGCCAGCAGCCTGGGTGCAGCTCTCTGTTGACAGAGCTGTAAAACCTGGCAGTCAGCCACGTCCTGCCAGGCTGCTGGGGCTCTCTGCCCTGCGTTTTGTGGCCTTTGTTTCCAGCCTCTTGTCTCAGCCAAGCGAAGCAAGGCCCTGAACTTTGGGCTCCCTTGCCCCCAGAACAACCCTCAGTCTCACATCGTTGCACCGGCAGGCTCTCTGGAGAGGGAAGTCACTTCTGTACTCGGGAGTTATCGGGCTGAACCTGATGGCCACTTCTGCAGTGCACAGCCGCCCAGTGGCTCCAGCCAGAGGTCTCAGAGGGGCAGGTTAGTCCCCCCGGGGCCCACATTGAGCCTTTGGAGACAGTGGAAAGGATCCATCAAAATTCATCAGGCTGTGGAATTCCATCGGGTTTCTAACTGACAGAAATCACACAGGATAGGATTTGCATCGCCTGATTTTAGTGGGTGTCTGGCGTAGTGTAAGTGACTGTCAAGGCACTTTGTGCCATTTGTGGAGGTAAGTGCCTCCAGGGGTTAAATCGTAATGTTTCTCTCTCCCTTACAATATTTTTATGCTTAAATGGCTATCTATTTCAGGGGAGGAGGAAGAAGGCAGGCGATGGGAAAGTTCATTTGAAACAGACGTCTCGTATCTAATGGGCTGGGTAAGCTAATTCCCTGCTCTGCTATAGCACGGAGCCTGTGGCTTTTCCATCTAATGCCTCACCGCCGCAATGCAAGCAAAGGCTGCCCTCGAGCCTGCTAAAGCCAAATGGCTCGGCAACACTGAACAGCCCTCGCTTCACAACCCTTATTTTGTGTGATCTGGATGAGATCCTCATTAAACTTACAGCTAGCCTGACTTTAATAGGAGTCAGATTCAAGTCCTACAGCACTGCAGTACAAAACTGTAGTTCAGAGCTTACCTCTGTTTTTGAGTATTTGGTGAACGTCCTCTTCCTAAAAGAGTGGATTGAAAAATACAAAAGAAAGAAAGATTAATTTGAAATTAAATGGGTCAAGTTGAACTCTCTGGGGATCACACTGACCTTGAGAAGGTGATAAAGGAATTACACATTTCCTTAGGCATTTTCTTGTTTGAAAGATTCGTTTTGCCACTTCTGCTCTTCCTATTATATATAAACCAAATTCCTGATGTTCGTAGGGGCTCCAATCTCAGATCCACATGCACCCAGTTTTTGACACTCTCATAAGGTCTAAGGTTTCCTAACTCAACAGAAACTGTTCTATCGAAGCCTGCAGGATCTCCTCAGGAATCAGTTTTTAAACCCCTCTCTAAAAGAAAAATACACCTGAGTCAAGACGTTGTAAATGATTAGAAATGGTGGTAAGTACACAATACACAAATATTGATCTTACTTTTCCCCAGACATGCTTGTGTGATTCTTTGCCAAAGGGTCATTGTATTCCCATGTCTCCAGATTAAGTTTCTTTTGCTTTTCTATTTCCAGCATTAATTTCTTAAAGGCGTTTGAAATGGGATTTGAAGTTGGTCTGACAAGACTGTCGAATGTTTGTTCTTTGCAGGGCCCTGTAGTCTCATGAAGTACCTCACACATCTTGATACCAGACAGTAAGCAGCTAATGGCATTCATCAGCCACAACTGAAGTACCAGACTCTTCCTGCAAGGGGTAGGGAGAGTAAAAGATCCTAAAGAGAAAATTTTCAGAGCTACTGAATGGGCAGCCAGATATGCACCAACCACAAAGGAAAAAATGGAGCTACATGTTTCTTCCAGCTCTCATGTTTTTGTCTCAGACCAGGGAGGTGATGTCTGATGTCTCTGCTGGTTCCTCAGTCCTCGCCTTTCTGTTGGTATGGAGTGAGGTTTGTGTGCTGCATTGGGCCACCTGCTTCTGAAGGAAAATGCCAGAGAATCTCCCATCCGAAATAGCCAAGAGCTTCAGTGTGGGAGCATCTAGCTTGTGTGTAGGAAAACAGTGCTGAGATCCCCAGTCAGATCTGGAACAAGAGCTTAATAAATCCATCTGTTCATCGTCATTCATGAGTGCCCTTAAAGCCAACGCAGAGCTTTTCTCTGGAGCACTTGACCTAGTTTACGGCATTCCTGGATTGCTGCTAGACTGGAAGCTGATGGAACGGGGATGAAAGGCTTCCAAGTGAACACCCACCCAGTGACCTTACGTGGCTGGGTGACAGGCAGGGTGGATGTGCAACAGCTATGATAGGCCTGAATTTTATAGTTTTTCATGTATTTCTACATGCTACACTCATGAGTACTAGGGATACTAGGGAAATACGGGCTAAATGGTGCCCTTGAAAATGGGTTACATATCTGGCTAACAAACTTAGTTTAAATCAACAGAGAGCATTGAAGCAAGACAATGAAAATACCACAGCTCCTGGAGAGACCTGCAGTTTCTGTATGAAAAGGAAACAAAATTCTTGGTAAGTGATCTGTGCGTTAAAGTGATACTGTTATGGAAAACAAGCAAACAAACAAACAAATACCCCATAACTATTTACCTGTGACAATCCTTGTACTGCATCCTGTTAGTATGTGACAACAGAGGGTGGGTCACTGTCTTGGAAGAAAGGAAAGGAAAGGAAAGGAAAGGAAAGGAAAGGAAAGGAAAGGA
>CM021765.1:125349910-125411827 GCA_011076525.1 Nettapus auritus | reverse complement strand
AAAGGAAAGGAAAGGAAAGGAAAGGAAAGGAAAGGAAAGGAAAGGAAGGAATTGAGTTGGTTTGTTCCTTAAAAGGAAATACTGAAGGGAAGATAGGAATCTCCAGAGCGTCTTAAAATGTGTATAAACTTGCTACAGGTAGGATGTTGCTCATTTTTTCATCATGACCAAAGGCAAGACAAGAAATTATCAGCTTAAATTGCACCAAGAGAGATTTAGGTTAAATGTAACAATTGTTAAGAATTGGCATGGGCTGCTGAGATTCACTGCAGAGATTTTTAGGGCTACACAAGACAAACATCTATCAGTAATGTAAGTATGTGCACTCCTGCCTGAGGACAGGAGGATGGATTAAAATTACCTGACCTCTTGAGGTTTAAACTAAGCCTACATTTATATGAGTCTACAAAATCAAAAGCAGGCAGTTTCCAAAAGAGATGTCATCTCGAACTAGCATCTCGGAGGATGCCTGCTATTCTACTGTTGCTATTGGTTGGTAATATTTTAGGCTAATTAGTTGCATCTGCAATTATTTACACAAGCTAAGCAGACATACAAAGCAGCACGTGACAGGGATTTTTTTCAGTGTAGTCTTTGTTTTAAGCCAATCAATTCATTTGGCATCTAATCTCTGTTCCCCTTCTTCCCTGGGATTAGTTTAAATATTTGAACATGTTAATAAAGAATCTGAAATAAAAGCTAGAACAGACATTTCGTTATAAATCTCTTTGTTTTGCACAAATGTACTTTGACATTTTGTCAGTTATTAAACGGCTTTTCCCAGGCACTTTATCTACCGCAGAACTAAAGGCGAGGTCTTATTGAGAAAAGAAAAAATTACACAGAAGTGTGGAAGCCCATTGCATTCCAGGATAAAAGTCCTGCCTCAGAATGGAACTGGGAATTTTATTTCAGAAAAATGTGTTTGTTTGTTTCTTTTCTTGAACAATAAACCTTGATTCTTTTGTAGCCCTTGGGTGTGCAGGGGATTTTTGCAGAAGGCTGTGTAGAAATCCTTACAGAGGATACAATTTTTTAACAATTTATTTTTGTTTAGTTTTTGAAGGAGTGGGTTTCTCAGGTTCAAGAGCTCTGCAGCTCAGATAATGAAAAGTAATTAAATCATAACCTGTGATTTGATAACCGTAACATTATAATCTCTAGGAAATGTAAAAATGCATTTGATATGTGTTCTCACATGACTGTTCCTGGAGTGTTACTGATCCACAAACAGCATTCTTGCTAAAAAAAAAAAAAAAAAAGAAATCCACAACCCCTGTGAGATGCAATGGGATATTATTATATTATTGGCATTAAATTCACTGGAAAATATAGAATAATAGAATGATTGAATACGTTCTTCTGGAATTGAAGGCGCCGTTTGCAAAACCAGCAACATTTTCAGTAAGCGCTGTTCCACCAAGTCTCATCGGTGCCTCTGTTCCCTAGGCACCACGTACACATGTGTCAGACCATCACGACCACAGGCACACACAGGCATTTGAAGCTCAGACACCCCTCGCCCATCCTGCTGGTAGGGCCTTTCATTAAAACCCCCTGAGCTCCCTCTGTTTCTCATTGCAGCAGCGCCGAGTGCGGTCGCAGCTGAGGGCAGCCAGGTGGGTGCACACACCTCAGTGCCTGCATGGGAATGGTGTGATCCTGGCAACCAGCCGCAGAACAGAGCCCTTGGCCACATGCCATGCCTGCCAGCCCCACACCCCAGGGAGTCCCCTGGGACATGAGGTGTCTCAGTTGGGACCCTAGCCTATAATCTGGAGAGGTATTCAGCTGAGCTGCCTGCTTTAGGATGAGGCACATTGCTCCCTACTCTCCACTGACTGGCTCTCCACTGATGAAAAAGGGATTTTAGGCACCCAGCTCCATCATGGAGACCGGCTATCAAAAACCTTCATCTGGACCCGAATCTCAGTTGTGCCTCTGAAATTCCTCTGTTCCTGTGCAAGTGCTCACAGATAATCCCTATCGCTGCTGAGATCACTCCAGCAACTCCCTCACATGCTTCCAGCAGCACTTGTCAGACCCTGCCGTTCTGCTGACTCCAGGACATATAAGGGATCTGAACATTCTTCATCATTTTTTTAAATAAAGGTAGAAATTGCTTTGCTGATTTTCTTCCAAAGAATCAGCAGCCTAGTTGCAACCAGCACACAAGTAACAAAAGGAAGCCTTTTGAAATGAAAATTAAAACAAAGACGGTTACATATGCACAGTTTTTTTTCAGATTAATTCTAGATGCTTCCAGGATGCCTTTCCGCACTCCTCCAGCCATTTGATTTTGCTTCCTAAAAAGATCTGTGTTGTTCCTCTTCATTATTCAGCAGCCGCTCTGTTCCAGCACAGAATGGCTGTACTTCAGGTTTTGGCAGGGCCAGCCCCTTTGCTACACTTCACGCTGTTTGTGAAACGCTTTGGGAAACTTTCCACTGAAAAGCATTGTCAGAACGCGAGCCTATTATTCTTACAGTGGGGAATAACAGGTTCGGCTGTCGGCTCGCTGTGTGAGCAGGTGCCAAAATCCTGCTGGGAAATGCTGATGGAGCTTGCTGGCTGGCTGCAGCAGCCAGAAGGTGCAGGGGGCTGCTGCACCAAGTTGCCTCCTCTCCGCAGAGGGGTCGGGCACGTCTCGCCCTGCGAGTGGGAAGGTCAGCAAGCCTGAGTTGCCCAGCACCCAGGAAACTGGATGAATTTTGGCCTTCCCCCGTGCTTTGGAGCTCAGCTTCGAAGCAAGCTGCGCGAACCATCTGCTTGCTGCCTGCCGCAGCGCAGAGCGGTGCTTCCCTCGCCTCCACCTCTCCTTAATTGTTTGCGACGTGCTGAGCTCATCCCGCTGCTCCACGGGCGTGCAGGGACCTGGGGCCAGAGTGGAAAACTGGGTCGGGTGCTGCTGTGCTGGATCAGCTGTCTGCCTGGCTCCTCACCATGGGGCTGGTGGCTGCTTTTGGTGGGGTGTGCAGGGTGCTGCCCGGGGAGCCGGGCTCTAACAGCTGGGAGCTTGAGTGCAGCAGGCCTTGATGGGTCACAACGACCTCTGCAAGGCAAATGTGAAGAAGGAAGGGTGACACTGGAGCACAGCGAGGGGCACAACCCAACTGTTCCTGGGTATGTGGAGAAAACAAGGCTTGATGCAGGAGCTCGGTGTTTGGGCCCGTGGCCTGAGGCAGCTGAGCTGGGGGGATGCAGAGAGCAGGGGTGGCTGGGTTGGGGTTTCTGTCCTGCCTGGGGAGGCCAAGACTGCTTCTGCCTCTCAATTTTTGTGCTTTAAGAGCCTCTGTTCTCTCCTCATTTCCTGTGCACCAGCCCCACATTGGGAGGTCATAGCCCTGGCTGTGCTCTCATGGCCATGCTGTGCACTCCCCTTCTCCCACTGGGATTTGGGGGCTCCTGGCTGGGAGCACCCCCTGGGGAGCAGCAGCCCCCCTGATGCAGGCACACTGTTCAGGGTCAGCAGCAATGCCACCAAAACCACCTGGGCCCCTTGGAGGTGACCTGGGGGTTCACACATTTGGTCACACTTGGCAGCAGACCTGCAAACATCACCATTACCCCGGCCTGCTGTGAAACACTGCCAGCACCTCTCCTAAGGAGTGGGGAAGGCAGAGGCCATGTAATATTTCCTCCTCCCACCTCGTTTAATGGCCAACAAAGCTGCTGGCTTGCTTCTGGGCCATGCTACCCCTGCCTGTCTTCAGCAGGACATCCTGGGGAGGCAGCAGGGCGGGCAGGAGGCAACACATGGAAAGCAAAGAAGAGGCAACAGCAGTGTCAGTGCAGTGCATGCTGCCACAAGCCATCATGTCCTGATTTATTAGGCAGTGCTGTTGTAAGTGCTTTAACAGGGAATGCAAAAAGAAGGGGAAAAATAAGGAAGAGAGCAGTTTAAGGGATCTCCTTTACTGCGATACCTCCAGACTCACGGCACTCTTTCCAAGGTAGGCTATTCTGGTATTAAGAAAACCCTTTCATCTTAGCAGGAAGGTTGTTATCCATCTCTCAATTCATTAGTAACAGAGACTCTGCATTACCAACGTTAATGTAACCAGCCAGAAGTAAGCCTAGCAAAGGTAATAGGTATTCATTGGCCAGAGAGAGAAAATCCCACAAAATCTTTTTTCCTTATGTTAGTTGGGTCTTGATGTTTTTCAAAGGAAAAGCCATAATACAGAATCACCCAGCAATGCCCCCAGCGTGCCTCATCTGTGCCTCAGCCACGCTCTTGCTTTTCAAGTCTCCTTCACCCGGTGGCTCACTCTCCTCTCGCCCTCCCACCCACTTGGTCGCACAGATGGAGGAGCCAGCAACATTTCCACATCCTTGGCCATTTCACTTTGAGCAGCAATTTCCTCATTTTTCTTCATGAGGAAGCACTCATGTGCTTCCATTAAGAAAATGTACAAGCCTAATAGTTACTAAAAAGAAAGTGACTGAAGCTATTCTAATGTTTTTATGGACTCATTAAAGGTCTTATTAATTTTTCCCCGTATTGGAAAAAATCTAATTTTTTACTCGTGACATAATCAGGAGTGGCACCCAGGTTTTCAGGGGTGAAGCGTTAGCCCGTTAACCTCTCATTCCGCTTAGAGCAATCACTCCCGTGAACTTGCTGAACTGCAAATCAACCCGGGGCTTTTAGAGGGGGCCCGTCTCCTCCCAGGGGCCGCTTTATTTCCCCTTGCACACTGCTCACCGTGCTCACTCTGTGTGTGCTCTTTGCAGCTGAGCTCGGACTGAGGGGCTGTGTGAGGACCTGGGTTAAGGATGCTTTCTAAGGACACCCTGCGGCTGGTCCCCACTCTGAGACGGCCCCGAGCCCCCCCACATCTCCCACCCGAGGGTGACGCGTGCTGAGCAAACTTTTAATTGCTTTGGTTACGACAGCCAGCGGCTAAAGTAAAGCCATAAAACTGCAAAAGCATAAAAGCAAGAATGCGGTGAGTGATTGATGGCACGCCGTATCTGCTCTGCACTTGCCAGAGATCCCGTGCGAGCAGGCAATATTTAGTGACACGGTAGCGGTGTGAATGTTAAGTGCGGTTATTGCACAAAGGACCCAAATTCTCCTGACAGCCAGGCATGAGTTATTTCAGAAACGTGTGGCGTGTCTGTCTAATCGTGATGCATCTCTTAGCAATGATACTTCATAAATCCTCGGTTTGTAAATTCACTTCCAGTGGAGGAGTGAGGTGTCAGTCTATAATCTGTTGTCATGGAAATAGTTGGGAAGTTCGATGTGCAAAGGAAGGTAACTGGGATGGGAAATTACAAGAGCGTGCCTCTCAATTCTGCCTCGTGAGTTCTTCTGATCTGGAAATAAAGGCAGAGGCTACACTGAAGCCTAAGGCAAGTGCATTTACTTTCTGGACAGATGTGTTTCCCTAGCTGGGGAAACCACATCTAACCTCACCCAAGGCATCGTAGCGAATCAGCGGCACGGCAGCACTGTGCTTGGATGTCATCTCAGCTGCTGATC
The DNA here is from genome assembly GCA_011076525.1 of Nettapus auritus. Taxonomy (NCBI): domain Eukaryota; kingdom Metazoa; phylum Chordata; class Aves; order Anseriformes; family Anatidae; genus Nettapus; species Nettapus auritus. Next base: position 125,406,336 of record CM021765.1, on the reverse strand, counting down.
ATTACAGGCTTGTGCGTTTTGTCCTGGGAGTAAAACAGAGCCTGTACAGAATCCCCACACAAGGTGGAAAGTGAGACAAGGACAAGCAAAGATAAAATGAAGAATGGACATCAGAAGAGGTGAGCGCAGAGAAGCATATTCCAGTTACACTATTCTGGAGGCTTTTAATTTCCTGAGATTTTATTTGGGCCAGGCAGGGACATGAGTAGAAGGCAACTGCACTGCCAGGCCTCTTATCAAACTTGATTTTCCTTGGCCTTACCTGAATGGATTAATTTTTCAGTGGTTCAGTATCTAAATTAAAAAATGAAAAAAAAAAAAATAAAAAATCATGCTTTGCTTCAGAGTAATGTATGATGTGTTGTTTTAGTATCTCTCGATTCAGGTGAATTTTAGAATGAAAACATCCTCTCAAAAGAATGAGCTGAAACCATTTATTGTAAAACTGTCAAAACAAAATATCAAGAAAATAAAATATTAAGAAGCTTCTCACTCCTCCATTTTTCTCCATTTCTCCATTTAATCTACTTTCTGCAGGGCACTGGGGCCTCCTGTGGGGTGCTAGTGCCGGGTGCTGAGGCTACCAGGGGGCCATCAGGACTGGCCCCCAGGGTATTGACGGGGCTATTCCAGTGACCCTACCTGAAAATAGAGCAACTTCTCATTGTATTTTATTTCTGCTGGACGATGAGGGTTTATTTTCACTCCGCTTTTCAAGGAAATGGCCAGATCTGGACCAGCTGCTTTTGGGAAGGGTTTCTGGGACCCTGCACAAGCCAACAGGGGGGCTGCAGGAGATCTTGGACCCCGTTTTTGGGTACGGGGCTGAGGATGCCGGGCCAAGGGCCAACCTCTGTTGCTGAAATGGCTGGGAATTTTTTGTTGGGTTCTTCTGGCCACAGAAAGTTTTAAGAAATATTGTCTGTGCTTGTTTCAGCTGGAGCACTTCCTGTAAAGGAGACACCTTTGTTTTGGCACTATTTGTGTTTTTGAGCTGCTTACTCACAAATCAGGGACCTTGGGAAAAGCAGCTGGAGACCTGCACCACAGCTCCAGAAGGTTTCTCTCTTCCTCCGGGAGCTGCGGGCACAAGTTTGGAGGAAGAAAATGGCATTTGGGCCTTTCCTTGCAAGGAGGGCAAATTCCCGCTGGTTTTTAGCCACAAGCTGAGACCGCCAGCCCCAGCACAGCCGTGAGGCCCCTCTGGGTGAGGCTGCTGGGGACATACAGGGTCACCCACGTCCCCTTGCCCCTCCGCCTCCCCACAGGGCCTGGATGCTGACCCAGCCTGGGCTGCACAGCTTCCCTCAGTATGGGAACTTCTGTTGTACCCTTCAACTTTTCCACAGAAAGCTTTTACCATGGAAATTTGCCCCAGTTCCTTTTCAGTCAGACCTTTTGTACAAGGCTTAAATAATTAATATATAGTTCTCATCAACACTTCTTTTTCACACGCTGCTTTTTTTTTTTTTCCCTACGCAGTCACTGTCATGCCATAATCAAATAACAGCCTAAGTGTTTGCACTCCCTCCCTCGGTGATTTATGTCTACAAGCAAATAAGGAAAGAGAATTGCTCTTGAAAAGCTGTCCTTGAAGTCCTGTTCTACAATAGTTTTCTTTTTTTTTTTTTTTTTTCCTTTTTTTTTTTTTTTTTTTTTTTTTTTTTTTTTTTTTTTAGCTGGGATCAGAAAAACATAAATTGAAGTATATCTTCAAAGTGCTCTGGGGGTTGTTTGCCACATGACTCATATTGACTTTAATGGGAGTCACATGCTAGGCTCCCATGCAACACTTTGAAATGTTTAAAGTGCCACCACTTAGCGGAAGAGTCCCAAATGAAGGGCCGCTCTTGTTTTGCCACAGCAGAGCTGGGAGCACCATGAGGTGCAGGCACAGGCTGAGGACAGGCCCGGGACTGAGATACGTGCATCTCCCACCACGACAAAATGCAGTGGCCTTCCCTCTGTTTTGGGGGACTACACGTGCTTTGCTGATATTTCGCACCGAAGTTTCTCATTGCAGAGCCTCAAAATCATTGCTGTTAACTTGGCGTCCTAAGATACTCCCAGACCTGTCTTTGGGAAAGAAGGGAGCGAGCACACAGAAAATTCCCCTGCAAAGAAAAAAAGAAGTCGCCCTCCCAGATGCAAGCCTGGTTTTCTGTTTTGAGGAAGGAAACAGCAAAATCCCCTCCTCTTCCCAACCTTCCACCCCTGAAACAAGTTCAGTGTCAGCTTGATGTCAGGTCAAATGGCTGAGCATGATTTAGAGGGATAAAAACCATGTTAAAGCAAACTAAGAGCAGATTGTTCCCGGTGCACACATGGCTAATCTTTGCCTGAGACCAGGCAGCCTGGCACTGCAGATACAAGAAGCTCCCCAGGTTTCTTTGAAGTATGGGCAAGTATATTAAAGTGGGAGGAAAGCACTGGCTCCTTCAGGTGGTGATTTGTGTTTATTGACTGTGATTTTTATGAGTTGGGGAAAGAGGTAGAGACACCGGTGCATGGTAATTGAAATGTATGGGGCTGCTGTAAGAGACCGTTTCACCATCAAGGGATGGTGACAAAGCCCTTTCAGAGGAGTGTTTTTCAGCCTTTCCCAGCACTGCTGCATAAAGAGTCCCAGCGCTAATGCTGCCTTTAATGGTGCAAGTGCGAAGCTGTGAATCATCTGCACAATGGTTACAAGCAGCAAGACGTCTTCAGACACTCAGAGCCAGGATCTCACATTTTAAAACACTGGCTCCAAAAAGCCTTCCAGTGCTGCTGGCAGGATGATGGAGCTGCGTGGTGGGATCAGGGACCTGCATGGTGGCATCAGGGACCTGCATGGTGGGACAAGGAAGGTGCAGGGCCAGCTGCTACCTCTTGCTGTGGCTCCTGTCCCTCAGTTTGGTACCTGGGCCTCCCTGCAATTAGGGAGGGAAGCAGAGGCCCTACTAAATCACAGATGGCCAATGGCTTCTGCCTGCTGCTGTCAGCACATGTTTGTGTGTGAGTTATGCGTGCCTTGAACCTGTAAAGGAAGAACATTGGATGTAAATCCCACAGCCAGTGACTTCAGCTGGCATCTTCAGTGGTTCCAGTGGTTCTTCACTTCTGCAAGGAGAAGCTGCTGGACCTGCACCACACCCTCAGCATGAAGGTGACATCAGTTCCGCAGGCTTTTCCCCTGAATATAGCTGTTTTTCCACCTGGAAATGTGGATCAGTAGAATTCAGAACTTTGGGACTCCGTTTTGCTTCCCAGGAAAGCTTTGTTCTGATTTCAGCTCCCACTGCCCATCTCCCACCGACGTGAGTGCATGAGCAAGGTGACGCCATGGGACGGGGAGGAATGGGTGGGAGCAGCCCCAGTGCTACAGGGCTACAGGCTCCTCACCACTCCTCCCTCCTAATGCCAAGGGACACCGGCACCTCTGCCCTAAAATGTCAGAGAGAATCCCTTTGAAATCCTTTTTTTGCACTGCATGCCTGCAATAAGGCAAATACAGGGCTTGAGCAGTGCACTGGGTGGCAGAGTGCCAAGGTGAGAGGGGTGCGTGGTTCCCTCTGCACAATTACCCACAGGGTGCCAAGGCAGCACGATGAAGCTAGGCAAGGTATCTGCTGCTTTTCCTCCATATAACAACACAAATTACAGCAATTCTTGACATTTTCAGTGCTTACTGGTGGGCCAATAAGCCCTTTGCTGCAGCAGAAGCCCAGACAGAGCGTGAGGAGTTTCAGTCCTGTGGCTAAGCCTCCTGAAGGTACAGCCCAATATGGGCAGCATTTGTTTGTACGCTTGTTTTTTAATTTCTTCCTTCACATAATTTGCTGGGAAATAGTCTGCCTGACCTTGACAGCTGGCTGAAAAATTTTATTGCATGATTTCTTGGCACATCATGCACATTTCATCTAAGGCAGAATGTTTCATAGGAAACATTGACTCTTTCTACCAAATTTTTTGACAGGGAAATGTTAAGACACTATGTTTTGAAAAACTGACCATTTGTTGTCAATGGTCAGTCTTTAAGCCATACTAAAGCCTCTCACTTCAAGGTGATTATTTTTACAAGGGACTTTTTTTGATCACACTCCATTCACTACAAAGAGTACTACAAAGTGTATGATCACACTACAAAGTGATTTTTTATACTAAAATATGCAAAATACTTCAATAGTCAAAACAAAATCATCAGTGGTCTCCAAGGAAAATGGTTTGAATGTTTCAAGAAAATGTATAGGCAATTTCCAAATTTGATCTGTTTATTATGCTTTGAAATTATAATGTTATTGTGTCAAAATTTTACTCAAATAAGAAATTTCAGCATAACAGCTCAATGAGGTCAAACAAAAATGTGGCACTGCCAGATGGTGGGGACCTTCTCTTTGCTTATTTATGTTCTTCACGGTCGTTTTATGGTAATGGTTTCAGGGCATCCAGTGTATCGCTGCCTACATGTGAGAAGAGTATGGGCATGGCTGGTAATGTACATGATCTCGACAGACACAGAGCCACATTTAGGAAACAAGAGTTTGTGAAAGGGACCTTGGCTCCTCAAAGAGAAGCACAAGCACCCTGCATTGCTCATTTTGCAGAATAATTGGAATAAGTAACCATATTGAGTAAGGCAGTGAAAGTCACTAACAGTGCCATCAGTAGATAAGTATTAATGGAGGGCCTGCTTCCTGGCCAAGGTAGCGAGGTTGTCCCCTTCTCAGAGGGGGCCTAACCAGTGGGTTACAAAGTTTTTAGCTTTCTGGATTTATGAACGTGGATGTCACCAACGAAAATGACTGCAGCATGAAAGGCTGAGCTCACCCTGGAGCACCCAGAGGCCCCATGGTTGGGTCATGGTCCTAGACACTGGGTTGCATCCTCTCAGTCAGAAGTTGGGTAGGAAGCTGCATTTCTAACATATATTGGTGATGGTAGCTTAATGAAATTTTGCAGGCAGTTGGTGAATCCAGCCCTTCATCTCCTTGAATTATGTGGCATGGGCCAAAATCAGAATGTTGTATTTTAGGCTGCTCGACCAAAATGAAAATCTGCCTTTTCTTGTCTTTGCTTTGGTGAGGCAAAACAAGTAAAAATTATTTTAGGTTGATCTGACCCTACTTTTAGATTATTCTTCAGGTCACCTCATGGACCACAAGGCAGTTACTCATATAGCACTTCCCTAAGCCCCAGGCATTCAGCAACATCCTTCTCTTTAAAGATGCTGCCTTTCTGATCCACTGAAAGTCTGCTTCGGTGTCCCAGTATGAGCAGGAATCTATCATCTCCGAGCCTGCATCTTGATGACCGGTTAGTTCATTAACACTGAATAACTAGGAAAAGAAGTCATTACTCTTCTGTTGGTCATACACAGTATCCTCCAAGGAGGTTTTTATATGTGAGAGAAGAAGTTCATTGGCTTAGTTGGGATGTTTATGACTGTCCCTTGAAAATAATAAAGCCATCAGTCAGGATGGAAAGGGGCAAGGGAGAAGGAAGAGCCAAATAACCGTAAGAGAATTTATGTGTAGATAGTTGTATATAGGTTTTCTTTTATTTTTTAAATGTTGATTGGAGAACGAAGCCCAGTAAGATATACAGCCCTGTAGCTGTACACATGTGCTGCTATAATGCAGCCATTCATTCAAAAAGGCTGGCAATGGTTAGGGTGGCAGATTTATTGTGTGTACCGCAGGTTAAGGATCATAGGTCATTTTGCAAATATCCTTTTCAGGTGTCTGTAAATTCCTGTAAAAACACATACAAAGTACAAGAACACTCAGAAGAGTTATTTTTTTATTACCTTCCTGACTCAGAGCCCAAATGAAAACAAGATAACCGTGTCCTTACTGGGAACACTGGGAGCGAGCTAACCTCCACGGGCAGGAGCCCTCTGCTAGCCCCGGCAGCCGCGGCACCTGGAGTTATCTCTTCCCAGCACTTGGGCCTCTATTTCACTTCACAAAATGCCGCGGCAGATCATAAACTTCCTCGTGGTTGAGCAAAGTCTGCTTTTAGCTCCTGTTCAGAAGATGAATCTCCACCGAGGGGTAGCATAACCAACCCGGCCACCTTTTAAAAGGCCGCCCTGACCCCACTTCCCACGCGTGCAGGGCTTAATGAGAGGCTTAACTGTATCCTGCTTTAATTTTAAATGATTTATCATCGCTTATGCAGATGATCAGACAGCAGCTAAAGTGGGGTCGCAGATGCAATTTCACCAGCCCTCCGATTCCACCAGCTTAGGACCAAAGCTGCTGCAAGAAGTCATGCGCTACCACCTCTGTCCCCAAGCTGGCAAAGGCTCGGTGCCACACTGGTTTTACGGGCCGCCCAGAGGTCCATGAAGAAGGATTAAATCTCTCCTAACTCCTCAGCCCACCATCCAGCCGAAGCATGGTTCCCACCGCAGTTCCCTTGGCAATTCCCAGTGGGATTCTCACTGTGGTTCCCACCACAACCCCTTCCAGCTCCTCCCAGCTTGCCCTGCTTGTCACCAAGCACAGGGCTTATCTCAGCTTCCTGGCACCAACCAGTCCTGAGAAATGAAAGGGACCCGAATGACTTTTTTTTTTTTTTTTTTTTTTTTTTTTTTTTTTAACATAAGATTTGGCAGACGAGCTGGCCAGGGGCATGAGTGGCATAACATGAGTGATAGTTTCTGACAGAAGGAGGTCACACAGCCCATTTCAGCCCGTCCACCTACGCGGGGGGAAGAAACATGACAAGGCAGGAACACTAAGTTCTTGTCTAAGTTTTCTGACCATTCACTGTGCTACTGTAGATGCTTTGGCAGCCTTTCGAGCTTCATTGCATGTTAATTAGTGTAGCCGGTTAAGACTTTTTTTAACGAAAAAAAAGAGAGAATTCTGCTGACAAGGTGCCTCAGCTCCTTTCCAATGTAGTTTTTGGCTGTAATTGTGGAAAGTTTCCTTTTTCTGTGAAAACAATGTCGCCTTAGCAGCTTGGTTGAACTCGCTGGTGTGGCTCTGCATTCCCCAGAAACAATGGTTTTGGTCAATTAGTTGCTTTGGCAATCAGTTTGATGAATTAATTCACATATTGAAAAACAGCCAGGTCTCTCTTGAGTACTTTAGAGACAGGTGATGCATTCTGGAAATTAGTGGTTTTTGTTTCTTAGCCACTCTTTTTAATTAGTCTATATGGCATTTTTTTTCCCTGGATGTTCATATCTTAACCAGAGTTCATCAAACTCCATGAAAAATCCTTGCCTGACCAGAGGGAGGTATTTGTTTTATCCTGATGAAGTAGCTCCCAAGGTGCTATTGGGAATTGTATTTGTACCCAGAGGCTGCAGACTTCTCTGCACTGACACTGGTGATTTGGAAAATAACATTTTAATCAGCAGAATGCATGACTCAAATGCTCCTTTGCTAAAGTGAAGAGCTGCAGACGTGACCCAGGGCTCATTATTCAGAGCATGCATTAAGAGAGATGGAGACACCTAGCATGACAAAGGTGTTGGAGACTTTTTTCATAATACTGAATCTACTTTTAAATGGTTAAAAACTAATAGAAAACCCCTCCCTCATTTCTCAGGTGATGCTGTTTGGGATGCAGGAGAGGCTGTGCACATCCCACCTTCCTTCTGCCCCCCTCCCTGAGCACCACCACGCTTGGGCAACAGAGGGAGGCAGCAAAGCAGCAGCTTCATACCATGAGCAGGAGCACGGGCCCTCCCTCTTCCGTGCTGCCCTAAAACATGGTCTTTTTGCTGTACTGCAAATGAAGTTTGGAGTTTTTGTGGCGGCGTTTGGTCTCAGCATTAATGGCAGCACAATTCAGAAGAGTGGAAAAAAACATGTTGGTGGAGAGACCTACTTCAAGCCTCATCATTTAATACTTCATTTTTCAGTGCACTGGTAATGCTAGCATTGGAGTTGCTACACTCCATTCAAAATGGATCTTTATTTTTAAAGGAAAATCCCTGCCGAGGCCAAGTTTTGAGATGTGAAACTTTGTAGCTGTTCCCACTTCTACCACAGTTGGAGGAGCATGTTACAAGGAAGTTTTTGAAAGGACCTGCCCTGAGGTCCGGTTCCCAAAGTCTCACTGAGATTCAAAATCTCCAGGCTCTTTTAGAAATCACCCTTATTTGCTGTCCTAGTTTCTTCACTCGATCAAAAACATACTCCATTCATTTCTTTGCAGCGGCTCCATGTTTAATTTGGCAAAGAGGGAAGCACGACCCGGTTCCACTTGTCCACAAGTGATGCAGCAGTTTTTCAGTATTTGTGCCAAGCTGTGTCCTTGAATTCACTTTGTCTGATCAGCAGCCATTTCTCAGCCCAACTGTACTCCTGGCACAGCCAAGTCAGGCTGGGAATGAGCAAAGCCAATGGAAGATCATGTCTCTATCGAGCAAAATGCCTGGTTCCCTAGCTACAGACAGGGATGTGCCAGGAACCCCAGCTCAAGTGAGAACTCAGTGCGAGGCAGTGAGGTCACTGTGACCTTCAGAAAGATTACTTCATGCATTTTTATTTCAGTAGGTGTCAACAACCATGCTGAGATGGCTTGTGTTGTGCCACAGCCCAAAAAGGGTAAGAGAAATTAGACATTTTGCACAGGCTGGGGTTTTCACTGGAAAAGCCCTGCTTGTTTTTTATTTGCTTGGCCTATTACAAGCCTGCTTTTGCTTTCATCTTTATGGTCCTGTAATGAAATTCACACCCAGAAGCAGAGCAAGGGAGCTCAGGAGGGCAGCAGGAAGACCTCCATGTATAACCTAGCAAGACTGCTCCTTCTCTGCTACCTCTTGTATTTTGTCCAGCAACAACTGAGCCCGACCAGGCACGCACAGCAGCCCCACCAGCCCCCAGCTTTGCCCCCGTGCTGGATGCAGCAGCCCCAGCCAAGCAGCCCAGCTGAGCACCCCCTTCCCCACTGCCCTGCAGGCTGTAGATGAGCTGCCCTGCTCTCACCTGCCCCCTCGGTTCCCAAGCATTGCCACACAGCAACAGCACAGGGCGACAGTGCACAAGCGCAGTCGAAGTATTTTGATGTGAAATGTGGTGCAAACTCTGAAATGGATTTCTAGGAATAACACCCAGAATGCTTCACATGAAATTGCACGAGTCATGGTTTCTTTTGTGTCTGCGCTGTTGCATATTCATACAGTGGAGTATTTCTGGCACGGGCTTTTGGGGAAAATGAATTTCAAAACCTTGCCTGAGGAGTAGTGAAGAATGAATCTCACATTTTGAGGAATGATAATTCACACTGGAATATCAATGTGGTGGGATCAGGGGATCAGAAACAAATCTCCTGTGATCTCTGCCTGGCCACAACCAGCTTGCAGCTCTTAAATGTTGAACACCTGTAGAACAGTGTTTGGAATCAACCAAGCTTCTGAATTTAAGATTTGTGATATAATTCAGGTAATCAAGTATATCTGAAGGAACTGCAGTACACTCTCTCAGTATCCACAGGTAGTAACGGGACACTCAATCCGTCAGACAAATTATTCATTGTCAGGCAGCCACTCTCCTCAAATCCAAAGGCTCTGTTTTGGCTGGAAGTGGTTCTCTCTGATTGCCTCCTCTCCCAATGGGTGTCTGGATTTATCCACTGCAGAATCTTTTTTTTTTTTTTTTTTTTTTTTTTTTTTTTTTTTTTTCCAATACTAAGCACACATCCATTCCACTGTATCTCCTGACTGACTTTTGGTACTAGAAATTAAATTGGGGTCATCGTGTGCAGATGCTCACAAAGCAAACTTGTACCCTCAGGCTGTAAAAAAAAATATTAAAAAAAATAAATAAATAAAGAATGACAGCCTAAATTCAAGCCATTTAATACACAGCAGAGAGATGGATACAGGCATCGAAACTAGAATGGGGCATTTACCATCCCTGCTGTCACTACCACAAATTCAAACTGCAGTTATCGAAAACTGGCTAGTCTATGAAATAGACCCTTGTATCATCCCAATTTTTTGTAGTCTATGGAGCTCAGTCCCAGTTTTAGTAAGGTGCAATTTGATTCCTTTAGCAGCAAGATTGTCTGGGCAGTCAGTGCTGGGGAGTTCAAAGGCTCTGTGTTTCTGGCCAGTGTTGGTGGAAAAAAAGTAAAGAATTCAGTATTTCCACTCATCTGGTGAGAAATCAGAAAGACTTTGGCCAACGCAATCTGTGTATCAGTAATATCTTTGAGACAAAATATACACAATGTTTTCCTGTCCTTACTGTCCCTCCATCAGCCTTAAAAGACCCAGATAAAGATGCTGCTTTGCGAAACTGCAAGCAGAGAATTGCCTGCCAGAACAACATCTGACATGGGGAGACTGGAGCCAGGGTGGAGGTTAGGACAGGTTCAGGACAAGTGCTGTGTCCTGAGGACATGCCAATACATTGCTCCTCAGTTTTTCTTGCTTCTCTCATACTGCAAAAGCTGTGTTTCTGAAGTGACTGTTTCTGAAGTGGTTTTCACTCAGCTGGGTTAATGGTGCCCCTTGTGATACAGGTAGCTCAGATAATGTTCTGCATTTCTGCATTGCATACCAGGCCCATTCACATAGAAGGAAAAAGTCTCTTTAATATATATATATTTTTTATCCCTTTTACCCCAGTTCTATGCAGTTGGTGCACAAGACTGATGTATAATTGAAAAACAAACAAACAAAAACAACTCTAATCCAAGTACACCCATATTCCTTTCCAATTTCTTATACTGAGACAATTAAAATAAAACTTGATTCATTTTCCTAAAATTATCCCCAGTGACCCTTTACCTCTTCACATGGGCTTCCCAGTTGCTAGTGGCTGTCTACAGTCTCCCCATACATCTGTCCCATAGCTCTTTCATCCCATGGGCTGGGCTTCCTCATGACCTTCTTGCCCAAGACATGCACCTGGGCAAAAGCTGAGGCTCTGCCCCTCTGTGGATGATGGTGATGATGATACACAATAATACAACGAGCCAAAGCCCCACCACCTCCTAATGGCTGCTCCAGAGCATATTGCCCTGTTTTGCCTTCCTTTGTTCAGTTTTAACTCAGAAAATTGTTTTTGTTGCTCCTTGCGATTTCTTAAGCTTTTGGCCAGGCTTTGTCATTGCAACAAGTGCCAGCGTCAGCCACGAGATTGGTTCCTGTGCCATCCCCATGCCCGAAGGGAGGAAGGGAAAGAGAGGAGCCGTGCAGAGATGAACTTGAATGTCCAGGCTGCACCGTGGGGGAAAGCCAGCTCTGTCCAGCCTGCCCAGAAGGTCACTGCACAGCCTGTGCTCTTCTGGTCCTACCCCTTCCCTAAATGTCCTGTCTTGACAACACCTGGCCTATCACCATGCACGTGCCAAAGAAAGCAGGAAAACCCAGGAGCTCTGTCTGCCTCATGGCCTTTCTGCAGCCATCAATGGCTGCTGTGTTCGTAGGGTCAGTCACACCTGGAGGTGTTGGAGGGAAAACATCCCACCTGAGGGGTCACTGTCCCCCCTGAGTGTTCCTGGCGTGTTCCTCAGCTGGAGGGGGATGCAGTGCCTCAGTGCTTGTTAACAGTACATTTTATGATCCCCAAGTTCCCAACTCCACTCATTCTCCACCCATGGCCTGCCCACCTGAAGCATGGCTGATATGCTGGTAAGCTAACGACAAGGCACACAGAGCAATAAATCCTCTGCCAAATGGCCACCACAGGCACAGAGGAAGAAGGGTAGGAGACTGGATGCTGTTGTGGAAGAGTGAGAACAACCCCCAGGTCAGCTGAAGGGGATAGGGCTGGTCTGTTGAACATGCTGCTCTTCATTCTTTGCACCTCCATCTGCCAGGAATACACGTCTAGTGGGAAGATGTTTGTTTTGTTTTGTTTTGTTTTGTTTTGTTTTGTTTTCAGAGATCCAGATCCTCCTCCTGGGTCATTGAGATCTGCAGGGCTTTCCTCGCTCTCCTTGGGCTTTAAGGGCTAGCTGGAAGCATCTTCATTGGCCTGCAGTCCAGATACCCCAGAGGGGAACTGTGCAAGTGACACCATGAGAAGAAACAAAAAATGGACTCCTTAAAACCTCAGTAACAGAAGCAGGGAAATGAGTGAACACACACACACACACAGACCTTGCCAACAAAGTAGGGGTTGGTCCTTGCCACCTCCATCACCCCAAATGTTCCCCTTTGAAATTACATCCTTGTTCCCTTCACCCAGCAGCAGTCTGATTTCTATGACACTAGCACTGTATTGCTTTACATTTAGGACACTGAGGTCACAGAAAGTGCTTTGTACCATGAAGAAGTTACTTCCACTTGACTGAAAGCTTTCTGCAACTGCATATTGTATTCAGTGTTTGTGGCTGCTGATTCATTATTTGTAACAGGCACAAACCCCATGCTTTGCTTTTTGTCTGGCTGAAGATTTAACCTCACTTCATCTAAAGAAAATGCGACAGTATGAAAGATTTCCAACCATTCTCTCATTTTTTATTATTATTGCTGTTATTATTGTTGTTGTTTGTTGCTGTCCGCTTGCTGTAGCTGCGACATGCAAAGCTTGTGCAGCTCACCCCGCTCAGCACGACTGAGTTATTTTCGCAGTGATGCTGTGGGAGGGGGAAGCATCTATTCTGTCTATTCCATTTCATTAAGAGGCAGAGCACTTTATGACTTCTCCAGTCCAGCAGCAACGACGTGGTGCCAGGTGCTGTAGCTTATTCCCCTCTCTTCCCTTTGCCTGAAGAAGCAAAATAGCTCAGATCTGCAAAAGTCACAGGTAGGACATTAATCAAAACCCCAGCAGGGATCCAAAAGTAGTTCCTGAAGCAGGAAACTGTTATAACAGTACACACAATCACAATTTTACCTATGTGCTCAGTAAGCCTACCTATGGATGAGAACTTAGGAGAAAAGCAGTGTGCAATCAAAACCCAATGTTAACAGGTCTGTAATAATGTATGTTCACTTGTGTTCAGTTCCCGTCTGTTTCTCTGCAAAGACTAGGTATTAAGTGAATGAAAAATATTGCTTATAGTATATGGTAATGCATATATATGTGCAGACATGCATTTAATTGTGCTGTGTGTATGCCCATACACAAAGCAGAGATCCTTTACAAACATGTCTCTTCTAGATGACTAAATACATTGGTGTGAGATGAAATATTTCCTTTTAACGATCATAAAACGTGTCCCTAAAATGTCACCACTTATTTTATTTTCCCAGCTTGCCCCACAGTTCACTTTAGACTGAAACTAATTTAAATTACTTTGTAGCTCCCAGCAATAAAAGGAATTTTGTAATTTGCAGTTCATTTGCCCTTGCTATTCTTGGAAACAGTATCTGAGGTTGTCCAATTCTTTGCACTAGGAAATGCGCAGAGCCCAAGTAGCAGTCATGTCATGCCTGGCAGATTTTGCCAAGGAAACTATTGGTTTTTGCAGCTTTGAAATTCTGGGATAATTGACATGTGCTCCATTCCCACAGAATAGCTGCGATCCTCATCACTGCCTGGCTGTGGATGAGTTTAGCGAACATTGTATTTCCCGAGTGGTGGTGAGGCTAACTTAATTAGGGAAGTGCCTTTATCCCACCCTGGACAAAGGCTGCCCTTGATGGAGCACTGTTGAGAAAACAGCTCTGAGGCAAGGGGGCTACGAATTGGATTTTGCAGAGGTGTCGTCTCCTCCTTGGCCTGGAGCTTCTGGAATCAAATGGCGGGGATGACATCCTGCAGGGAAAAAGGGGAAAAAAAAAAAAAAAAAAAAAAAAAAAAAGATAAAAGCATGAAACTTCTAACAAGAGGGGAGAAAGCTTTGGCTTAGAAATCCAACTTCAGAGCTGATGGAAGGGAGGAGATAAAAGTGTCGTACAAATGAGATCTGAACACTGATGGCTACACACAAACAACTGGTATTGTACATAGAGCAGCAACAGAGAGAAAGCCTTTCTCTTGATATATTAGCTACTTCTGCGTGTGCCGTAGGGTTCTTCTTGTCATTTCTCTTGATTATTCATTCTAAAAGCATGGGAGGGAAATGTGTACACACACAGCACTACGATACTGGGGTATGTTTCTAAATCAAAGGTCTCTTACTTAGGCTGGCTTTGTACTCTCTCAAGGTTCCCAAAATTTATCAGGAAATAAAATCCTAATTCTGACAGCATCCACAAAGCAAGTAAATGTTTCCCCCCCCCCCCCCCCCTTTTGCCCGAAACATATTCCAGTGTATTGTTCTCAAGACTTAATTCTCAGCAAAGCACTGAGCATGCTCGTCTTTCCCTTCTGTGCCAAGTTCAGGATTGAAGGATGGAGCCTGCTGATGGTGGAGATGCAGAGCGCCTTGGACGTCTCATCCGCACCATTACTCACAGTGACAAACACCCCAGAGCCCTCTCTGATTTCTCATTGTGAAGGGAAACCGGTTTCTCCATGGGTATTTTCATCTGTGCTTTCAATTAAATCCTTAATCTGACGGCTCTCTGTGCCCTACAGTAATGATAATCTGCGCATTAGGATTTCTGAGGGTAAGGCTTAGTCTTCTAAATCAAACATTCCCATATCATGATAACCACACACTCAGAGAAAGGTAGGGAGCAGGAAGGAGGGAGGAGAAACATCTGTGGAATGATGTTATCTGCCAGCTTGAAGATGTTTTCCTGGAGAAAGAGGTCTACTGTAATGAAGTACATTGCAATTTTTGCATTTAAGATGACTGTTGGAGTAAGTAAAACCTCTGTTCTTCCTGATTTTTCTAGCTTGCTCTGATTTCACTCTCAAGAGCTCCCACAGGACTGGTAGTCTCTTTGCTGCTCACCAGCAGCAGTTCCTGACTGAAAGGGATGTTCCTCAACTTACTGAAAACCATAAATTTATGCCTTCCCATGTTATAATGGTAATGGGGGGACAGAATTTCAAATAAATAAGAAATGGCATATAAACCTGTGTGGATTGTTTTAATGTATTTTTCCCCCTAAACAGCCCAGCAGCAACATATGGCTCTCAGTAAGACCCTGCTATTACCTGCTACAGCTTGGCAGCTTGGTTGAATGAGACACAAGAAGGTCAGGAGCCTTGCAAAGCGCACAGCTTGTCAACGTCTCAGTTTGGGGCAGAATAGACAAACTTTGGGTTCAGTTCTCTTCCTGTATTGCTCTTGGCTTCTAGGGCTTAGCCCTTGGGGTGTATCCCAGCTGCAGAAACTACAAATAAGATCTTGCCATGGATAGATGAAGGCTTCAGACACCAAAGCTAGTAATGAGCACTGCTGTTTCCTTAATAAGCAATAAATGCACCAGCCCATGACAAGCCTGTGATAAGGATTTCATGGGATGTTTTCCAGTTATGTAGGATGTAAGGCTTGATGGAACTGATAAATAACCCATTCCAAATCCCTGTATGTTGGCAGCTACTACATCCCCAAAATTTACATCAAATCTGAAGATCCTGGTGAGGGCAAAGGCCCAGACCTCAGGAGCAAAACCTGCATCACCAGCAAAGGGCCTCTGCTGGACTCATTCTAATACTTCCATGACCTTCTTTTGCTGGTGGTCCAAGAGCTGGATTCAGGACTCCAGGTGGGGTCTCACAAGAGCAATGGAATTTCACACAAATGGACCAGTTAAACAAGTACCGTGTGGGGTCATCTACTACGATTACAACCCAGCTTATTCAGTAACATGCCTTGGCAGATGGGTATCTGATCTTTATCTGTGTGGTTTCTATTTGCATGGCAAAGTATCTTCCCAAGTGTGTTTTACTCAGTCCTGACACATCCTTTGACAGTAGATTTACTTTGTAGTAAAGTTCGTCTTTGCTGTCCAGCGCACATCCAGCTCATTGATTCCCACCAGAAGCAAAATGCTGAGCACCTGTTGAAAAGTTAGTGCCTAAAGCTCATCAGGCATCAGAGATGCAAGGGAGAAGCTGGGCAGAGACAGTAGCATGGGTGAGGGACGAGGGGCCCGCAATGCTGACCCACCCAAGCTGCATTCTTCCCCTGGTGCTCTCCGTGCAGCCTCATGGGAATACCACTTAAAAGATTATTTTCCCCTT
This sequence comes from Nettapus auritus, assembly GCA_011076525.1. Lineage (NCBI taxonomy): Eukaryota > Metazoa > Chordata > Aves > Anseriformes > Anatidae > Nettapus > Nettapus auritus. The sequence continues at coordinate 125,390,353 of CM021765.1, read as the reverse complement.
ATGCAGATGGGGAATGGTGCAAATGCTTCACCCTCTTCAGGCAAGTGCTGGCAGGAGCTTTCTCTGCACTTCTCATGAATTGTGGGGCTCCTTACCCTGAAGGTCCCAGAGTTTTGCAGAGGTTAGGCCAGCAGGCACAAACGCTCTCACGTGTCCACGTGTTGCATTTTAAAATGTGAAGAGCACACAATGAAGAGCACACCTTGTGTTTTGAATGGGAATGGTGGCAGAAAATATATCTATTACATTAATTCAATACCAGTACAGTGATGGAGAGGAGGGTAAGATGGGGTTCGGTTTCTGACGTCCAGAAATTGTTCACAGTGTGGGTGGCTCCAGGGGAACCTGTTTAAGCTCCCACAGCAGCCAGCGTACATATAGCAAATACAGCTGTGGGGCCCAGGGGAGTACTCAGCTGCTAAAATAGACGTAGGTGTTTCTGCAAAGTCTCTGGGGGTCAGCAATGTCCTGTTGCTATCTACAAGCACCTATAGTGGTTGGAGGAGCAGCAAGCCATCCCACCAGGTGCAGGTAGGCACCGTGGTCCCCAGGCTCTGTGGCATAGCTGCCAGCCCTACAGAGCATCTCTGACAGCTCTAGGGCCTGTGGGGCAGCCTCTGCCCCACACCCTGCATCCCATCTCTAGTGCCTGGTATGCACCCTAGGAATATGGTCTCAGACACCACGTTGATTTCTAAGGAGTGGGATTTCACGAGTCTATCAAGCTTCAGTTCACAGACTGCTGTCTGACCTCTATAAGCAGCATTTCTGTGTCTGCATATTATAACCTACGCAAAAAATATTCACAAGGCCTTTCCTCGCCAGTGGTTTCCTTGCTCAGCACTCTGTGCTGCAGCCCAGAGACCAAGTGCTGCAATGCTGTGGCTTCCACTCACGCACTCGGGCTTCTCCTCTGCCGCTACCTGCAATATAGCAAATTTCTTCTAAATTGTTAATAAAGCATTACCACGGAAAAAGCAAATCTATTTGCTTCCTGTGCAATTGCTGCATCTATCTCAGCTGGGGAAACAAGGATAGGTGAGGGCTGCTTGTTTTTCCTGCCCTAATTAACTCCCAGATTTTAATGAAATAGTGTTTGAGCTCAGCCAATGCAAGGTTATGAGGATTAAAAGACTTAGAAGACATTTGTGGTCTCTGTTGTTGGTGCTGTTTATTTATTTATTTATTTATTTAAGCTTGTTTTAATATCACTTCAGATAAAGACTGTGCGTGGGCTCTTTTTTTGGCTGAGAAAGGGTGGGGAAATTGTGCTGCCTCCGGTTAAATTCACATATACTTTCTCTTTCTTGTGGTTTCCCCCTGCACCATGCTGAAATGCAGCGTTTTGTTACCTATTAAAGTGCCACTCTCAGCGATATTGTGCGGCTATTAAATTCTGCCAGATCATCCTTTGTGCACGAGAGGATGTTGACAGAGCCGCAGCCCCATCTTTCAGCTATTATCTGGTATTCAATGTCCTCCAATTAGTATGCACAATAAATCTAGTCCAAGGCCCCCCACTGCTTTATGTCATTTCTGTATTAACCTCACTGCTTCCCAATGTGTTCCTATTATTAAGCCATTTAAAGGCTTCCCTTCATTCCGTTACCAGCACTATGTCTCATTTTCCTCCTTTCACATATTTGCATACATTTCCAAGGGTTCACTTGACATGACTTCAGTTGTTGTTGTTGTTTTAATTAAAGATTATTTCCAATATACTTTCTTTACTCCATCCGTCTTACGTGTCTTAGCCTCCTTATCTCTATGAGATTATAATGACTGGGTTGAGAACAGATTGATTATCGCTTCCTGTGTTCAAAAAGACAATAACTTAAGACTGCCTTGGTAATTTCCAGGCTAAAAATGAGTTTTGAGACACTTTTGGTCAATGAAAAATGTAAAATTGTTGATGCATTGCATCATGTGATCCCATCTGCAGTTCTTATGCAGAGAGGCTTTCTTGTGTGAGAGGCTTTAGAGCCAGGAGCATGCTCCCCTTGCTACACAGCTTCAAAGGCAGGTGGGTTTTAGCTGGGTGGGAAAATCAGAGGCAGGGCATAGAGATGTGGAGATGGAGCAAAGGATCTCAGGACAAGGAAGGCTGAAAATGACTTGTTTAACTACATCTCTAAACACCGTATTTTAGAAAGCCATTCATGGATATATCAGAGGGTAACAGAAGGCAAGGAGGGTGGAGCCAGGCTCTTTTTGGTGGTGCCCAGTGAGAGGACAAGAGGCACTGGCACAAACTGGAGCACACCAGGCAGCACTTCTGTGCTGTGTGGGTGACGGAGACCTGGCACAGGCTGCCCAGAGAGTCTGTGGGGTCTTCTCCTTGGAGATCTTCAAAAGCCGCCTGGGCCTGGGCCTGGGCAGCCTACTCTGGGTGTCCCTGCTTGGAGCAGGTGACCTCCAGAGGTTCCTTCCTACCTTAGCCACCTTGTGGTTTGATTTTGTGATCTCAAGGTGGTAGCTTGTGGGTCAGAGGGAACATCCTCTACCCTCTTTGCTTAGCCATCTTTCTATGAGGCTATACACTCTTTCAAAGTATTATACACTTAATAAAAGCTGTGAATAGCCACAAAAAGAGAGAAATAATTGGAAAATGAACTCTGCAGTAAATTTTACTTTGAGTTCTGAGCACACAAATGCAAAAACACTCAACAGCTTTAAACTAGGAGAAACCCCAAGGAAAGGTATATAAAATATAAATTATGTATCTGCTTCTTGTTTTATGATTTCTGACAGAGGAAGCATGAATATTTAGAGAATTCTCCACCTGTTTCTTTGCAGGGCAGGGTGGATACTACTCCACTGCTCTATATCTAGAATTTCAAACCACTGCATTGAGCTGTCTGGAGCTCAATAAATACCTTTTGTTCCTCTAATCAGTAAAACGCTGATTTTAGTACTGAATAAACTATTCCTAGGGTAGGGAACGCAATACAAGACCAGATGAAAGGCTTTTATGTGGGTTTCTACATCCTAATCTGGACCCTGACTTCATAGTCCAGGTTGAATTCCTGTATCAGGGCTGGATTACTGTATCGGAAGTACAAAGGTGCAGAGTGGTGGGCCTGGCTCTGTTTGTCCTCCTGGTTTTCAAGCACGGTAATGGTTTGTTTTAGATTTGAAATGTCTGGTGCTGGTTTTCCAAGCCTCTCCTCCACCCCTGTAGTGTCTGGGGCTACCAAGGGTGGCCAGGGTGGCAGGGCTGGGAGGCACTCCCCTTCACCACCCCAAATGGAGCACCTCAGTGGGGGATCTTACCTTCATAAAAACTGTTAGGAAATGTGAAGGGCAATACTGAAATGCTGTATGTCTCTTCAGCCCCCTCCTTGTGCATGTGGCTGCGCTCACAGCCTCCTCTCCAAAGCTTCAGCTTTGTTAGACTGGCCACCCTGCACACCCACAAAAAATGGAAATGAAATAAACCTTGGTTTCCTGGTGGCTTTCCTGGCCTGGTAATTGGAGGAGCGACACAGAAGCTCATAAATCTGTGGCTGCATTGCCAACTGGAACAAAAGCTATCTCAGCTTCAGGGAGCCAAGGAGGTGCTCTGCATCAGCCGACTGTCAGTGGAAATTATCTGCTGCTCAGGGCAGACCTCGTCACTGGTTCCTCACCATCTGCCGGCCTGCAGCACGAGCCGTGCTCTGCAGCTATTAACTGGCAATTCAGATGAGCACAAGTGGGCAAGGTCTGACACGAGAAAGGAGAAAAAAGGAGGGAATGGACCTTTGTCAGGGATTTAAGCAGCTCTCCATTTGGAAGTCTTGCCACTTCCAAGGGGCTCCAGACGTCCTGGCTGGCTGGGCAACCCTGCTGCAGCTGTGTTCCTGCAGAGCAAGTCCCCCTCTCACTTCTCCAAAAGGCTGGCTGCCATGCCCTGCCTGGCCCCCAGGGCATCGTGGTGCTCCATGCAGAGCAGGAGAAGAGCAAGATTTCTCTTCCCCGACAGATCTTGCTCCTTTTTTTTTTTTTTTTTTTCTTCTATAAGATTAAAATAAAATAGCATTTCCACCAGTTGTGGTAATCTGTTTGAGAAGCAGATGTTTCTCAAAGGAGATGGAAGCAGCTTAATCATATCTGATGGGCTGATTCCTAATTCTTTGGCCAAGAGATGAAATTATCTTCATGTAACTTTGAGGGGGACGTGGTATTTGTCTTGATGGGCAGTCAGTGCTCTGCAGTAAGCCTCTGAGTAAGGCTGAGTCTTTGGGAGAATTTATATCCCCCAAGGGACAATGCCTCTGGTTTATCTACTTAAAAAATAAAATAAAAAATAATAATAAAAAAAAAAAGTCATTTCACAGAATTAATTGATTATGGAAATTGTTGAAAGTATTGCAGATATTGGGTTTGGTGACCAATAGGAGCCTACGGTGAATATTGCATGTCAGCTTTCGTGACCTGCTTTTCTTCATTTTGCTGCTGGCTTCAAAGAGCATTTGACCAATGTTGAGATGTGATTGCAAATAAAAGTGATATGTTACAATCTTATTACAATAAAAATACATTTAAGGCTTACATTTTTACAAATAATAATAATAATAATAATCCTATATGTATATGGAAATTCCATTTATCTCAGAAAACCTTTTTGGGGATTTATAAGTTATGAATTTATTGTCCTTTTGCAGAAGCTGTGTGCGTTGCCCCCATCAAACACTGCAAGACTTGTTCTCAGCATTGCATTCTGGCAGCATAAATCCCTGTCTGTTTGGGCTGAATCCCATTTGATCCCTCCCTGTCGGACACATGAAGTGGAACGATCTTTAGTATGAAGCAGAACTTGAATAAAATGAAAGAGCATTTATTGTTTTGTAACCAATTTAAGTAAGGATTTTGGAAAACCAGATCCTGTGAAAGAAAATATGGACCCGCCAGGCACAGCCGGGTGGTAGCTTCTCTTCACACCTGGGGTTCTCCCACCACTGTCTGAGTTATCCTAGTGAAGGTGATAGAGCTGCCCACTGGCTCACCACTGGAGTCTGCCTGAGAGCTGCTCTGAACCAGCACAACCTTTATTAATCCCTGGAAAATAATTAGCACAGCTGGCAGCTGGCTGTGCTGGGGCCCCATCCCCACTGTTCCACCTCGCATGAGAGCATCTCAGGTATATGCTGTATGATTAACAGCAGCTAGAGATGGATGACAATCTTATCATTTGTGATAGAAAAGAAAATAAATCCACCTTTTCTGCTACTTTTCTGCCCTGATCCTCTGCACCTCCTGGCCACAATGGCCACACGGCTGGGAGGCCATCCTCTAGGCACCCAGGCAAGGACCGCTGTCCAAAATGATGCACTCCTCAGGGCTGAGCAAGCTGTCTGCTCTGAACTCGGCTGGGCAAGACAGAAACCTTCCTCTGTCCTTTTGTGTCTGAGACAGTGTTGCCAAATCCCACAGGGGACTAAAAAATCTTTCTTTCCTCACGTGCACGGTATATTGCTTTGGCTCCAACTTTCCTCATTGAAACGCATCCCAGTATGCACATTAAAAGGAAAGGGAAAAAAAAGCCCCATGCAAAATACCCTCCTGCACACACAGTCCTTCCCCGGAGAGCAGATGAGAGAAAGAGCAAACCAGATGTGACAGATGTTAGTCACGTCGCTGCGTGCACCGCTGGCAGGCTCGCAGGAGCTGTGCTGAAATGGCAGCCGGGGAGCCCACACCATATCATGGCATTAATAGGTTCTGATTCCAAGCAAAGACACAAATGCAAATTGTTAGTTTATATGCAAGTTGTGATTGTTTTTTCCTTTTGCTGCTAGTGTCAGGGGAAATTGATTTTACAGATTATTAAGATCCTATTTATTTGCAGAAATCCTATTTTTAAATAGCAATTAGTCATTTTATTGAGCAATCTGTGGCCATTTATATTTTTCTTGTTTGTGCTGTGCAATGCAGGGCTTGCGTTTCACAATTCCCTAACTTGCAGGATATTCTGTGCAAGGGTGCATTTTGGTTTCTGCTGCTGTGTCAGGCTAATGCCACTGTTGCCATGGCGATGGTGATGTTTGAGTCTGCTTTGTCACCTTTGTCCTGCTATTTTTTTTACATGCACGTTCGAGCTGCAGAGGCCTGAAAAGCAGGCAGAGGGTTTGCAGTGAGAGCTCAGCCCCATCCCTTGTTTATTTATTTATATTGTATAATAAAGCAGTGTGGCAATTTCATAGATGAATAAAGTCAAAAGCCAGCAGAGCTCATCCGATCATCCCAAAGCCAACCTCCCATATAAATGCCACCTAGTTATCCCTGCACAGCAGTCCATAAATCTTGGCTGCTAAATAGCAAACGGCATCCCATCTTAGTCAGAAACCACCAGAAACTATCAACGTCCTGTGCAGACTAATACAAGGTTTCGGAAAAGCTTCGTGCTCTAGGAAAGCCTGACCTATTTTTGTTTGAAATGACCTCCCTCCAGCTTCCAGTCCCTTGCCATGCCTCCCCCAGCTAAGGGGCCTTGGTGTGCATCCCCTGGGCCCTGCAGCCAGGAGCCTTCCACCTCCCCATCATGCTGCCTCTCCATCACTGCCAGGGGCTCTCAGGGCCTGCAGCCCTTTCTCAAGGTGGCTGCATTTCCTGGCCTGTCTCCTTGTCTTTACGTATTGCCCTCAGGAGCACTGAGCTTGCCTGGGTGCAGCTTTCTGTGAGGCCCAGAGAGCCTTTCAGCTTTATTTACCCTTCTGCCTCTCTTTGGATGGGCGGCATGTTTTATCAGCGGTAATTTCACATTGGTTTCCACATCACTGATGAGTGTGTGTGTACCTAAGAAGCACCAGCAGCACCTCCTGCACCCGATGGGATGTCTGTCTTTTCCCCATCTTGTCGCCCTGTGATGGCATTTTGTCAGTGTTGTAAAGTGTGTCAGACACAAAGTCAGGCGGCCTCCTCAGCCAGCTCTGCTAGGATTCCTGGGTTTCAGCTGTTTTAAAACATTGATCTCTGGAGGAGTCACTGTACACTGGCCTTGACTGCCGGGGGATGGAAAACACATACTTCATCATTCCCAGCTTGGGCTTAGCACGGGTAAATCAGGCCTGAATTCTTGTATGGTTTCTATAGGAAAACTGGGGGAAATGCTTGCAGTTCGCAGGGTGGCTCAGCTGCCCCGGGGACCTGATGCACTCACACCTCCCTGACCAGGGGCTTTTTTATCTGTGGCAGCAAAGGGAGCACCCAGCATTTGCTGAAGGAGTGTAGTGTATCCTCCACAGGCTTGCCAAAAAAACTTCTGAACCTGCATGCTGGAAAACAACAAACAAAATCTCCCCCTCCCCTCTGTACACCACAGCTCCTCTGGCCATGTTATGAGGGAAGGAGCAACCCTGCTTCAGGGTGTAGGCCGAGGAGGGGCTGTGAGGGATTTTGGCAGAGCTGCGGTCTGCCTGGAGCTCCCTGCTCCCCCTGCAGCTCCCTGCCTTTGTCAGTGTAAGGGTAGACACTTTGGGGCAGACCGTCAGCACGCAGGACATCCCACCCGCACCTACAGACCTGTGGTGCCGAGCCGATTTTGGGAATGTTCATCATTCCAGAGACCTTCCTTTTAGGCAAATTGAGCAAAATAGCAATTAGTCTGGAGGTGTCTGAGGACCATTCTCCCTCTCTCATGTGTACGTGACATGACAGAAGTGTTTTGGAAAGCAAAAAGCAGTATTCCTCTCCCTCACTATCTCCAGGCAGCGCGGCTACGGCAACCTTTGATGTTGGCTACGTACGCAACGGCGGCTCTGCCGGCACTCGGTTTTATAGCACCGATACAATATTAACTGCAGTAATTCGAGATAGCCTGTAAAGATATCTTGTGCAACTGTTTAAGTCCAGAGATACGATTACAGCCGCTGTCTGACACCTTGTCCTAATGGGATCAAGGCCACGGTCTGCAGTCCTCCCTGCCTCTTCCTAAAATGCAGTTGGCAGTATTTAAGCAGTGTTTGTTCCTCAAGGAGCTATAAAATCACCTTTTAAGATGGGGAAGGACACAAATCATCGTGGAGTTCTGGTTGCCAGTACATTCTGTATTTTTAAAGCCTTCCAGAAATCCTAAGACTTGAAGGAAAGCTATGGTTTCAGCAGCGGTGGCCCCTGCTTTTTCAAGAAAATAGAAACCAGAGAATGATGAAAAATAAAAACCGTCACTCTAAACCATTAATGATATCACTGCACAAATGCCAAATACATCAACTATGTTTTGTCTTTGCTGTCATTTCTGGATAAGTGCCAGGATCATGAATATGTGAGCTATTAACGCAGCTACAGCTTTGTTGGGCACAGGCCTGCCTATATCTGAAAGTGAACAGCACAGTGATAATAATAATAAAAGAGATCTCTTAAAACACACCAGAGAGTCTTTCTCCCACCCCAGCTGCTGCTGCTGCAGGAGCGTTAGGGGATGACTTGCTTCTCGAGGTGCTTTACTCAGTGCGCAGGGCGCAGTTTGCAGTCCTGCAGGGATGGCTGGGACACGGGAGGAAGTGGTGGGGACAGCCACTGGCATCCCAGGGCAGAGCTGGCAGCGGGTGGTACGGCAGGGATCTACAGGGTGCTTCTCCCCAGTGGGTTTTCTTTGGCCAGAGGAGCACACCCCATGGCTTTGACGCAGTGTCCTGTTCTGCAGGCTGCCTTTGTGCTGGTTTTCCAGCTCCAAAAATGGGAAAGTCACATGTTTATTATTTATTTCAGCTATGCCCCCCTTACAAATCAAATGAAAAAGATCAGCAATGTTATTTGCTGGGTGACCTAGCTGCTTCCTTAACTTGGAAGCCGTCCCCAATGCAGGTCCTTTGGCCTGCAGTGGCTGGCAGCACACAGAACAGCTACCTGATGGCAGCCAGGAGGTTTCTCCTGGAGGTTAGTGCTGGAGGTGGTGCTGTATGCTTCCTGCTGCTTTTTGTCGGTGACATTTTATTTTATTTTATTTTATTTCCAGAAGGGTGGGGATTCTTTTGCTGCTTTCTCTTCTCCTCCTCCAAAGATAGGCTGCAACTTGACCTCCTGATTGTTCATCCCTGGCGCTCTCAGGAAGGCTCTGAGTGGTAAATGAGGTTCCAAATGCAGGAAGAGATTACTGTATTTTTCTTTTCCTTTTTAAAACCTTGAATAGATGAAAATAGATGGTAATCAACAAACCTGTGGCTAGAGGAAAAATCCCTTTAACTCACATTTTACTTCAATTACATTCAGGACAAAGAAACACATTGCACCATGTGCATGAATAGATGCTTTATTATTCAAAACAAGCTTCAAAGAGTATTACGTCCCCTATAGAAAATATGCAATCAGTGTTTAATTCAATGGTAGGATGCAAATTTAAATTCCCATAAGGGGAAGACTGTTAATGCCATTTAAATTGGTTGTAAATTACAGATAATACGCTTGAGACCCGAATACAGATTAGCATAGTGTTGCTTTATGAATCCAGCCCTACTTTGAACTTATTGTGTATTTATCTGTGGACAATAAGACAATGAAGGCTTGTTTACACCTGTATTTCATTATTTGTCTCAACACATACGCAGGAAAAGATCTTGTTTTTAAAATACAGAAGACATTAGCTCCAGTTTGACGGGGATTGGTTGTGTGGAGATGATCTTTGGTTGCAACCGTATCCGTTCTCCTCATTGCCTGCTCCAGCGTTATGTGTTTCTACAGCTTTCAAATCACACAGAAATTAGCCTGGAGGAACCACCATTTCCCTATTTTATTGGCAGCTGAAGGAAAACCCTGGGGGCCTGGTGTACCCTACCAGTTTGGCATGTGCATGGGACACCCATCCCCTGCAGGACTCAGGGCTGCCACTGTCTGTGCTGCGCTCAGTACCTGAGTGTTCAGCTGAGGCCGCTCGGTCCCATGGCCACAGCTGTGAAGTGAGGAGCCTGGGCATGGCGAGAACATTTAGGGGATTTTTTCAGAGCAAACAAAGCACTGTGGCTACATCCTTCGCACACAAGAATAATCATTAGAAGTAACTGATGTGCTTTTAAGGCTAGGGTGTTTAAAATGAGCTGCGTACATCACACCATGCCACGTCTGTTTGCTGTTACTTTCTGCGGTGTGTTTCTTACCCATTATTCTATTGTATTTGTGTAAGACAATAACTTGTAGAATGAAAATAAAATATTTTGTAGAAAGCAACTAACCAGTCACTGGAGAAGCAGCCTTGTAAAACACTCTATGAGCTTTTCTGGTATGGATGTCATTAATGTCATTAACCTTTTCCAGGGCTGCATCTTGAGAAATTTTGGAGCATGTTTCTGCACATTCTGCAGGTCCAGAGCACATTTTTTACATCCCCAGGTGCACAGGTATTACATCAGCATATTGCAAATGGAGTAACAATATTTTTTGCAGTGATAGCACCACACTTGGTGGTGAATTTCTTTCAAAATGGTACTGCTTATCTAACGGGAATCATAGAAACGTGGCCATCGATTTCAAACACCATTTTACAGAATGGCTTTTACTGTGAATGTCCATGTGGGTGGGTGGGTGAGAAGGTGGAGGGCTAGAAACCACCTATTTTAATTATTTCTGAGCTTTTAGCCTCATCAAGGCCTGTGGCCAATACAGTTTGCCCCCCAGTCAGTCTGAATTTTGGACCCTGGTCCTGGCACTGCATTGCCAGGAGCACACCTCATCTCTATTCTGGATGTGTCCCTGGCGTCTAAGCACAGGACCTCATTACATTATTCTGTCATCTTGAGGAGCTCACTGCCATCAGAAAGCTCTTTTCGAATCGGGTGTAAAAGTTTTTACCAGGCCTTGCCTTAAGCTTCTTATACCTACACTAACCAGCTCCCACAGCCTGTTCTGGGAAAGCACATGGATCATTCCTGCACCTTCCTGACTCCTCCTGGCCCCAAAGCTGGATGTAGGGTTACAGCAATGCCCTCACAGAAAGGTAATTTCACTGTATGCAAGGATGATACCATTTCTCTGTTTCTGCTTACTTACATGCTCTTGAAACCTGTTCATTCCTCTGGCTGAATCATTACACTGGAAGCAACATATTCAGTAATTTATTTCAAATTACTTCCAGGCCCATTTTAGCATCACCAATTTCCAGAGCACGGCCCCCTTCCCCCCACCTTACACTTCTGATCTGCTCCATTTATTTCTAAATTCATAATTGCACCTACTCTATATGAAAATGCATGTGGTTTACGTCAGCCCTCTTCACCAGAGATGCAGGGCTTTCTCTCCAGGTTAGAAAAATGGTATTAAGCAGCACTGGATCACACATAGACTCCCACAGGACTCCACTACAACCACTCTGTAGGGGATTGCCCTTCCCAGTTTCCAATATTTTTCCATCTGTCAGTGAACTAGTTTATCATTCTTCGAATGGGAGCTGCACTGGTTTTATTTAGCACTCTTTTTTTCCCAAAACACAAAATATCAGGTACTTGGTGACAATAGTTTCCTGTATCCTACAAACTTGTGATCCCTTGAAAAACATCCTATCATCAGGCAGATTTGACAAAACCTGTTTTCTATAAAGTGCTGTTGATTGGCATTATTTTATTCTCTCGTCTTTTAATTTTTTGCTGATTGCGTCCCCTATCAGCCTTTCCCATGACTATGCCTGGGATCAATGCCAAGATAACTGGTTTAGTGTCTCCTGCGTCATTCCATTGGCTTTCTGAAATATTGGCCCAACATTTGCTTTTAGGGCTCTCCTGCTCTTCTTCTCATTTGTTTTTTATTCCCCTCTCCCATTCCCATTTTTTTTAGGATTTTCCCAGAGCTTAGAGACAGTTCAGAGGACTCCTCTGCTCGTTCTTATGTTACTCTTGGGTACAAGGTACTTAGGCCGACAGATTTAAAGTAGTTGCAGTTTATGAGTAACCATAAGCTAGGATTTCAGGTCCATATGTAGAGGAAAAGCATGATCTTCCTGTTGAAGTTCAGACATGGATCTAGGTTTTGTCTGGGTTCTTCCAACACTTTTCTGTGTGTGTGAATGAGCACAAAACATTTACATTCAGTGGGCCAGCTCAGCCTTTACTTCATCCTTTTCCCAGTGATTTCCCAGTGATTTGCAGTTCAACATGGGCACAAACACATTACCAAATCAGTCTGACATTTATTACTGCACTATCAGCACTGCCAACTCAAACCCGATTGTCCTCAGGTTGAAGTATTTTGGTTTTGAAATGGTCATCATTAGCATTAAAAGTGGATCCTGGATTTTAGGATGCAAGTTTTGAAGTTTCCTGCTATCACTAAATACCAAGCTTCCGAGGCTCCTCCGTAGTATGAATAAGCTAAACTAAAACCCTTTAATTAATGAGGAATGGCTACATGTTTTCATATCAATCCCCCCACCGTGGTCAGTAGTCAGTGTCACTTCAAGGAGGCAGACAGTGGAGTCACTTCCAACATCTGCTTGACCTTTACACAGGGGGCTTGATCCTGCTCTGAAGGTCTCATTGATTTCCATTGTAGGAGATACCCGGCACTTTATAGCCTCGTGGTCCCAGGAGCATCTTTGCCCAAAATTTGGTAAGTCAAATACAGTAATTACTTAACTGTCTCCTTTAATTAAAGCCACTTGGAGGCTAGCCTGATAGAGAGGCGCGCTGCTGCCATGGATTGCTTTCAGATGTGACAGCGACGTGTCTCCCTCTGTCCTTCACCCCACACCACAGCCCCTCTCACCTCCTTTCATTGTGTGTAATTAGAGGAACTTCCTCCTTTGCCTTGCCAGCTGCAGAAACCAATTTGCAAACTCCGTTTAAGCAATGATTAAATTTCTTCAGAGCGAATGCAGGGCATGCCACCAGCCTCCTGCCAGTGCTGCCACCCCATCCTTCTCATACTACGCAGAAGGTGCACGTCCCCATCTCCTCACTTATTTCCCTCTGTTCATAGCTTTGGAGTGGGGCAGAGCAACCTGTAGCAAGGGCAGGCATTGAAGCAAATCCCATAGCTGCAGCAGAATGGGGCCACGCGGGCCAGAGAAGGGTTAAATCACAGCTGAAATGCTCTGTCTGGTAGCCTGTTTCACCATGCACGGGGCTGCCTAGCGTTTATGACTTTGAACAGAAAGCCAAGTTTGCTCTTCGAGTTTCTGTATGAAATAGTGTGATAACATATCAAGCGGCTAATGTCAAGAGACTTTGGGCTATATTCATAAATGCTTCAGTGAATCGGTAAAGACACAATAAATTATTGCTTCAGAAGTTTCTTCATTCACCTGCTCCAGGCAAATGGGAAAAGGACAATCAATATTTCTTTTTGAAATGCCAGAAATCCTACACGTATGAAATTTCTTGACAGTCCCTACATTTGCACTGGGATTTTATGAGGTTGCATCAGTTGACCTTCCCCCTTTCAGAGTTCATGCAAGCTGAAAAAAAAAAAAAAAAAAGGAATTGTAATAAATATAGCCACAGAAGAATTTAAGCACAATACCACAAACCAAGGCATATTCAGTAACCCAGAAAATGGGCCTTGTTCTAAAGGGAGTTCATTCTGAATTTCCTGTAAAGAAATTGATAACATTTCCCTTTGAAATGAAAATGAAGTGGAGTTCAGTGGGACAAAGTTTTGCTCTGTAAAACCTCTGATTCTGAGCCAGCACTTCAACAAAGCTTCATAGATGAGGGAACAGGAAGCTTTTGTTTGTTTATTTGTTTTCTATGGAGAGCAGCAATTTAAGGAAGGAGGGAAGGAGGTGGTGGTGGTACGGCCCCAGCTACCAAGCCAGCCATTGCTCTTTCAGAGCACTGCAGCTAATAGTGGGAGGCATGGACAGTCTTCATATGAAAGCATGGACTTGTGTCTTCAGTGGCTTTTAGCTCTTGAAGCCATCAGCCTTCTTCCTGTCTTTGCCTTTCTCTTGGCGAGCTTGTTTTCCCCTCAGCCACTTCCACACATCCCTCCATGCATGAGAAAAACGTTCCAGTTTCACCCGTCAAGTGCCCGTCTTTCCCTTTTCTTTACATTTCTCTTGAAAACATTCCTCAGCCATGATACCTACAAATCTCTCCCATCTGGGGCTAGTTAGGCAAATACACACTGCAACTTCTGCTCTTCTGCAAGCCCTCTTCTATTTATTGTTCCCCCACTTCCTCAGCCCAACCTTGAGCCATTTTTGCTTACCCCTTGCACCCTGCTGACGTGGATTTCATGGCAGGGGGCACTCCATTTCACCGCTCACCTGCAAGATGCCCTGCACAGGTACCTTAGCTGTCAGGTCACCTGACTGGAGTCACCAGGAAAGGGCTGGCTGGGATTTTGCACACTGTATTCCTCTTTCACTCCCGTTATGGAAAAAGAGCCTTGCTGCCTGCAAGCTGCAAGTGCCAGCATGCTGTGCAGCAACACACTCACTTTCTGAAGGCAAGCTCTCAGCAACCAAACAGTTAAATAGTCAGCTTCTTGCTAAGTTCAGTCACTCTTACACCACTCACAAACACTGCTTTGTGCCTTGAGCATTATTTGCACAACGCTAGATGCTTCATGGAAAAGCTAAAATTCAGGCAATAAAGCAAGCCCAATTTGTTTCTCGGCCATTTCAGACATCGTTCTGATGTAGACACAACTCCTGCAACCTACCCCTATTTCAAGGAAAATCTATGGGTCAAAACACTTTCAGGTGTCTCTGACAGAAATACTGTGTGTCAGTAAATAAATCCTAGTTTATGAAACCGGCTCGTCCGTACGAAGAACAGGGAAGCCATTTTCCCACTCCATCTCATCCCTGTCCCTAAATACGCAACACGCACCGCATATGTGGAGGTGAGACCTATGTGATAAATTGCAGAGCAGTGTGCTAAATGAATTTGTATTGCACCCCCAAGAGCCTCCCCTGCCCTCTGACTTCTCCATCTCTCAGGATTTACTCTAGCATTCCTCTGAACAGCCACCATTTAAAACCAGAAAACTAACCCGGAAAGCCCACCATCACCAAAAAAATCCCCCAGCCACCTGGACGAGGATTTATTTCCTTCTTCCAGACATGAGAATTTCCACAGAACATGACCTGGCCAAGTGATAGGAGGAGCAAGATGTAGTCCTGGGACAGTAAGCAGTTCCTCTGTAACTAGCATCACCATGCCCCTAAGGCTTTCAACCTGCAGCCATGCACAGGCACGCGGGCGGGGTGCAGAGTCCTTCCCGTTTGACGTGGCAGCCTGTCACTACAAGCATGGTGCAGGATGGGAAAACAGAGAGTCAGATCAGGAAGGGTTCAAATTTAATCTTTGCTGAGATGGAAATGAAAGGGTCATGTCCCTGGGCAAGAGAGCTTTCCTGTCTCCTAGTGACACTCGTTTTAGATCTGGAAGAGCTCCCAGAAAGGACTTAAGTATGAGAGACCTTTGTTTTGAAAACACAGTTTTGGCTCATTTCAGAGGAGTTTTATGGTTTTCTGTGGGCATGGACAACTGGATTCATGACAAGTGCTTTTGTATCCTTTAGCAGCAAAAGGACACAGAAGCCATCATAATGTTTCTAAAAGTTTCCTAGCCTGCATTTGCTCATTTTTCCTTAATATGTTCAATCTATGCAGCATCACCATCATCTGGCATATACACATTTTATTTACATTAACGTAGCACAACCCATGTAATTTACTTGGATGAAGTCAAATTGATTCAATTTTGTGCTCTCGATTCTATTGCTAAGAGCTAATTTCCTTTACTTCATGCATTAGGGCCCGGTGCTCCCAGGATCAGAAAGTCTCAGAGGCTGTGATGTACCATTTAGTGATGACCATGAAGAATTAGGTAGTAGTGAATTTGTAGCAATATATATAAATATCATATTATTTAAGCATGAACCATTATTAATTCAAAGAACCAGCAGTGAACTGTAATGTGAATCATGTGTTCTCAAACCTGCTGCAGCTTACATCATCCATTACAAGTGACCGTGCACATCAGCTGTTGTCAATTATTTCTATCTACATTGCACATAACCCTAGTCCAGAAGGGCTTTCAACCGTCACAGCTGAGGGATGCCATGTAATTTGACAGATAGGACAATTAGATGCTCACAGTGCTGCAAGCAGCAGCTCGGAGCCCTTAGTGCTGGTGGCAGTGTGATGATGTCCATGACCTGAAGTCATGGAGGCTGGGGGAGATGCAGAAGTGTGGCTGGCCTCTGCTGGGCTTGAATGTGTGTTTTTAGTTGTCCTCACTGGTACAGACCAAGGAGGAGTGGATCCATGCGATTTCCTTAGTGCTGCGTCCTTGGAGAATGGTTGAGATTTACTTCAAGTATCTTTAATAAAAGAAAATGATGATAAACCATTCTCCAGGCAAGAGTTGTAAATACCACTGTGTATATTGGCTTTTAAAATAGAGACACTAGCCAGAATATCTCAGACTGTGCAATTTAGTGTCTTTTATCATTTCATCTTCCAGTTATGGTAGGAAAAGAAGTGATGTCTGGAAGATAAATTTCACATGAGGAAGAAAACCCCATGTTTCAAATATATTTAATATTTGAATGGTGTAATAGAAAGGTCAGTCTTAATATTTTTCCAAAAGTGGACTTAAAAGTACTTAAAAGCACAGTACTTCCTACACAATGTTTTGTTGGTTTGTTTGTTTGTTTTAAACACATAAACTTTCATGAGATTCAAATCTTTCCCTTCTTCCACATCAGAGAGATCCAAATTACCATAGTCTAATAATCCCAGTATTTTTTCATGACACACTGGTGGGTAACAACGGGTTAAGCTGTGAGATATTAAACATAAACTACAGTAAGGCCTAATTCACCGCTGAATGGAGGATGCAGACTCTACAAGTTTCCGAGTTTAAATTATAACAATAATTTTGACGGGTCTTCAAGATCTTGTACTGAAGCAGATGTTCATACTTTACTTCCATGTGTAGTATAGCTATTGAGCAAAATTGAATGGCAGAGCAGATGCAGTCGATATGTGATGTATGTGATTTGGTGACCTTGTAGAAGCAGGGAGGAAATCAGACTTTACAACTGGTTGTGGTCTGTTTGCTGTTTGTGGAAGGTTTAGACCAAGAGGTGAAGAAAATAGTGAGGTGTCATGGTTTTGACTGGGATAGAGTTAATTTTCTTCACAGAGGCTTGTATGATGCAGTGTGTTTTGGATTTTTGATGAGAACAGTGTTGATAACACACGGATGTTTTAGTTATTGCAGAGCAGTGCTTACACAGAGCCAAGGACTTTTCTTGGGCTGCCCTGCCAGTGAGGAGGCTGAGGGTGAACCAGGAGCTGGGAGGGGACACAGCCAGGACAGCTGGCCCAGGCTGGCGAGAGGGATATCCCATACGTCATGGTACCATGCTCAGCAATAAAACTAGGGGGAAAGAAGGAGGAAGGAGGGGTTATTCGGAGTGATGGTATTTGTTTTCCCATGAAAATGCTATGCAGGACGAGCCCTGCTCTCCTGGAAGTGACTGAACACCTGCATGCTGATGGGAAGCAGTGAATGAATTCCCTCTTTTGCTTTGCTGGTGCACACATGGCTTTCACTTTACCAAGCAAACTGTCCTTGTCTCACTACATGATTTCTCACACTCTTATGTTTCTGATTCTCACCTCCATCCCACCTGGGGAGAAAGAGTGAGCAGCCGTGTGGGGCTGAACTGCCAGCCAGGTTAAACCACCACAGTCCTCTTTGGTGCCCAACAAGTGACGTGAAGGGTTTGAGATGATGACAGATTTGACTGGAGTGTGGAGTGTGCTAGACCAAATTTATAGATGTTATAGCTGTTTAGCTGCTAACTGGCAGGCTTCTGTGCTTGTCACAAGGCTTGCTTACCTTACTGCATGTCGGAGACCAGTGCTGGTTAATGGCTGCTTTTGCTTTTGCCATTTGCTCCCATTCCTTATCATCTCGCTTTGCTATGCCTGGGAACATTTTGATAACAACTATGGCCATGAGCCTGGAGCCTGGGCTGGCCAACGGCCAGGCCATTGCTGCTGTTCCTGTGCTGCTGTATTGGACAGGCTGGAACTCCAGACTGAACTCCAGTCAGAGGGACCTGTGGATGGGCCCACATGGGAGCATGTACACCCCAAAATGTCTCGGGCCATGGATAAGGCCACTCTAGAGCAAGTACACCTTGAAGCATCTGTGGCCACAGAGAAGTCCATGCCACAGGACGTACAACTTGTAATGTCAATGTCCATGGATAAAGCCATGCCAGAATACCTCAAAGCATCCGTGGTCATGGATAAGTCCATGCTGGTGCAGGTATACCTCCAAGGTACTGTGGTCAATGGAGAAGCTCAGGCTGGAGCAGGGGCAAGGGGAAGAATTCATTGCAATGTTAAACTGTGGCCAGGTCCAAAAGGACATAGAGTAGAGATTGTAATGAATATGCCTTTAAACTGTTGTAACCCATGATCTGAATTGCACTTCACAGGAAGTCCTATAGCAGGAACCACTCAGACCAACAGAGGATGCGCCTTACAAGAAGCAGTGCAAGTTCAGGAGTGACCTGAGCTGAGCTGAGCTGGCTTTGGTGTCCAGTAAATCCACACAATACACCACCTTTCCTGTCCTGAGCAGCCACCATACAACATAGAAGCTGTGGTCCAGAGACTGAGGGAACGATATCTGTGTATTAATCAAAGAGTGGTGACTAATGAGGAGGTATTGCAAAGCGTGGAACCTGAGCATGACATAAGTGGTATGGAATAAGGGATGGATATTGCGTTGGTTTTGGCTGGAATGCAGTTAATTTTCTTCATAGAGGCTTGTATGATGTAACAGGAGATTAGACGGCAAGCAGGATAGGATGAATGAACGAAATGTCATCTCTGCCATGCAATCTGTGGGTAAAGAGCAACTCTCAAAATGGAAACCTGCTTTTCACATGATGTAGAAAAACAAGTACAGAAGCTCTGCACTTTTCTTTCACCTAATTTAAACATAGAAATAAGCCAGTCTTAGGAAAAAAAAAAAAAAAAAAAAAAAAAAAAAAAAAAAAAAAAAAAAAAAATTGTGGCTAATTAGCCCTCACTTAGAGACAGGAAAAATTGTCACAGGGCTGGTGAACTCAGCCCCACCTGTACATCCTCAGGGGACTAACATGTGTGGAGGCTTGGAGGGGTGAGGTAAGGCCAACCAGCAGGACACAGGTTGTACCTGCACTGGGGTAACCAGAAAGGGATGCTGCTGAGGCACTGAAATATCCTTCACCTTATGAAATACACTTCATAACGTTTGAGTGCATGAATCATCATCCCGGGAGCAATTTGTCCCTCAGATCTGCCACATAAACCATGGTGAAGTGGCAGGAGTTGGGTGTTTACTTCGCTGCAGAGCATGAAAGGGACTCAGGCCTTTAGGCCTCACAGCACTTCAGACCAAACCCCTTTCCTTCCACCATCCTCCTTGTTAGGTGCCAGCGCCTCAGGCAGCGACTGCCTTGGCTCCCAGTCTTCATGGTTTTGGTAGGACCATGTTCGTCCTCTGCTGTCACCTGCCCTCCCTCTTGACCTGGTCTTGGCCTGCTGGGCCATACCTGCCCCATTAGGAGGTCCTCAATCCCATCAGAGATGCCACTTGTCAATGGTGCAGGTAGCCCCAAAGTGCTCCAGTTCCTCATCCCTGCATCCCACCATGGAGGTGCCTTGAAGACCTCGTGGTCGAGCACTGCAGCCCAACCAGTTGCAGTTTGAAGGGGAGCTCAGACCTGCCAATGGAAATACGCATTTTTGAAGATTAGTGCAAACGTTTGAATAACAGTATGGGGCAGGAATTGACAGCTTCTCCCACTTGTTTGTGTGTTTTCTGACCACCCAGCATCACTTTTGGCCACAGAGCAACCAACGCAGATTGTGCTTCTGGAGCACAGGTTTACCCAAAATCATTTTTCTGACAAAAAAAGTGCTCTCCTGCAGCAGCATCAACATGGATTTTGTGAGCACACAACAGAGACAGCTGAAAACAAACAAACAAACAAACAAAAAAGCCCCATCCTATACCCAGTTAAGGTCAGAAACATGTTATAGGCCTCAGCAGGGTTCATTTTCCTCCATGTATCTTCCAAAATAATGTTGATTGATGGCTGACAAAGTATCTCTCCCTCTCTGTCTGTACCCATCTTTATGGAGGCAGGGGTCCTTGCTCACAGAGCCATTTTGGAGTCCACATGTGGCAATGCCTGTGGTTTAGTCAGCCACCCTCAGCACAGGTGTAAAAATCCTGATTTAAGCCTAATTATGGCAAAGTAATTATTTCTGAGCCATGATGGCAGGCAGTCCCAATTATCTCTAAATAGGATACAAGGAGTGGGGAGAGAAAACCTTCTGTCAGGAGAATATAAGCTAGAAGATGCTGAGGAGACCCCAGACACCAGCAAAATAAATAGGAGGCTTTCAGGGTGGGGAATTATAGGTTGTTTTTGCTCCTCAGTTTCCAGTAACCCCAAGTCCTGTGAAGAAGACAAGCAGAGGATGGGTTTTTTGTGCCGTGCCATGGTGGAAAGAGCCTCACCACAGCCTTGCCTCCTCTTGATGGGCCAATTCTTCCAGAGGGGGCTCTGATGCTGTTGCCAGCACCCTTGCCCTGGTGGCTGCACCCACAAACGTCAATGCCCAGCAGGGGACCTTGAGCAGCACATTTCAGTGCTTGCCAACCACTGAGATGGCAGCCTTTCCTTTGCACTGCCAAAGGAGATCCTGCTCGATCCCTGCCTTGTTTACTCGGCCGGAATTTAGTGTTTTTGGGCTTCCTCCCCATCGGTAGGCAGGAGGTGCTGCCAGACAGCTGCATTGCAATAGCTATATGTAAAGATATTCAATGGGATTTCAGACTCATTAATAATGTTTTACAGTGTTATCTCAAAAAATATTTACAGCTTTCCTTAAACGTTACAACTAACTTTCTGATTTTAATATACATTTGTCCCTTGGGTTTTTCACCCATTAAGATAGATTAAGTGACTATTCTAATGTACAATAGCAGATTTTGCCCTGTGGTTTAGCGGCTGGCTGTGGTTGACTGATACCCAGCCCTCTGAATCCCTGCTGAGCATCTAAGCTCTATGAGCTGCAGTGAATGCATTTAATCTACATAAAAAGAACACAAATTGCATGTTAGCCTTTTTGAGCCTAGTAATCAGTTTTACAGTTTGCTCGGTACGTTTCTCCACAGTCCTTGTGGCTCCAAGGAGGCTCCAAGGATTCCTCATCTCCCCCCCCCCCCCCGCCTCATGTGAAAGAAAAGTGTTTGCATTTTGATTGTGCTTATTCCATGACCCCCATAATTTAACCGTTGTTCATATTTAGTGCCTACTGGAGTCCTGCGGGGCAGCTGATAACAATAATTTGTAATAAAGTGTACGCAAGCTTGATTTTTTTTTGTTCTTGTTTTCCCTAATAACGCAAAATTAAATTTGTTAATTAAAACAGATGAAATCAAATAGGATTCTGGGGCTGCAAAAATACATGGATTATCCTGGCCTCACATTTAGGATGATTATATTATTTGGCACATATATAGTGCTTCAAAGCAGCATAGCAGTTAATCCTTACCCCACCACCCCTCTGAAGTGTGCTGCTATTCCTCAATTTGCAGCTGAGGATGCCCAAGCAAAGAGGTTAACGTCAGAATTATCCAAAGCCTCCACAGGCACAAGTGGCTCGCTGCGGGCTCCCACAGTAGTGGGATCTTCAAAAACTGGGAGATTATGGCAGAAGGCTGGGGGTGTCCTGAGCCTCAGCAGGGCAGAGGATTTGGGGGTGCAGAGCCAAAGTGGGGTGCAGGGCTTGGTTGGCATGCTCAGAGCCAGAGGCACTTGGTGTGTCTTGTCATGGCAGCAGCACACACAGACCATGAGGTGCAAATTAAATCACACATCTGCCAGCTGTTGCCCTGCTTAGCATGTGGATGAGAAGCTCTTCCCAAAATTACTGTAATCCTGAATGCATGCGTGCTCTTTAGAACTCAGGAAAAAAAAAAAAAAAAAAAAAAAAGCCATTAAAAATTCCATTTCGACCAAGCAGGTCTCTGGTAGAATGCAGTTTCAGCTAAATATTTTGTGGGGTAATGTTGATATCAGCGTTGGCAGATGGGAAAGTATTTTAACCTTCCATCTCAGCTCGATTCCAGCTCTGGTCATTTGGACATTTTTGTGTTGCTGTTCTCATACACAAATGTACTTTGGTGTGCAAGTGAAAACAAAAAGGAAATTAAACACACCAAAACATGATGTCTTGGCAGCTCTGAAATTTATTTTGGAGGAGAGTTTCATTTTCTGGGGCACTGCAGCACGCTGGGCTCTGTGCTTGCACACAGTGCCGCTTCTTCCTCCACTCCCCCCAGTCAGTGCTGCAGAGTCTCAAACTGCACAGCCCTGGTTCCTGACCAGATCTGGTGGAGATAACATGTGAGACTGCGAGCGTGCACAGGCTGGGGTTTACATTGGCTGTGGCCAGCTTTCTCGGCATGACTCACTCGCTGTAAAAGTCCCCTTGCGCGCTGCGCCAGCAGAGCTGCAGCATCAGCTGCAGGAAGAAGCAAGCAGTGAGCAGGCTGCGAGCTGTCAGAGCCCACACCACGGTAAGCGGCCAGCCCAGACAACAAGGCTTATCCTGTGATAAGAGGTGACCCTGAAACTGTACCTCTATAGCTAACCTGCAGCAAAGGCCCAGCCCTGGAAAGAGGGAGTTTGGCCACTTCAGCTGGAGATGCAAGCTGGTGATGTGTGGCACTGCCCTCCCAAAGGGAATGGGCTGCCCTTTGCACATGTACAGCATCCTACCCAGCGGGGCTGAGATGTGGGACATCTTGCTGAAGGGGAAGGCCATCAAGCAGCCCACAACACAAGTTTGGGAGGAACACCATGAGGGGTTAGAAGAGGAAGGCTGCTGATAGCAAACAAAGCTGGTGAGGCCAGGCATGTCTCAGACATCCCAGGAAGTGGCTCGTGGCCTCTGCCGGCCAGAAAAGAAAAGGTTGTTAGGATCTTCTTCAAATTCTCCCCAGAAATGTTTACCTCCATGAGACAATAAATTCTGCCAGCTCCAAAGGGTGAATGCTGCAGGAAGCCATGAGGATGCTGAAAACAGATTACATCTTTTTTCCTTAAGAAAATCTTCAGGACATCTGGTGGACAGCTATAAAATTTTCCGATTTTACATTTTTATTACAGTTTGAGACTGTTAAGCTAAGCATCCCGTGCTTTAAAAAAAGCAAGCTTCATGCCCAAAGTATATGGAAAATGAGAAGATCTACCAAGAAGTGTAGCTCTGTTTTGGTTAGTTGTCACTTGTAACTCAGTATGTTATAAATAATGGAAGAGGGAACACTGAAACACGAGCTCCAACAATTTTCACCAAGAATCCAACAAAGGAACAGACTATCGGTGTTGACAAGAATTGTTTGGTGGAGAATGATATTGCATATTGCTGAGCCTGTGAACATCAGCTTTACATAAACTCCTTCCATATGAGACGTTAATCAGGAAGGAGAGCTGAAGAATCTGAAAACAATCAACATTTCTCATTTCCAACCCCCAGTGTTTAGTATGGGTATTTTGTGGTATTCCTGTGTGTGGAAAGGCGGGGATAGTCCGGGGTAGACATGGGCTCATCAGAAGCGGAGGAAACTTCTGAGAAAATAAACGTTGTAAACAGTCCCTAAGCTGAGAAGCGTGCCCCACTGAGGCTGAACCAGCTGAAGGGGTTTGTTTGGTGCAGGAACAGTGAAATAAATGCCTGAGCTTGGCCGAACCTGACCTGAATGATCCCAGGACAGGTATTTCAGTGATAGAAATTAATAAAAGAAGGACTAGGAAGTGCCAGTGCATTTACCCTTGGAGTTTTGAAAGCATAAACACATGGGGGAAGCCAGCAGCAAAAGAGGCAGAGCTGCAGATGTACTCGTGTAGTTGAGATAAACGGATTGCTACAGTTTCTACAAATTAACTTTTGTAATAACTGAAAGCATTCACAGAGTTAATGTAATAGCTATAAGCAAAACATACATAAAAATACTCACATGAATGTATTTCATAGGCATATGAGTATATATGAAAATACATAAGTATGGTTTGCATATTTTTTGGACCAGAATTTGGAATGGAAGAGTAATTTTCCAAAAAGTAAGCAATTACATGTGGCAGTTTCTAAGCAAGATTTCAGGTTTGCATTTTGAAACGACGTTTTCATTTTCATAAATGCAAAACGCATTTTGGAAAATAAATAAATAAATAAATAAGGGCTGGGGGCGGGTTACCCTATTTACCTTTGTATAGAGATCTAGTGGCGGAATACGGTTTGATTGAAAAATATATGTTGTTCCCAAGGGAACTGCCGCTTGAAAGGACTCACTCGCAGTGATTAGGCTGATCACAGAGCAAACGATCATTTGCTCTATGCCGGTATAAAGCCAGAGAAAGTCAACTGGCTTGGAGGACCTGTGCCATGGTCACTCTGCAAGCATCTCCTCCTGAAGGGGTTGCCCTGGGGCAGGAGGGGATGCACTGCAAATGGAGACGAAGGTTCTCAGGAGGAATCATGCCGCTTGTTTCCAAGTGGGAATGCTCGCCAGGAGATGCTCTTGGAGGCCACCAGGACAACTAGGAGCCTGCAGAGAAGCCAATGGCTTGTTTTCAAAGGCTAGCGCTGACTGCTCCCAGTGGGGGATGTCAGGAGGCATCTAGAAGCGAGGCTGTGGGGTGGTGGGGCAGCTCCGGGGCAAGGACCAACAGCCCAAAGCCAACAGCCACAGCACTCAGAGCAAAGAGGCCGGCTTAGCTGCTGCCTCGTGAGGAGCTCCTGCCATTCCCACTCACAGCAGCCTGATTCCTCATGCCGCGAGGGGCTTCCCCCACCGCTTGCCCCTAGCCCTCCCCCCTGGGGCCGGGTCTGCCCTCTGTGTGCAGCTCTAGGAGAGGGTCAGACCTTCCGCACGCACAATTAGAGAACACACCGCCACGAGCGGCGCTCCAGATTATCCATACATTTTTAATGTCCATTTTTTCCCTTCTCTAAATGCTCTCGGGGGACATTTGTGTGTGTGTGTCTGTTTTTTTAACTACACTTTTTTTTTTTTTTTTTTTTTTTTTTTCCCTGGGAAATGGATCTGAAAGATTAATGCAAAGCCAAGCGATTTCTTTCACTTAAACAAAGTCACTCACATATAAACCTTCACTCCCCACCTACTCTGGAGGAACGAGTATTTACACATTGAATTCTCCAGGAATACCGTGACTCCAGCCCGCTCACTGCTCACCAGAAATACAAATGCAGCACATATTCTTTCAAATTACACTGTGTATTTGCAGTTCTAAGGTACCTGAAGCTAGAACAGTCCCAGAATGGGTGTGTTTGATCCCCCAGGTAAGCACAGACACAGCCACTTGGGAGAGATGCAAGTGTCTGTGCTCTGCACAATGAGGCTTGGGAGCAGAAGGAGAAGAGAAAACCCCACGGTTGCTGCCCAGCTTCCATCTCCCATTCCTGGAGCTGTCACCCTGTGCCACCAGGGCTGTCACCACGTAGCTCCCACCGCGGTCTTTCTGATCGTGCACGGCCACAGAGATGTGCCACGTGCTTCCGACACAGGTCTTGGCAATTTTGCTGCCTACCACCTACTTTCTCCTCCCAGAAGTCTAAACTAAGTTTTCCTTTCCTTGACCCTTGGCCAACACTCACTGTCCTACCATAAATAATCCCCACCTTTGTTTAAACTGTTAAACTGTAGGTATTTATTGCCTGTCATCATGTTCCCCCGGACTTTTCCTCTCATCGCTAAATATACTGGTGATCTGCAGTCCCTCTTCCTCAGTCCTACCCTCCTGTCCGTCCTTCCTCCCAACCATCCCTCCCAACCTGGCCCCACAGGCAGGGAACAGGCAGCGCTCATCCCACCCCAGGTGTTGCTTACAATGTCCCCTACAGTCTTTCCAGCTGTTTGTCCGTCTGCTGGCTGCTGCCAAACTTCATCTCCTTGGGCATGCGGCAGCTACGAGCCCCATGAGGAGCCCTTGTACAGGACCCTGGGCACAAGGGCCCTTCTGTGGGTGCCCTTCTCCTGGTAAAACTGGAGAACAAAGGAGAAAATTGAATGAATTATCTCCTCAAGTGCTTTTGCGAGGGTTTGTTTCGATGGCTTGGTTGATTTTTTGGGTCTGCTTGCAGCGAATGGACCGGCAAAGGAGAAACCACAAAGGGTGTCTGAAGAAGCAATGCGTGGTTCGGCCAATTTGCAGGGAAGTCAACCCTGTCCCTCGAAGGATGGCGAAGGACAGGCGCTGCAGCAGGCAGGCTCACAGAGACCACCGGATGGTCCCCATTTTCACTTGATGAGGAGCAACTGATCCCAGGCAGCTCTGCTCCCAAACAATGCTATTATACCCAGGCTGCAGGACAGTCAAATTTCATTATCCTTTCTGCAAAACATATGGAGGAAACAAAATATTGGAGGATACTCCAGTGACAGCTAATGACATTACTGAAATTACTATAAATATCATCTTTAATCTAATCAAAAACAGTATATCAAAGGCATTAAAGCTGCAGATGCTTACTGTGCCAGGGGGGAGCCAAATGAAGCCTTACAGATGTGTCATACTGTGAAGTTATATTTGCATAATAGAAAATGAATGCTGGTTGCATCTCGGGTTTCTGCTGCTTTTTAAACGGGGGGGGGGGGATGTGGACATTACATTTAGCGAAGATCTTTTTAGGTAGCCTAAGGTTCAGGCAGACAAAGACAAACAAAAATATAAATCAGCTGCAGGCCTGACAAAAAAAAATAAATAAATCCCAATGAATGGACACTTTATCCCTTGCTAATTATTACCTGGACTGGTCTATCGTGTATTTAATTAGCATCGTTTCTCTTGAAAGCACATTTTGCTGAACTTATGCTGACTGTGGGGTGAGAACCACCAAAGTAACATCAATCAGTTAATTAACTGGTTAGCACGTTTCTTTCTTTCTTAATTCCTGATGTTGATTTTCATTCAGCTGCTTTCAGGGTCTCAATTTTCAGGAGGTTTGTTTCTGGGCAAACAGAAGGAGCGGTAGGTGAGAGGGGCCCTATCGACATGACCTTTGTGATATTATTTTGTGTTTGGAGAGAGAGGACGCTTCTGTGTCCTTGCGGGGGCTCTAGCGCCACGACGAACACTTCTGGGAAATAAGATAACAGGTGTACTTTTATTAAATACAGACAGAATCCTGCTTACTGCTGAAAAAAATGAACAGGGACAGCTCGCCTCCCACTGCTGTGCTCAGATTTCCCCGCCAGTGCTGGAAGATGCTCCTGGAGTTTGGCACACCGTTGTTTCCTGAGCCTGGATATTTCCAAAATGGAAGAGCTACAACAACTTCAGGCTTCCAGGACCTTGTACCCACCTAGCTGACCATGTCCTTGATGGAGCCACTCTGGCTTTGGTCTTGCTCCAAGGTCCTCTTTGGGATGAGAATAGTGCTTGTTTCTGGTAAAGCATCCTCTGGTGGAACACCTGTAAGGGCGTAAAGGATCAGCCAAGTGTCCCCCGGCCAATCCATGCAGCTGGGCTAGGCAGAAGGTATGGAAGCAAGCATGGGTACAGCAGCAATGTGCCTTGCCTCACTCCAGTCAGCTCTCTGGAAGGATTTAGGGTTGTCCTAAACAGCCGATGTTGGGAGTATGTGTTGTCACAGTCGGGGCAGAGAAGGGTGAAACGCTCCTGGTAGCTCAGAGGAGGTGCAGGGCTCACCCTAGTCGCAGCACTGCACTGGGAAGGACAGCAGAGCTCTGTCCTCGTCTGGTGGCAGAGGCTGGGTTTCACTGGAGACCACATGGGATTTTACCTGGCACGGGGCCCACATGTGGTCCCCACTGGAGAAAATGGATTTTGCCCTAAAAGATTATCTGCCTGGATTTATTTATGCTGTGATTTGCATGAAGATATTCATTTTAAAATTAGTCCCCCGAAAGCACCAGAAAAAAAAAGAAAGAGGTTGACTGGAAAAAGGATTTCTGTTCAGCCTTAATTTAAAGTGGAAAATAATGTTTGTACTGCCGCATGCCAAATATATTAGAAGGATTTGAGATTACAGTGCAGAGTAGGTTAATGGCGGTTTCATAATCTAATCTGCTGTTGAATTCTGATTTTAGCAACCATCTCCCCTCCGCTGGCTTAGAAGGTCTTTGCATTTCCCTAAACTCCAGCAGATCCAGGGAGCTCAGAGTTGAGAGCTCGGTGGTTTCGGCTCGCCGTGCCGCTAAGCACTGAGGCTTAAGCGCAGTGAACAATTTCTGCTGCAATTACCCCCAAAACTCTCCAGCTCTTCAGGGCAGCAACCAAACCCCTCCAAGGGCTTTGCACCCCAGCCTCTGGGCTGCTGCCTGCAAGCTGCCGTGTGTCCTCCTGCTTTGCCCTGGCTCCCACCAGCAGCATCTCCCCCCATTCCCAAATTTTTCCCCAGGGCATGCCAGCCTGGCACCTGCTTGCCCTGGGAGGACAGCAAGCAGAGAGGGTGATGTGCTGGTGGGGACCTCGGAGGGCCACGGGCCACCCAAACCCTTCCTGAGTTAGCCCAGCCCGGCATCAAGGCCCACAAGCTGTTTTTTCTGCACATCTCAAGGGGAAGCAGAGCACGCCAAGCTCCCTTTTGAGCCAAGCTGTTGTGTGCTGTACTGGGTTTTTCCAGCTGCGTCAAAGGACACGAGTGGCTGTGCCTTTCAGAGGATGCTATTAACTCCTCTCCACCGAGAACACTGACAGGCACAACGTGGATTCAGTACTTCGATGTTTCTGGGGCAAGACTGGGGAAAGCAGAGGGCAATGTCCAGCTGCTGGAAGGGAATATTTAGGGAAAATGGAGAAGCAGAAGCAGCCAGCAACTGGTACGCCTAACCTACAAATGTCAGCAGCGTTACAGAGCGAGCCGGGCTAAAAATAACCTCCAATTGTCTCCCAGCTATTCCAGCAGCAGCACAGTGAAAGCGCAAGGGCTTGAGAAAAATCACCAGCGGGGGGAAGAAGGATTCTGCATGTGGCTTTTTTTAAAGGCCTCCACTTTCAGAAATTTCCGATTAAAATGGGAAGAAAATGCCAGGCTCTCCGAGGTCTACATGCAAGTTAGGCTTGTTTAATTGTATTCACCCTATTTATTTTACCTCTGAAAGGCAATGCAGGCTGGATTCCAGCTACTGCCTGGCATGCTGGAAGTTTAAAACACGGGTATCTCTGCAGAATCGCATGAGAATATACTCCCTGGTTCAGGCTTTCCAGACTCAATACTTTAGATAAGAATATTGAATACCTCTCCCTATAATTTCCATGCTTTCTTTTTGAGTAGTCTCCCAGCTCGTTTACACCCTATGAACTACTCCTTTCTCTTTTCAGTGATCACTGAAACTCAGTCTGTGGCAGCATTATATTAATCCATAACAACATTTCAGAATCATTTTTAAAGCACAATCCAGAAATCTGTACATGCTTTCATTATCTCCCCCTGTCTGAAGCCCTTGCTCTACAGAAGGTGCACAAAGGCTCCAGATGCAGTACGAGCCAGAATAATGCCATCGCTTCTCCATCCCTATGCGCTGACATTTGGTATGGCAAACCATCCAAGCCAAAAGGAGAGGACCTGGCACACATAACATTTCGAACAAACTAGTAAAAATGCTTTTGAAAGACATGAAAACTAAATACCTCTCCAGTAATATACAGGACTGATGCTTACCTACAAATGTCCCTGAGATGGAACATGCTGCTGGAGAATCGGGGAGCTATTTTTCTCCATCACTACTGCAAAATTATCTGGTTTAAGGTCTTAATCCCAGCTGGGAATAATGACGCTGATGGTTCCCTCCCCTCTGGAATGGGAGATTTTCCAAAAGCTGAAGTTTTAAACGATTAAGCCTGGGAAGCATCATTTCTGGACCTAAAACATTATTCCTCCTCTTTGTTAGATTCCCCTTTTCTACTCTGTAAGTGAAAAAAAGAAAAAAACACCAGTGGGATTCATGACATATGCTTCCAACTTCTCTGGACCCCAGGGGTATATGCATTGCCACAGCAAAAGCAAAGCAAGAAGGGCCAAGTGTGCCTGAAGCCTGGAAGCTGCTGCTGGTGGTGCTGCTGCTCAAGAAAAGTCAGCTGGAGGTGTGCAGGAGCATGCGATGGTGTGGAGGTGCCAAGGGGGGATGTTGCACTGAAGGTGAGATGGTGGCAGGGGTTGGTGTCCCTCCAGGACCAGTTCCTCAGCTGGTGTGGAGTCGTGATTGCTGTGATGACCTTGCACCAGCGGTGAGACCAGTCCCTGTCCCCCTAACACCACCTGGGCAGGTCAGGTAAGGAGGATGTGAATGACAATAAGAGTCACATAAGGGTCTCTTCCTCATGGGGAGGTGCTGGTAAGTACCTTCATAAATTTACCCTTACCAGGTCTGCGTCACATTATAATGCACCACAGCAGCATGCTTAATGCATCTGAGTCTGGCAATGCAAGGACGATGCAGAATGGGTGGCAATAAATCATGCATATGGGCACATTGGACAGAAGCGTCATGGAGCGTTATGAAGCTGTTAATCAGGTGCTTGAATCCCTTCTGGATTCACTGGGATCAGCCTCAAGATGGGCTCTCACCATGGGAGCACAGCTAGACTTCAGCAGACCACCAGCTTTGGGCTTCAACCATTTAATAATTCTGTCTTGCTGGAGCTCCATATGTGGCTCAAACACGCCAGATGGCCCCAAATATAGAGAGTCCTGAATGCTCCGGCACCTCTCCCACCCCGCGAAGCCACTGAACAACAGGCACATAGTAAACACGAGACTGAATCCCCTCAGACACGAGCTAGTGATGGCAATGTTGAGTGCTCTCAGTTCAAGAGATCAGTCCTCCAGCTTGTGTGGCAAATGGATTTGTTTTATTCACTTATGCCCACTTCCCCAGTTCATTTAAATTACACCTCCCTGGGAACGCTGATGGCAGGAGGCTTCGGTGACCGAGAGCCAGCGCTGTTTGTATTTACATCATTGGTCCGAATCCAACAGAGACTGATAGGGAAAGAAAATATTAGCCATCTGCGCAACGCTTGATAGCCTTTCCAGCAATAAAGCCGAGAATGGATTAGAGACGGAGGCTGTCTGAATCCGCCTCGCTAGGGCCGGCCTTCCAGCTTGGAGAGGGGCGGCTTTGCCAACAAGGAGCCATCAGTCCTCTCACCAGCCTCAGCACCCGCTGTCAGGGAGCTCCAGCGCTGCCCCTTGACAGCTTTTATCAGCACCAACTTGTTACAAACATGGAAGGAAAAATCCTGAAGAGGGGGAAATGTCTCTGTAGGATCCACTGCTCTTTCTTGCAATGCATCACCCTGTTTATGGCCTGGCAGATGCCACACAGCGTCCAGCTTACAGAGGCGCAGTTGGAAGGTAGGCCTTGCCGTTACTACATCACTGTAATGTTCTTCCTTGCCAAAACAGAGTCCTGTATTTTAATACTTCCTACCAGCAATTGCATTTTACCACATACTAAAACCTCTCAGCTGTAAAGATAATACTTGGCGCAGTTTATAGCCTTAGAGGTGTGGGTAGTTCACACACTCAATCTGTCAGCTCCAGCAGCGGAGGCACAGGAGGCAGGAGGCTGCTGCCTGCGTTCGCGTGGCATTGCTTCCCTTTGAGGCCTCAGATACAGCTGCCTCACCGGCTGGGACCCTTCTGGGGATAACCAGCTACCTGCAAATCGGCCGCCAGGGATGAGAGACCAGTGGGGCCACGTCTCACCACTTAAAACCTCTCCCCTTGGTCTGACTGAGTAAGTATAATGCCTCAAGCCTGAAGCAGAGGGTGGGCATGTCTGAGAACAGAGAGGTGATCTGCACCCTCTGGAAGGTGCCCGGCTCACAGCA
Organism: Nettapus auritus; assembly: GCA_011076525.1. Lineage (NCBI taxonomy): Eukaryota > Metazoa > Chordata > Aves > Anseriformes > Anatidae > Nettapus > Nettapus auritus. The sequence goes on along the minus strand of CM021765.1, from coordinate 125,358,532 downwards.
GAACCCAGCAGAGCGGCTGGATGAGGAGAAGATGGTGTTCCCACACCCAGATGGACGGCACAGCCCATCTGCCCTGGCTTGGCTGGAGACCACACTGCTCACCTGGGAAGCTGCAGGAGCTAGGGGAAGGGAGCATGGCCTGTATGGGCCAGGGGTTGGTCCCCGTTCTCCCTCAACATGTATCCATGCCTACATGTGTGCTGAGACAAATCTAGCCCTTTGCAACCTGCAGATAAAATGTATGGAAGGAGATGTGGAACCAGCAGGCTGTTTGACGGCGCTCACAAGCAAAGCAAATGGTAGCGGCTGTCGAGTGGCCATGTGTCCATCTCTGCTGAGCCAGGCTGCTGTCCCGCAGCAAACAACATCCTCTGCTTTCTTCATGCCGTTCTCATGGCACGGCATTCGTGCTGCCTTGCTTCCATTGTGTGTCCCCGAGTGAAAGGAGACAAACCCACAAATGATGGACTTGCATCGTACCAACTACCCTTTATCATGCACAGCAGCAATAAATGCATGGAGAAGTAACATGCCTCAGGACAATTTGGGCGCTGTGCAAAGGTCACTCTCTTCAGACCCTAATTGCTCAGCAAAAGTGACATTTAAATTGTATATCATTAAAATCAAAACAAATTTATTTACCCCCTCTCTTTATTGGGATCGTTTTTGCATACATTACACGTTTGATATATTGCATGTTATTGAGGTCAGAGTGCATTTACATCATAAAATGATGTCGTGTGGAATCACGATGACATGGGGTTTCAGGCACCAAGTATTACTCAGTTACTGGCTCCCTGAGCTTTGTAGGATGGTATGGTGGCTTATTTAGGAAGGACAGGTAATACTGCAAGCAAAGGGGGCAAATAATACAGTGAACTCTTCTGCACAGTGAAAATAAAGTATACATAACAACATCTGTATGCCCATCCGAGTCATTCTGAACCATTTCTTCAGTGCTAGCATTGAAGTACATGTGTATTTGTATATATCTATGTATCTTCCTTTCTGGTTCAGAAGACAGCATTCAAGGCAAAATCTTCCATGCATGAAAAATAGCATTATTTTCTAGGAACTGGATAGGCTGCTCAACTAACACATCTAATGGGCATTTTCCCTCTCTCCTGCCATTAGACTTCAAACACTGCATTTTAGCTTCATCAGCCGTAAAACTACCTTCACCATGACAGTTGTTATCAGAGCACATCCATGTTGCCATTTGCTGTAATACGACTAGTTGAAGGCAGGCAAGCTAAAAGCATGTTTAAAGGACAGAATTATCTCAGGTATCCCCAGTGTTCTCTGTTTCACTTGTGTGCTTTCATTTCTCTTGTTCACCTAGTTTTTACCTACCTTTCTAATGTACTTCAGCACACTTGGAGTTGTGTACTATATAAGAGAAAAAAGGGTTTGTAGCTATAGCTGTGACAGACCGATGGTAATGCCAGAGGCTGAAGGAGATCTAGACTGTCTTCCTAACTGAAGATGAAACAAATCCAACCACGTGCTTCTCCACGTGTTTAGCCCCCTTCTTCTACACAGAGGCTGTGGAGGACCAAGGAATTATATGCTCTCCTAAAGCATGCGGAAAATGTTTATTTGCTGTTTTACAAGGCCTGAACCAAAGCCTACTGGCCTCTTTCCAGTCCATTGAATTTTTTTTTTTTTTTTTTTTTTTTTTATATTATTATTAAAGCTGGGAGAATGCTTTTGGGGAATAACGAATTTGTCAAAAAATGCAGTGTTGAAGAAGCAACTTGCAGGATTGAGTCAAATGTGGTAAACAGATTTAGCTGGGAAAGAAACAGAAAACATCCATAAAAACTGAGACACTTTTTCTTTGGAAATGATATATTTGTTTCACATGTGATATCTTTTTAACAGCTACAAAAAGGGGTCTAGATTGGTTAGACTCTGTAGTCAAATCTCTTATTTATTTATTTATAAAATAAATAAACCAGTGCACTATATGTGAGTTTCTTACTGCTTTCCAACCCATCTTCTCTGTTCATACCACTTTTGCTTGCTTCTTGCTGTCTGTCTTCATAATTTTCAGTGCTCCATCCCAGCACTTACTCAGCTGAACAGACTATAAACTACTAATCTCCAAATTTATTGCAAGCAAAAGATGCCACCATTGGCTGGCAGCAACCTCGTACATTACAGGTTATGCAAAACATCCTGTGACAGTTGTTAGCAAACACTGTTGGGTTGCTGTGCTTTCATACATTGATCCGAAAGCTCACTATAGGGAAGACTAGAGGTAAAGTCTGTGACCCGTGGGAGATTTGCCAATAGGCCAAATTATTATTTCCTCTTCCCCGTGTATAGGGAACAGTGAAGAAACAAAATGGACTATGGTGTATCATCGATAATGGACCCTTCAAAGCATAACCCTCCAACCCTTCAGTGTTGCCACCCACTAAACATCCAGTACAGCGCCCCACGCCTCTGTGGTTCCTCGGGATTCCCTCTGGTGCAAGCAATTCCGGTCAGTTGCATCTTTCCCTGCAGCGAGCAAGCCTTGGAGCTGCCTGCCTGGGTGGTTTCGACTGACTGCAGCTGGCTTCTCCTCTGGCAGCTTGCTCTCCACCAGGTTGCTGCTGGAAAGCCCGTTGGGTCTGTTTGACCTACTTGCCTCCTGCCTGGTGCCCTTCTGAGCTGCCTCATTTCCTCCCTGCAAGTGTCACAGAGGCAGCCTGAAACCTATCCATTGTGCTTCTGAGGACTTCCCACCTATTTTATCTATCATTAAAACTTAATGCAGACTTCCTTTCAGAAAAAAAAAAAAAAAAAAAAAAAAAAAAATAGGGACAGAGCACTCCTTTTCCTTTAATGATGCTGTCTGATTTTACCAACCATGCCCAGACACTTGGTTTCACAGCTATGAATCAGGAACTCGAATGCCCATACCAAACATGCATGGGAGTTTCCCTGGAACATTGCTCTTTCTTCCTTTCTTTCTTCTTCTTTTTTTTTCCCTGCACAGCAGGAGTGAATAGCATAATAGTGGATATTGGAAATAAACTCTTGAGCAGTGGAAGGGCCATCGTTAGCACTGACAAAAGCAGCTTTTGAGGCTGAGCCAAGATCAAATAAATGAGAACTGGTAGGAGAAGCTGTCGTGTTTATGAACAGTTTGTGAATGTGAGGTTCAAGTTAGAACTTTTTTTGAATCAATTAACTTTTGTGATCCTCTGTATAGATGGGCCCAAGCTGAGGGTTCCCCTTTGAGTTAAGCAGAGATACCTTTGTCCTGAATTGTTAATTAATTCTCATTGGGTGGAGCAAGAGGCTTCCCCTAATTTAATTCCGAACTGTTTAATTGCAGTCCTCACTGCCACTTCCCTCCCCTCTTTCAAAGAACTTCCCCACTCAGACTTCCCCGCTGAAAGCACCTGACATGCCAACCCCATCCCAGGAGGACAGGGACACACTTATCTTCTGAAAACACGGGAGGAAAGGTCTGGGCTGCTCTTTTCAAAGGGAGATTTGTCATGGCATACCTGCCTCCAGAGCCAAAAGGCGCACTGACCACAAGGACCCTCCTTTCACCTTCATCCATGGAAGAATTTAATTAATCTTTCCATATTGGCAGCAGAACAACATTTCCTGAAGAGAAAAATAAACGTTAATTTCCAAAGGTAATTAACAGGCAGTGAATGAGACTAAAGGGCTTTCATCAAAATTACCAATCAGCTCAGATTTGAAGAGATTCTCTCCTCCTCATTGCTTCTTCATCTCATTCAGCCAGTCCTGCTGAATTAGTGCCTAATAGAGCCTCAGACATATTCATATCCTGTCAAATTCCCATCCTCCCAAGGAACTGTCCCTTTCAAATGGTAATACAGAGGGCGGATGATGTGCTCTCGTTGCTATTTTGGATTTAGCAGCTGGCTGCTTGCTCCAGCGGTAGCTGTGGAAACTTAAATACGGGATGTGCGTGTGGATACGTGTATGTGTAAACACCTACTCTTTTGCAAATTATACCCTGTATCTCAAATGGCATTCTCTTAATAGCTCCGTGCAAGATAATTCACTTTTTATAGACCACCCCGGCTGCAGGAGGAGAAAGCACAACAGCTTTACAACAGCCAGGGCAACTTCTCAGCCCAGGGCTCCGTTTGGCAGCTCTTCTCCCAGACAAGTTCCTGCTCAGCAGATGACCATGGCCATCATCCTTCCTAGTGGCCCTCACCAAGATGAGTTTAGGGAGGGCTCTCTTCAGGCTATCCTCCCCTTAGCCAGCTGCAGGACAGCGCCGGGGGGTTACTTGTTACTGCATGGATGGCTCCAGATCTTTCCAACGCAGCTCAACACACACCCAGCGAGGTGCCTCGGGGTGGTTGGTCCTGGGATGGGTCTCCATGGAGAGAAGGTGCAAGTCCTCCCATGTCAACGCAACATAACAGGTTCCCTCCTCCAGCTTGGTTAAATATGTTGGGCCTGAGCCAATGAGCCATGGGGCTTGTAGGGAGATTTCCACCACCACCTTCAGCTGGCCCCGGCCCTATCATCTGGAAATCCTGGGGGATCCCGTAGGGACAACCAGAGAGGAGAATTTTTATTGAAATCTTTCTGTGTTCCTTACCAGGGCCCGTCTGGAGACAGCACTAGGTGGGCACTGAGCATGACCTCTGTTAACAATATACACTACATGAAAGCTAATAATTCTGGCTAAAGCATATTCAAAATAGGATGCTCGAAGCAAAACTAATGCATTATTCACCGCTTGTTGGGAATACAAGAACACAGAGATAGACATCTGAGCCTTGGGCCCTTTCTGAGATGTACTGTACACTGGCTTAGCGTGCTTATGGCATTACAGTGATTCTCACCACTATAGATTTTTCATTAGTAATATTATTTAAAATCTTGCCCTGTGATCAAATAAAAACAAAAACATAGGCATATTCAAATTCTTTGCTTTCAAACTGTATACAGCGTTGAGAGATGTTTCTAATGCGGCATTCATTTCCTTGTTGTACAATGTGCCTTTCCTCTACCTCTAAATTAAATCACACAAATATTTGGTGAAAGCCATAGGGTGAAAAAGTTCCGAAATTGCCGATTCCTTGGTAGGTGACTGAAGACAATCCTGAACAGACTTGTCAGACCACCTTCAAGACAAAACGCAGCCCCTACTAACGTAGTGCTTCTCAGACATAAAGACTGTAAAAGAAGGACAAAAAACATGTGATTTTTACATGCTCAAATACGTGAATAAAACTCTTTGTAGAGCACTTCAGCAGTCACTGAGACAGCAGCACTGTAGAAAACTTGATTGGGATTCACCTAATTGTATGTAGACTGCCTGCAGTATTGATACCTAACTCTTAACTAACCACCCTCCAACCCTTTTGTGGTCAACAGAGAAGCACAGACACTTGGGGGAGTGATTTATCTCTTCCTAAAGTAGATGTCTAAGAAGGGTCAAATGAATTGCATCCTAAAAGTGCCTATTTCTCTCCACTGACCATAAAGGTTGAAAAGAGTGGCTAGCTCAGATGGAAATTAATATGTTGTAGGCATGAAAGCCTGTGGGTTGGTGAGGAGGATGTTAAAGTGCACCCCTATGGCCCTGTTGGCCACTAAAAAGGTCTGCAAGATAAAGCCAGGGACCTCTTCCTCCTCTTCCCCAGAGACAGACTTCCAGGTTTTTCATCAGATGAGAACTTTTTGGTCTGAGGTGTTTTGCAGTACATCAGCTAAGACGGTACCGTATGCCCAGACCTGCCCCATGGTATCATGTAGGACAAATAGGCAAACTTATTTTGCAGTTGCCGGTACAGAGAAGAACCTCTCATGGTTTTGGGCACCAGCAGTTCCAGCAAACAAGCTGGACTTACAGCACTGGTTGCAGAAGAACCTTGGCTGGATCCCAGTGAAAGCTTTGCAAGGTATGTCTCGTCATCAGTAATAGTTTTACAAGGTATGTCTTGTCAAAATGGTTTTGAGGCCAATAACTGATCCTAGCTGGTCTTGAAGTGAGACTGCACGTTGGCTTCAGTAGCAAATCTTTTATTGGGCAAACTCTCTTTATGATTTTAGCAGCATCTCTTGGGGGACTGACGTAGGACCCACCTTTCCCCTGCTGGAAAATTGATTGAATCATAAAAAGCAGCATAATCATATGTTATTACTTTTACCCCAAATTCTCACTTGTCATTACATTCTCTGTGGTGTATCTCTTTAAAAAGCCACAGACTTACCTGTGATATCCTTGATCAGCAATAATTGCTTGATCCTGAAGCAATAATTGTTTTCAGGGTAATCAAATTACAGTATGATTTCTAATGAACACTCATACATTTAATTGAAAGGAGAAATAATTGCGAGGAGCATTACCTGAAGTCACTGTGCCTGATTTCAGTATTCTTGAGTTTATATTTTTCATTGCTTGATCCCCAAAATAATGGTTAAGAAGCCAGCACTTCAGTTTCAGATGACCTCAGAAAAAGTCAATTTGTAAGAGTAAAAGGAAAAGCAAAATACTTTCAGGTCCATTATCATGTGCTCTTGTTATAAAGTAATCAAAAAAATACAGCTACGTCAGGCTGACAATCACTCTCAGAGTAGGTACTACGGTCACATTACAAGCAACAAAGCTGAGCTTGGTGATTTGTTATAATGTCACTAAAACCTCCTGATATATTTAGCAAGTGGTAATGGTAAAGGTTATAATTCCTTTGAGGGGCAATAGTGATGAAATAAACCACGGGGGTCAAGTGGATTATGACCTCATGAAAACTCAAATAATGGAGATGGAGCTTTATAAACTTCCTTATAATAGATAATGCCTTAAACAATTCTGAAGCTGCTCAGTGCTCAATTCAGACTTGCCACAGGCTTCCTACTGCCTATATATTATTAGAGGAAAACTGAAAATTACTTCTGTCACTACAAACCTTCCTTGCAGCTGCTCTGAATTCCCATTTCGCGTACGCCGAGCACCCTTGCAGTGCTCTGGAAGTTCACAATAGACAGTGCAGATGCGCCGGTCTGCCAGTTCTCCCTACCTCCCATTTACAGCCTGGGTGCTCATACCAAATTTGTGAATCCAATTTTAAGCTTGCAATGCATCCCGGACTGTTACATTAATAACCACACCTGGCAGCATTTATTTTGCTACTGCACAGCTTTGTCGCGGGATCAAAGCATTGCTACAAGATGGAGTAATAGGGGAAGATGAATGGTACAGCTGACTGTTCTACATGCTTCGCAAAAGGAAACGGCGATAGCCCATTGGTATGCTTATTAGCACAGGCAATACATAAAGTTCACGCCAAGTCACTCTATATTTCTCTTAACCACCTGACTTTGCAAGGAAGCTCACACCGAGGTTCATGAGTGCCCCTTGCCAGAGCTCCTGCTGAGACTCAGTACAGCAGGTGGAGGAACCTGACAGGCAAAGGTGACTCTCCTCGTGTAGCTGAGTGTGTTTTACTGCCTGAACGCCGTGAAAACAGCAAAGGGGATCATTCCCCTGCAGAATTACGTCCAGGAGTCCCTTGACTAAGTCATGCACATGCGGTTTGGGCATCTTCATCAACCTACCTGCATGCCAACCTGCCTCGTCAGAGCAACATCTTCTCTGGAGAAATTGCACAGGTAAAGCAGACGTGCTGAGTTGTACCTGTGGAGATTTATAAACAAATGAATTAAAAAATGCTCTCTCGGAAGCAGAGGGAAAGATTTGAGGCTGTGCTATCTCAACTTCCAAGGCAGGGCAGAAGAGGGGGCACAGGAAGCTGGCACAGTGCTTACCCACTTGTGTAGCAGCATCGGTGATGGCAGGCCCGTGAGAGCATCAGTCTGAGACATGAACGGGGCAATCAGCCAGCGCCGACAGAGGCATTTTTGATTGATTTTAAATTAAGGTCACCATCCCCAGGCCACAGCTAGATTTGATTATTTCTGTCACGTTCTAGAAGGGTGAGAGAAACTTGTCTGCGGCCATCTCTTTGGTGACTTGATGTATAATGATGGTTTGTCCACAAAGTTTTGATGGATCCAATTTCCACAGCGTGCTGAGCATCAGTGCAGTGGATTATGGGCAACAGGTTTACACTGTGAGGAGCTTATGGCTTCGGCACCAACAGCACCTCTCCACTCTTCCTCGGGAGTGTGAGACAACAGGCTTGTGATTTTGTACCTGTGTGTGTTCTGTTCTGCGGGTGATGCCGTGCGTAATGATGGTGTTTAACAGCTTCCAGCTTCCTTCCCAGGTCTTGATGGAAAGGCTGTACCTCATCCAGGCACCGTGTGATAGCTGACAAGCCGCAGACACTTACTGCTAAGCTCTTCCAAACAAGAACCCCTCTGAGACGCAGCTGCTTAACACTGGTTTTATTATTTACCCCATGGTGTTATGATCAGTTTTGGCCACAAGAAGGGCATGGAGGTGCTCAAGCAAGTCCAGAGAAGGGCTACGAAGCTGGTGAGGGGTCTGGAGAACAAGTCTTATGAGGAGCGGCTGAGGGAGCTGGGACTGTTTAGCCTGGAGAAAAGGAGGCTCAGGGGCGACCTTATCGCACTCTACAGGTACCTACAGGAAAGGAGGCTGTAGCGAGGTGGGGGTTGGTCTGTTCTCCCACGTGCCTGGTGACAGGACGAGGGGGA